>JBBBVM010000258.1:1200000-1920473 GCA_037355625.1 Petunia x hybrida
TCTCCCTGTCATCAACTTCCTTTACTTTCTCTTATTTGTTTCCCTCTCCACAGCCTTAGTCTCACTCAAGAAGACTACCTCCTCCTCTTCTTCTGTCACCTTCTTATCTTCCTCTCAAAACTTCCTTTTGCTTCTTTTTCTTTTCAACACCAACCAATATCTCAAGGCCCATGCCTTTGTCCCACTCTCTTCATGCTTCCTCTTTGTTAGACTCAATCAAGTCCAGTCCTGCATCATCAGTTGCATTAGGAACTGAAGAAGAAACAAGTTCATTTTCAAGTTCCTTAACAACCTCAGCACATTTTTGCTCATCACCAACTTGAACATTGGCATTCATCTTTTCCCTCACACTCTCTATGGCAGCAGCCTCTGAACTAGGTTCGTCGACTGGGCCCTTATGAGATTCCATAGACTCCACAGACTTCAATTTTTCTAATGCAATTCTAATAGCATCTGCACTAGCCATACCCTGTACCATACTTGTAACATCAGTTTCTACCCTAGCATTACCAGTTTTCACACCAAGATCACTACCCTTTTCTCTTTCAACCTTCTCCCTGTTAATATCACTTCCTGACTCCACAACATCTATAGATTTAACTAGTTCTTCCATCCCTGTAACTAATATTTCTGTACTTATCTTCTTAGGGCTAAGAATGGAATCATGCACAATAGAACTAGTTTGAGTTGTATCGGGTCTTACCTCTGTAGCATGTGTGTCAGACACAACAGGAGTTGTAGACAAAGTAGTTGATTTAGGCGTAGTCTTCTTTGCTATTTTCTTCCTAATTTTTCTATGAACTTTTTCCCTTGCTTTTACCAATCTCTCAGCCAAGATTGATGCACTTGGTTTCTTAGTAGGATTTTGTGAGACCTGGGTTTCTGATGTCTTTGTGGGTTGGTCAGATGAGGATTGTGCCTGAGACTTTTTTTAGTATTTGAGAATTTTAGAAGAAAGGTATAAAATTATTTAGGGTTTGTGAAGAGAGAATTGAGGAGGAGAAGTGTTTTGACGGTTCTTGAAAAGGAAAATAATGATGATTCATAAAAAGAAGAAACCTTTTAAGTGTTTGGGAACCGGGAAAAGTTGGCGATGTGACGGTTATGGAAAAGTTTGTCATAAAGTCTTCTAATCAAGGTAGGGTGGGTTTAAAATTTCAACTGTAACTGATAAGGAATAAAACTAATAAAATAGGGCAGTTACACACAAAAGAAGGATTAATGATGCACGACTAAAGTAATTACTTTTGGTACAGTTAACAAAAATAACCGCATAAATGTACCTGGACATGGTTCCTCGTTTTGAATATGATTCATTTCTTTTGCTTAGTATGTCCTTAGGTAGGAACACATTAGACAATGCTACAAGTGTAAGCTCTTAGTTAAACAAGTGTACTTGTAAGAAGTACAATAAGCAGAATGGACTATAGTAACAAAATTCAAACAAAATAGTAAAACACGACTAGCCAATTTTCGGGAATCGGATACTGGGTCATCCATGTATTTTGGTCATCCCCAACTCTAACATGTTCTTCTCAAACTGAACTTTGCTCAAAGCCTTGGTAAAGATATCAACAATTTGATCTTCAGTCCTACACGAATTCATAGTTATTAGACCTTTCTCAACATTATCTCTTAAAAAGTGATTTCTAATATCAATGTGCTTGGCTCTCTTGTGCTGGACTGTGTTCTTGGCAATGTTGATAGCATTTGTGTTGTCACAGAAAATAGGCACTGGTCCATACTTAATTCTAAAATCTTCCAGTTGTTGCTTGATCCACAACAGTTGGGAATTGAACAACAAGAGGCAACAATAACATATTAAGCTTCAGCTGTAGAAAGAGCCACTGAGTTCTGTTTCTTTGCAGCCCAAGAAACCAGACAGGGACTCAGAAAGTGTGCTATTCCTGAAGTTCTTTTTCTATCCACAAGAGGCCCTACATAATCGGCATATGCAAAACCAATCAACTCAAATGTACTATTCTTGGGATACTATAGACATAAGTCTTGAGTTCCTTTCAAATATCTCAATATTCTCTTGACAGCAGTCAAGTGAGACTCCTTGGATTTGACTGAAATCTCGTGCAGAGTCCTACACTGTAAACAATGTCTGGATGACTAACAGTGAGATAGAGGAGAGAACCAATGATTCCTCTATACTTGGTTTCATTTGTAGAAGGACCTAGTTTATCTATATCCAGCTTTGTTCTAGGAGCAATAGGAGTAGTCATTTTCTTAGCTCATTCCATATTAAACTTCTTCAACAATTCTTTAATAAACTTCTGTTGATAAATCATGGTTCATTCAGGAGTTTGTTTGATCTGCAAACCCAAAAAGAAGTTAAGTTCACCCACCATGCTCATCTCGAACTCGCTTCCAATAAGTTCAGCAAATCCTTTACATAAGCTCTCACCTATTGCATGAAAGATGATGTCATCAACATAAACTTGAACCACTAGTAAGTCCTTTCCTTTCTTTTTCAGAAACAGAGTGTTGTCAACCTTTCCTCTTGTAAAATCGTTCTTTAGTAAGAACCCAAACAAACTTTCATACCATACCCTAGGAGCTTGCTTAAATCCATAATGTACCTTGTCAAGTTTATACACATGATCAGGGAAATCACTATTCATAAAGCCAGGTGGCTGAATTACATAGACTTCTTCATTCAGATAGCCATTTGTGAAGGTACTCTTCACATCCATTTGATACAGAGTGAACTCCATGTATGTAGAAAAAGCGATCAACATTCTGATAGCCTCCATCCTTGCTACTTGTGTGAAGGTTTCATCATAATCAATTACATCCTCTTGGTTGTACCCCTGAACCTGCAGCCTAGTTTTGTTCCTTGTGACAATACCATGTTCATCTAGCTTGTTTCTGAACACCCACTTAGTTCCAATAATGTTTTTGTCCTTTGGCTTAGTAACTAATGCCACACTTTGCTTCTTTCAAATTGATGTAGTTCCTCCTGCATAGATATCACCCAATCTGAATCTTCCAATGCTTCCTTGATATTCTTCTGTTCTATGGCTGAAAGAAATGCAAAGAAGGCACAAAAATTCTTCAACACAGACCTGGTCATGATGCCAGTGTCTAATTTAGATAACACATTCTCCAACGGATGAGAACTCTGATGTTTCCAGGGCCTTAGCTGAATCTGATGTGAAGGACCTGCAACTTCATTTTGAGTGGGTTCATCTTCGTTGTTCCCCCTGCCATGTTGACTCCTTGTTCCCCCTGAGTCAGCTCACTATCATCTTCTTGAATTTATTTATTTTCTTCTGAAGTTTCAGTGACCTCAACAGGTTCTTCTCGAGCAAGACCTATAGCTTGATCCTCTCATTCTCCTTCAGCAAACACCTTGTCAGATCTGTTAAACACCACATCCATGCTTTCTTCAATAGATTGTGTTCATTTATTGAACACTTTATAAGCTTTGGTTTGAGTAGAATAACCCAGAAAGATTGCTTCATCACTCCTTGCATCAAATTTCCCAAGGGATCCTTTCCATTGTTGTCTACAAAACATTTGCAACCAAATGGCTGGAAATGAGCGATGTTAGGCTTCCTACCTCTAAGCAGCTCATGTGGTGTCTTGTCATGAATTGCTCTGATGGAACACATGTTTAGCAAGTAACAAGTTGTATTAACTGCTTCAGCCCAAAAGTTTCTTGCTAATCCACTTGACAACAACATGGTTCTTGCCATATCTTTTAGCGATCTATTCTTTCTTTCTACTACCCCCATTTTGCTGTGGGGTTCTTAGTTTAGAGAAATTGTGATCAATATTGTGATTTAGGCAATATTCAGTAAACTTAGAATTCTCAAACTCCATTCCCTGATAAGATCTAATGCTTACAAGTTCCAAACCAAGCCTTTTCTGCACAATACCAGCCCAATCCTTGAAGTTTTCAAATGCTTCATCCTTTGAAGTCAAGAACAAAATCCATGCATACCTTGAGTAGCCATCAACTATCACGAACACGAATCTCTTTCTTCATCTGCTTCTGACTCTCATCGGACCATACAAGTTCATGTGTACCAGCTTCAGTAGTTTAGAAGTACTCACCACTTTCTTTGACTTGAAGGATGATCTCACATGTTTCCCCCTGACACAAGCATCACACATCTTGATATCTTCAAACCTTTTGGTAGGTGAACCATGAACCAGTTCCTTTGATGCAAGTTTGTTTAGTTGAGATAAACTTGCATATCCCAATCTCTTGTGCCACAACAGTGAATCAGTTTCTTGAACATTTAGGCAAGTCAAGTTGTTTTCAGGAAGAGATCCTAGCGAAGCTTTGTATACATTGTTCACTCTCTTTTCTTCAATGACAACTTCTCCACTCTATAGAATTCTTCACAATACATCCTACAGATGAGAAGCTAACTTCATTTGCTCTGTCACATAGTTGAGAGATACTTAGCAAATTGTGTCTCAACCCATCAACATAATACACATTTTCAATTGTATGATCCAGTGATCTCCCAACTTTACCAATACCAATAATTTGACCACTTTTTCCTCCACCGAAGGCAACACTGCCTCCTTGAAATGCTGCGAGTGAGAGAAAGGTTCGTCTCGATCTTCTGTCATATTCATTGAACAACCGCTATCAAGAATCCAGTTTGGGTTGTTCACACTCGCTCCAGCCTGCAAAAAAAATTAAGGGTTAGTTTTAGGAACCCAGACAAGCTTGGGCCCCTTCTTATGAGAGAATGGATGAATTAGGTCCTTCTTAGCCCAATCAGGTAAAGCAAATATTTTGTTTTTTGTTTTAGCTTTTCTAACCGCCATGCAAGTTTCTTTATAATGACCTGTATTATCACAGAAGGTGTAAAACATGTTACTGGGAAGTCCAACATATTTGTTTTAGGGTTGAATGGGGGCAGTGGTTTTCTAAAGCCTAGACCTTTCTTTCCACTGTTCTGATTTTCAAAAATCCAGTTCATTGCTTTAGATGACTTATTCCATTTAGTAAGCCTAGCAAATTTATAATCAGTCTTTTCAAACTTTTCTTTGAGCACTCTATTCAAACAGTTGGTCCTTCTCAGCTTTTAACTATTCATAACCCTCAATTAAAGTGGAGGTTATTAAAGCCAGACTCTCAGGTGAGTAAGTGTGCAGGCTTTCTTTCAGATCAGAGAGACTTACCTCAGCTGTATGAGCAGTCTCTTCCTCATCAGTAGCCATGAGAGCAGCTTCCTTTTCTGACTGTCTCCATTATAGATTTCCTTCAGCTTCTCCCATATCTCCTTGGTTGTAGTGCATTATGACACTTTGGCAAGAGTATCAAAGGTCATTCTATTCTTCAAAGCCAACTTGGCTTTAGCATTTGCTTCAAGCCAATCCAGTTCTTCCACCAGCTTCGGCACCAAGGACCAATTTGCAGCTCTCTTAACAGGTACATGAGGTCCTCTTTTCACAATTACCTAGAGACTGTAGTCCATAGTTTGTAGATATGGTTTCATCAGCCTTATCCACTCTTTGTCGTGGACTCCTTCAAACAGGGGAGGTCTGGAGGGATTCCTTCCTTCAGTATTTTCGTAGGACTCAGCATTCCTTGTGTCCTCATGTGTTAATCCTATCAGTGCTAGTGGTGATTCTTTATCAGACTTCTTTTCTTCATCAGATTTATTGTCAGTTGGCCCCCAAGTAGCATAGAAAGTCTCATTCTTCTTCCTTCTTTTAGCTTTGAAGTTCGGTGTACGTCTGGTCTTCCTTTTGTCCTTATCATTTTCTTTGTCTTTGAAGGTATTGTTCTTTTCCTTCTCCTTTGAAGCCCTGTTCTTCATCCACTCAATTTCTCACATGGGATAATCCATGACAGTGTGGCCCTTCTTGAAACACTTGAAGCAGCCTGAGTAGTCTGGACTGTCAACTATATTCCTCTTCCCAGAATTTTCTTTTGTGTTCTTTTTGAACCCTTTAAATTTTCCAAGATTGAACTGTTGCCTAAGAGCGCTAACCATTGCTGATTCAACAGTTTGCAAATCAATCTTTGTTTCTTCGGCTGCCTGTAAGGCAAGATTCTTTTCCTTCTTAGGCCATGACTTGCTCTCATCATCTCGTGAGTTTTCAAACTGCCTACCAAATCTTCCAGCTTGATGGATTTGAGTGGCTTCGACTCAATGATAGCAGTCATCTTGGGTTCCCAAGCCTCCGGAAGAACATTCAGTACCTTGTCTACCATTTCCACCTCAGGCAGCACCATATCCAAGGATCTCATCTCATTTGTAATAATGGTTAGTCTTGTCATCATATCTTGAATTGATTCCTTTTCACCCATGGTGAACAATTCAAATTGTCTCTTGAGAATTTTCTCTTTGAGACCATTACTTCAGTTATTCCTTCGTGGGAAATATCTAGAGCATCCCAAATTTCATTAGTAATTTTGTAGGAAGTAACTCTATTGAACTCCTCATGACAAGTCCACAAATCACAAGCCTCTTGGCTTTGTGATTCTTTTCAATCATCTTGTAGTTAGCTTCATTATATTCATACCTTTCCTTAGGCTCAGTACGAGCAGCAGATCCTTCACCAACCGTCTTAGTTGGAGTCAAGTTTCTCTCAGAAACTATTATCCAGAATTGATAATCCTCAGCACAAATAGAATTCTCCATTATGTTCTTCCACCATACGTAGTATTGTCCATTGAATTGTGGTAGCCTTGGAACAGACTGTCCTTCAGTGATAGTGGGTGGTGCACTCAAGATTAGATCCTTCTCTAGGTGTTAACCAAATTGTGAGAAGACCTGTTCTAATACCACTTGTTATACTCTAAGCACCTCCTAAGGATACTAGAAGGAGGGGGAAGAAGGGAGGGTTGAATAGTGTCCTCTGATTTTCGCGGAAAAACTCGACCCTTTAACACAAAAACACCAAAAATAAAAGAATTAAACAGAAAGTAAAGAACACGGTATTTTTACGTGGAAAACTCCTTGCTCAACGGAGAAAAACCACGACCCACACTCTGAATTTTGAAAACAGTTCCACTAACACAATGAGCATGTTTTAGATTACAAACTCTATAACCAAGGGGCTACACTCTAGACCCTAATCACTCTCCAAGCTAAATTCTAGCTTTATAAAGTAATCTCACAAAATTTCAACTTTTACAATCGCTTCTCAGACTAAACAGATATGTAAAACTAAATACACAGTAACATGACAACTATAATAAAGAACCTTAACAAATAACTAGTTATGCTCTGAGTTCTTCAATAGATGTCATCAATTATTCAGACACACAAGAATAAACTGGATCACCTTTTGTTTGCTCTCGACTCTCATTGTGAATGAATGAATACAACTGCCTCAACTACTTGCTTTTATATGGGTTATGTAAACTCTAGTAGTTTCTCACTAGGAATCTTCACAATTATGATAAGTGAAGATCTCCAGTGATATACTCCTTATTTAGCACCAACTCTTGTTCACACTTCATAGAGACAGCTTCGGCACAACTTCTTATGCTGACTAGGATAAGTAAACATGCATGCGCCACCTTTCTATGTTCTGCATGGATTTATACTTTGCAATCTTTTCGATCAGTCAGTCATGCCTTCTCAGAAGGACTAGGTTCTTCAGCAGGTCCTTAGTTTGTCAATCTTCAAAACAATCACCTCAATCTATCAGTAAGCAGGTTGACCGGCTGGTGCATGCTTATTGCCATTTATAAAATAAGAATAAATATGGTCTCAAGCTTAGGTGATACTCAATGTCGATCTGCAATAATATTCTTAACAATAAATCAACAATTAATCGACTTTTGCATGCATCTTTTCTTCCTGCAACCATCTTTCTTTGTTCGTGCTTCATCATACCAACATCCTATGCCAGTATGATCACGCGCGATTAAGGGCGGATGCAGTGCTACTTGTACAAAATTGTAAGACCTTGTGTGGAAGCTCAAGCCTACACCTAATATGTACCGGAAGATAAAAGATTGGGGACTTAGGATCGCCTTTTGTTATGAAAGGAAAATATTTTCCAATTTTTCGTTTAGTCGGTTTAAAAATTTGGAAAAATATTTTTCATAATAACTCATTTCTTTTAATTGGAGGAAAATGTTATCCTTGTGAAAGTAGGAAAAATATTTTTCAAAATAAAAAATTTTACACTCATTGTCTCCTTGCTAAATCAATCACCACCACCAGCCACCAACCCACGCCTACCCCTACCCACCTCCTTGCCATCCCCTCCCCCAACACCCCAATCCCCACACATTCACCCCTACCAACTTCCCCACCCTACCCCTTGTTACATTGTTAAAATTTTTTTTATTATTTGACAATCAAATACTGAAAAATTATTTTTTTTAAAAAAAAAAATTCTAGGAAAACATTTCCTTCATACGAACACTCTTGATGATAGGCCAGGGAGATGGCGACCGAAACCTCGGTGAACGGCGGTAATAGAGTCACGTACGTCCACTGTGCTTGAATATATAGTTTTAGATGCATGTTGCAAATATAATCATCACGAAAATACTCGCATGATAAAGTGGTTATTCTTTGCGGGCCTACCATGCCATTTTGTCCGAACATGCTTTCAAGTTGTATAAGGTTTCCTTTATTTTTAGTTAAGTTAAATAGTAGTATGAGTTTAAACTGCTCATTATGGAGTATATTTGCCCTCAATTTGGCTGTCATATATTCCTACTGGAGCGTAGCTTGTTAAATTTTTGAAAGAAACATAATTAGTCTTTCGAAGTTTAAAATAGTTCCAATTTTGATTGAGCACAAAATTTATATATATATATATATATATATATATATATATATATATTGTTGAAATGTGGGAAGAGTCCCACATCGGTGAGAGAGAGGGGCAAGATGCCCATATAAGCTTTGGACAATTCTCCACCCTTTGAGCTAGCTTTTGAGGTGTGAGTTAGGTCCAAGCTTATGTGGGCGCCCGTATGTGTTCAGGTGCCCGTGTGATGGGCGCCCGAGTTTGTTGTGCTCGGGTGTGTGGGTGCCCGGTACCCGGTTTTATCATGGTATCAGAGCTAGGAAAAAGACCCTGGTCCCCCTTTGAGCACGTGGTCCACGAGCCCTCCATGTAGGTATGGCTGGCCGTGCGGGGGGGGGGGGGTGTTGGAATGTGGGAAGAGTCCCACATCGGTGAGAGAGAGGGGCAAGATGCCCATATAAGCTTTGGCCAATCCTCCACCCTTTGAGCTAGATTTTGGGGTGTGAGTTAGGTCCAAGCTTATGTGGGCGCCCGTATGTGTGCGGGTGCCCGTGTCAGTGCCCGGGTGTGTGGGAGCCCGGTGCCCAATTTTATCATAATGAAGGTTATATTGTGAATATGTTTGATATGTAAATAGGTTAGTTAGTTATGTAAATTGTATATTGGGCCAAGCCCGTTAAGTTTACTTGGTTCCTAAGTTAGGTTTAGGTTTTCTCTAGGTTTCTCTTGTATAAATTGGGGACTCCCTTCATCAATGAAAGCAAGAGTTTTCACCCAATTCTTATTCCTCACGTGTGAGTGTGTTCGGTTTTACGTGTTCGATTTCTTGGTGTGTTCGGTTTTACATGGTATCAGAGCCATCGTATAACTCTTCAAATAGAAAAGTAATGGAGGCTCCAAAAGGTGATGCTGCAGTCGTACGTAAGACAATCTCTCCGTACGATATCACCTCGAATGATAATCCTGGTTTGATTATCACACAGGTCCAGTTGACCAGTGAAAACTTTGAGGAATGGGCGCGGTCGGTTAGAACGGCGCTGCGTGCAAGGAAGAAGTTTGGTTTTGTTTACGGATCGATCAAGATGCCCGATGAAAAGTCGATCGATTATGAGGACTGGTGGACTATCAATTCTCTTATGGTGTCGTGGATTAGGAATTCGATCGAGCCTACTCTTCGGACCACCATATCGCACATGGAAGTGGCGAAAGATCTGTGGGAGAGTATTCGAGAACGTTTCTCCGTAGGAAACGGACCTCGGGTTCAGGAATTGAAAGCGGCCTTGGCCGGTTGTAAGCAAAAAGGGATTAACTATTGCAGCTTACTATGGAAAACTGGCTATGTTGTGGGAAGAACTAGGAAATTATGATAAGTTTCCAACTTGTTCGTGTGGAAACTGCACTTGCAATCTAACGGTTGCACTGGAGAAGAAAAGGGAAGATGATAGGGTTCACTTATTTCTTATGGGTCTGGATGAAAGTCTTTATGGAACCGTCCGTTCCAATCTCTTGGCTCAGGATCCGTTGCCATCGATGAATCAAGTCTACCAAAAGGTAATCCAAGATGAACGGGTCAAAGGGATGGCACGAACTCAGGAAGAACGAGGGGAGGTGACAGCGTTTGCTGCACAGCGATCACAGCCACCGAAGATAGGCTATAAGGAGTGTCACTTGTGTGATCGAGGAGGACATCCTCCGGAACGCTGCTATGAAGTTATTGGTTATCCGGAGGGGTGGGTGCATTATCCGAAGCAAGGTCCTTCGAATGGAGGACGTGGCAGAGGAAGAGCTGAAGGTAACAGAGGTGGAAGAGGACGTGGACATCAACCGTTTGGTTCGAATGCTGGTCGAGGACGTGACAATAATCGAGCAAATGCTGCTCAAGCTGAGCTCGAGAATGGAGAAAACGGACACATGAGTGTGCCCGGACAAACTAACTTGTCCGGAATAACAGGTGATCAGTTGCAGATGCTGTTCGATTTGCTGAAAAAGGAGAAGGCAAGCACAAGTGAACCATCGATCGGTAAGAAATCTCATCTTTCATGGATTATTGACACGGGGGGGGGGGGGGGGGGGGGGTCAAATCACATGACCGGTCAGATAAGTGCTTTGGAGAATTTACGAACAATACAAAAGTGTCCGGTAGGTTTACCGAACGGAAGTAGTACGATGGCAACTCAGGAAGGATCCATCAGATTTAACGAAGACATGGTTCTTCACGGAGTGTTATATGTGCCTGAAATGACTTGCAATTTGATTTCTGTATCTCAATTAATTAATCAAGTCGGTTGCATTGTAAATTTCACTAATGATTTGTGTGTTATGCAGGATCGGGCTACGGGGAAGTTGATTGGAGCGGGTGAACAAAAGAACGGACTCTACTACCTTCGGACGATACCCGTGGTGAAAGCTGTGAAGGTCGATGTGGTAGATTTGTGGCATCAAAGGTTGGGACATCCTTCGATGCAAGTAACAAAATCTCTTTCAGTTTTAGAAGGTAGTGGGAAAGGTAGCTTAGAAGAAAAAGCATGTGATGTATGTCTTAGGGCAAAGTAAACTAAAAATGTATTTCCTTCGAGTAATAATAAAGCTGCTGAACCTTTTGATTTAGTTCATTGTGACTTGTGGGGTCCTTATAGAACTGAGTCTTCGTGTGGTGCATCATATTTTTTGACTGTTGTTGATGATTGTTCACAAGGAGTATTGGTGTTCTTGTTAGTTGATAAGAGAGAGGTCGGACAAAAATTGAAAGGTTTCTTTGCAATGATAGAAAGACAATTCAATAAACGGGTTAAGTGCGTTCGGAGTGATAATGGTACCGAATTTCTAAGTCTGAGAGGGTATTTTCTCGAACAAGGGATCTTGTTCAAAACTTTTTGTGTAGGGACACCCCAGTAAAATGGTAGAGTTGAACGGAAACATAGACATATCTTAAACGTGGCACGGGCGCTACATTTTCAAGCCAATTTACCAATTGACTTCTGGGGGGAATGTGTGATGACGGCATGTTATTTGATTAACCGGACACCCACTAAGTTGTTGAATAGGAAGACACCTTACGATATCTTGATGGGTGTGACACTGAATTATGATCATTTGAGGGTGTTCGGTTGCTTATGTTATGCTCGCAATCAAGGACAAACAAGTGACAAGTTTGAAAGTAGGAGTCGTCGATGCGTGTTTTTGGGTTATCCAAATGGGAAGAAAGCGTGGAAAGTGTATGATTTGGAGGCAAAGGAGTTTGTGTTCTCAAGGGATGTGGTGTTTTACGAAAAGGAATTTCCGTTCGCATCCAAGGAGACTGAGGACGAAAAATGGAGACAAGATACGGTTCCTGTCACCATAGCATTGGAGGAGGAAGAGGAGAGTGTGCGACGAAGGGGGGTGTTGAACCCGAAGTCATGACTCCAAAAATTGAACCCGAAGTGATGACTCCGGAAGCTGAACCTGAAGTTTTTCCCGAAGTTGAACCCGAAGAGATGGGTCGTGGAAAACGAACTAAGAAAGAGAATATCTTGCTGAGAGACTTTATTACTAATACGGTCCAAAAGATGAGTCACCGGGTATCGTCCTGTGTTCGAAAGTCTGATTGTTCATTCGCTTCTCAACAACCCTCTGGTAATCCCTATCCTCTAGCACACTATGTCAATTGTGATAATTTCTCTTCGAAACATGTGAGTTTTCTTGCAGCTATACCGCAAGGACATGAGCCTACCTCCTATTCGGAGGCGGTGAAAAATGAAAAATGGAGAACAGCCATGGGGGAAGAATTGAAGGCATTGGAAGCGAACAAAACTTGGGAGCTAGTTCGCTTACCTACGGGGAAGAAGGCCCTCGGATGCCGATGGGTATATAAGATAAAGTACAACTCGGATGGAACTATTGAAAGGTACAAAGCAAGACTGGTGATTTTTGGGAATCATCAGATCGAAGGAGTTGATTACACAGAGGCATTTGCACCGGTTGCAAAGATAGTGACTGTCTGAGTTTTTCTAGCCGTAGCAGCTGCCAAGAATTGGGAATTGCATCAGATGGATGTGCACAATGCATTTTTGCATGGTGATCTTCACGAAGAAGTATATATGAAATTGCCTCCGGGACATCGCATGACTGGGAGAGGAACTGTGTGTCACCTTCGAAAATCATTGTATGGTTTAAAACAAGCTCCCAGGTGTTGGTTTGCGAAGTTGTCTGCTGCTCTGAAGCAATAAGGGTTTCGACAATCATATTCGGATTACTCATTATTTACGATGAAGAAGGGAAATGTGCATTTGAATGTGCTTGTTTATGTGGATGATCTAATCATATCTGGTAATGATTCGAAGGCAATTCAAATTTTTAAGTTGTATCTCTCGACATGTTTCTATATGAAGGATTTAGGTGCCTTGAAGTACTTCTTGGGAGTTGAAGTGGCAAGGGCTCCGAAGGGAATCTTCGTGTGTCAGAGGAAGTATGCATTGGATATCATATCGAAAGCAGGCTTGTTGGGGGCAAAACCGGTTGGTACACCGATAGAACAAAACCATCACTTGGCACTTGCGACTGGTCGTTTGGTCAAAGATCCTGAACGTTATCGGCGACTGGTTGGAAGATTGATTTACTTGTGTTTTATACGACCAGATTTGTCCTATAATGTGCATGTGTTGTTGAAATTCATGCAGAGTCCCCGTGTTGAGCATATGGAAGCGACACTTAAGGTTGTTGATATTTGAAAGGCTGTCCGGGACAAGGTATCGTATTTAATTCTCAGTGTGATCTGAGATTGCACGGGTGGTGTGACTCCGATTGGGCAGGTTGTCCGTTGATGCGTCGACCGTTAACAGGTTGGTATATGTCGTTAGGGGACTCACCGATATCTTGGCGAACGAAGAAGCAACAGATCGTGTCGAGGTCCTCCGCCGAGGCAGAGTATTGATCGATGGCGATGACTGTGTGTGAATTGAAGTGGTTGAAAGGGATTTTATGGAACCTTGGAATCGATCACAATTCTCCGATGAATTTGAAGTGTGACAGTCAAGCAGCGTTGCATATTGCTCGGAATCCTGTCTTTCACGAATGCACTAAACACATCGAAGTCGACTGTCACTTTGTTCGGAATGAAATCATCGGAGGAATCATTCGTCCCAGCTATGTGCCTACGACCACACAACTTGCTGATATTTTTACGAAGGCACTGGGACGTGCCCAGTTCGAGTACTTCCTTAACAAGTTGGGCATAAGGAACCCTCACGCTCCAACTTGGGGGGGGGGGGGGGACGGGTAATGAAGGTTATATTGTGAATAGGTTAGATATGTAAATAGGTTAGTTAGTTATGTAAATTGTATATTAGGCCAAGCCCGTTAAGTTTACTTGGTTCCTAAGTTAGGTTTAGGTTTTCTCTAGGTTTCTCTTGTATAAATAGGGGACTCCCTTCATCAATGAAAGCAAGAGTTTTCACCCAATTCTTATTCCTCACGTGTGAGTGTGTTCGGTTTTACGTGTTCGGTTTCTTGGTGTGTTCGGTTTACATATATATAGAGTAAAATACTTAAAAGGTCACTCAACTTTGAGAAATGTGTGACCAAAGTCACTTTGCTTTGAATTGTACTAATAAAGTCACTCAACTAAAGGTAATTCTCACCAAAAGTCATTGTAACCGGATTTTGCATAGTCATCTCATCGAAAATCTGACATGGCATTTTCATTTTTAGTTATATATACATGTGGCACACTTTATTTTCCATGTAGGATTTTATAATAAGTTGATTAACCCAACTCTTAATCCATAACCCATTTCTCCTACACATTTTTTTTGGATCCAGCTCCTTTTTCAAAATGGATGGCCTAGATTTAATGAAGTAAAACTAAATGTTTGATCATGGTTAGAAAAATATATCTTCCTATTTTAAATTCAAAGCATCTAACCTATCTTATAATTTAGCAGCAAATTTCATCCCTCCACCTAAATTATTTTTCGGTCTCCAAAATTTTCGTTCATTTATTGTTTTAATAGAATATGTTTTTGCTAATCCAATCTCAAACATATAACAGAAAACCAAAAACAGTGTTAAACTATTTGCAAGTGATAACATTGTAAGGAATAGAATTAATAAAACAAGATTTAATAATGTCAATTTACTCAAATAACAGTATACGAAGAAATTCTTTTCACACAATCACATCAGTTAAAACTAGTTGCGAAGATAGTACCTAATATTCTGCTCATAGTTATTCACATTTTATCTTGGAAAGAAACTTTCCAACCAATTCATAATACTTATAGAAATCACATAGGTCTTCTGTACTTCTATATCTAAAATAAGATGAGTTTGTTTAACAATTAATGTAATTTTTATTTAAAACGATTCTTAATTTTTTGAGTGCACATTCTCGAACAATAATAAAAAATTACTCCTATAAAGAATTAAACTAAAAAGAAAGGTTAAGTTTGAGATGATCGAAATTTAGGTTTGGAGGGGGGAGGGGTGGGGAGAGGGAATTTTGCTGCTAAATTATAAGATTCTTTAAGATAAATTAAATTTGAAATGGAAAGATATTTTGTCCAAACCATAGTTAA
Source organism: Petunia x hybrida (assembly GCA_037355625.1). Lineage (NCBI taxonomy): Eukaryota > Viridiplantae > Streptophyta > Magnoliopsida > Solanales > Solanaceae > Petunia > Petunia x hybrida. Next base: position 1,215,252 of record JBBBVM010000258.1, read on the forward strand.
ATACCTTTATTTACCCTATTAAATCTAGAACATTGGTTTTAAGGAGGGCCAAGTGTCATTCATCCAAATAAGAACTTGAGAAAATAGAGACACTAGATAACGGAGAGGAGCCCAATCCCATTTTTCCTATCCACCTATTATCTATTATATAAAATATATATTTAACTAATAGATTTGAAAAAAATAATGATTCTAACCATAACTAATTAAAGAGTTAAGTACTTGAAAGAGTAGTAAAGCTAATATTTCGACCGTACCCGTAGAAGTTTAGCAAGGACACAATATTCTATTATTGTAATAATTTAAAAGAACACTTTCCAAATCCTTAGAAAATAAATCAACTTATTATAAAATCCTATATGGAAAATAAAGTATGCCACATATATATATAATTAAAAATAAAAATGCCATGTCAGATTTTCGGTGAGATGATTGTGCAAAATCCGGTTACAGTGACTTTTGGTGAATTACCTTAAGTTGAGTGACTTTGTTAGTACAATTCAAAGCAAAGTGACTTTGGTCACACATTTCTCAAAGTTGAGTGACCTTTTAAGTATTTTACTCCATATATATATATGGAATATATATCTTCTATATTCATTTTATGTATTTTAATTTGATTAAGCACAAAATTTAAGAAAAATAAAAGTCTTTTGGATCGCATGATGTTATAAGATGAAGATACAGACAATATATCCAAATGCCAAGTTTTGGTCATAAACATATTATCATGTCATTTATACAAGTGAGTGCCATTAAGTGGAAATATAAATTGAAGCGTGGAATACTAATAATAGAAAATTGCGTTTGTTTCTCAAAATATACTATAAGCAGGACACATAAGTTGAAAAACAGAAGGAAGTATGTTATGGTAAAACAGAATCCGCGCCTGGTGCTTACTTCAAAACTTATTTGCCATGGTTAAATAATAAATTAAAGTGAAAATATATATTAATTTACTAGTATTATTTAATGATAAGTGTGTATGTAAAGACATGTATCATCAATGGATTAGTTTAAACAATGGGTGGAGTAAATTTTTACGCTATATTATTTGGTGCTTGCTGGACTTATCTGTAATGACAAACTTTCCACAAATAAAAGGAGTTATGGTGATTATATAAAAAAAATTAGATAAAACTTATAGTGTTTCTAATAGCTGCATTTTTAGGTTGGCACATAAACGAAGAAATGACGCTTCACCCACAAACGATTGGTCTTCTTTTTTCTTTTTCATTCTTTCGGTGAATCGCAAAAGCAACGTATCATGAAATAAAACCAGAAGAAGAAACTATTGGAACCAATATAGTACGCAGTTAGCCCCTCATTATCAGAATGAACAAGTCGAGCAAACTCTACCAGGTAATTTTTGTCGGGTCCAACAGGTCTATCAAATGGCCCCTTATAAATCAATGTACCGTACGGCCATATCAAACGTCACAAATTTGTCTCCAATCTTATTCAATTATTATGTGAATAATATGTACTCCATCCGTCTCAAATTATTTGTCATTTTTTCTAAAAATAGTCGTGTCAAAATATTTGTCCAGTTAGAATTTCAAAGTAAATTTTTCAATTTTTTTTTTCTATTTTACCCATAGTAATAAATGTCTTGAAGACCACAAGGATCTCACTTATTTGTTAATATTATAATTGTTCAAATACCAATGAAGATTAAATAAGGGTAAAATAGTCAATAAGCCCCCCTCATTATTACGTAATTTTTTAAGGGGCGTGTAAGAGTGAAGAGGACAAATAATTTGAGACGGAGGGAGTTGTATGTATACGACTACAACTCCATTCACTGTGTCTGCTCACTCACACATTCATATTATTCCCTCCGTTCCAATTTATGTGGCAACATTTCCTTACTAGTCTGTTCCAAAACGAACGACAACATTCTAAATTTGGTAACAATTTAACTTTAAAATTACAGTTTTGCCATTAATGAAATGATTTACGACCACACAAACATCTATGTCTTATTTTAGACCACAAGTTTTAAAAGTCTTCCTTTATTTCTTAAACTTTGTGCTGATTCAAACTATGACACATAAAATGGAACCGATGAAGTATTTTCTAATTGATTCTACTATGGCAGCATTGCTCTTTATTGATGAGAAAATGATACAATATAAGGAAGGGTTTGCTTCATCACATAAAGAAAGGACCTGCCCATTCATTTGACAAAAAGTATCGCGAATTAGCTCATCAGAAAATAAAAAGACATTCATATTTTAATTTTTTGTGAAGACATTTACTAGCTGTTTGAATAATATTTGATTAAAGTTGAAAAAATTTAGTAGGCATTTGGACATAGATCTAGTAAAATTTGAAACGAAAAAAAGTGTTTTGAAGTTGAAGATGAAAATTATTATTTCAAAGTTGGAATTGTATTTGGATATTCATTTTACATTAAAAAATTGAAGTTTTCATTAAAACACTGGTCCAGATAAGCTTGATCACGTTCAATAAGAAAAGAATGTGTTAAAAATTTTGAAAAAAAGGAAACAAATTTCATGTTTAAAGTTTTAAACAGCAACATAGTATTTATTTGGAGTTGAAATCGAAGTTGGAGAAGAATGTCCGGACCAATTGTGTTTGGACATAGCTTCAGTAGAAAATAAGTCTAAATTTTCTGAGTAAAATCATTATTCATTTGAAATGTACTCCTCAAAATAATACTCCAAATAGTGAATTTAATAGTTGCAAATGTTAAAGGCCAAACAATTAACACAGATTTAAAATTGTGAAATAGTGCATGCATTTAGCAAATGGAATCTTACTTTAAATTCACATCATGGATTTGTCTTCGCCGGTTGATGATTATTTCACTGAAAGGAGTTTTGTGCACTGATTAATCGTTTCTTAATACCTATGGCATTAGATTGTTTATAAGGTCAGTACAAACAGTTATAGGTAACCTAATAAATATTGTAATTAACTTATTACAATCTCTTAAACCACTTTGTTAATATAAAAAAATATTTACACTGTCACTCGCGAGCAAATGTTAAAACCTGTTTGAAACAGTGAAATTCAGCACGTTTATTCCTGTGCTGCCCTAACGCACAAAAGGCCAAACTAATTTTCTCCAAAACAATATTTGTTCCCATTTACTACGTACTACGTACTATTGCTGTTTCCAGCTTTTTGTCTGAAAAGAAATGCTGCTTTGGAATTTTCCGAGTTTTTGTTAGGAAGTCCTGTAAATTTAGCTCCACCACCTTCCCCAACCAAAAGCAGAAAGGAAAAAGTAAACCAGATAGATTCATCTAAACTAGGAAAAGTGATCATAATATATATCGTAGTTAAGAACGTAATGTATGATCTGCTTTTCTACTTGAACAAAATCTTTGTTACTAAAACCCTTTTGTCTGTTGTCACGCTTTTATTTTTGCTGACAAGTTGTCATGCTCTCATGCTTATGTTAAAAGTAAATTGAATCTTCATGCATTTACATATTATTAGTACAACGTGTCTCATTGCATAATATTGAATATTAATAGGTGCCAACTTGTATAGTTAGAAGAGTACGTTAGGAATTACTACTTTGTAATTAAGTTATGTTTGTTACTAACGGGTAGTTAATCTATACTCAATTGGGTAAATTCATTAACATTTAATTCAACAATGAATGTTGAATATTGTTCTCTCTAGTTCTGATTTCTTCGCAATTACTACTTCCTTTTTGTTGAGAAAGAGGTTTTGAAGAATGACAAACGAAAAGGACTCAGAGGTTCCGGAGGAGAACCTGGTCCTTGTAGAGAAGGGCACGACTGATCAAAAAGATCTGAGGGTTGCAAATCCCTGCGGAACTAGGAGTAGTGGCGCGTGTACGAGTATGCATCCTAGTCAGACTAAAAGAGGCGGTGCCCAGGCTGTGTCTTCGAAGTATGAATACGAGTTGGACTTGAAGAAGGTAAGAGTCACAATGAATCTTGTCTTACCATAATTACAAGGTTTTCTTGTGGGACTCAACTAGGGTTCTAAAGCCCATATAAATACGAGTAGTTGATACAGCCGAAATTAGTTATTCACAAACAGAGAGTTGAGAGCATACAAAGGCAATCCGGCAACTTTCAACGTGAGATAACTGAGGAAGACAACTGGTGGAGCTAAATTGGTTGAGTCTAGATATTCTGTCTAGGTTCTTGGTTTTGTAAGTTGTCTTGTTTTGTGGAATCATTGTCTTTACCTATTAGCTTATCGTAGAAGCAATTGTATTAGGTGAATCTTTAAGAGATTACTTTGTAAAGCTAGAGTTTAGCTTTGATGAGTGATTAGGGTCTAGAGTGTAGCCCCTTGGTTACAGAGTCTTGTAATCAGAAACTTGCTCTTTGTGTTAGTGGATTGAGTTCTAAAATCCTAGAGTGTGGGTCGTAGTTTTTCTCCCTTGAGCAAGGATTTTTCCACGTAAAAACACTGTGTTCCTTGTGTCTGTTATTTGTGTGTGTTGGGGTATCGAATTGCAAAACTGTCGAGCCAAGACTCTAAAGAATCACGTTCTTGAAACGAAAAATTGGTAGACACTATTCAACCTCCCCCCCTTCTAGTGTCCTTAGGAGGTGCTTAGATTATAACAAGTGGTATCAGAGCGGGTCTTCTCGTGCTAGGTTAACACCTTGAGAAGGATCAGAAGTATGAGTGCACCACCCACAATCATTGAAGGACAGTCAGTTCTAAGGCCCCCACAGTTCAATGGGCAATATTATGCTTGGTGGAAGAACAGGATGGAATACTACATATGTGCTGAAGACTACCAACTATAGTTGATAGTGTCTGAAGGGAACTTGACCCCTACTAAAGTAATTGGTGAAGGAGCTGCTGCTAGAGAAGAGCCTAAGTCGGAAGAAGAGTACAATGAGGCAGACTATAAGATGATTGAAAAGAATCACAAAGCCAAACGTCTGGTAATTTGTGGTCTTGGCCCTGAGGAGTTCAATAGAGTATCATCTTACAAGACTGCAAAGGTAATCTGGGATGCCCTACAAGTTGCACATGAAGGAACCACTGAAGTGAAGGACTCCAAGAGAAGGATGCTGAAGAGACAATTTGAGTTGTTCTCTATGGGAGAGAAGGAATCGATCCAGGATATGATGACCAGGCTGACTATCATCACTAATGAGATGAGATCCTTGGATATGGAGAAGCCTGAAGTGGAGATGGTGGACAAGGTTCTGAATGTGCTACCTGAGGCTTGGGAACCTAAGATGACTGCTATCATTGAGTCTAAACCTCTAAGATCCATCAAGCTTGAAGAACTGGTTGGAAGTTTGAAAACACATGAGATGATGAAAGTTTCAAAGACTAAACCAGCTCTCAAGAAGGACAAGACCCTAGCTCTCGAAGCAACTGATGAAACTGAGGACTACGTAGATCTGCAATCAGTTGAAGCAGCAATGGTCAGTGCCTTGAGACAGAAGTTTAACTTGGGAAAGTTCAAAGGATTCAGAAGAAACAACAAGGAGAACTCTGGAAGGAAGAACATAGTCGATAGCCCCGATTACTCAGGATACTTCAAGTGCTTCAAGAAGGATCATGCTGTCATGGATTGTCCTGTGTGGGAAGCAGAATGGATGAAAAACAGATCAACAAAGGAAAAGGAGAAGGAGGCGTCAAAAGAGAATGACAAAGAGAAGAAGAAGGTGAGACGACCTCCAAACTTCAGAGCAGAAAGAAGAAAGAGAAAGGAAGCTTTCTACGCTACATGGGGACCTACTGACAGTGAATCTGATCATGAAAAGGAGTCTGGAGATGAATCCCCACTAGCACTGATGGGGTTGACTGATGTCAATTCAGATGAGGAAGATCCTCGGGAGTTCAGAGATCCCTCAAAGTCAACTGTGTTTAATGGGACTAACTACAAGTGCTGGAAGAAACAGATGAAAAACTTTCTTCAAGCAACGGATTACAGTCTCTGGTTGATTGTGAAAAGAGGACCTCATGTTCCTGTAAAGAGAGCAGCAAACGGGGTTCTAGTTCCCAAGAAGGTAGAAGAACTAGACCCTCAAGACCTAGATTGGTTGCAGGCAAATTCAAAAGCTGAATTGTACTTGAGGAGAGGGCTGACTACTGATGTGTTAGACAGGATACCTGAATACAAATCCGCTAAAGAAGTGTGGGAAAAGCTGAAGGAAATGTACACAGAAGATGACCAAAAGAAGGACTCAGCTCTTATGGCAACTGATGGAGAAGAAGCTGCTCATTCAGCAGAGGTATGTCTATCTGATCTCAAAGAGAACTTACATACATACTCTACTGAGAATCTGATCTTAATCACTGCCACCTTGATTGAGGGTTATGAAAAGGAGAAAATTGAGAAAGATAAACTAACTGAAGAGTTAAGTGATCTCAGAACTAAGCACAAGAGTCTTTAAGAACAAAACATTGAACTGGAAGAAGTCAATGCTGTTTTAAAATGGCAGACCCTTGTGTCAAACTCTAAGATCACAGAACTGAAATTGGAAATTAATCAGTTAAAAGAGAGTATAAATGGTAAGCAAGTAATAAGTGAAGTTCAAACCTTTCTTGAAAATGAACTTAAAAGAACAAATGAGATTCTGTATTAAGAAACTGAAAAGAACAGGACTTTAAATCAAAAGGTTGAAAAAACTAAATATGAGCTTACCAGATTAATAAAGTGGAACAAATCTTCTGAGGCAATGAACTGGGTTCTTGAAAATCAGAACAAGGGAAAACAAGGGCTAGGATTCAAGAAACCATTGCCTCCATACAATCCTAAGAGCAATTATGTGGGTTTGCCTTGTAACATATTGTGTACCTTCCGCGGTGAAATTGGACACTACAAATAAAGGTGCATGAATACAAGCAAGGCAAATGCCAAGAATAAAAGAAGTGTTCTACCTAAATGGGCTAAACAGGATTTGATTTATCCATTTTCTCATAAGAAGGGACCCAAGCTTGTCTGGGTTCCTAAAGCTAACCCTTAATCTATTTTGCAGGCTGGAGTGAGGGAGAACAACCCAAGCTGGATTCTTGATAGTGGTTCTTCAAGGCACATGACAGGAGATAGAAGAAACTTTCTCTCACTCGCAGCATTTCAAGGAGGCAGTGTAGCCTTCGGAGGAGGTAAAAGTGGTCAGATTGTAGGAATTGGAAAAGTTGGGAGAACTTTGGACCATGCAATTAAAAACGTATACTGTGTCGATGGTCTCAGACACAACTTGCTGAGTATCTCTCAACTATGTGATAGAGGAAATGAAGTGAGCTTCTCTTCTATAGGGTGCATTGTGAAGAACCTACAGAATGGAAAATTGTTATGGAAGGAAAAAGGGTTAACAATGTATACAAAGCATCACTGAAATCACTGCCTGAAAATAACTTAACATGCTTGAATGTGCAAGAAAGTGATTCTCAGTTGTGGCACAAAAGAATGGGTCATGCAAGTCTCTCACAACTCAACAAGCTTGTATCAAAAGAACTAGTTCGTGGATTGCGTAGTAAGAGATTTGAAAACATAAAAATATGTGATGCGTGTGTAAGGGCGGAAGCATGTGAAATCATCCTTTAAATAAAAAATGGTGGTAAGTACATCAAAACCACTGGGATTGATACATATGGATCTGTGTGGACCTATGAGAGTTAGGAGTAGAGGAGGAAAGAGGTTTGTGTTCGTAATTATTGATGACTACTCTAGGTACACATAGACCTTGTTCTTGGCATCTAAAGATGAAGCCTTTGATAGCTTCAAAGACTGGGATGGTGTTGTTCAGAAAAGGTTAAGCCTTGAACTTATTAGCATTAGATCTGATCATGGAACAGAGTTTGAAAACTAAAAATTCTCTGAGTATTGTGCAAAGTACAGTATTGATCATAACTTCTCTGCACCAAGAACTCCACAGCAAAATGGAGTGGTTGAAAGGAAGAACAGGTCTCTGGAAGATATGGCAAGGACTATGCTGCTGTCAAGTGGCCCTGCAAGAAACTTCTCGGCTGAAGCAATAAACACTGCTTGTTATTTGCTGAACAGATGCTCCATCAGAGCTATTCGTGACAAGACCCCTTATGAGCTTCTTAGAGGAAGGAAACCAAGTATTGCTCATCTTAGACCATTTGGGTGTAAGTGTTTCGTTCATAACAATGGCAAGGAACCTTTGGAAAAATTTGATGCAAGAAGTGATGAGGCTATATTCCTTGGCTATTCTACTCAAAGCAAAGCATACAAAGTGTTTAACAAAAGAACTCAAACAGTGGAGGAGTGTATGCATGTGGTATTTGATGAATCTGATAAAGCTTTTGATGAGAATGAAGTAGATGATCAAGCCATTGGCCTTGCTCGAGAGAATGGTATAGTTGACTCTGAGGATCCAGAAGACAAGGAAGAATCATGTCAAGACTCAGCTTCAAGAGAACAAGGAGTCAATATGACAGGGGGAACATCAGATGAGGTTGACGACTCAACAAGACAGGAAGAACCTACCCAAAGTGATGATGGAGGTCCTTCTCAGGCCATGAAAGCACCAAAGTTCCCATCCTCTGGAGAATGTACTATCTGAGCTGGATACTGGAATCATGACTAGATCGGCCTTGAAGAATATCTGTGCATTCTTTGCCTTTCTATCATCTCTAAAACCAAAAAATATGAAAGAAGCCTTAGAAGATCCAGAATGGATTCTAGCTATGCAGGATAAACTTCATCAGTTTCAAAGAATCAAAGTATGGCACCTGGTTCCTAAGCCAAAGGACAGATCAATAATTGGAACAAAATGGGTGTTCAGAAATAAACTGGTTGAGCATGGTATAGTGACAAGAAACAAGGCCAGATTAGTAGTTCAAGGATACAGTCAGGAAGAAAGAATTGACTATGATGAGACTTTTGCACCAGTAGCAAGGATGGAAGCCATTAGAATGTTAATTGCCTTTGCTACATACATGGAATTCACACTATATCAGATGGATTTCAAGAGTGCATTCTTGAATGGCTATTTAAATTAAGAAGTCTATGTAATACAGCCACCAGGTTTTGCGAACAATGAATTTCCTGATCATGTTTGCAAACTGGACAAGGCACTCTATGGATTAAAGCAAGCTCCAAGAGCCTGGTATGAAAGACTGTCAGGATTCCTACTTAAGAATGGTTTCTCAAGAGGAAAGATTGATAATACATTATTCCTGAAGAAGAAAGGAAAGGATCTATTGGTGGTTCAAGTATATGTTGATGATATTATTTTTGGAGCCACTGATGAGGAGCTATGCAAGGGGTTTGCTGAATTGATGGGAAGTGAATTTGAAATGAGCATGATGGGTGAACTAAATTTCTTCCTAGGACTGCAGATAAAACAGACGCCTGAAGGAACCATAATTCATCAACAAAAATATGTCAAGGAACTTCTGAAGAAATTTGACATGGAAGGAGCAAAAGAAATGACTACTCCCATTGCTCCTGGAACCAAGTTGGATATGGATGAACCAGGTCCTTCTACTAATGAGACAAAATATAGAGGAATCATAGGTTTACTCCTCTATCTCATAGCTAGTCGACCTGATATTATATACAGTATGGGACTGTGTGCCAAATTTCAGTCTAAGCCTAAGGAGTCACATTTGACAGCTGTGAAGAGGATCTTGAGATACTTGAAAGGAACTCAGGATCTATGTCTATGGTACCCAAGGGGTGGTACTTTTGAACTAATTGGTTTTGCTGATGCAGATTATGCAGGTCACTTGGTGGACAGGAAGAGCACTTCAGGAATGGCACATCTTCTGGGTCCTTGCTTAGTCTCTTGGGCAACAAAGAAGCAGAACTCAGCAGCCTTATCTACTACAGAAGCTGAGTATGTAGCAGCTGCATCATGTTGCTCACAATTGCTATGGATCAAACAGTATTTGGAGGACTTTGGAATTAAATGTGGAGCAGTGCCTATTTTCTGTGATAATACAAGTGCAGTAAACATTGCCAAGAACCCAATCCAACACAAAAGAACAAAACATATTGATATTAGACACCATTTTCTTAGAGACAATGTAGAAAAAGGTCTGATTACTATGAATTCATGCATGACTGAAGATCAGATTGCCGACATATTTACCAATGCATTGAACAAGGTTCAGTTTGAGAGGAATAGGTTGGAGTTAGGGATGACCAAAATACACGAATGACCCAGCTTTTGTTCCCTAATGATTGGTTAGTTAAGCATTCAGCAATTTGTTTGTGACTAGTGTTATTATTGTCCAGTCTAATTTTGTACTTTATTAAGTATACTTGTTCAGCTGATTAGTACCAGGTTTGGCTAATGTGATCCCATGAAGAACCTACTGGGTATGTAGAAGGAATCAAAGCAAACATGAGGAATCATGTCCAGGTTCAGTCACACAGCCTTGCATGATATGAGTCATAACTGAAATTAATTGTCAATTATACGTGTGTCAAGGGAGGCTTTCCATGTTCTTGTAACTGTCCTAAATTATAGGAACACATTCCTTATTGGGTTAGACTTCTATTAGACTATGAATGGACCCCACTATTTAAAAAAGGCTTTATTTGGTTGAGTCTAAGTAACCGTCAAATCTGTAACCCTTTCCCGGTTCTCAAAAAGTTCAAAAGGCTGATTTTTCACTTTCCTGCCATCATTACTTTGTGTTCCCTAGGAAAACCTCTCATCACCATAACTCCTTCTCACCCTCTTGTTTTGATCGACACAGAACACATACACTTGCAAACAAATTTCCCTCTATTAAACCTATTTTCTCTCTTTAAAATTGAATCAAGAAATCGCCGTTGTTTCATTGTTCAAAACCCTAACAAATTTCACCATGTCTCAAGCACAGTCTACTTCACCATCACCTACCATACTTGCACATCAAAGAAATCTACACCAAAACAACCTCCATCTACTCTTGCAGAAAGATTTGCTGTGGCTAGGACCAAGTTTTTCAAAAAGGGAGAAAAGAAATTAGTCAAGAAGATGATGGCCAGATCCTTATCTTCTACGCCTACAGAACAAGTTTTCGCTGAAAGACCGGTTGAGGTAATACTTGACTCTACTTTATCTACTTCTGCTGTTTTGGAAGTGGTAAAAAGTCCTGAAAAGTGAGTACTGAAACATTTGTAAAAAGTCTAGATGAAATTGTAGGAAAAGTAGAGCCGTGTGACATATCTGATAGGGGGAAGGTAGTTGAGGAGAAAAAACAGGTTGTTCAGGAGGAACCTAAGGCTAGTGTGTTGGAGGTAGATGTTGTTGAAAGGGTGCTAGAAAAAGTAAGAGAAGAGGATTCTGCTGAATCCCAAAAGGAACATGTTGGTGAACTTAGTTCTGGTGTTGTTCTTACTGAGAAAATTCAAGGGTTGTCTATACTTGAAGGTCCAGTTGTTGGAGGACCTAGTTCTGCTGAGGCTTCAAAGGATTTGCGTGAAGAACCTGGTTCTCGCCCAGATCCTACAGAGGCTGATGACGCAGAACTCAAGTGGACAGACTCTGAAGAGGAGAAGGATGAGGAAGTTGTAGAAGAAAAAGGTGAAAGTAAGGAAATTACAGAACAAGCTGATGAAACAAAGAGAAAAAGTGTGAAAAGAAGGTTTGGTGAAGAGGATGAAAAGCTAATAAATGAAGGTTAGGAAGAAGAAGTGATGTTTGTGAGAAAGAACAGAGTGGACCCTGACAAGAGAAGAAGATTTGTGAAAGGGAGAATGCCTGTATCTAAAAGCCGACTAGTGGATGAATATAGTGAGGAGAGTGATGACAAAGTTGTGGCAGAGCCAGTGCCAAGAAGAGTGGGAACCAGGTCTGCTCTAAAACAACAGCTGGTGAAGGTGGGAAAGCTTGAAAAGACAGTTAAAAATATGAGGGATAGAGAAGTGGAGAAACAGAAGAAGAATGAGAAAATGGCTGAGGAGACCAAAGAAGAAAGTGATGAAGCCGGCAGCTATGTGGAGCCAAGTGACTCTGAGACTGATAGTAAGATGGAGAGCAGGAAAAGGAGAAGAAAGTCTGAGGAAGAGGTTGACCGTGTAGCCTTCTTTGCCAAGCACCAGGTGCTTGCTGGCAGCATTCTGCATGATGAGAAGGAGCATCACATGAAACCCTTACTCAGGATGATTGGTGATCAAGGGTGGTTAAGTTTGTTTGGAAACAAAGAAAAGATGTTGTTCTCTGATGAGATCAGGGAATTTTACACCAACTGCAGGGTTACAACCAGGAGAGTGTTTACAATGGTGAAGGGAGTTGAAATTGAGTTTGGGAGAACTGAGCTGGCGGTGATCCTTGATGTACCTGCTGAAGGTTGTTGCAGGTATATTAAGCTGAAATTGCCCAAGAGGACAGACGAGGTGACTCCTCTTAGTGTTGTAAAGAAATTTTAAGGAAAACCAAAGCTCAGAAAATAGAGGAAGGTGGACAAGAAGGAGATGGAACCAGCACATCAACTGCTCTTTGAGTTTGTGCATCCACTCCTACTGCCCAGGGGAGAGAGAAACAGTGAAGACAGTGCTCTGGACTTAACCTATATGGACTTGCTGGATAGAGGGGTAAGAATCAACTTGCTTGGTCTAATAATCAGACATATCAAGAGGATTGCAGACACAGACCAAAAGCTACATTCGTTAGTGCATTCCTACGTCCTTTAGCAGGTTCTAGACCATTTCGGGGTTCCATTGGAAGTAGGGAAGAAACCTACTATTCATCAGATGTTTGGGGTTAATGTGCTAAGAAGCTGTGACTTCTTCGGAGAAACGAGAGCTTCCAAGAAACCTATGCATGTTAAGCAGGAGCAGTCTAAGGAAAGCGAGGATTATGGACCCGAGGAGGCCGTTACAACTGTGAACGAACTGGAGAGCCATGTTCTTGAGGTAAACACATAGAATGCTGAGCTTCACAGAAAGCTGGAGTTGAAGGATCAAGAAATTGATCGTTTGAAGATAGATTGCCACAAGTATGAGGCCGAGCTGGTGATGGAGAGGGCCAAAAATACGAAGCACCTTGAGGCACTTATCAAACACTTCAACCTACAGCCCTGAGTCCTCCTTCCCTACCTCCTTGTCCTTTCTCATAATCTCCCTTATCCCTTCATGATCTCCCTTGATATGTGATGATGTTTAAGACAATTTGTTTTATGTTGTGTACTTCTTAAATGGGGATGTGTTGCTGTCACACCCTGGATGATGATTTTAAATTTCTCTTGCTTACTTTTGGATTTGTTCTATGATATTTGGTTCTATTTGGGCCTTTCGCCTTTTATCTGTGTGTCTAAATTTTAGCTGACTTGTTGCCTTATGCTCTAGACTGGATAGTACTAACTGGTTCATGCAGGTATTTGTATCTTTTCGATGATGCCAAAAGGGGGAAGAAGAAAATGTTGGGGTGTTTGTGACCTAACTCATCTGTTTTAATTTATTCAATCTGTTATTCTTGTTTCTGTGTTTTTGGAAATTTTGTCTATTCAGGTTCTTTGGCAACATTTGTTTGTCATCATCAAAAAGGGGGAATTTGTTGAGAAAGAGGTTTTGAAGAATGACAAATGAGAATGACTTAGAGGTTCCAGAGGAGAACCTAGTCCTTGTAGAGAAGGGCACGACTGATCGAAAAGATATGAGGGTTGCAAATCCTTGCGGAACTAGGAGTAGTGGCGCGTGTACGAGTATGCATCCTAGTCAGACTAAAAGAGGCGGTGCCCAGGATATGTCTTCGAAGTATGAGTACGAGTTGGACTTGAAGAAGAAAAGAGTCACAAAGAATCTTGTCTTACCATAATTACAAGGTTTCTTTGTGGGACTCAACTAGGGTTCTAAAGCCCATATAAATACGAGTAGTTGATACAGCCGAAATTACTTATTCACAAACAGAGAGTTGAGAGCATACAAAGGCAATCCGGCAACTTTCAACGTGAGATAACTGAGGAAGACAACTGGTGGAGCTAAATTGGTTGAGTCTAGATATTCTGTCTAGGTTCTTGGTTTTGTAAGTTGTCTTGTTTTGTGCAATCATTGTCTTAACCTATTAGCTTATCGTAGAAGCAATTGTATTAGGTAAATCTTTGAGAGATTACTTTGTAAAGCTAGAGTTTAGCTTTGTTGAGTGATTAGGGTCTAGAGTGTAGCCCCTTGGTTACTAAGTCTTGTAATCAGAAACTTGCTCTTTGTATTAGTTGATTGAGTTCTAAAATCCCAGAGTGTGGGTCGTGGTTTTTCTCCCTTGAGCAAGAAGTTTTCCACGTAAAAACATTGTGTTCCTTGTGTCTGTTATTTGTGTGTGTTGGGGTGTCGAACTGCAAAACTGTCGAGGCAAGAACAAGGTTCTTGACTCTGAAGAATCACGTTCTTGAAATGAAAAATCGGCAGACACTATTCAACCCCCCTTCTAGTGTCCTTAGGAGGTGCTTAGATTATAACACTTTTGCCTATACAATTTCCACTAAATAATGATGGCTTCTCTACTCAAATATAGATGTGAATTTGGAAAGCTAACACGGTACCAGGCTCAATATGATGGTTCAAGCTCTCGTTGAGTACATTTCTCATTCTCCTTTTACATAATTTGGGTTTCAATTTTATGCAATTTGTTCCTTTTTCTGAACAATTACTAAGCAAGTATAGTAGAATTGGCGATAACTGATGCTGTAAGAAATAGCTGATTCCACGGTGATTGATCACACACACGCACTATGTCTTCATCCACCAGACATATCAGGTTCGATTAATTCCCCAATTTGGCTTTTAAGAACAAAAAATTATAATTTTTGGAGTAAAACTATGAAAATCAGTTTGTTAAATAAGAACAAATTAGATTTATTAAACGTAGATGTAAAAGGGGATCTATGATCACTTTACACTAGCAATAGGAAAGGTGTAATGATATACTGCTCTCATGGCTTATGAGCACATTGGTTAAAGATTTAGTTACTGGGATTGTGTTTGCCTCGAATGCCAAACATGTATGAATGATCTTAAGGAACATTTTGGCAAGGTGAGAACATCAAGAGCTTTTGAACTACATAGGGATATTGCCACATTACATCAGCTTGTTTCTTTAATTTCAGCTTTTTTTCCAAACGGACAAACCTCAAGGAAGAGTATGATGCCATGGTTCTTTCTCTAGACTATGGTTTTCTCAAGTCTAACGTCTTTGATGATCACTTTCTATATCAGCGACAACTGCAATTTCTAATGGATCTTAATGACTTGTATGCTCAAGCTAGGAGTTAGATCCTCAAGATGAATCCAGTGCCTAGTTTGAATCATGCACCACCCTCCTTCTCCTCTTACTTCACTTACTCTTATTCTTCCACCACCTTCTCCTCCTTTTCTTCCCCACCCTCATCTATTTCATCTTAATTTTCCTCCTCTTCTTCTTCCTCATCTTATTCCTTATCCTCATCTTTTTCCTCTTCATCTTCTTCTAATTCATCCCTATATTTTTCTCACTCTTTTTATTCATCCGCATCTTATTCGCCCTTCTTCTCCTTCTCTTCCTCTTCCCCTTATTTCTCCTTTTCTTTCTCTTTTCCTCTTCTTCCCCTTCTTCCTTTTGCTTTGCTTGCTCTTCCCCTTCCTCCTCTTTCTTTTGTACTTCCTCTTCCTTCTCTTCTTCTTCTTAATCATTTTTCATCTTTCTCTTTCTCCTCATAATCCTCTTCCATCTCTTTCTACTCCTCTTCTTTCTTATTCTGCTTCTTTTTCTTCCTCTTCCCCCTCCTTAATCTCTTCCTCTTCATCCTGCTCTTCCTCATAATTCTCATCTTCCTTGTTCTCTTCTTATTCTTCTTCTTCTTTCTCCTCATCTTCTTCCCGTTCCTATTCTTCATCTTTCTCTTCTAAATATTCTTCCACTTCTTCCTCTTCTTATTCATTTTTCTTCTCTTTATCCTCATCCTCTTCTTCCTTCTCTTTCTCTTCTTCCTCTTCTTCTTTCTCTTCTTCCTCGTCTTCGTCGTCGTCATCATCATCATCTTCTTCATCCTCCTCCTCCTCAAATTCAAATGTTATTCTTCTATAAATTTGAAAAATTCTTTATTTTCTCTCCTCCTCTTTCTTCTTCAAACTTTTTTTTGTGAGACAAAACCAACAATAGTTGTGTGCGGCACCGTTTTCTTTGACAAGGAATTTTGTGGCCCCTTTATCATCAAACTCTCTCCTATTTTTTTGGCCCCTTTATCAACAATTGTTGTTATTTGTTGCATGTCATTCTTTTCTTAATTCTCTCCAAATACACTTCTTATTTTCTCTATGTTATCTCCCTTTTTTCCTTTCTTAGTTTGTCATAAATCGAATAGGAATAAATGGATTAATACTAACCCAATTTAAACTATGTTTTTTTAACTCAATCCTACTATGTCTAAAGATCAAAGATTTTAAAGTTTTCAATCTCTTTTCCTTGGTTAGGTTTTTGGTTGATTTTGAGACTTCATAATTCAAAGAACTAATACAGAATTTTAAAACAAATTTTTATCTATTTATTTTGAAGTTTCACAACGACAATTGAGGTTTACTGTACTTACAATTGAACTTTTATTTACTCAATGATAAGTAGTAGATATCTTGGTCAAGCTTGTAGAAAGACTAGAAGAAGTCAATGACCAATTTCAGTACCCAATTATCTTACTTCTTTTTCATATTTATTAGATTTTTTATTGCTTTTGGATCTACCCACCAGTGATTACGTCTAATTCAAATTTGATGTGCCTTTCTTGTCTGTGATTCATCCTTTTGAAATTCCTTTTAAGGTTTAGTTTCTTGAGATGTAAAATAAAAATTTTCAAAGACTATACTAGGTTACAAGGATAAATGGGATAGGAAGAGCTAACCAGTGAATTTTATTGCTAGCACAAGGAAATGTGAAGAGAGACGAGTAAAGAAATAAATAATGGTGGTAACAATCGATTTTTCTACAAAGGAACATACATTATTAAAAAGAGAGGTAGAAATATAGGATTAAGGGAGAGCGAAATATCTTAGAAAGGGAGAGTTGAGATACAATAAAGAAGAGGTGAAGAGAAGAAGAAATAAAAGAACCAAAACATATATATTTAATGGAGGGGATAAGGTGAATTTGAGAAAATCAATGAGCGAATCCTCGTAAGAACGGACCGACAAAAATACTTGTCAAAAGCTGCCTGACACAACAATTATTTCTTAGTGTCTCACACCAAATAGAATTATTCTTCTTTTTTTCTTCTTCTTCTTCTTCTTCTTCTTCTTTACCTCCCACCTCCCCCTCATTCTCCTCTGTTAGCTTGGATAAGCTTGGTGTTTTGACTGTTGACTAAAGAACAGATCCAAGGACATGTTCCTTTAAATCACTGCAGCTGAATAGATAATTCATGCAAAATCATTTAAGCTGAAATATTATTTATTATCCTAAGTCTAATGTTTATCTTGATAATTATGCAGGACTACACGAGATATGAAAAGATTGCATACGAGTGGATAAGGGCTAAAAGACTTCGGGTAACCAAGGGTAGAGTTCAATTAGGACTCAAACTCTTGGAAGCTTTGGAGTTCTAATTGCTCAAGACTTCTTGGATTCTGAAGCTATAAAAACAGGAGCATTTAAGCTATTGAAAAGAGCACATATACAGAGAGAATCGAGCCATAGCATTGAAAGAGTTTTTATCTTATTTGTGTAATCAGTAAGCTACAGGGAACTAAGTAAGAACCTGTTCCTTAGATTGAGTGTCAAAGTTCAGTCTTAATTCAACTGTAGTAGGTACTATCGAGTTGTATCATATTAATTCAAGTCGTGGACTTGAAGAAACTTCACTGATCGTGAAAGGGGTCACTAGAGGATTAGAGTTAGTCCTAGGTTAGTAAGAAGGTAGTCTTGTAACCAAGTGAGTCTTTTACATAGTGAAGTTAAAATCCTACTTGGAAGAGTAGGTCGTGGTTTTTTTATCCCTAGTTAACGGGGTTTTTCCATGCTAACATCGAGTGTTCATTTATTTACAGTTTTAATTCCGCATATATTAAAGTAAAGGAACACATTGAAGAAACTGGTCCTTAAAACAGTAAGTGTTGTGTCTTGAGAAATAATAATTGGTAATAGAGCAGGTTATCCTTGAAAAGGCTAACACCTAGGATTACAATGAGTACATCACAAGAGAATGGTGAGGGTCAGTCTACTGTTAGGGCACCTTTGTTCAAAGAAAAATACTACTCATGGTAGAAGGAAAGGATGAGAGATCATCTTCAAGCCGAGGACTATAAGCTGTGGGACATAGTTACTGAAGGTCCCATGATTCCAATGAAGAAAGATGCTGATGGAAATGATGTTCCCAAAACCAGAAGGGAATGCAATGCTGAAGACTTAAGGCAATGGGAAAAGAATGCCAAAGCAAGGGAGTGGCTTGTCTGTGGACTCAGTCCTGATGAATGCACTAGAATTAGAGGGTATACCACTGCAAAGGAGATTTGGGATTCTCTACAGGTTGCTCATGAAGGGACAAGTCAGGTTAAGAAATCTAGAGGTACACTTCTTTTTGCTGAATATGAAAGTTTTAAAATGAAAGAAGGAGAATAAATTTCTTAAATGTACACTAGATTTAATGCTATTTCATCTGAACTTATCTCTTTGGGAAGGGTTTTAACTGTTGAAGATAGAGTTGGAAAAATCCTAACTAGAGTTCTTCCAGATTCCTGGGAGATTAAGGCTTTTGCCATCATAGAAAGCAAGGATCTTACCACTTTATCCTTAGATGAGCTTATAGGTAATTTGAAAACGTATGAAGTAAGGAAAAAGGTTAAGAACATAGGTGAACTAGTTAAAACTGAACCTAACCTGGCCTTAACTGCTGCTGATAAGCCTGTTGACGATAAGGAACGGGTCCTTATAGCTAAAAGTGTCCAAAGATACTTAAATAAGAAAAAAGGGGTTAGTGGATAGGGTAGGTCTTCTAACATAAAACAGGCTGGAGAATGCTTCAAGTGTGGAAGCATGGAGCACTACATCAGCAAATGTCCAGTTATGGAATGAGAATGGAGAAAAAGATATGTTGAGGAAAGAAGAAAGGCTAGGGAACAGGTCCGGAAGAAAAGTGGAAATCCCAAAGCAATGGTTGCTGGCTGGCAAGATAGTGAAGATGAACTATCTGATGATGATCTGGATGATGATCTTGCTCCAATGGCTCTTGAAGACTCATATAATGAAGAAGATGCTGAGGAATTTGTTTCTAAACTTAAAGAAGATGTGAAAAGCAGGCCTAGAGAGAGATTAGTTAAGGTATTTCATACTGTGCTAAATGAGTTTAAATCTCTAATGGGTCGTTTGGTTACCAGGACTAAATAATAAGGATATCCCATGAATTTGGGATTATAATTCCACCTCCTATATGGGATAGCATAATGCCATGATTTTGGTATAAAAATTATCCGGGATTAGCTAATACCACTAACCAGAAGTTGGACAAATGCAATCCCAAATTTAATAATGGGATTATTATCCCAATCCCACCAACCAAACGACCCTTAAGGGATGGTAAAGATCAACTGCATGATGAAATTGAAAGTTTAGAAACAGAATATAAAAAGGCAGTAATTAAAAATGACTATCTGAAAAGGAAAATTAGCATGCTAGAGGAACAGGTCCTCACACTTGAATCAACTGTCCAGGAACTGGAAAATGAAAAAATTAAAAGTTAAAACAGTTGAAAATGGTAAGGGTATTGCTAATTCTCATCAGATCATTGCTGAAGAGAAATTGAAAGTCACAGTTGATGAACTGTGCAAGAAAGATGAATAGATAAGATCTTTGGAAGAGGACTTAGTTAAGACAAAAATGGAGTGAGGAAAAACTGTGAAATGGAACAAGTCCTCTGAAGCACTAGAATGGTTATAGAAAAATCATAGTAGTAACAGGAAGGGTATTGAATTCATGAAATCTCAGTCTTCATCCAAATGGGATCCAAAGAGTAAGTATCTAACACTTCCTGAAAATTGGTTATGCGCTCATTGTGGGAACATTGGCCACTTAAAAGGAAATTGTCAATCTCTGAAAATGGCTGTACAGAGGAACAGGTCCTACAAACCAGTTCAAAACTCTGTGACAAAAAAAACTGTTCACACAAAGAAATCATTACCATTCTGAAGGAGAGGAACCACAAATGGTACATGGATAGTGGTTGCTCAAGGCATATGACAAGACATAAGGAACTATTCCTTTCACTCTCAACCTTTCAAGGAGGAAGTGTTTCCTTCGGTAATGGTAAGAAAGGAGAAATTATTGGCATTGGAAAGGTAGGTAGATCTGATTCACACAGTATCGACAATGTATTTCTTGTAGATGGGTTGAAGCATTGCTTATTGAGTATATCTCAATTATGTGACAAAGGTAATAATGTTAATTTCTCATCTACTGGGTGCACTGTGACTAACCAAACTTCTGGAGAGATTATTTTGCAGGGAAATAGACATGGAAATATCTACAAGGTAGATCTACTGACACTATCTGATGGAAGCATGAGTTTTCTAAGTGTAGTGCAAAATGATCCCCTCCTATAGCACAAAAGACTTGGTCATACCAGTCTTTCACAATTGAACAAGCTTGTTTCCAAGGATTTGGTGATAGGTCTTCCTAACATCAAATTCAAGGATGAAAAGGTACGTGAAGCTTGTGCCAGGGGGAAGCAGGTAAAATCATCCTTCAAACCAAAGAAACAGGTAAGTACTACCAAACCTTTGGAACTGGTCCATATGGATCTTTGTGGACCAATGAGAACTATGAGCCGTGGAGGTAAGAAGTATGTTATGGTATTAGTTGATGATTACTACAGATTTACATGGACTATATTTCTTGCATCTAAGGAAGAAGCTTTTAATGCATTTTCAATTTTTGCTAAGAAAGCTCAAAGGACTCTAAATAGTCACATTGTTGCCATTACATCAGATCATGGAACTGAATTTAAAAATCATATATTTTTCAATTTTTTTTTAATGAAAATGGCATTAATCACAACTTCTCCTCACCTAGGACTCCACCATAAAATGGTGTAGTTGAAAGGAAAAATGGGACCCTAGAGGAAATGGCTAGGACTATGCAAATATCTGGTAATCTTTCACAAAGCTTTTGAGCTGAAGCCATTAACACTGCATGCTATATAATCAATACATGTATGACAAGGCCACTGATAGAAAAGACACCATATGAGTTACTTAAAGGAAGAAAACCAAATATTTCTCATCTTAGGGCTTTTGGTTGCAAATATTTCATACATAACAATGGAAAATATGCTTTAGGAAAATTTGATCCGAGGAGTGATGAGGGAATCTTTGTTGGTTATTCTTCAAATAGTAAATCTTATAGAGCCTTTAACAAGAAAACATTGAAAATTGAAGAAAGCATGCATGTTAAATTTGATGAAACTGACAATTTGACTCAAGAACAGGTACAGGAAGATGAAGAGATTGGTATGTTGAAACATGGTGAAATTGATCCACAAATGCAGACATTGGATGGGGATACTGTGAGAAGTGAACTGCAAGGAACTGTTTCTCAGGACAGAACTGAGAAGAGTAGCACAGAAACAGGGGGAACAAATAATGAATCCACCCCACAAACTGGCAGTGCTACTCCTTCAGGAACTGTTCCTCAGCAAGGGACTTCTGAAAATGGTTTGATACTCAAGCCTTACAAGTATCAAGGTTCACATCCTGTGGATCAGATTATCTCAGAAAAGGCTGCCGGAATTCAAACTAGATCAGCAGTTAAAAATCACAATTTGTGTGCCTTTAGTGCCTTCTTATCTCTTGTTGAACCCAAAAATGTGAAAGAGGCACTGAAGGATGCAAACTGGATCAATGCTATGCAGGAGGAGTTGAATCAATTCCAAAGAAGTCAAGTTTGGCATCTGGAACCCAAGCCAAGGAACATGTCCATTATAGGAACAAAATAGGTTTTCAGGAACAAACTTGATGAAGATGGCATGGTAACCAGAAATAAGGCTAGATTAGTTGTTCAAGGGTATAGTCAAGAGGAGGGAATTGACTATGATGAGACTTTTGATCCAGTTGCAAGATTGGAAGCAATAAGACTTCGTATAGCCTTTGCTACATTCATGGAATTTACTCTACATCAAATGGATGTTAAGAATGCTTTTCTGAATGGTTACTTAAAGGAAGAAGTTTATGTCAAGCAACCTCCAGGTTTTGAGAATGAACAGTTCCCTAAACATGTGTACAAGTTAGATAAGGCCTTGTATTGACTCAAGCAGGCACCAAGAGCATGGTATGAACATCTAGCAAAATTCCTACTTCACCATGGGTATAAAAGAGGTAAAATTGATAGCACACTGTTTTTGAAAGAAAGGGATTAGCATCTCTTAATTGTTCAAATTTATGTAGATGATATAATCTTTGGTGCTACTTGTGAAAATTTAAGTAAGAAATTTGCAATTTTGATGGGGAGTGAGTTTGAGATGAGTATGATGGGTGAACTCAATTTCTTTTTGAGTTTATAAACTAAGCAAACCTCAAATGGAACTATGATCCATCAGCAAAAATATGTTAAGGAATTACTTAAAAGGTTTGATATGGACAATGCTAAGGAAATTGATACACCTATTGCAATTGCCACAAAACTGGATCTTGATGAACATGAAATATCAGTTGATCAAAAGTTGTATAGCGGCATGATTGGTTCTCTACTTTACTTAACAGCTAGTAGACCTGATATTGTGTTTAGTGTTGGTTTGTGTGCTAGGTTTCAGTCAGATCCTAAGGAATCTCATTTGAAAGCTGTTAAAAGAATATTGAGATATTTGAAAGGAACAGGTTCCTTGGGACTTTGGTATCCAAAAGGTGGCAATTTTAATCTTGTTGGATATATTGATGCTGACTATGCAGGTTTTCTTGTTGATAGAAAGAGTACCTCAGGTATGGCACACTTTCTTGGTGAGTGTTTGGTTTCATGGGAAACCAAGAAACAAAATCCAGTGGCACTTTCCACTGCTGAGGCTGAATATGTGGCAGCTACCTCATGTTGTTCACAAATGTTATGGATTAAACAGAAATTACAAAATTTTGGTGTTGATATAGCAACTGTTCCTATCTATTGTGATAACAGTAGTGCTATAAACATGACAAAAAATCCAATGCATCACAAAAGGACCAAACACATTGATATAAGACACCATTTCTTGAGAGACAATTATGAAAAGGGGTTGATCACTATAGTATTTTATCCTACTGAAAAGCAGATTGCTGACATCTTTACAAAAGCTTTAGGAAGAGATCATTTTGAAAGAAATATGTTGGAATTAGGGATGATTAAATTCACCTAAATTCACCAATGCTTTACTTCAAAATTGGCTAGAAAATTGTACTTAAAATGAATTTTATCAAAGTCAATTTGAAATATTCAGTCCAGTCTCATACTTAATTGTATACTCTTGTACCATGATTTCTTTTTAAAGATGCTAAAATTTAATGATGTTACCCTTATGTTCTTAGAATTTCAGATTGAGCAAATTGATTAAATTGGGAAGGACACTGTTTTTGGTGATAAATTCAGGTATGTACTCTTTATTATTCATGTATATTAGAAGTTTGAGGCTATAGGCAACTTGAAATTAGGATAAATCCCACTAGGAATCCTAATCATATCCGGTATGTGTAAGAGTCCCATCAGAGGAACCAGTTCCCAATCAAATCAGGTAATTTAAATCATAACGACTCCTTTTCTAGGAGACTCCCAAGAGTCCTTTAACGGCTGAAATTCATTCAATGAGGTCATAGTATTCGTTTTGCACTCAATCTCCACTACCTATCTCACTATATATATATATATATATTTCTACCTTCTCATTATTTTTCCAGTTTGATCACAATTGAATTCTCAAAAATTTCAGAAAAAGTAGTGAAATATTTCTTGAAGCGTATTCTTACAATGTCTCTCTCGCCTGAAAATTCCTCATCCCTTCCCACTTCTGATCAACCACAAATCCCCAATCCTCCTTCACCCATGGACACCACAATACCAAACCCTGAAGTTCTTGAAAATAATCCTGAAGTTCCTGAGCCAGAAATTCAGGGGGAAGGACCAGTTCCCCCTGCTGAGTCGATTTCAGAACAAGTTGAGGACTTTTCCAGGGCTATGATTATCTACCAGTATCAGGTAAACTATGCCTCTCCTTTAAATGTAGTAGAGGATGAAGGGGACAATGTAGAGGGGTCTGGAACTGTTCCTGAGGGGGAAGGTGAAACTGTGAAACGTTAGGAGGCTCCCATGCATGGGTCACCAGGGTCTCCAGAGGTTGCTTTTAGAGCACCCATGGAGGATGTGATAGATATGGATGATGCTATGAGTGATAGTGATTGGCCAATCATTGATCTAATTAACATAAGAAGTTTGAAAAGGAAACTTGCTAGGAAGGGACCAATTGATGATAAGATGTCTGCTGAGATTGATGCAAAAATTGAAAAAGATTAGTGACAGTTATAAGCCAGGGATTAAGAAAAAGGGTGAAAATTCTTCTAAGGAAAAAAGGACATGTTCCTTCTGTTTCTACCCCTGCTAGTAGGGTTAGAAGAACAAGAAGTGCAGTCAAGGCTGCAGATGAGAACCTGGCTGCTGCTATGGAAAGAAGCAGAAAAGGAAAGGGAAAACAGGTTGTTGATCCTGTTAATGAAGAAGCCACTGAGTTTATAAAAAAGGAGAGAGAGATTGTGGATGATGAAGATGATGATATGGAGGATGTTGAGGAAGTTGTTCCTCAGCCTAAGAAGAGAAAAGTTGCACAAGGGCGTGTGACAAGAAGTTCTGTGAAAGCTGCTGCTGGAAAATCTTCCAAGAGGACCAGGTCCTAAAAAAGAACTTTGGTTGATGAAAGTTCTGATTCTAGTTTTGATGAGTCAGCTGTTGGTGAGGACAATGAGAGTGAGAATGAGGGAGATGAGGTTCAACACTGTGTCCATGATGATATTATGTCTAGGAAGGTTCTGAAAGGAAGGGTACTATCTGATGTTGAGGAAGAGGGTATGATGTGGTTGCTGCAAAAGTTGCAGGTTCAAGGCTGGAGGGACATGGTCCTTCAGATCAAAGGCAAGTGTGCAAAAGTGATGTTTCAGGAATTCTACAAGAATTGTTCCATAAAAAGGGACAGGATCACTATCTCTGTCCATGACCAAGAAATTACTTTTGACACTAAGGAATTGGGTGAACTGCTGGGTATTCCATCTGTGGGGTATGCTAGCTACATAAAAAAGGTGTGGACTGATTTGACAAATTTGCCTACTGGGCTGGAAATCACTAGGAAGTTTGGTGAAAATGATGAGGAGGAAAAGCCTAGGGCTGTGCAGAAGAGTGAAATGCACCCTCAACACCAGGTGTTGTTTGAATTTGTGAACAAGATTATGCCGCCAAGGCAGGAGAAGAGAGGGATTGCCAGTTTTATGGACCTGGTCCATATGGAATTGCTGGAAAGTGATTAGCAGATTAATTGGCCCAGGTTCATAATACATCTGATTAAGAGGGTTGTTACTGGGAAGAAAAAACACTCATTGCCCTTTGGTTTTATCCTGACTGATCTATTTGCTAAATTGGGAATTTCTTTGGAGGGGGTAGTCAATGCTACAAAGAAGGAGAAATTTGTTTGTGCTACCCTGATCAGCTATGATATGCCTGTTCAAGCTGATCCTCCACTGGCTGGTGTTGGCAAACAGCCTTTGAACAATAAGGTGAGGGCATTAAGGCAACAAGTTGCTATACAAGCTGCTGAGGTAGCAAGGTTGGAGGAGGAGAGGAACTACTGGAAGGCAGAGGCTACTAAAGTAAAGGAGATAAATGAGGGAATGCTCAAACAAATGTTTGAGTTGCTGCAGGACAAGTCTCAGGGACCTGGTCCTTCCACATCCTGAACACCTTAGCCATAAGCCATCTTTTGTCCATTGGGATTTAGACTAGTTCTAGTACCTTAGCCTTTTCCTTTTCTAGTTTTTGAATAATTTAGTAGTACTTGCTTGTATCCCCTGGTTTAACTTTTTGTTAATGATGACTTATCTTCGATGGCTAATATCATTGTCTTGCAGTTGCTTTAGTTTGAATTATGCTTGCATTTTGAGTTGCCTCAATGGCCATGAGCTGATTATTCTAACACTTGATATATTCTAACTTATGCAACCTTTTCAATGATGCCAAAAGGGGGAAGAGTAACTTTGGATTTTGCGTGAAATTTATAACCTAATTGGAAATCTGAATTTTTAATGATGAAATAAGTTTCTACTTATGTTGCTTTTGAGTTCCAAGTTGTACTTCAGGACATTAAGGACATGCAGCTACACCTATGAGTTTGTCATCATCAAAAAAAGGGAAAATGTTAGCTTGGATAAGCTTGGTGTTTTGACTGATGACTAAGGAACAGATCCAAGGACATGTTCCTTTGAATCACTGTAGCTGAATAGATAATTCATGCAAAATCATTTAATCTGAAATATTATTTATTATCCTAAGTCTAATGTTTATCTTGATAATTATGCAGGACTACACGAGATATGAAAAGATTGCATACGAGTGGATAAGGGCTAAAAGATTTCGAGTAACCTAGGGAAGAGTTCAATTAGGACTCAAACTCTTGGAAGCTTTGGAGTTCTAATTGCTCAAGACTTCTTAGATTCTGAAGCTATAAAAATAGGAGCATTTCAGCTATTGAAAAAATACAGAGAGAATCGAGCCATAGCATTGAAAGAGTCTTTATCTTATTTGTGTAATCAGTAAGCTACATGGAACTAAGTAAGAACTTGTTCCTTAGATTGAGTCTTGTCAAAGTTCAGTCTTAATTCAACTGTAGTAGGTACTATCGAGTTGTATCATATTAATTCAAGTCGTGGACTTGAAGAAACTTCACTGATCGTGAAAGGGGTCACTAGAGGATTAGAGTTAGTCCTAGGTTAGTAAGAAGGTAGTCTTGTAACCAAGTGAGCCTTTTACATAGTGAAGTTAAAATCCTACTTGGAAGAGTAGGTCGTGATTTTTTGATCCATAGTTAACGGAGTTTTTCCACGCTAACATCGAGTGTTCATTTACTTACAGTTTTAATTCTGCATATATTAAAGTAAAAGAACACATTGAAGAAACTGGTCCTTAAAACAGTAAGTGGTGTGTCTTGGAAAATAATATCCTCCTTATGCTACTCTTCTTCATCTTCCCCATCCCCATCCCCCATCCCCCTCCTCCGCCTCCTCCTCCTTCATTGAAATTATAATCTATGGTAAATTCGTACAAATAATAACCTTGGCTTGAAAACCTTTATTTTATATACTCTTTAATTCAATCAATTCCAAAAAATAAAAATAAAATAAAATACTGCAACCATCCTAAATGATTGTCCATTTTGGGTATGACACATGAGCGGTATCTTACTTTATCACCATTTATCTTTTTTCAAACATTCTTAAAATATAAATAAATACAACCGATTTTTGGGTAATGGCAAGGATAACATTGAAAAAATAGCATTAGTTCTTTTTTATTTTAGATAGTAATTATTTTAGACTACTTTGAAAAACCTAAATGGACATTGTGATCGAAGGAAGTATATATGAAAATTCTTTAATTTGAACTTCTAATTTTATGGTTGATGACATATTTTAAGAGTCATTTGGTTGATTACATAAGGAGAATTAATCCCCACATTAAATTCAACATAACATGTTCCTTGTTTGGCAGCTTAAACCAAAATTAGAAAACGAAAAAGGGCAAAAATGTTCATGACCTATTGAAAAAGATTTTAAAATACCATCCATTAACCTTTTGGCCCAGAAATCCCCCTGCCATTAACTTTGTAGACCAGAAATGCCATCAACATTTCTTTGGGTTCGAAATTGCCCTAAAAACTAAGGTACTTTAAGAAAAAGAAAAAATAAGAAGAATTAAACAGTGGGGAATATTTTTGGCCCATAGGACTAACGAAGGGCATTCCAAGATCATTTTCAATAAATCAATGGTAGTTTCGGTCTTTTCTCATTAAAAATTACTGGTAAATTTTAAATTAAACTCTTTAGTTATTATCTGTTTAGGACAACCTCTTGATAAAAGGTAATCACTACTCAAAAATCTATACACACACACACACAAAAAAAAAAGAGAATAAAATAAAAAATACAATTTAAGTATATATATAGCTCTTGGGAAATCCCTATTTATTTTTTATGATTCCTGGATATTACAGAAAAATTTTATTTAACATCGCACATGCTACATCATATTTTTATGAGATATCTCTTTATTTGATAAATAGACTGATTTGGTCCAACTTTGCCAAGCAATCAAAGTTATATTTAATAAAAATTATCCCTCCCCTACTAGCACCTGCCCCCCCCCCCCCCCACACCCACCATCTTTTTTCCTATGCTAACACCTTCACCTCTCTTTCTCTTTATTTCCTATGCTTCTGTAATCAGAATTCCTCTTCAACCTTTTCTTTTTCTTCATCATCTTAACTACCTTTAGTCTGTATCTCTCTCCTGGAGTGAATTAATATTACTCATGGCCTTCCTTTTTTTTCCTTTCTTTTTTTTTGTTGTTTTTCTTTTTCCTGGTCTCAATGATTTTACTTACTTATTTTTCTTTTTATTCTTTTTCTTTCATGGTCTCAATTATTCATTTTCATAACATGGTTTAGATTTTTTTTTTTTTTTTTTGTTTTACAAAGGTTTAATTCTAGAGAATACTTTTTGGATGTTTTGGTTAGTTGATTCAAATAGTTAGTTTTTGTATGGGTAAAAATACGCCACCTACTATTACGATCGCTGGGCACAAAGAATACGCGCCTGTTCTATGAGCTACGACCATTCAGACGGTACGAGTGTAGTACAAAGGGCGTACATCCTGCCATATTAGGGTTACAGTCTCCTAACTAGGGTTTCGTATATACCACCGCCTTAACTTATAGGCACATACCCTTATTAGTCTTTGTATTATACCTTAATTAGGACAGGACATCTACTACTATAAATACCCTTTCTTATATTGTATTGAACAACAAGGCGATTCACCACAAAATCCAGCTATTCTCAAGGAATAAGACTACTTTACTTTTCTTGCTCATTATTTCTCCCTTTTACTTATTTACTTTTCCATCGTATTTACTGTATTGCTTGTGACCTCATTCTTAATTAATTGTTTAACCTAGGCCACCGATTATAGGCATAAACAAGAAATAATTTAATGTTAATGGCAGGGGAAAGGAAACAAGATGGTGCGTTGGTGTGGGAGGGGGAGAGATAATTTTTACCAAATATAGTTTGATTGCTTGGCAAAGTGAGACACAAATCAATCCATTTATAAAATAAAGAGATGTCTCACACAAATATGATATGGTGTGTGAGACACTAAATAAAATTTCTAGATATTACATACATTAGCTATATATGTACTTCAGTTGTACTCTCTAATTTATTTTCTATTGTGTGTATAGATTTGTGATCATTGATTATCTTTTATCAAGAGTTTATTTTAAACATATAATAACTCAAAAGCTAATTTTTAAACAGAATTCATGTGAAAAATACCATCTATCTATAATTTTTTAACTGAAAAGGACCAAACTACCACTGATCTATTTGAAATGGTTTTGAAAGTCCCTTCATTAATCTTATGGGCTAGAAATATCCTCCACCATTTTATTTTATTATTATTTTTTAAAATTTCATTAGTTTTTAGGAAATTTTGAACCTAAAAAAATATTGAGGATATTTTTTATCCTAAAAGTATACGACAAGGGTATTTCTTTACCAAAAGGTCAATAGAGGGTTTAACCCTTTGGAGTAGGGTCGGATTTACCCCTCTACTATTTTTTATAGTTTCAAGTTATCCTCTATTAAACAATTTGGCCACTGAAGCCCCTACCGTCCAACTTTCCTCAAATCTGCCCTTATTTTTTATGGAGAGATACGGTGCATGCCTAAAGAGTCTAACCCAGCCCCAATTAAAAAAACCCAAACCCATCCCTTTAATCCGACACCTAAATCCGACCCATTTTTTTTTATCTCCATCTTAAATTAACAATAAAAGCTAAGGCCCCCTTTCCAAAATTTTAACCCGTTTCCCCACCTTCATTATGTTCTCATGGAAATTGAATTCCAAGGAGTTTAGCACAATAATTCATTAGAAAGTGTGGCAAGATACATCAAAAAAACACAAAAAAAAAATAGAGAAGAAAAATTAGCATGGCAAACACTCACTATCAATTAATTCACCGAAAACCCCAAAACCTTCCTAACATAAAATTATTGAAAGCTTTCTCGTGCCAAAACAAGAAGTGAGAGACTGATAGTGTGCAGCCATAGAGGAGTGGGCAAGGGATTGTGACGAATAAGTTAACTTAGTGAGTAATTGAAAGAAACAGACCGATTTTGTTTGTTGGTGATCGAACGTGGCAAATGAGTCAACTCAATAAAAAGAATTACTACTGCTTTTTGTATTTTTGATGGGAATATTGTAAGAGTGTGTTTGTAAATTGATTATGGTGAATTATCCACTACAAGAAAAACTGCTTTTAAGGACTAGAAAACTGGTCCCTGAAAGTAGATTTCTCGTCCTTAATAGTCTTTAGCGACTAGAAAATTCTGGTCGCCGCTGGTCGTTATAGCCTCTGTCCTTAAAGGGTTATAACGACTAGTGTATGTCTAGTCCTTAAAACATATTAGCGACTAGAGAAATTCTGGCCCCTAAAAATGTTTTATGGACCAGTTTTCTAGCCCCTAATTACAGAACTTAAAACACGAAATCTAGTCCCAAAGTTGATCCAAGGACTAGCTATCTAGTCCTTAAATCTATTAGTTCTTTGTTGATAGTTAAATATAGAGACCAGATTTTCTACTCCTAAATGTATGTAGGCACAAAGAATCAGGTAGTTCTGAATTCAAATTATTTCTCAAATATCAAAATCGGCATCAATTTACTATTGTTATTAAAAGATAACAAAGTAAATATACTAGAATATTAAAGCTGCACCAAAGTATATATATCCACAAAAAATGATGATTAATTAACATCGCGTTTATGGCACAATATAGCCAAGCTGTAAGTAACAACAGTTGTTTACTTCCTTTAGCAAAATCAAGCTAATTAACATCCCTAGCTAGACAATAATATAAAATATGTCCAACATATAATTCTTAGCAAAATGATAAGTCCATGTTCTCAAATCTGCCTCTTACATATGGTTGCAACTTCCAATCTCCAAAACCTGTAAAAAGTATCAAAAATTTTTTATTTAGAAAAACTATACATATAACGAAAAGTAACTAGTATTTCTAAGAATTTGAAGCAAAACAAGGCAAAAAAAAGTATAATGGATAACATTCAGGCCAAACTGATTATCAAAGTGATCGATAAAAAGAAAACTCTAATTAGAACTAAAGTGTGGATGTATGCAGCAGTAACAGGATCGTAAACTCTATCTATATTGAAGTCTGACTAGTTTGAAGTTACCTCGCTTATGGCCATTAAAGAGGAAAGGTAACAAGTCCCTAAAACTCAGCTTATTAAAACATGATCCAGGACTAAATGGCAAGTACATAGAGCCTAATTCAATAATTGTGGATGTATACAACAACTATGATTTTATGCAGTAGCAGCTAGAACATAAATAGCAGGAAGATAAGACACAGGAACATGAACATAAATAAGGAAGTGTGGATATCGCCAAGCTCTGGAGACTTGGGATCATGAATTGTAGGAAATTGCAAGATTAATCAGTCGATAAAAGAAAAAGATCATCAACTACTTTGAATTTATACAGTACGCATGTGGACAGTAAATTCGTTTTTCTTCCTTGTAACAATGAAATATTGTAGCTGCCACAGTTGAATGTCTTTTGATGAATGGTCATGTGCCATTGCTTACTTTGAACTTCACCATCAACACAAAAAGATTTTTATATTTAGATCTAAACTGATTAGTCAATTAAATTGAAATAGCTTAACTTAGGATTATTCTTCAAGTCAGCTAAATTATTTTCTGAAGAAAGTTCAGCAGAGCAATAAAGTAAGAACCACTACTTTGATCTAATGCTAACAAACAAAAGGTTGTGGAAAAATCCATATCATATTTTGTCTTTATTACAAATCAAAAGAGCCTATAATAAAGCATATGCAACTAGGCTTTGGATTACGTATAAAATTAAATAGCTATTCCTTTCCATCCCAAAATGCAAAAGTGAAGCTTTTAGTGGAACTTTCTCAAACTCCATGGCAAGAATTAAGTATGTTGAGATTAGTAAAGAAGTGATGTTGCTTTTAGTGAAGCTTTCAAGTGGTTGGCGTAGGCCAAAAATGAATAGAATGCTCAACAAGAAGGATGGGAATTCTTCAGCACTATTCGAAGCCTACACTGTCAAGAAACTAAATTTAATTTGGACCATAGATATTATACAGAATAATTACACATACTTTCAAGTACTTAAAATCTGGAGGAGAACTTTACAAAGCAGCTTGGTAATGTTGCAGCAAGGATTAGATGAATGGGATGGGCAGATTCTACCTCAATGTTGTGGAGGGTGCCAGTTTCAAGTGTCTAGAAATTCAGCTAGCTCAATGAGCGTAGTTAGCTAAAGGAGGTGGAGGCATTCAACAAAGCTGGGCAGAATGTTGCTCGCCTCAACAAGTGTTGCCGGCGAGCAGATTTTTGAAGGGGAGCGGACAATTTTTGAGCGGGCAGAGATGTGCTCGCCTCAGCGAGCTCCTAGCGAGCGAAGCTGGGCGTGTTTATTCCAGCTGGGCAGATTTTTCAAGAGCTCAACGAGTGCTCCTAGCGAGCTCATGTTGGAATACTTGTGCACGGGCAGATTTTGGACGACCTCAACATGCACACCCAGCGAGCAAACTTGGGAATTATATTGGGATATCACTTGGAACAGTTCCAACGCCTGTTCCTTAGGCGTACTTGGAATAGTTTCTTATGGTGTTCCATAAATTTATTACTTAGTTCTATGATAGGGTGAGGTACTAAATTCTTAAACACCAAATGACTTATGACAACTGCAGTATCAAGTCTGCGTAAAATGAAACGTCTAGTAGCAAGTTTGTTTCAGATTCCTCAATTTTAACATACAGCAGTGGCTAAAGCTAGTTAAAAAAGATTCAGCAATTTACCAGCATCTTAAGACACCAAAAAAAGAATTAGAAGACAACACCAGAAGCCAAACTGCTTCAGTTAAATAATTTCAGCGAAAAAATAGAGAAATGAGTTGTTCAATACTTAAACTCATCAATCTTTATTGTCTAGGCGCCAAATCCAAAATATAGCACTAAATAAATCAACAAGTACGCCTGTAAGAGCAGGTGTTGGTCTGCTTATGTTATAACTTATGACAAATAATTATGCGCATCATACTGAATAGTTTATGTTTCTAAATATTAGTATAGCAGTAGTCAATACCAAAATTGTTTCTTTAGTAACAACAGAAAATGGAAAATACTTTCATCTAAATTCTACTAACCTGGTATGTTCATCAGTGAATAATCAGTCTCTTGAAACAGGTGTTGTCGAAGGCTGGCCATTGGAGAGTTGAGCTAATAATAGCTCCTTTAACTCCTTAAGTTCTTTCAAGTCATTTTCTACAGTTGAAAGACGGTCCCTCAAAGATTGGTTTTCCTCTCGAGATGACCGTAGTTCAGACATTAATTCAGACTTTGAGGGCATTCCACCTTTCAAATATTTCGCCTTTACTCCACCCCCAAAGCCAAATACATGGCTACAATTTTGAGATCCAAATCAGTTTTCTACAATCTCTATGCTAGACAGAGAAGGTTCAGATTGCACCAATTCTTGGAGTTGAGCCTACAAAATATTTTTTAATCAGAATCAATAATAACTATTAGTAAATTATATGTTCAAGCAACCGAACGTACATGTTTTTCAATTGACTCAGAATCGATAAGCTTTTCATTATTCTTGCGAGTCTCAAAGAAAATTGTTGCCAAATCTGGTGGATTTCCATCTTTTCCGCCCTTTACATCAAAATAAATGTGTCAAAAACACCTCATTAATATTTAAAAGAGAGGAACTTGAGATTTTATGATAACACCTTTTGATAAATTATCTCTCTGATTGGTTTGCTACCAATGCGATGAGGCATCTTCAACTTGGACCTATTTTTTCTGTTTCTTTTGCTTCTCGCCTATATAAATTTAGCATTAAATTTAAACGAAACAATAAATTCTTAATTAAATAACTATATGATGACAATGAAATTATACATATAGATATATGTCAAACCTGAAAACTTTCTGTAAAAAATAATTCTTTATCAACCACTCCCATTGTTTCTTGTCTATGCCTGTAGGCATATTCCTAAGAGCCTCTTGGATGCTCTTCCCCTTGCATACTTAGCATGCAAATTACCCCTCCATCTGTCCCAATAATTGTTTTATCCATTTGAAGATATGCTCGCGATGAATATCCATGTCATCGCTCTCAAATTTCTCCTGCAATGAACCAAATATAGGTTGAACCAATATCAGTTTGGAAGCTATTAACATTTAGTATAAAGAATAACAGTTGGAACAGTTTAATCACATAATCAGATATCAATTTTAAAGAATATGGAAAACCAAGGGACAACACTGACAAGTAAATAGTCGGCTGCTCAAGTTTTCTTATAGTTGTCTGCTCAAGTTTTCTTACAGTTGGCTGCTCAAGTTTTCTCCAGGTTGTTAACAATTACACTTGCGATGTCCAGTGGCTGGTTGCTATGACGTTCAACTATCATACAATAGGCTATCAAGGTGCGTAATAGACATGAGGATAATAGCCTACTTTTATCACTTTGTACTCAACAGTAGCAGGATGAAATTTAAAATCATAAACCAGACGGACATAGCAAGCATTTACATGAGGTTTAGCCCTTAACCAGATAGAAATAGCAAGTTTGTTCCAGATTCCACAATGCTGTTCTTACTGTGAACAGAAAGCTTGCAGCAATATATACAAGATTTGTCTCAGAAGTGTAGTACTTTCTTGGTGAGCTTTAGCAAATAGTACAAAAGCAAATTGGATAATTTATTACCTCAATAGCTGCCCACATGTGATTTAACTTATCCTCCTTAGTGTCATGCCACAATGATACTCCCAACGGACACATATTACGATCACGAACTAACTTTCCCAAGTGCCTAGCAAACGATTTGTGATTCAACTCTCTTACGTGTTCCTGCATTTGTGCTACAACTTTTCACACATGGACATGGAATTTCATCCATTTCTTCTACTCTTCTAAAAGCGTAGTCTAGAAACTTCCGCACCCCATTTAAGTAAGCTTCGTCAAGTGTATCATATACTTGCATCCATTCCTTATTAGGTGCCATAACCTTAAGTGGTACATAAAATATAAGTTAGATAAACAGTAAGAAAACCAAAAGTATCCTAAGACTCATATAATAAATATTATGTAAAGAGATAATGTGTTGAGCGACATCATTTAACAAGAACTAGATCAATAACAACCTAATTAAGTGGAATACATTCCCAGTCAAGTGGCAGCAGGTATAAATGTTGTTACTAAACTGTAAAATTCTTAGAATTTTGTTCCATTGAGTGCATCATACACCTATAGCACCTAAATTTGATTGTATATCACATGATGATGTATAGGATGGTATAATAAACTTAACAGACCTCCGATAATAGCTACTGTAACTTGACCATTCTCTCTTAAAATGATTTTCAACCAGACATTACTCAGTTGTAAAATCAATATTTTATATGACTTGCCCTGTTAGAAACTTGCCTTGATGTGATCAGAATTTTAGTTTGGATATGAAACTCGGATAGCAACGACTCAATTTTTGTGCCTACTTATTTGTAGCTAAACTGAACATTTGATATACGACTTGGATAAAACTGGTGCTCTTATTGTTTATCAGATTATTTTTATTTGGTTAAATCCAAAACACAATGTGCATTCGCTAAGAGAACAATTATCACAAAAACACATTTAACACAAAACTTTTCTATTCAAGAGTAAAGTTTTCCTGGAGCTACACCATATGATTCCCATTTAAACTTACTTATGATTTGCGATGTATTAGAATAAGACATATTCGTATGTATGTTCTTTCAAGTTATATGACAACTCACATCAAAAGAAAAAGTTAACTTAAAGCTAAAAATTGTAGTATCTGCCATAAATGCAAAACAAGGAAACACATAATTACATATAATTTGTAAGCGGATGGCAATATCAAATCTATTCCCAGCTGCGTTTAAATAAATCAAATATGGAAACACATAATTACTAGAATAAGAATGCAATACTCACCACATACTCGTCAAAGCAGAACGCGTACAACCTCTGTGATTTATAACAACAGGGAAACTGAAAATTTACTAACAATAAAGCTTTTGTTTTACCGAAAACTAAATAATATTGCATTCGACTTATAGAACATAATAGGTAGTATCACGAGCTAGAAGATGTAATAACTAATATAGAAACCACAGTTTCAAAATAGAGAGGCGACGATGATGTGCATTCCAATTTCAAAAAGCAAAATAGAAAAGCTCGGGCTCTGTACACACATAAATAGAAAAAGCTCAATCGACGACGAATCGTTAACTCCCAAAATAATGTCGTTGTTCTTGCAAACATAAAGCGAAAACAGATGACCACTATCTCTGAAATTCGGAAAGAAGTACATCATATCAAACTAAATTATGTAGTACAACAAATATATCGGTGCAGAATTGAAGAGCACTCACTGAAATTCGTCTTTATTTTTTTCGAAACTAAACTTAGTATATATAAAAGAACTATTAAAGTTCCAAGAAAATAAAGTCAAATCTACCTCTATCAGAGAGTTTCAAATATTGAAATCTCTTCTTAAAAAGTTAAAGTCAGTATGAAAAACGAGCTTAGTGATAAGAATCTATCTTTTAAAGCTTCATCAGAAACAGAGAAGACGAAGATAGTAGAGAGAAGACAAAGAGGCAGTAGAAGAAGATAAGAAACAGAGATGCGAACACATTTACCTTAAGACAAGGAAGACGAATCAAAAGATTGAGGTTATTCCTTTCAGAGATTGCAGCTTCAGAGAGAGCTCAAAAGATGTTTTCTCTAGAGAGCTTGTTAAGAGGCTAGGGTTTTGTGTTTGTACTTGGAGAGCTTTTGTTTTGTGTTTTAAGAAAAGAGGGAAATTGAAATATTTTTGTTTATTTGGTTTTGGCGCCTGGATCCGCTGAATTATGTATTATGGACCAGATTTTTTATTTTTTAAGGACTTGATTTATTTCTCTTCCCTAAATTTACAACTAAAATAGGAAATTAAGGACTAGGATTAATACTGGTCCCTATAAGCCACATTCAAGGACCAGATTTCTTACTAGTCCTAAAATTTTCGTCCCTAAAGACCAGTTTTCTTGTAGTGATCACTGGTGAGGTACATTTCCTATAATTAAAGTTCAAACTTTGATTTGAATAAATTCCTCTATTTAATCCACCATTTAAACCAACTCCAAGAACCCCTTTTTCTACTACTTTCCATCCATCATCATTGCTAAAAAGATTGTAATTTGACTTGACGGGGTTACTAGTTGTAGAGTAGTTGTTAGATGTTACTATCTACTCTAATATCAAATTTCTTCTTTCTTCCGGCTTTTAGGATACATAGTTATTGCTCCAAATTGAATCATTTAAATCAAAATTTGCTAAGTTGTTTTGTAAATGAAGTTGATTACTGCGTTGCCAGAAATATGATTGATTGACTGTTCTTTTCCCTTGTGAAGCAGTAATTTGGAAAAAGAAATTGTGTCCCAAATTTGTTCAAACAATTTCCTATTTTCTTCAAATATTATCTTGTGATAAATTTGATATAGGCTCAATCTGTTCCAAATTTATCTATTTTTTAATTTACTATAAATTGAAGTATATTTGTATCTCTAATGTGTTTATTGTTACTTTTGAGGTGGGTTTGCTCTAGCAAAATGAATAAGAAGCTGAAAGAGTTTGAATAATATGCTGGAAAGAGAAGAAGAAGAAGAAGAAGAAGAAGAAGAAGAAGAAGAAGAAGAAGAAGAAGAATGGTTGGACTTTTATTTGGTGCAGGAGTTTATTTAAATGGAGGAGATGGATGGAGTATTGGGCTAAATACGGTTGGATAATGAAAAGAATCGGGTAATTTAATTGGGGCTGGGTTAGATTTTTTTGGCATGCCATGTGTCCCTCCGTAAAAAATAAGGACAGATTTAAGCCAAAGTTGGACGGTAAGGGCCTTAGTGGCCAAATTATATAATAGAGGGTAACTTGAAACTATAAAAAATAGTAGAGGGGTAAATCCGACCCTTTTCTGTTTACCCTTTCCAATAGATATGGGGTATTTTTAGCCCTTCTCCATTTAGAAAATCCTATCAACCCTTCTCCATTTAGAAAATCCTATCATTGTTTCCATATTCTTATCAATACTACCTGCATATTATGTGGTGATAATGTATGTATTAATTTATGCGGCCAAAAATACATGATAAGAATACATATATTAGCAATAAATTAGTAAAAACTAATGAAATGACAAGGTGATGTCTTCTCTTCAGACTCTTTCCTTTTAATGTAAAAATAAAATATTTAACAAGATATAATACATGCATTGGAAGCATTAGGTAATGATTCATACATTATTAATCCATTTATTCTCAATCTCGCCATAACTTGTTATAAAATCAAATGACCCCTGTATAGTCATAACAATGTCATGTTAAAAAATGTCAGTGCATATATATCTAAGATAAGACTATAACTTTTAAGGAACTTTTACAATGTCCCAAAATTCTATGTGCCTTAATTACTTAAATTTGTCGTATTAAGCCAACTTCAATCATCACCCTATAAAATGGCACTTGGGTGTGAGGGAGTATATCCATTTCTCCGAGTGGACGAATCCAGCCAAGTATACACAGCAGTGCAGAGGTTGCTGTCATATTCATGGCAACAAAAGAAAGTGAAGACAATATTACTGCAGATTATTGTTACTCTAGGAATTTGGAGAATAAAGAGAACAGCACATGCACATCCCTCGGAGAGAATGCAGTCATCTGGCAAAGAAACAGAAGGCAAAGTTTTACATTCTCAGGCGATGCATAGCTATGCTTGTGTGTTGGCATGAGAGTAATGATAACTGAATTTTTCGTCTTAAGCCTTCTGCTGAAAAGATTTACCTAAAGATTATTAAGAGTACTTTGATACATTTTTCAGAATTTTATGTTTACCTGTGTTGGTAGTAGTTCTTGCTTGATGAATTGTTCATGACTTCTATTTGGAATTAATTTATCTCTTCATATTTGTCATGGGTCATGAAGCTTGCTCCAGTGCTAGAGTATTCCATCACCAATAAGTAAGTTGAGAGTTCTAGTCATTTGGAGTTAAAGTGAAAACACATTTATCTTCTAATTGGTTACGTTGTTTGGTTTAGAGACAAGTGATGCAAAGATTAAGAATGTATGAATTATAATATATGAATTATTAGTTATTTATCTATTATTTGATTTTATATACAACATATACTCCAACATATGTAAAAAGTTTGTTTTGTACATTAGCTATATTCTAAATATGTGTTTATGCTTTGTAAAATTAAAAGTTTCTCTGCCATTTATGATTGTTACAGTATTCATTTTAATGTTTTAATTCATGTACTATTATCCGCACCCTTATTTCACATTTTATTTCTCATAAATACACCATCGATTTATATGTTTTTTAGTTTGATGGAACATGAAATTTTGAATATAAAACACCTTCAATGTGTATAATATATATAAAATACTATTTGCATCTTGTGGTCTTCAACAAACAATTAATGTTATTCTTATAAGAGATTGGAATGTCATTACAAATTAAGAGTGAAATAGAATGTTGATAAAAAAAATCAACTTACTTATCAAAGGCACTCCTAGTATTCATTTGAAAAAGCCCAATGAAACGACCTCGGTCAGTCGTTTCAGAAGTTAGGATTCGGATTGGCGTGCTGATAATTTTAAAATATTCATAATGTCCATTAGGACCTGTCAGTAAAATTTGAGTTAAATCAGACCTCGTTTGGTACGTATCGGAAGAAGGTTTCAGTTTTATTGTCGATAAATATTAAAAAGAGATTTTCGAGCTCAGTTTTCGCGAATGAGCTCCGATTCGAAATCCAAAAGCGCCGTTAGGTTCGTATGATTATTTGTGACTTTTGTGATTTTTCGAAAGCGAATTTCGAGGTTGTTCGGCTAGTTTTCGCCTAAATACCGAAAGTTAAATAATTTGACCTTTTTCCATTTAAATTCGCATCTTGAGTTTTGGGAACCCGATTTGGGATCCGCCATAGCGAGTATGCTACATATATTTTGTATAACTTGTATGCAAAAGTTGAAATTATTTCGAATATCGTAGGGTACCGTTTTAATTTTTGTCATGAAAAGAAAATAAAATAAAAAAAAAAGAAAATAAAATGAAAAGACAAAAGACAAAAGAAAAGAAAGTTAGGCGGTGGTCCTTTGCTTAAAAAAGCTAAGGACGAGGTAGTAGTACAGAAACAGAAGCATTCACGAATTTGAACAGAAAGCGAAGCAGAGGAAAAAAATACCAGAAAATGAAAAAAGAACCGGAGAAAAGATAGAATTTTTACTCTGAAACATTCAGGTAATGATCTTAATATATTATTTGAGTTTATTACGTGTGTTTGAATATATTTTAACGGTAAAACATGGAATATTAGACATCGTTTTAATAAGTTCAATTAATAGTTTAAAGGGTCAAATGGACCCCGATAATGGAATTGATTATATATTCGTACTCAGTGAGTTATGGGCAACATATAAATATGATTTATTTAGGGTTTGGTTAGGTGACCTTAAACCCTATACATAGGCCTGGCCTACGTATTGCATATGTGAATAGGGTTTCACGTTCCTAACCGGATTGCCCTAAGATGTGAGGAATGAAGTCTTTAGCCTAATTTGATATATTTTTCTGCTTATTGAATAGAGTGGGATCGTTTGGCAATGAATCCAAAGGATAAAACGGTTGTTGGGTAGCAGTGTTAACTTTGTAACAAGGTAAGTGTTTATATCCATTTCTTTGGAGGCACTTGGCCTCATGGATTTTCTACCACGTGTTCCTTACGTGTGTAGCTGCCGATAGGCGTACTTATTACGCCTTAGCTTTGAATTTACATTGTATATTATATGTTAAGCCCTGTTGTTGGTATTGCATTGAGCATATGAGCATTGCACTCTGGTTTTGAGCATTCCATATACTTCCCGGTAATCGATGAGAGTCCCGAGCCGGTGAAGGGTCATTATTGCATATACTTCCCGGCTGGCTATGAGAGTCCTGCACCGGTGAAGGGTTATTATTGCATATACTTCCCGGTAATCGATGAGAGTCCCGAGCTGGTGAAGGGTCATTATTGCATATATCTCCTGGTAGACGATGAGAGTCCCGCACCGGAGATAGGTATCCGGCATATGTGACTGCATGACATCATACTGCATTCATACGCATTACACTGCACATATTGAGGGGTAGGAGGATTCCGCCCCAGGAGCATGAGGATTCCGCTCCATTCTATTATATTGAGGGGTAGGAGGATTCCGCCCCAAGAGCAGGAGGATTCCGCTCCATTGCACATATTGAGGGGTAGGAGGATTCCGCCCCAGGAGCAGGAGGATTCCGCTCCATTGCATCATATTGAGGGTAGGAGGATTCCGCTCCATTGCATCATATTGAGGGTAGGAGGATTCCACCCTGGAGTAGGAGGATTCCGCTCCATTCATTTGACACATGTGACCCTTTGCATCATATTTCATTTCATCTCATTTCATTTCATACCATTGTGTAGACTTGTGGTACATAACTACTGTTCTGCTTATACATGCATTGCTTATTTGTGTATATATTTCTGGATCGTATTCTGGGTTGCGGGGATCGGGTTGCACGCCGCAACGGTATAAATATATGGATCGGGTTGCACGCCGCAAAGATATAAATATATGGATGGGGTTGCACGCTGCAACGGTATAAATATATGGATCGGGTTACACGTCGCAGCGGTATAAATATATGGATCGGGTTGCACGCCGCGACAGTATGAATATATGGATCGGGTTACACGCCGCAACAGGATGAATATATGGATCGGGTTGCACGCCGCAACAAGATGTATTTCTGATTGTTGATGTGTCCGGGATACCTATATGTTCTGGCTATCTTACGTTCCTGGTTGTTGATGAGTTTGTGATTCCATATGTGTTTCTAGTTATTATCTGGCTCTACCTTTTCATAATTTAAATAAGAGGAGTTTGGTTTATCTGTTTCTTTTCTCCCTGGCTAGCTATCTTATTCTTTGAGGTGGCTAGTTTGCCCCACTTATTGAGTCCTTTTGACTCACCCTTGTTTTTTGTTTGTTTCTTGTCTATCTATTTCGTTTCGGCAGGTTCGCTCCAGGATTGAGTTCGCCACGTTGTGAAGGAGCGAAGACGACTTCAGCTGTCAGGGTGAGCCAACTTTTATTCCGGACGGCCACCAGTTTATTGTTTATTATTTCAGTTGCATTCTGCTCCCTTCAGGAGGTATCCGTCTTCTTTTGTACTCTTAGATGTCTAGTCTGGATAGCCCTAAACCTAGTATGTTGGGTAGTCAGCTGTAATTTTCTTTTGTACAGCTTAGAGGTATTAGTATGTCTGTGTTTTTATTTTTTAAGTCTTGTCCTTATTTATGAATTATTATATTTTTTTTCTAATTTAATTGGTAAAGATTCGCTCGACGGGTCTAGGGGAGGATGTCCGGTGCCCGCACGGCCTAACCGGATTCTGGGTCGTGTCACCCAATAAGGGAAGTACTTATATAATTTGAAATAGATGGAGTAATACATAAATTTCACATAACTTAAGCCTATGTCGTGTTTCCTATGGAAATATTTAACTAGACGCAAAATTTAAAAATTACATAGATTTTTGACGTGTAAGCCAAATTAATTCAAACCACAAATAATAATATCCTTTTTAGTGGATGGCAGTGAGCTTAGGGGTCATTTTGTTTAAAGGAAGGTTATATGAAAATTAGCAATGCTGCTATTAATTTTATATATAGCAATTGCAATGTAAAGATTATTTTTTGTTGGATAATCAACATATTATAAAT
Organism: Petunia x hybrida; assembly: GCA_037355625.1. NCBI lineage: Eukaryota > Viridiplantae > Streptophyta > Magnoliopsida > Solanales > Solanaceae > Petunia > Petunia x hybrida. Next base: position 1,258,308 of record JBBBVM010000258.1, read on the forward strand.
TAATATATAATGTATAATTAAAAATATTCGTTTGTTCTTCAAACGAATAAAAAAAACCATACTATTATGAAGGATAATTTTGTCACTTTAAAATTTAACTAGTATGTGTACCCGCGCGATGCGCGATTGATATCAGCGGAGAGTTTTTTTTTTTAATTACCCAATGAGCCTGGGTATGCTTGTATAGATAGCAAAAACAGGAGGGGGGCTAGGCCTGACCTCCATTACAGATCATTAAGTTTAAAGCACAATAGAAGAGGTAGAGGACTATGCTCTATACAATCATCTTCCACACCTTTCTAAACTTAATCAACTTACAAAGAAATTAGCCCTATCATATCTGATTCTAAGAGTTGGCATTTGCCACTTATCCAGTTGGTATGGGCCTTTAGAGGATGCATGCGAATTGTTGAAGTTTGCAATCAGTAAAGGTGTGTCCTGAAGTATTGCTTGCTTTGCCAAGGAGTCAGCGACTTGGTTTGCCTCTCTAAAGCAATGAACTATGCTCCCATTTGCGTTTGTAGTACCCTGCTTGATCACTTCTAGCACATGTTTTGCATATTCTCACTCCAGCCCCATCACCTGACACATACTCCATGTGCATTTCAACATCTATTTCTACCTGAATAAGTAATAACTATTGAGCTCGGCTAGATTATTGTTTAAAAGCATTCACTGCCCAGTTTGATTATTGGATCTCCAATGGCAAAGCTTTTCCATATTTTCTCAGCATTGCTGCAATCTTTAAGTGATCAACTCAAAATGTTCACTTTATGTTTTTTGGACTGCTATCTCTTCATGTAACACTACATAATCTGCCTCATTCATTCTCTTCTTTTCTAGCAGACACTATTTCACCTCCGCCTCTTCACCAAACAGTTCTCTCATTTCTCAGCTCCAGTAGAAACTCACTAAATCAGTAGATTCCTCTTTATTTGCAAAAAAACATCCATCGCACTAGACCTCTCTCAAGAATATGCAATCCATATTTTACTACCAACATATTGGACCTTCAAGGACTGAAGGCCTACTAAAATTAAGATCTACCCCTATGGTAAACTCCAAATCATCCTCATGTAAAGAGAGTAGCAATCATCATTATTGGAACAGCACCCAAAGCAAGATAAAAGGATATTAGAATAAAAAACACAGTTTTGAATCTAACACTTGGAGGTTACTATGGTGGAACAAAGACTAACCACTCCATTCGACAAATTGCAAATATGTTGACAAAACAATAATCTAGAGAAACATCATGTTTGTGTAGCATTCATCTAATTTTTTTTGGAAAGGAAATCTAGCATTAATCTAATTGTAAGGGGTTAAACACAAAATTGGCAAAACTTAGCAAACATAAAACATTTGATCACCAAAACTTTGATCATCTAATTGAACTAATGTCTTCATCTTAGCATACAGCTCAACATATTGTCTGAACTCAGGATCATCCAGTAAAGCTATGTCTGTGGGAAGTTTCAATAGGCCCACGTTTTCTCCCATTGAACTCCATATGTTGCTGCCCTTGCCTCAGCTTCTAGGCTGTTATTGCACTTGACAGATGCAGTGTGAGCCATCATTAGAGTTCCTTTGTCATCTCTCACTATTACACCAATTCCTGCTTTTCCAGATTCTTTGACAAAACTGCCATCTATGTTGATTTTGCACTGTCCAGGTGGTGGGTCTTCCCAACAGACCATGGCCAGAGGAATTGAGATAGTCAGAGGAAATGCCAATAGGAACCGTGGTGTAGAGATATAAACAGTAACACTTATCGCTTGTGTTCATCACATCTGGATAGAAAGAAATGAAAAAGTATTCAATTTCAAACAAATAATCCTCGAACAAACTATATTTTTGTCAGGTTCAAAAACACCTAATGTTAATAACCTCTCCTTGTCTGATTCATATTGCTCTTTTTACACTTCTTCTGCTACGCATAGTATCTAGTATTTACACTTCCCAGCTACGCATTTTGAACTGAATGAAGTGGAAATGAGACTCTGCTTTTGTTAACATTGAGTTGTCAAATGCATGGTTGCCCCTAAAACTTGTCACTGCCAAGTAAATTTTGCCCCTGAACCTGGATTGTTCCGTGAACGTTTTGGTATTGCTAACACAGTCCATAACACAAACAAAAGGTCATATTATGGAAGAAAAAACTCAGATAGACAGATCAGCTGCAACACTATCGAGCAGTTTCACCCTCCCGGCAGATGCTTTCATCTTTACATCTGTTTACATTCATGGTTGTCTTAGGATAGCTCCCTTGAAATTCTAGTTTAATTTTTCACTTGAATTTATCTCTAGAATACTTTTCTACCTAGAAATAAAGTATATAGGCTAAGCATTTTGCATATTTTATGACAGTATAAGTGATCAATTGTTTGTATGCATCAGAGGCACAATGCCATCTCTTATGTATAGCCTCATTGACAACAATTAAGAAGGATGCTATATTTTCTAATAGCCTCGTTCGACCAGGTTTCATTACATGGCGATGGCAGATAATAGGCAAAGATACATGCCCTTACCTGATGACAGATTACCAGATAGAGGACAACCACTTGCTTATCCAGAAGCAGTCCTGCTTGTCAATCCTGTAGAGCCTGAATTCAAAGGCGAGGTGCCTATTTTCTTTTCCTTTTTCTAGATTCTGGATTGTTGATAAATCCAACATTTACAGTAAGGTAGTATGGTAAACTTATCGGTTATTACACAGTACTGTCAAACCAAGCAAAACATTGTTATTAAACGCAACAAACATTAAAAAATACAATCTATCCAAATATTAACAGCATACAGTACAATAATATGGATATAAAGTACTTAATGGAACTATGATAAACCGCAATCCGCATAGGTTGTAACTTTTAAATGCATGGCTGCCCCTAAAACTTGTCACTGCCAAGTAAATTTTGCCCATAAACCTGGATTGTTCCGTGAACGTTTTGGTATTGCTAACACAGTCCATAACACAAACAAAAGGTCATATTATGGAAGAAAAAACTCAGATAGATAGATCAGCTGCAACACTATCGAGCAGTTTCACCCTCCCGGCAGATGCTTTCATCTTTACATCTGTTTACATTCATGGTTGTCTTAGGATACCTCCCTTGAAATTCTATTTTAATTTTTCACTTGAATTTATCTCTAGAATACTTTTCTACCTAGAAATAAAGTATATAGGCTAAGCATTTTGCATATTTTATGACAGTCGCACTAACCTAAATCAACTCAAAGATGGAGAACTAAGCTACTTCTCTGAAAAGATGCATGTATCTCAAGCTTTTTAAACTCTTTTATCAGTATAGCAAGAATTATTGATAAAGCAAATACCGCATTAAGAAAATGTTAGGAAAGGGTATTAGAGGGAATTGTATAAGTAGTTATGTCTCCAGTTTCCTTCGCATCACCAGAGAAAAGAAAGAACTAATCAACGAACAGGCATAAACTTGGTCAGATATTCAACTGAATTTTCTACTATAATTGTAATGTAAGCTGGCACCGGAAACTTCCCATCAGCATCGAACATAATCTGGGTTTCCATTATAGTCATCTCACAAATAAATCAAAATCTTAAAGAAGTAACAGTTCATTTGAGAAACTATATTAAAAACTATATGCAAAAGTAAAAAGCTAGAGAAACTTGTAAATAAGTACTCCATTGCTAACATTATAATATCTCAGGTTTAGAATTATGTGATTTACTGCAGCGGAGATGATTCCTGGATCGGTGTAAGAACCATTAACAGTAATAAAATTAGATGCACCATTGCTGATCTATGAAGAATACTATTCATGTCCAATGCATAGGTGTGAAAGTCGGACCATCAAAACGCAGAACCAATTTTCATTGAAAAACATAAATATGCAAAACAGGAAGAATTAGAACCTTATGTTGTACTTGTTGATGTCTTGTTTCTAACAGTGCTGATGGTTTACAACTCGGAGCTGATTCTCTTATTCTGCAAAGTTTAGACTATAGTACAAAATGTGTCCAAATTAGTTAAAAGATGAAATAAAAAAGGTCAATTACAGATGATAGCAAGTTTACACAAAAATTAATTGTTGCAAATTGTAGATTGTCTGGATAAGCTCTAAACACAAAACATTATATTTACAATAAAAACACATTAAACTACGTCTCAATCTAAATTACGAAATACTTCTTTATACACTACATTCCTTGCTTCATCAGTTAATTTTCCATCGTCATCATAAACTAAAACTTTCAGCCCTTCTCTACTTGTAACACGTGACAGAGCTACATAAAGTTGCCCATGTGTAAATGGTTGTTTCTTCAAAAATATCCCCACATTAGACAACGATTGGCCTTGGCTTTTGTTAATGGTCATGGCAAAAGATGCGACGACTGGAAATTGCCTTCTTTGGAACTTAAAAGGTATTCTCGGATCAGATGGAGTCAATGTCATTCTTGGGATAAACACCTTTTCTCCAGCCAATTTACCCGATAATACCATGGCTTCAATAACTCGATTCCCAAGTCTTGTGATGATCAACCTCGTGCCATTACACAATCCGGATGACTGATCTATATTTCTCAGTAACATTGCAGGAACACCAACTTTCAAACTTATAGAGTGATTTGGAATTCCTGAACATTTAATACTATTCAAGAATTCCGGTGTATGTATGTGGTCCAAAGCTGTAAAAGAATGATCAGACATGCAAGTTGTATCAGAACTTAGATATATTTTCTCCGGATTATGATTGAGCGACACCATATAATCATTGACTGATTCCACCATGTCCAAAGTGGGAGCAAGAATTGCTCTTTGCTGTAGGTAATTAATGTCATTGGTATGGTTAAAAAAATCTGGATATGTACTTTGAACTATTGCGGCTATTGGATCATCACAATTACTAATGAGAATATCATCGGGGATTTTAACCTTTTCTACGCCGTTTATAGAGCTTCCAATCCTTCCATCACCAATTGCCAAAATACAATCTGAAAATTTTTTGATCTCATCAGAATGTGCGTCTAATTGATTTTCTTGCAACCTCATATTCCTTGTTAGCTTTAGAACTTGACAGTGGGACCATAAATATGAAGAATTTATAGTAGCATTGACAATATCTTGCCTAGTGCCTTTCGCAATAACAGGCAGAATTTGTCTAAGGTCACCACCAAGAACAACTATCTTACCTCCAAATGGTTTGTCCAGGCTTGATGCATCTTTAAATCTAAGAATATCTCGAAGAGTTCGATCAAGAGCTTCAAAACAGTATCTATGCATCATCGGAGCCTCATCCCAGATAATCAACTTTGTCTTGATAATAAGATTTGCCAGAGGACTACCTTGCTTGATATTACACGTTGAATCTTCATTTTGAGTGAGAGGAATTGCAAATCTGGAATGCGCCGTTCGACCTCCTGGTAATAAAAGAGATGCAATGCCACTTGATGCAACCGTTCACACAATATCTCCTTTAGATCGAAGCATTGAAGACAAAGTCCTCCAAATAAATGTTTTGTCTGTTCCTCCATGACCATACAAAAAGAACAATCCACCTTTGTCTTTATTTACCGCTGAGATGATTCTGTCATAAACAGACTTTTGTTCAGTTGTCAAGTTGTTTAATAATTGTTGATGTTCCTCTAACAAAGAGCGTCGATCATAACACAGCTCATCAAGGATTAATCGATTGTAACTGTCAACTTCAATCTCATTGTACACAACTCTTGGCATAGTTGGAAAATCTAGAAAACTTTTTCCGCATCCCTTTAATATTCTTTCCAACTTTTGCAAGCAACGATTTCTGATTTCAGCATCTGTTAGCTCTGCCACTGTAATGGCACAATAATATATAATTTGAGTAGCAACAATACAAAGTAAAAATCAGTTAATTATACAGATAGTTGGCGGGTTTAATGGGAAGATGTCAACAAACAAAGTAAGAATGAAGGTATGCAAAGCAATTTAAATAGTGGTTAGCTTTATTAAGATTGAATCAATTAATATATTTGAATCAATTGATCTGCATCTAAGTTTTTTAGATGGAGGCAGAAGACTAATAGTGATCTAGTACACCTTTAAAACTCAGCTTTGCTATGCGTTGTACCCTTTCCAAGCTGAGATTCTAGTCTAGCCTCCCGTGTTTGTCAAACTATATGTGCAAAGGAGTGAATGCGCTGAAATGAGTATAAATTGTGTAACATGGTTAATAAGGATTCGTAAAGATGATCCTACTTCTTAAGTCTTGTCCTTATTTATGAATTATTATATATTTTTTTCTAATTTAATTGGTAAAGATTCGCCCGACGGGTCTAGGGGAGGATGTCCGGTGCCTGCACGGCCTAACCGGATTCTGGGTCATGTCACCCAATAAGGGAAGTACTTATATAATTTGAAATAGATGGAGTAATACATAAATTTCACATAACTTACGCCTATGTCGTGTTTCCTGTGGAAATATTTAACTAGACGCAAAATTTAAAAATTACATAGATTTTTGACGTGCAAGCCAAATTAATTCAAACCACTAATAATAATATCCTTTTTAGTAGATGGCAGTGAGCTTAGGGGTCATTTTGTTTAAAGGAAGGTTATATGAAAATTAGCAATGCTGGTATTAATTTTATATATAGCGATTGCAATGTAAAGATTATTTTTTGTTGGATTATCAACATATTATAAATTAATATATAATGTATAATTAAAAATATTCGTCTGTTCTTCAAACGAATAAAAAAAACCATACTATTATGAAGGATAATTTTGTCACTTTAAAATTTAATACAAATATTGCTAATACCCATACGTTAAGAAACTAACTCCATGAGCTAAGACCAAAGTTAGTTATAGAGAGAGAAAGTGTAGAGAGAGAAAGTGAGCTGAAAATATCTACTCAATGTATTTGTATGGCAACTCTACTTCTAGCTAAGAGTACAATTACTATTTATAGTGCTACTTCTAGTTTCTAGGATTACTTGCTCTCTAAGCTACTTGCTCAACTAACTTAGCTCTACTTCTAACTACCTCAACTAACTATACTAATTAGGACTAATTACAATGCTTCTCAACACTCCCCCTCAAGCTAGAGGGTGCAAACAAATTCAGCACTCCTAGCTTGTGTAAAAGATACTCATGCTGAGCCTTTCCCAGAGCCTTGGTGAACAGATCTGCTTCTTGCTCCTTTGTCCCTATGAACTTAGTTCTGATGATTCCTTGTTGTATCCTTTCCCTGATGAAATGCAAGTCTATCTCTATGTGCTTAGTGCGCTCATGAAATATTGGATTCTCAGCTATCTGAATAGCTGATTTACTGTCACTCATTAATTCCACTGGCAGCTGAACTTCTGCTCCTAGTTCCTTGCACAGACCAACTAGCCATAGAACCTCTGACACTCCAGCTGCAATGCTTCTGTACTCTGCCTCTGCAGAGCTTCTTGACACAGTAGACTGCTTCTTTGACTTCCAAGAGATCAAAGAATTCCCAAACTTCATCACATATCCTGTTGTTGACCTCCTTGTGACTAGGCAAGATGCCCAATCTGCATCTCAGAATGCAGTGAGAATTCGCTTATGTTCTGCACTCAGCAAAATTCCCAGGCCTGGTGCTTGCTTCAAATATCTAACAACTCTCACAGCTGCATCCATATGTGACTTCTTTGGACAATGCATAAACTGACTCAACATGTGCACTGCAAAGGAGATATCTGGTCTTGTCATTGTCAAATACAGGAGTTTTCCCACCAGCCTTTGATCTGAACTTGGGTTCCTGAGTCTCACATCACCTTTGTATCCAACATATTCATCATATTCTACTGATGTAAGCCTGTGGTTACACTCCATGGGTGTGATGGCTGGTCTTGCACCTGAGAGGCCTAACTCAGTAATCAACTCTAGGACAAACTTCCTTTGATTCATTAAGATTCCTCTTCTTGATCTTGCTATCTCAATCCCCAGGAAATACTTCATCTCACCAAGGTCTTTGATTTTGAAATAGTGCTGCAGAGTCTTCTTTGCCTCTTCTATTAAGACCAAATCATTCCCAGTTATAAGCAAATCATCCACATACACTAGGATGATTACTCTACTCTGTCCTCTTTGTTTGGTGAATAATGAGTAGTCAAAATAACTCTGTTTGAACCCTGACCTCTTCAAAGCAGTGGTCAGCTTTAGATTCCACTGTCTAGAGGCTTGCTTCAAGCCATACAGGGATTTATGCAGCCTGCAGACTGTGGTACTCTCCCCCTGGCTGTGAAATCCCTGTGGTAGGTGCATATAGACCTCCTCTTCTAGATCACCTTGTAAAAAGGCATTATAAACATCCATCTGGTGCAGGGGCCATTTGTATGCTGCAGCCAAAGTCAGGACCACCCTCACTGTGACCATTTTAACAACAGGAGAGAAGGTTTCCTGGTAGTCCAAACCTTCCTTCTGGTTGTACCCTTTAGCCACCAGGCGTGCCTTGTATCTTTCAACATCTCCATTTGCCTTGTACTTCACTTTGAAGACCCATTTACAACTAATGAGTGACTTGCCTCTTGGTAGAGGCACCAGAGTCCATGTTCTGTTGTCCTTCAGGGCCTGAAGTTCCAGCTGCATTGTTGTTACCCATTTAGGGTCCTTAGCAGCTTCCTCATAGGAGTGAGGTTCTCTGATGGCAGTGATCTTGGATAAGAAAACCTGATAACTGGGGGCAACACTTGCATGAGACAGGTAGTCCTGCATTGGATATAAAGGTTGAGCTGCACAGCTTGCTTGAGCATCTGTCTCTGAGGATGACTTCCTGGCACAGACATAGTCATTTAGCCAAGCTGGTGTCTTGCTGACCCTGGAGGATCTCCTCCCAGTGTCAGCAGGTGCAGTATGCTGTACCTCAGGAGGAAGTGGTTCATGGTCTGCATCTGAAACACCAGAATTTGGCAAGACCTGACATTCTTCAGGCTCCAAATTGGGGTGAGGTGAACAGTCTGTGGAAGCAGGTGTAGTCAGCTGATCTTCTGGCATATCATGTATGGGAGTAAGAACTCCATTGGGATATATCTTGAGCTTACCTTCCTTCAACAGCTGAAAAGGAAAAATATGTTCCTTAAACCTTATATCCCTACTAACAAAAAAGGAATGTGTAAGGAGGTTGTACAACAAATAGCCTTTCTGAGTGGGTGAGTACCCCATCAAGACAGCTCCTATAGACTTAGGTTCCAGCTTTTCTCCCCCTGAAACCTTACTTGCAAACACCAAACAACCAATAGTTCTTAAGTGAGTCAGTACTGGTGCTCTCCCAAAGACCATTTCAAAAGAATATTTCCCTTGTAATGCTGACAAGGGCAGTCTATTGATGATATATACTGCAGCCTATACACATTCTCTCCAGAACCTTAGGGGCAGATGTCCTTGCAGTCTTATTGCCCTAGCTACTTCCATTATATGTCTTTGCTTTCTTTCCACCACTCCATTCTGTTGTGGAGTGTGGACACAAGAGCTTTGATGGATGATGCCTAGTGAATGAAACAAGTCATTGCATGCTGAATTAAAGAACTCAGTCCCATTGTCACTTCTGAATGTTTGAACATTTTGAGCAAATTGATTTTTTATTAACGAGAAGAACTGTTTGAGTACTACAATTACATCACTCTTATGTCTCAACAAGAAAATCCAGGTCATTCTACTGTAATCATCTACTAAAGTGAGAAAGAATCTATGACCATCATGAGTTGCTACTTTATATGGACCCCAAACATCTGCATGCAACAGCTGAAAAATCTTATTTGATCTATTTACATTCTTAGGGAATGGCAGTCTGCTCTGCCTAGCCAGAGGACATATCAGACACTCTTGCAATACACTAGTGCCGTGTCTGAACTGTATATTGGGTATCATCCTCAACACCTTTTCTGGTGGATGACCCATTCTTCTATGCCATACTTCTAGATCATCTGCTTCCTTATTCAACTTTGCTGATAAAACTGTACCTTCTGATCTGTTGTCATTTGTATTTGTTTGATGTTTTGGTGTCTGCTGTAGGTGATATAGTCCATGGAATTCCTTACCAATCCCCTTCACCTTCCCACTGTGAAGGTCCTGCATTATGAAGAAATCAGGATAGAAGATGACACAACATTGCAACTCCTTGGTCAATTTTGCCACAAACAATAGATCATGCTTAAATCCAGGAACATAAAGCACATTGTCAACATTTTCTCCATTAGTCAACTGGCAGGACCCTGTGCATTCAATCTCTAATCCCTGTCCATCAGGCATGAACACCTTTCTTCTTTTATGTGATAATGTACTAGTAATGCTGTTTAATAGGGATCTATCATGAACCATGTGGTTAGTTGCCCCTGAGTCAACAATCCATGTACCACTATTTTGTTTAACACTGGCATGATGAGTCTGAATCATACCTGTCAAGTCATAACAAAGATCATTGTCCTTTCCTTTGTTGAGCATCCTGAGTATCTGTTCATATTGTTCTTGTGTTAACATTGCCCCAGCTGTGTTGGTCGACTGTTGAGGCTTCACTCCTGGTTGTCCACAACTTTGAGTTGGTACTGGTGGGTGCTTCATCTCTTGCGCTGTCACATTGGCTGTGTGATAATTGTCATATCCTGAATTATGTCCCTGGGATGTGGTCCTATCTGATTCATCCGGATACCCATTGAGTTTGTAGCATGTTTCTCTAGTGTGTCCTCTCCAATTACAGTGATCACAGTACAAATTGTTCTTTTTTCCTCTGCCATTTCCTCTTCCTGAGTAGCCACCCCTACTACTTGAGTTCCTTCTAGCATTTGAATTCCTCCTATTATTGCCTCCTCTCTGATTGTATGCATTATTCTGCTGGTAGCTCCCCTTAGAATAGCTTCCTGCAGTGTATAATGCAGTCCCTTCTGCTGATTCTGAACCAATATTCATTTTGCCTAAGGCTCTCTGACTCTCCTCTGTCACAATCATAGAGTAGGCCTTGTTTACATTTGGAGTAGGGGTCATCATCAGAATTTGACTTCTACACTGTGCATAGGACTCATTCAGTCCCATTAAAAACTGCAGCATTCTCTGACATTCAAAATGTTCCATGTGTTTCCTTGACTCAGGACAGTTACAACCAGGGCATGGCATTAGGGCATCAAATTCATCCCAGAGTTCCTTTAGTCTTGAGAAATAGGTCGAAACTGAGCTTGTCCCCTGTGACATGGTGGCTATTTCTTTGTGCAAGAAGAAAATTCGAGATCCATCAACTTTATCAAAGCGTTCCTTTAAATCTATCCAAACTCTATATGCACTAGTTGCATACACAATGCTACTTAGTAACTCTTTGCTCACTGCACTCATGATCCATGAAAGCACTATAGCATTGCATTTCTCCCACAGGTCATGATGATTAGGATCAAAAAACTCTTTTGTGCACGTCCCATTGACAAAGCCTAATTTACTTTTTCCTAACAGACCTATGCGCATGGATCGACTCCACAAAGCATAGTTTTCAGGACCAGTCAGTTGAATGGAAACTAGAGAGCTACCTGGTGTATCTGATGGCTGGAGATAAAGTGGATGGTTATGATCGATGATGTTCCAAGCTCTGCTGCTACTTGCTCCTCCAGCTGCAACCGTGGCTCCATTGATTCCAGTGTTAGGGTTTGCCATTGAAATTGGGCAATACCTTGATTGAAACTGCAAATGCAGGAAAAATTTGACAGAGAAGAGCAGCTACGAGCAGCTGAGAGATCTAACTGATAATCTTCCGGCGATCGGGGTGTTCTCCGGCGTGCTATTCCGGCAGCTCTGGTACCATGTTAAGAAACTAACTCCATGAGCTAAGACCAAAGTTAGTTATAGAGAGAGAAAGTGTAGAGAGAGAAAGTGAGCTGAAAATATCTACTCAATGTATTTGTATGGCAACTCTACTTCTAGCTAAGAGTACAATTACTATTTATAGTGCTACTTCTAGTTTCTAGGATTACTTGCTCTCTAAGCTACTTACTCAACTAACTTAGCTCTACTTCTAACTACCTCAACTAACTATACTAATTAGGACTAATTACAATGCTTCTCAACATTTTAATCCACTCTTTATCCCACATAAAATAATACATAAATTTTCGCATAACTTATGTGCATATATTATTATGCAACGTATAACAATGTATAAGCAATGTTGGTTTTTGTTTAGCTAGAAAATTGACAACCCAACACAGTATCGCAATGCACTCCATTCTTATGCGGTTATTGTCCTTCCTCGTGGGCAAATCGAACGAGGCCTTAAGGAGTTTCATGGATATTTTTGTCTCTCTCTCTCTCCTTATACAAAGAATGAACGATCAAAGAATGAACTATTATATGATGTTGATGTATTGGGCAAAAATCGACCCACGGCGATTTGCCCCGGTCACGTAAATCGCAGCGACCGAACACGTCGCGACTAAGCAACCGCCGAAGCGGTTGAGCGAGTCGCCGAAGCCTTGAAACCGAAGATGCGTTACCGAAGGCGAGCCGTGAGCTGAGCTTCGGTAACCATCACCTCGGTCAAGCAACAGGGCCAGGCCACCGAGGTCGCAAACTCTCACCTCGGCGGATTCCCCTCGGTTCGTCCGGCTTTACAGCCCACTACTTCACCCCACTAACTCAGCCACTACACATCCAGATCGTGGGACAACATGGCAACTGATGGTGGAGATCGTGGGCAAGGCTTATATCTATAAATAGCAGTTCATTTCATGTAATAGGGATCCAGAAATATATACCAAAACTCTGCCCAAATTTGTACTGAACATCCATATATTAAAAGCAAGTTATTTCACGCATTTTCATCTATTTCGAGCATTATTTACCGCTTTGATACAAAAATTTGCTTATATTCAAATCCAAATTCGATTTGTGTACCTAAAAATGATTTAGGCCCATACAGTTGATCCCAACAAGTCATTGTTAACGTAAAAATGACAATGCCCAGATTAAATATACGGAGTACATAATTTTCAGAAATAAAGATATCACTTTATAGACTAAAAGGAAAAGTCAAAAGTTTTTCAATATAAAACGAGACAGAAGAGTATTAATTTTTCTTTTTTTTAGTTATGAGAAAACAGAAAAGTACCAACCAAATATTTTATAATAATGTTTTTCTTTTTAAAATAACTGTCCCGCAGGGCGAATCATAGTTATTGTTTTCAACCCGGCGTCATAGTTCATTCGACAGAAAAAAGGGTCGGGCTTCATAATTCATGCGACTTGGATGTTTTCTAAATTCGATACTTGAAAATTGACGTTTTATATCGTACCAATTCTTAATTTGATACTTGAAAAGCTGACGTTCTATAATGCAGCTCTTCTGGTACTCGACATCATAGCGAGATGTTTCATACACCGATTACAGTGCTGGAAGTGTAAAGTGACATCCGATGTAAGTCCTCATCTTAATAACTCTTTTGTATTTCAAATATAAGAATCTTTTCAAGTTTTTGTTTGTTTCTCAGACTTACTATATAAAAGAGAACTGTATTGAACAATAATAAATGAAGTCCATGTTCAGTTACTTAAAGAACACTAGACAGGTTCAATCATCTTTTCCAAATTATTTTCTTTTGATTGTCCCACAACCTCTCACTTCGATCTCCATTACTTGCATATACTAGGAGTAATGCGCACCTTTGCTGTCACGTCTGTTTCAATAAGAAATGTTATCGAGAAGAAACAACAAATCTAAAAAGAGAAAAGAGTGAGATACGTACGGTTATTAATAGCCTGTTTGACATTGCTTTTTTAAAGTCAAAAGCGTTTTTTCTTCCAAAAAAGTATTTTTTTAAAAAAATAAATTTGGAGGTGTTTGACCAATAAAAAAAAGTACATTTAGGTAGTAGCAGAAGCAGTTTTTCTGCTGTTGCGGAGAAGCTGCAAATATCTGTTTCATTCAAAAAGCAGAAGCAGTTTATTAATTTTTTCAAGACGAAAATATACTTACGAAAAATCCATATTTACCAACTTTTCCCTAATTAAGTAACCATATCAAATAAAATTATATTTCATTTTTTCCTATTTTTCTTATCACTATGATTTTACTATATTTATGTAGTTCAAAATTTTAAATTTATATCTTTTACTTTATGTTTTACATTTTAACTAAATAATTTTTTTAATTAAAGTATTTTATGATAAAAAAATTTAAATTATTTTTTGTTTCTAATAATCCAAATGTAAAATGAACTGGGATGTCCTTTTTGTAATTTGACACTCAAAAGTAATTTTCGTAAAGATTAGTCAAACACAAATTATTTATCAAAAGTACTTCTCCAATGAGTTAGCCAAACACAACTGCTTATTATCCAAAAGTACTTATTTAAAAAATATTTTTAAAAAATAAGCAGTTTTTGGCAGCAATACTAAATAGGCTCTAAATCTTTTAAAAGTTAAAATGCGCAAAGTAAGCAATGGCGGTGATACCATTTGCACACGCTTGCATCGACACTTGCAAAGAAATTCATATATATATATATATATATATATATATATATATATATATATATATATATATATATATATATATATATATATATATATATATATATATATATATATATATTTATATATATATATATATATATATATATGAATGTACAAATAATACTCCAATATTTCTAAGTATATACAATATATTGACACCATTTAAAAAATATAATGCAAGTAAAGAGTACTATATTATATGTGAACTCCTTACTCAATTGCAGCACTAGTCAACATTTCTACCATTTACCAAGGGTATGTATCAGTGATTAATAAAATTGGTGTAATTCTTGAAAAAATAGGGCTCAAATTTTAGTAAAATAAAAAATATGAGGTGATTTTTCTCATCTGTTTTGTGTTGATAAAAAAAATTAACTACCTGATAGTTATACTAATAAAAAATAAGGAAGACACAATATAATAGTCGAGCTGCAGGAAACTATGCAGAATGACCTTCGTTTAATCAAACAACATTAAGCCGACATGACTGCTACCACTTATATAGTAAGCACCACCAGGTAAAATGTGGCCAAAAAAAGAGAAAACGATGACCTTACAAACGATGAGAACAGAGGATGCCCCTTCTGTCGAAAATGACACTCTTTCTATGAATGGAAGGAAAACGACACCAAGATAACCAAGATACATTTCTCAGGAATAGGATGAAGAAGGACATACCTCTTGGAAGCAACCAATCAAGGCTAAAAAAGGTAGTGGAGCACAAGCACTTAGCCCCACAAAAAGTCTCAGCCATGCATCGTCTATAGAATCTAATATTAAATGACATTTCAATTTCAAGAATTAATGCAGCCAGCTTTAGAACCAGCATGTAAATTCTACTATGAGAGCCCAATTATTCAAAATATTCAACTCAATTTTCTAAATAAATTTTATTTTTTTTAAAAAAATTCGTGTTTAGTGATATTTGGCTATTTTACCTATATTTTGAGGGTAGTTTTACTATGTTATGATAGTACACCTAAGAGTTTATATGCAAAATTCTCAAGAGTTGATAGTAATTGAGTTGTTTGGTGTTGTAGGATTTGAACATGGTGAATTGAGCAAGAAAGTGCTAGTTTTGAAGCTAAAAGTGAAGATGTTGAAGAGTTCAAGTGATCCGTGTGCCACGCGAGTGACACGGGAAGAAATAGAGTCTTTGCTTAGGAATGTAATAAAAATTTCAGCGTATTTAGGCCAAATACGTGAGCGCCATGCGAGCTGAATTGCCTGAAGAAAATTAGTCCGCGTGGCACGCGGGTGCCACGCGAAGCACAGAGTGATGGGGCGAAAAAATAAGGGTTTTTTGGTACTTTTGCTTAGTTTCCTACAGGGTATAAAAGCTTCTTTTGCCTCCATTATAAATTTTATACTGGGAAAGAGGCAAAAAGGAGGCTAGAGCTTTGGAGACTTCAAGAACACGAGTTTTTTCCTAAATTCTTCTTTACTTTTTGTAATTTATTCATTCATGAATTATTTCGATATGACTATGATGAACATGAGTGGCTAATTTACCCATTCTAGGGTTTATTGAATCACTCCAATACTTATGTGTTATGAATATTTATTTCAATGAATGAAACTTGTGAATCCTTCCTATCTAAGTGTTTATGTTTTGATTGCTATTAATTGGAAGGGCCCCCAATTGATTGTTCCTATTATTCTTGTGTGTCTAGGGATAGATTCATAGGTTTGGGTTAAACACTTAGCAATATTTCAACCTAAAACCAAGGTATTACTTAGGTTGTCAATAAGGTGATTTGTGACCATTGATCCTGATTGTGAACTAAACTTGTAGTGCTAAGTATCTTCATTAATTAATTGGAAACTTGGTTAGTGAAAGTTGCTATCAAACATGGGAGTGAATAGTTGTATAATTGGAGCAAGTGTTCAATAGGAAGAAACCAAGTTGATTTTGTTAAAGAAATATTCTAACACATAGGTAGGAGTTGGGTAAATCAATTCTAGGCTTTTAAATCCTTGATTAAGTATTTCTTAATAATTTGCTACTTACTTTAGTGTTAATTAGTTGTTACATTGAAACCACCATTCAAATACAAACCTTGGGAGTTAATTGGTTAGATAAATTAGTTAGAATAACATCTAGATTTTGAGTGTTCCTTGTGGGATTCGACCTCGGGACTTTAAGTACCGAGCTATATTTGCTGCGACCGATTAGTCCCTTTTATAGGGCGTAGTTGGGCGTGATCAAATTTTGGCGCCGTTGCCGGGGAACACGGTATTATTTTAGTTGTTAAAATATCTAGTTTTATTTCTCAACCGACTTCACATTTGTCATCTTAAACTAACTCTTTGGAATTTGTGTGTTTCAGGTGTATGCGTAAGACAAGATCTCAGTCTGCAGAGTTGAAACTGTTTGATCCAGAGATTGAGAGGACATTCCACTCCTTGAGAAGGGCAAATACTATTGGCAATACACTTAGAAAATCAGAAACCAAAGATATTGAGATGGCTGAAGATTTGGCACTTAATGCTTTTGCTCAGCCTGTGGCTGGAAACTTGGCTTCTGCTATTCGACTTCCGAAATTTGAAGCTGAGAGTTTTTACATCACCCAAACTATGGTCAGTCTGTGGTCCGATGCTGGACTTTTTGCGGGTAAATCCACTGACGATCCTCAAAAGCATTTGAAAAAGTTCATGAGGGTGTGCGAAACTCAGAAGCATGCTCGAGTTCCGGCTGAGGTCATGCGATTGATGTTATTCCCATTTTCTTTGACGGATGATGCTAGTGACTGGTTTGATTCTTTGCCAGTCAATTCTATCACTTCGTGGGATAAATTGGTGATCAAGTTCATGAAGAAATTTTCCCACCAAACAAAACTACAAAGTTGGTTGATGAGATACTCATGTTCAGGCAGAACCCGCCATAGACTTTCCCAGAAGCTTGGGAGAGGTTCAAGGGCTGCTTGCGAAAGTGTCCCCATCATGGAATTTCTGATCAGATTTTGGGACAAATAATTTACATGGGCATGAGTGATCAAATCAAGGGAAATTTAGATGCAGCTGCTGGAGAAGCATTCTTGAGTAAAACATTTACTGAAGCAAAAGCTCTACTCGATACCATGGCTCAAAATTCAGGCTGGTTGACTAGAGATGCATCTGCTGGTTCAGGCCCAAAGGTTTTGGCTGCTGGAATTGATCATGGGGTTGAAGAGCAAATGTTAAGGCTGCAGACTACGCTGGATGTGGCTTTGAAACAATTTAATGAAAACATGTTGAAACCCGTTAACCAAGTGGACACACCCGATCCTGGTAATTTTGCTGACTCTGATTTATTGGGTTATACTGATTATGCCAATTTTCTGAACTATGGGCAGAGGAAGCAATACAATCAGCAAGGTCCAGTTAGACAGGCACAGCAGCCAGCTCCATACAACACTTCCAGACAGCAGGGTCAGCCAGTTCCTTACCAGAGACAAGCAATTTACAATAATCAGCAACAAATGGTATTACCTACGCAGCAAGCTAATGAAATAGCTGATATTAAGAGTATGGTGGAGTCTATGGTGGGAGTACATAAGAAGTTGCAAGATCAAGTAACAGCCCATGACACTGCCCTTAAGGGAATAGAGACTAAGTTGGGACAACTAGCCATTGCTTTAAACAATAGACCTCAGGGTGCCTTGCCAGGACATACAGTGGTGAATCCAAAGGATGCGAATCCTAATCAATTGATGGCAGTTAGCTTGAGGAATGGTAGAGATTTAGATAAAGAGCAAGAATTGGCTCAGGGAGTAGTGCCTAGTGTGCCAATAGTTGACCCTATGGAGGTTCCAGCTAAAGTTGGTGACAAAGATGAAGCTGAAAAAGAGATTACACCTGACCCTGTCACTAAGCCAACTGAAAAGGTAAATGAAGAGGTAAGTGTAAAACGTAAGACACCACCACCCCCTTATCCCCAAAGGCTCGTAAAATAGCAAAATGAGAGCCAGTACAAGAAATTCATTGATATGCTTAAACAATTACATGTTAACATTCCTTTACTTGAAGCAATTAGAGATGTACCTGGTTATGCTAAAATGATGAAAGATCTTTTGTCTAGAAAGTTTGATTTTCAGGATCTGGCTACGGTCACTCTAACTCAAACTTGCAGTGTTGTGGTAACTAAGCCTTTGGCGCAAAAGCTGGCAAACCCAGGTAGTTTTACTATACCTTGCACGATTGGTAAGCACACTTTTGCTAGAACCTTACTTGATTTAGGAGCTTGTATAAATTTGATGCCTCTGTCTATCTATAAAAAGCTTTGTATTGGCAGAGCTAGACCCGCCTCTATGAGTCTTCAGTTAGCTGATAGGAGTGTTAAGAGACCTGCAGGGATTTTAGATGATGTTCTAGTGCAAGTGGATAAATTTGTGTTCCCTGCAGACTTTGTAATTCTCGATTGTGCAGTTGATGAG
This sequence comes from Petunia x hybrida, assembly GCA_037355625.1. Lineage (NCBI taxonomy): Eukaryota > Viridiplantae > Streptophyta > Magnoliopsida > Solanales > Solanaceae > Petunia > Petunia x hybrida. The sequence continues at coordinate 1,277,194 of JBBBVM010000258.1, forward strand.
GATACCCCTATTATTTTAGGGAGGCCTTTCCTTGCTACAGGGAAGGCTATTATAGATTGTGAGGCCAGTGAGATGAAGATGAGGTTAAATGACGAAGAGGTGACCTTTAGTGTTCAAAAATCGGAGACCTAGTGAGTTTGCTAATTGTTCCATGGCTAATGTCTTAGAGGTAGATGACTTTGAGGATGATGAGTCTTACTATCCTAATGGCCCACTAGAAGCTTGTATTATTAATATGGACATCCCTGATGGCGAGGAATGGGATGAGACTATATTGTCCTTAGCCCCTTCAGTTGGAGCTCAAACCATTGCCCGAGCACTTGAAATATGTTTTCTTGGGACCTAACTCTACTTTGCCTGTTATATCTCATCTAGTTTGTCAGATGTGCAGGTAGAACGGTTAATGTGCAAGTTTTGAAGGAGTGCAAGCAGGCAATTGGATGGACTATTGCTGACATCAAGGGAATAAGCCTAGCTTTTTGCATGTACAAGATTCTGTTGGAGGAGGGTGCTAAACCTTTAACAGAGCATCAAAGAAGGCTAAGATCATTTTCCCCTTCCCTTTATTGATCAGATGCTTGACAGATTGGCAGGGAGGTCCCGTTTTTGCTTCTTAGATGGTTATTCTGGGTATAATTAGATTCATATTGCCCCTGAGGACCAAGAGAAAACAACCTTCACATGTCCCTATGGCCCTTTTGCTTTTCGAAGGATGCCCTTTGGTTTATGTAATGCGCCTGCCACCTTTCAAAGTGTATGATGGCTATTTTTACGGACATGGTGGAGGATATTATGGAAGTATTTATGGATGACTTCTCTGTGGTAGGTAATTCTTTTGATGAATGTCTGATTAATTTAGAGAGAGTATTGAAAAGGTGTATTGAAACTAACCTTGTGCTGAATTGGGAGAAGTGCCACTTTATGGTGCAAGAGGGGATAGTCTTAGGACACTAAGTATCAAGTAGGGGGATTGAGGTTGACAAAGCCAAAGTAGAGGTGATTAAGAATTTGCCTGAGCCCACTTCAGTGAGGGCAATTCGTAGCTTTTTAGGCCATTCTGGTTTCTATAGGAGGTTCATTAAGGACTTCTCTAAGATCTCTCATCCCTTGTGTAAATTGCTTGAAAAGGATCACTCCTTTATTTTTTTTGATGAGTGCAGGTTAGCTTTCAAGGAGCTAAAGGAGAGGTTGGTATCAGCACCAATCATTGTAGCACCTAATTGGGATGAACCATTTGAGTTGATATGTGATGCAAGTGACTATGCTGTTGGTGCAGTGCTTGGGTAAAGAAAGGATAAAATAATGCACCCAGTCTACTATGCTAGTCGCACACTGAATGGAGCACAATTGAATTACACCACTACTGAGAAGGAGATGCTAGCTATAGTATTCGCCTTTGACAAGTTTTGTTCCTACCTACTTGGTTCAAAGGTGGTGGTGTATACTGACCGTGGTGTAATTCGGTATCTAGTTGAGAAAAAGGACTCGAAGCCCCGTTTAATACGGTGGGTGTTGCTATTAGAAGAATTTGATCTGGAGATCCGTGATCGTAAAGGTACTGAGAACCAGGTTGCAGATCATCTTTCTAGACTTAAAGGAGCTGAGAAGCGAGTTGAGGAAGGTGAGATTTGGGAAAATTTTCTGGATGAACAGTTATTGGCTACTAAACTAGAAGAAATTCCATGGTATGTTGATATTACAAACTATCTGGTTAGTGAAATAATTCCTCACGATTTTGACTCTGTGAAAAAGAAAAAGTTCTTGTATGAATGTAGATCTTTTTTTTAGGATGAATCTTATTTGTTTAAGATATGTGTTGATAACATGATCCGGAGATGTGTCCCCGAGATAGAGCAATCCTCTATTTTGCAGGCATGTCATTCTTCACCTTATGGTGGATATTTTGGAGGGACCTGGACAGCTGCTAAGGTGTTGGAAGCAGGCTTCTTTTGGCCTACATTGTTCAAGGACGCTAACATTTGGGTCCGGGCTTGTGATGAGTGCCAGAGGACCGGCAATATCTGTCATCGTCATGAGATGCCTATGAAACCAATCTTGGAGGTTGAGGTATTTGACGTGTGGGGGATATATTTCTTGGGTCTATTTATTAGCTCCTATGGGAACAAGTAGATTACGTCTCTAAGTGGGTAGAGGTTGTTGCTCTCCCCACTAATGATGCTAAGGGAGTGACTCAATTCCTTAAAAGGAACATCTTCTCTAGATTTGGAACCAAGTGTTCAAGAGGTTACTGAAAAAGTATGGTGTTCATCATAAAGTCGCCACACCTTACCACCCGCAGACCAGCGGCCAAGTTGAGGTCTCAAATAGAGAGATTAAAAGTGTGCTTTAAAAGACTGTAAATGCTACCAGGACTGATTGGGCAAGGAAGCTCGATGACGCCTTATGGGCTTATAGGACTGCTTACAAGACAGCTATAGGGATGACTCCTTACAAAATGGTGTTCGAGAAGGCATGTCACTTGCCTGTAGAGTTAGAGCATAGAGCTTTGTGGGCTCTTAGGAGAGTAAATTTGAATTATGACTCTGCAGCCTCTGGTAGGATCAACGAGCTGCATGAACTTGAGGAGAGATGCTTTAACGCTTATGAGAGTGTGAAACTATACAAAGAGAGGATGAAAAACTTGCATGACAAGAGGATAATAGATAGGAGCTTTGAGCCAGGTGAACAGGTATTGCTTTATAATTCTAGACTTCATTTATTCCCTGGTAAGCTTAAGTCGAGGTGGTCTGGACCATTTAAAGTTGTACAAGTGGCACCTCATGGAGCTGTGGAAGTAGAGACTGAGGATGGTTCAAGACGATTTAAGGTAAATGGGCAAAGGTTGAAAAGTTACTATGGAATGGAAGAAGAGGAAAGGTGATCTCTATCTAGTACTTTTACGAGTGATTGAAGCTTGCATAATGTCGTGCCACGACTATAAATAAGGCGATTCTCGGGAGGCAACCCGTGTTTGTAATTGTAAACAAAAGAAACAAAATAATAAAAATACAAAAATACAAAAATACAAAAAAAAGTCGTGCAACGACGTTAAATAAGGCGATGCGTGGAAGGCACCCCACGATTTTAGTTAGTATTTATTGTTTTACTAATTTTTATTTTAATTGTAAGGTATTAATGTTTGATCAAGTTTTGTAGGATTAATTGACATTTGTAAAGTTCGTGGAACAGGCGAAGTGAATCAAGATGAGCAAGCTGAAAAATGGCATGAAAAGAGGTGTGTAATTATGAAAAAAAGGAGCTCATGCCACGCTAATGCCACACGGATATATGGCCTGAGGAGCATTTAAGTCTCATGCCACGAGGCTAGCACGAGAAATTTTTGTGGGCAAGCTAAAAAAATACAGCGCATGGAGGCTCACAAACGAGGCCACCACACGGATTTGTAAAGAAGGATAGGTAAGTAGGCTTTTAATTTTAACCCACCCCAAACCAATTAAAACAAAACAATTAAAACCAATTTAAAAAACAATATTTCCAGCTTTCCCTTCCCCCCAGGTCCCCAGTTCACACGCGACACACCCCCCACTGAAATCCCTTCACCCCATCGCCACCACCACTAGAGGCGCTGCCACCGCAACCCGCCACCACCACCACTGGCTTCCAGGTAACTCCCTCGCCTATTTTCTCTAATCCTCTATATCTCTTCACCCCTATCCACACCCCACCCCTGTTCCTGTCACCCCCACCCCTATCCCGTTAGCACCCCACCCCAGTCACGACCAACCCCACCCCTTATACCACGTCCCCACCCCTGTTCCTGTCAATCCCTGATCCCAATCATTCCCTCCCCTTAAACCCGTTATCCCCACCCCTATTCCCGTTACATAACAAGTCATATGTATGTTTCAACTTTGGTTGTTTATTTATGATTACAGAGGGGATCGGCAACTAATATTGAGGTTTAATAGATTGCGACAACACCATCCTTATCTTGCTATCCCGTCAGCCTTTGTTTTTTTATCTCTTGCTTTTGTTTGTCATGTAACTCCAATTTGAGCATTATATTGTTAGAGATTTCAAATAAGTTCTTTTGCTTGAATACATGTGAATTCTGGGCTGAAAAAAATTTGACCAAGTGTTATATTGCTATGCTATACTGCGATATTTCTTGTTGTAGCGGCTGTTGGGTTTATTAACATCTAGGGCGAGTGGTTTAGTTCTTGTGACTGAATATTTAAGTTTACTGGTTGCTTGACGTCATATTTAAATTTCTCTTGGTTTGTTAAGCGAGCGAGCGCATATGTATGTGGCTCAACGCTAGTGTTTAGACTGTTTGTAAGCTGTTTGGTGGTGAATTATGAGGCGCTGGAGGGGCTCGTGGTTTTATGTATAATGGGATGCTTATATCGGTATAAAATTGTTAGGGACCTCATTGATACTTTGAATCAAGGCGGGGAAGTCTGATTATCCGTCCACTAATTGTGTTATTGGAATAATTTTTGAAGTGTCACTTGTTGCGTACTTGAAGTTGTGCAAGTCGTTAGTTGGTTCAAAGGCTCTTTGTCATGGTGTTTCATGTTCTGCATTGCTCTTTGTGTGTTGCTAAGCTAAATTTTTAAATTTTTTGCCTATTCTGTGTTATTACGGGGTTGTTTTCTCTTTGATTGTAGGAGTCCAAATGGGACGTGTTAGAAAGAATACTGGGCAGGAGAAGGAAAATGATTCAGAGCAACAACTTGCAGCCAAGCGGCGCAAGACAGTTACTCACACTGTTTGGAGTGATGATCGAGCCAAAGAAGATTACAAAGAGATTTGTGGTAAGACGTTTCAGAGTGAATCACCTATTGACACTAAGATGTGTAGGAGAAAGTTTCCGGATGTGTTGGAGGAAATTCAGAGGAGACAGTGGGATGTGTTGCTAACTGGGTTTGGCAAAGCCAACATATCTTGGGTTCGTGAGCTGCTGGCCAATTGGAGGATGGACTTTGATAATCTGGTAAATGTTAGTTGCAAAATGGTTGACATATCTCCTGACAAGATGAATGAGTTCCTGGAGCTCCCACAGGTTGATAGAGCTGCACTTCAGGCTATTGAGAATACACCAGATATTGATGATATCAGACGTGTGATATGTAATGATAATCCGAAGGCAAAGTGGAAGGCGAGTTCAGGGTCTCCCCACAACACTTTAGCTTTCAAATATTTCTCTAAGAAAGCGAGAGTGTATCTGAGATTTGTTTGCTTGCGTTTGATTCCCTGTGAGCACATGACAGACATACAGTTTAATTTGAGAAGGTTATTGCCACCTATGCGTTGATGAAAAAGATTGATATTAATGTGTGCTATTTGATGTTTCGAGAGTTGCAGCGCACTCGAGAAAATATGCAGTGGCGCTTGTTCTTTCCTAACACTCTGACCAAATATATGCGGTCATTGAAGGTAGTGGTTGATGATGGAGATGAAAAAGAGCAATAAACTCCAAAGAGAGTCGATATCACAAATGTCAAGAGCCCGCATGAAGATAGAGTGGAGAAGTTATCTTATGAGCGACGCTTGGATAGACTTGAGTGGATGCTACATCGCCAATGGCGTGCCACAAAGCTTGATATGAAGATGAAGGGTTTGGATCCCACTCCTCTTATGACTGAGTTGCCTTATACTGCTGATGAGCGCTTGCTAGTTGGTTTTCCGCCTGAGGTTGAGTTACCTGCTGTTTCTACTATGTTGCACCATCCCAGGTAGTTTCTACTCCTTCTTTCTCTACCCCTGTGGATGCTCCGAGAGCTGCCACCTCTGCTTATGGGCTTGCTGATACTGCAGTAGCTGCTGTGCCTACTTCTGATGTTGTTCCTGGTGCACGTCCTGATGCGAGCACCAATTGTTCGACTACTACTGCTTGACAGGGAGTACCACCACCCTACTTGTTAAATATATTTTTTTTGTTATAGTGCAGTGAGGACACTGTCTACTCTTAAGTGTGGGGTGGGAGTTTATTGTGTGGTACTTGTTTATTTTAGGATGTCTTCATACTTTCTTGTCACTTGACAATTTTTTATTTATTTATTGCTTTCTAGTTTTTGTTGGGTCTATAATATCCTAAATATTCATGGCCTGTAATAGAATAGTATTATGAATATTTAGTAGTTCATTAATATTAAAGTTAATTTTTAGCTTAGTTATTTCTTAGTTTATCAATAATCTCTTTGGGTTTTCTTAGCCTTGTTTCTTTTCCATTGAGTTATTTATGCTGAACCAGGCAGTCTGTAGATTAGATAATAATTAAAATATATATATAAAATGCCTAAGAGCCCAGAAGGAGGAAAAATCGGAGAGTAGGCAGAAAAAGAGATAAGTGAGGAATTCGGAATGCAACACTTAGCTAGAACTACCTACATATTTTTGAACTTCCTTTTTGAGTTCATAGTGAGGTATTGCGAGGTGAAACTGAATTGATCTTTGAGTTCCATCTACAGTGTGTGGTGAGTTTATTTGTATACTTCTCATTATTTCATGTTAAGTCTAGAACTTGCCCTGCCTTTTGTTTGAGGCGAAATCCTAGGTACTCTTGATCTTAAGAATGAAAGTAGGCCTTCTGTGACCCGCTAGTTCCCAAATTAGCCTACCTAATGAATATATTCGGTTGAGTCCCCCAATTTAAGCCTATTGACCTTTTCTTTGGCAACCTGAATGACAAGCCCTATCCATTTTTCTATTTACCTCTCTTGTTACCCATCTTCCCCTTAACTACTTTAGGTTTTGTCTTTGGAAAGATTGTGGGTTATTAATAAGAGTTGTTGTATACTTGGGAAGAAAGTTGCAAAAGAATGAAGGAATGAAATACTTGATATTCTCTTCGTATAGAAAGATGTGAAAAAAAAAAAGAGAAATAAAGGATGGGGGCAATGTTCCTATGCTCGGTTAAGGGTAATAAAAGCCTCGAGTATGAACACGCCAAAGGCACCCTAGTGAGGTTGATGTGTCTCATTGAACTCTTAGGTCCCCAATCGTCCAAGTGTTGTGAAAATCATAAAAAAAAAAAAGAGAATGAGTTGATGAATAAATGAGGAGAAAGGAAAGGTGATATATAAAAAAAAATATGTTGGGATGTGCTATAATTACATGAAAAAGGTGAGGAAAAATTAGTAGTAAGTGATGTTTAAAGTATTGAGGGGAAGAATTAGTCACTATATACTCAAAAGTGTACCACACCTTACCCCAAGCCAACATTACAAGCTATGAACAAACCCTACTTGCTTTTTGATTGAGACTCCTACAGTAGTGGATAACGACAAAATGGGCAAGCCTATGGTACTTTTCTGTGGGACATGATAAATTTCTTTCTGAGTGTGAGAGTGTTTGATATTTGATATGCCACAATTTCTCTTGAAATCATATGTTGTGTGTTTGGTGGCATCTTCTTTCTGTGAGGTACATTGGAACTTGAGTGGTCTATAGGTTTCTACTTTCAATATTTGACTATGACCAAAAGAGAGGATGTTTGAATTTTATGGGTGAGTTTTGCTAAGTTGTTGTCACGAGTCCTTATCTAATCTTGATGTCTTGCCCGCTTTCTGTGTATTCTTCTTCTTTGCTTGAGGACGAGCAAAAGTCTAAGTGTGGGGTTGTGATATTTGGCTATTTTACCAATATTTTGAGGGTAGTTTTACCATGTTATGATAGTACACCTAAGAGTTTATATACAAAATTCTCAAGAGTTGATACTAATTGAGTTGTTTGGTGTTGTAGGATTTGAACATGGTGAATTGACAAAGAAAGTGCTAGTTTTGGAGCTAAAAGTGAAGATGTTGAAGAGTTCAAGTGATCCGTGTGCCACGCGAGTGACACGGGAAGAAATAGAATCTTTGCTTAGGAATGGAATAAAAATTTGAGCGTATTTAGGTCAAATACGCGAGCGCCACGCGAGCTAAATTGCCTAAAAAAAATTAGTCCGCGTGGCATGCGGGTGGCACGCGAAGCACAGAGATATGGGGCGGAAGAAATAAAGGCTTTTTGGTACTTTTGCTTAGTTTCCTACAGGGTATAAAAGCTTCTCTTGCCTCCATTATGAATTTCTTGTACCAAAAAGCCCTTATTTTTTCGCCCCATAACTCTGTGCTTCGCGTGGCACCCCCGTGCCACACGGACTAATTTTCTTCAGGCAATTCAGCTCGCGTGGCCCTCGCGTATTTGGCCTAAATACGCTGAAATTTTTATTCCATTCCTAAGCAAAGACTCTATTTATTCCCGTGTCACTCGCGTTGCACACGGATCACTTGAACTCTTCAACATCTTCACTTTTAGCTCCAAAACTAGCACTTTCTTGGTCAATTCACCATGTTCAAATCATACAACACCAAACAACTCAATTAGTATCAAATATGAAACACTCTCACACTTAGAAATAAATTTCTCATGTCCCACAGAAACGTACCATAGGCTGGCCCATTTTGTCGTTATCCACTAATGTAGGAGTCTCAATCAAAAGTCAAGTAGGGCTTTTTCATAGCTTGTAATGTTGGCTTGGGGTAAGCTGTGGTACACTTTTGGGTATATAGTGACTAATTCTTCCCCTCAACACTTTAAACATTTAGCCTAACTGTAACAATGCAACCCTGTATTTTCTATATATGTGGTTCATTTTGCAAACTAGAAGAGTTCAAAGGTTCTTTATATATTTTTTATGACTTACTGAAATGGTTCTGGTTGAGGTCTAGGGTCATCGAACGGTTTTGGAAGTCAAAAATAAAAGGAGAATTGCTGATGCACCCGATGGTGCCACCGCGATTGCGGAGTGGGCCGGGGATGCGACCAGGTTGCGAACACTGGAGCACAAATGCAATCTGTAGTCTAAGCTGGCTAGTCGTGAATGCATTGCAATCTCTATGGATACACCCAGCATCAGGTACAAAGGGCAGCTACATTTTCAGATCTTCAATTTCACTGTGTTGGCCTAAATCTTATTAGGACAATAAATCAAATTTATTTTGGGTTAACTAGCAATTGTTTGTATCAAAGCTTAAAGATAACAAGAAATACGATAAAAGAATACACCCAGCATCAGGTACAAAGGGCAGCTACATTAAGTGTTTTTTGGTATATTTATGGATGTCTTTACATAGTTTCTCCATGACTATTTATAGTCTACAAGAATAAGAAGAGAAATAAATATTTTTAATGGCCATTACTCCACATATTGATTATGGCTGGCCCAGGATTATCCCATTGAATGTGCAGGCAACAATCGACAGTTACAAAAGGTAAGAGCTCGTTCGACAAAGAGTGAGGCTTCCCTGAGGGATGAACTGTTCGCCATATGGTGGTCACTCTTTGGTCACCTCGAGCAATGACTCTTAACCGAAATTTAATCTTGCCCGAGGCGTCTACCCTCGGGATCATAGTAACTTTTTTGAGGGATCGTCTTCAGAGGATTCGACCAAAACACGCCTCAAGCCCTAGCGTCGAGGCTCGGTAAATTTTCACCCAATATAGATAGTCCCCCCACCCCTTGGATAATAGTCAGAATTTTCTGAGGGTGGAATAAATTTGGCGGGAAAGTGACGTGGCAAATTATCTGCCAAGGAATTTGAAAAGGTACCCGTCTCTTCAACATCACATTCACCGCACACGGCATTTTCTAAGCGGTCGTGACCCATCGTTTTACCTTCCCAACGTAAAAGTAATGGTGACAACTTTTAAGGCACTTGAGCATCCTTTCTTCTATAAATTAGCCAACTTGTCCACCATTTTCACTATTTCTTACGTCTTTGATCAACAGTAAAAGGTTGCTGCAACTTCTATTTTTCCTCTACAAAACCTTGCTACCATGTCTTCTACTCACTCTACTCCTGGATCATCGGATGAAAGAACTATTGACGACAACGCTGTGGTAATGGGTGATGCACTGGCGAATGTGCCCGTGCCGTTGAAAGTTATTCCGCCGATGGGAGGCGATAATGAAGCCACTTCTCATCCAAGTGACAGTCGTGATACCACCAATCAAGAAGGGGTATCAGTTGAAGACGATGAAGCTGCGACTGAAGAAGTTGCTAACGATGGCAACGATGAAGCAGAGGCCGCAGAAGCTTCAAAACCCAAGAAGAAATCTTACACTGGGAAGCTCAAACCTCATCAAGTGATTCCCTCAAAATATGACCCCAGTAAATATTTCAGATTGCAAAAACAAATAGCCTCCGACATCGAGAAGAATAGGAATGTGCCCGTTCAACTTTCGCCGAGCCTGATTACACAAGCTCACTTAGAGTTGGTTCGGGAAGATTGCAGTTGGGGCCCCGAGGTTCAAATCATTGCTCCTCTCCTGGAGAATCGCACTTGCGATACGATCGTCGGGCTCTCTTTTGTTTTCACTTATCCCTTCACGATAGATTTTACCCTCCCCATTCACCATATAGTTAACACCTTCTGCCGAACCTACAAATTGTACTTGGCTCAGCTAGGTCCCGGCTTTAGGAATGTGATTCAATTTCTTGATTTCTTGAGCCAACGAGCCAAGGTCCCTTTTACTTTTGACCACTTGATCTCTTTCTTCTATCCCACTATGCACAAGGATGGAGTTGTTCAATTGAACAAACGAGGCAATTTTCTTTAATAAAGAAGGGTGATGATACCAAGGACCGTGGCTGATGTGATCGGTTCGTTCTCATCCCCACTGTTCTTATTTCCACCGAGCCTGGATTCCCTGAAGCGTGGAACAGAACTCATAAGTGGCCGACTCTTGACTTCTCATTTTTTATCTCCATAATTCCTCAGACTTTAATTAACCTTTCATATTTTCAGTGGAGAAACTCCCCATCAATCCTCCGAGGGGTTTCACTACTTGGGTCCAAGCGATGATTGACACCAAGCCGAGGCCAGAGGGATCGTGGATGATCTTGGCAGCTTTAGATGAGAACAAGTGGTCGTGCAAATGGCACGGTAAGAGTGCATTATGCTCTTTCCTTTTTAACTCAAGATTTATCCTTACTCTACCTTCTCCTTTTGCAGGCTTCACCAATAGAGCGGCCACCGAGCTGGAGGAAGAAGAAAAGAAAGAGAAGAAGAAGGATAAGAAAAAGAAAAAATAGAAGAAGAAGGAGGAAGTTGAAGTCCTCGAGGCTGGGGATAGTTGTAGTAGTAGTAGTAGTAATAATAATAATAATAATAATAATAATAATAATAATAATAATAATAATAATAATAACACAATAATAATAATAATAATAATAATAATAATAATAATAATAATAATAATAATAATATAATAATAATAATAATAATAATAATAATATTGTGGTCCTAGAAATATTGGTAAATATTTGTATGAGGCCCAAATGGAAGACCATTAGCCCACTTTAAAGGGATATTTTGGCCTGCTTATAAATTAAAGAAAGAAAAGAATGAATGAAAGAAAATAAAGAAACAAAATTAAACCTAAAAGGGCTACCTAGCAATCGGCAACAAGCCATTGACGCCATAGAGCTTTTGGAACTTGTCAAGGCAATGTAGAAAGAGTTTCCTTATCTCAATTGGCTGCAAGGTAAATATAACTAACTCATTTATCAATTTTATTAACTTTACCAATATAGTTTCCTCCTTCCCATAAGAGTAAAGTGTAAACCTCTTTGCTAAATTGAGCAAGTAGTGCTGCAATAATAGAAAAGAAATAGTGGGAAGAAGAAATCATAAAGGTTTATAATCCCCGTTTCAATTGTTGGAATTTAAATTGAGTTCATGAAAAAAAAACAAGAGAAACGTTGCTGTAGAATCTAGGAATTTGTAGTAACTTGCAGTATAGGTACATTGCTATTTTTACATGTTTAGTTGGAAGAAAGTCATATAATCAGGAGCTTATGGGTAATTGGTGGCATGGCTATGCTGGATGGTCAAAGTAGTGACCTGATACAACTTAACCTATTAATAGGAATTGTTAACTTGGTTCAATAACGGAGTTTAGTCCTAGAATAAATAGAGGATGGCAAATTTGGAGAAATTGATATTCGAATGTTATAATGTGATTTTAGATTATTGATACATTCACCGACAAGACAGTTGGAAGCTAGTTGGAGTTATTCGACAAGATTATTGTGAGTGAAATATCTCCCATAGTTGGTTTTCAAGTATAGCATATTTAAAACTCATTTTTTGTGCATCAACACTATTTTGATTAAATTATTTTATTTGCATGGACAAGCGCTAGTATAATTTATATGTTGATATATTCGAATGTTATTTTGATACTGGAGTTGTTGATACAAATAACATGTTTCGGAACCTTGATTTACTCAATAGCTTTTATATATTTGTAATTTGATATCTTGTAAGAAAGAAAGTACAAAACAAAGAAAAGATATTGTGTTATAAAGTAAATATTATTTTGGGAATTAACTTAGCCAGATCGCCGTAATCTAACGTCGGGATCGTTAAGCCTGGTGCACCTTGTATAGTATTTCTCCTCTACTAGTAGGAAAGAACTAGTCCACCCTCTAGAAGGGAACCCAGCTGACAGGGTAGTCAGACGGCCGTGAAAATAATTCACGGTGTCAGAAAGTAAATTCGACTCTGGCTCAGAAACCTCCCACTAGATAAAGATATGTGCTACTATGGTTGAAAACCCCGTTTAATGCTTTCAATGGAATTACTATTGATTATTTTACTTATGCATGACTTCTTATATATGCTTGTCCCCATTAAAAAAGCTATAGTTGATGTTGTTCTCACTTAGTCTGTGTGACTAACCCTTTTCTTTTCCCCACTCACAGATAAGCTAGTTGAGGCTGATACTTTGAGTTAAGGCGAGTGACTGAGCTGAGGATTTCTCCAGTAAGCCCAGTATTTTTCTTCGCGTGGGCAATTATGTATTCCTTAACTTATTTCAGTCATTAGTTGTTTGAATCTAGTGTTTGCTCCTTAGTCAATCTTGGGATGTCGTTCAATAAAAGGTAGTGTTAAAGTACTTTAGAGTTTAATTATTGTCGTGGACTACGTGGATTTAGTTTTGCTGAACCTTACTTATACCTTGAATATGCGTAATGAGGTAGTAGTTGATTATTAGACTATTACTGGCTGCTTGTGGACAGGTTTAAAATTTTGGTTTGCTCCCGGTACAGGGGAAGTTGTGCCGAATTTTCTGCACGAATTTGATAGGCTTGCTAGGTAGGCTTAGTCTTGTCTCACGCCGATCATGGCCCTAAATAGGATCGTGACAAAGTGGTATCAGAGATCTAGATTTAGGGTACGACTAAGGAGCACCGGTTATAGTGGAGGCTTAATTGTGTATATGTTGTGCACCATATGCACGATCGGGACTCTGCAACGACCGAATAGGATGTGTCTGTCTCATTTTCTTTCATTATCTTGACTTTGTTTGTATGTGGACTAGAGCCAAGTAAGAATACTAATAAGTTCGTTATGATTATAGATGGAAAAACGTGGGGTCAGAACTGGGAACAACACGAGAAACAGAGACGAGGTCCAAGCTGAATCAGAGGAAACAATTCATGCTCTAATGGATTTAGGTGAAGAACATAGGAGGAGAGGTCATGATACACCAGCTATAGATGTTACCGATGCTGGCACTGAGAGTGAGACACCACTACCACCCCCACAGCCTCAAGTTGCCGCTAATGTTACTGATATGGTAGCTACGCTGTTGAAAGCTTGGTGGAAAAAGTTCAAGCACAACCTGGGGTTAACGCACTGCATGGAGGGGATGCTTTCGGTAATATGATTTCAAAGTTTCTGAAGTTGAAACCTCCCGTGTTCACAGGAGTTGGTGAGACAGAAGATCCACAATTGTTTTGGATGGAATTCAGAAGGCTTTGGATGTGCTTGAGTGTACCAGCACGAGATCTGCTGAGCTTACTGCGTACCAATTAGAAAATGTTGTTGAGACCTAGTTTAAGTCCTTTAAGAGGGGACGTCCTTTTGGTTCACTCCCTTGACTTGGGACAAATTCTCTGAAGCCTTCATGGATCGATTTCTGCCTCAGAGCAAATTGGATGCTTTTGCAATGCAAATCAAGGGATTAAGGCAGACCTCAGAGATATCAGTTGATGAGTATGATAGAGAGTTCACTCGGTTATCCCGGTATGCACCACACTTGGTGGAAAAAGCGACTATGCAGGTTAAGAGGTTCATACGAGGCTTACAAAAGAATCTATTCAACCCACTAGCGACACATCTGAATGTTGCCACAGAAGTAGAGGCTAGAGGGATTGAAGAGAGAGCAATTCAAGCACCAAATAAGAGGACCAAGACCATATGATACTATGGAGGAAATACTGGTTCTAACCAAGGTAGTGGATCGTAGAACTACCATAAGATTGCAAATACTGGGGCTAGATCTGTTGTTAACTCATCTGTCAGTACACCTGCTCCTGAGCAGAGTTATAAAAATTCAACACCATCGTTCGGGAAAGCCAACCCCCATACATCTACTTGTAATTTTTGCCAAAGAAACCTTTCGGGTGAATGTTGGGGAAAGATTGGCGCGTGTCTTTGTTGTGGTCAAATAGGGCATTTCAAGTATGATTGCCCACGTCGGAGAAGGGTATACAATCAAGTTTCAGCACCAGCAATTCTACACCAACAATTTCCACACCTCAGAATACTAGGGAGAATTTGGGAACAGCAGGCAGAGGCACGAGATACAAGGCTTGTAATACTAGAGGTTCCGGAGTGGCGGGTAAAGGTCAATCCCGAACATTTTCTCTTACTAGGCAGGATGCTCAAGCATCGAATGCGGTGGTCACAGGTATCCTTATGATGTATTTAATTAATGTTATTACCTTACTTGATCTTGAATTAGTTCATTCATGTATATCCCTTTATGTATGTGAAAGCTAACATAGAAATTACAGGTATACTCTCAGTATGTTCATATGACGTTATAGCTTTAATTGATTCTGGATCCACCTATTCTTATGTGTCTCCAAATTTCGCCACAATTTTTGGCAGACCACCTAAGATGTTAATGGATCCTTTCGTAGTTGCTACACCGGTTGGGGAATCATTATTAGTAGAGCGGGTATATCGCTCATGTCAAATCAATGTTGAAAGAAATAACACGTTAGCAGACTTGATCGAGTTAGACATGGTAGATTTTGATGTGCTTATGGGCATGTATTGGCTAGCTTCATGTCACGCTACTGTTGATTGTCATTCTACGACAGTCCGATTTGACATCCCGGGTGAACCAGACTTAATCCTACAAGGTGAACAGGGTTCTACTCCAGACAAGTTGATATCATTCATGGCTGCCACTCGTATGCTAAACAAAGGTTGCCAGGGATTTTTGGCATTCATCAAAGATACAAAGACGGTAGTACCAGAGGTAGAGACCGTTCCAGAAGTTAAAGAATTTCCAGATGTGTTTCCAGAAGACTTACCTGGGTTGCCTCCTGTTAGAGAAATTGATTTCAGTATTGATCTAGTACCTGGCACACAGCCCATATCAATACCTCCATATCGTATGGCACCAGTAGAGTTGAAAGAGCTGAAGGAACAATTGCAAGATCTATTGGATAAGGGTTTCATAAGGCCTAGCACTTCGCCTAGGGGTGCACTAGTCTTATTCGTAAAGAAGAAAGATAGATCTATGAGGCTTTGCATTGATTACAGACAACTAAATAAAGCCACAGTCCGCAACCAATACCCATTACCACGTATTAATGACTTATTTGATCAACTGCAGGGTGCTAAGAGATTCTCAAAGATTACTTAAGATCTGGATACTATCACTTACGCATTAAAGGGGAGGACATATGCAAGAAAGCTTTCAAGACCAGATATGGGCACTATGAATTCTTGGTAATGCCTTTCAGATTGACAAATGCACTAGCAGCCTTTATGAATATGATGAATAGAGTGTTTAAGCCATATTTAGACAAATTTGTGATTGTTTTCATTGATGACATCCTCGTGTATTCTAAGAATAATGAAGATCATGAACAAAACTTGAGGATGGTATTGCAGACACTTAAGAAACATAAGCTATATGCTAAGTTCTCAAAGTGCGAGTTCTGGTTGGACAGAGTTACTTTCTTGAGTCACATTGTATCTGAGGAAGGCATCTTGGTTGATCCGAAGAAGGTGGAAGCTGCACAAAAATGGGCAAGGCCGACTACTGCGTCCGAGATACGAAGCTTCTTGGGTCTTGCAGACTATTACAGCCGTTTTGTGCAGGATTTCTCATAGATAGCTACACCGCTGACTAAACTGACTCAAAAGAATGTGAAATTTCAATGGTCAGACGCGTGAGAGCAGAGCTTTCAGAAACTGAAGGAATGTTGGACTACAGCTCCAGTTTTAGTTTTACCATCTCGAACTGGAGGTTTTACAGTTTATTGTGATTCCTCTCGAGTAGGACTTGGTTGTTCTTATGCAAAATTTATACTGACCACAAAATTTAACTCAAGATTTGGCATCATTATCTGTATTGTGAGAAATGCGAGATTTATACTAACCACAAAAGCCTTCAATATATCTTCCAATAGAAAGATTTGAAAATACAACAATGAAAATGGGTGGAGCTACTAAAAGAGTATGATTGCGAAATGTTGTATCACCCAGGCAAGGCTAACGTTGTGGCACACGCGTTAAGTCAGAAACCCATGGGTAGTTTGGCGCACATTGCATTAGTGAGGAGGCCTATTGCGAGGGAAATTCAGGAGTTGAAGGGAAGTGGAGTATATTTTGAGATGGGAGCTACAAGTACATTGTTAGCTTGTGTTCAAGCCAAATCATCTTTGATTGAAAATATCAAGGCAAAGCAGTATCAAGATTCTAAATTATGCAAACTTAGAGATGATATGGGTACCGGTAAGGGAAAGGAATTTACTGTTGATGATGATGGGGTACTACGAGGTAAACGCATCTGTGTACCTGATGTCGATGGGTTAATGCAGGTTGTGCTTGAGGAAGCACATGGCTCTAAGTACTCAGTTCACCCTGGTTCCACAAAGATGTATCAAGATCTTCGACAGTTATACTTGTGGGAAGGTATGAAGAAGGATGTTGTCGATCATGTCATGCATATTCTGACTTGCCAGCAAGTGAAGGTAGAGCACCAGCAACCTACAGTGTTGATGCAGCGACTTGAAATTCCAAAATAGTAGTGGGAATGAATCACTATGGACTTTCTGACTGGGTTGCCACGGACACCCAAGGGCTACGACTCTATATAGGTGATTGTGGATCGACTAATAAAGTCCGCACACTTCTTGCCAGTCAAGACCACATACAATGGTGCACGTTATGCACAGTTATGTATAGATGAGATCGTAAAGCTTCATGGAGTTCCTGTGTCTATAATTTCTGATAGAGGGTCCCAATTCACCTCTTATTTTTAGAAGGAATTCTAGCGAGAGTTGGGAACGCGAGTGGATCTGAGTACTACGTTCCACCCGCAGACAGATGGACAGTCGGAGCGGACCATACAGACCTTGGAAGACATGTTGAGGTCTTGCGTCCTTGATTTCGGCTGTAACTGAGGATACGTACTTACCATTGGCTGAGTTTGCTTACAACAATAGCTTTCAAACAAGTATTCAGATTGCTCCATAGGAGGCTATATATGGAAGACGATGTCGGTGTCCTAATGGCTGGTTCGAGACTGATGAAGTTAAGATTTTGGGTTCAGAGTTGGTACAATTAGTACTTGACAAAGTTCAATTGATAAGGCAGAGGTTGCTCGCAGTTCAGAGCAGGCAAAAAGCATACACGGATAAGAGACATCTTGAGTTACAGTTTTCGGTTTGAGATCATGTGCTTATGGGTTTCACCGATGAAAGGCGTGTTGAGATTTAGGAGAAAGTGGAAGTTGAGTCCAAGGTACATTGGACCATATGAAATACTTGAAATAATTGAAAATATAGCATACTGTCTTGCACTTCCTCCCGATTGTCTTCCGTCCGTTTAGTCTTCCATGTATCTATGTTGCAGAAGTATATACCCGACTAATCTCACGTGCTTGAGGCGTCGAATGTTCAGCTAGATGAGAACTTGGCTACTGAAGAGCAACCTATGGCCATAGTTGATAGGCAAGTAAGAAAGTTGCGGTTAAAAGAAATTGCAACAGTAAAAGGTTGCGTGGAAAAATCACACCGTGAATGAGGCAACATGGGAAAATGAGGAGGAGATGCGAGCCAAGTATCCTCACCTATTCGAAATCGAGGGTACATATATATTTTAAATTCGGGGACCGAATTTCATTAAGGGGGGAAGAATGTAATAACCCAACAACAACAACAACAACAACAACAACAACAACAACAACAACAACAACAATAATAATAATAATAATAATAATAATAATAATAATAATAATAATGTTGTGGTCTTGGAAATATTGGTAAAATATTTATATGAGACCCAAATGGAAGACCATTAACCCACTTTAAAGGGATATTTTGGCCTACTTATGAACTAAAGAAATAAAAGAATGAAAGAAAGAAAATAAAGACACAAAATAATACCTAAAAGGGCTACCTATCAATCGGCAACAAGCCATTGACGCCATAGAGCTTTTGAAACTTGTCAAGGCAACGTAGAGAGAGTTTCCTTTCTCAATTGGCTGCAAGGTAATTATAACTAACTCATTTATCAATTTTATTAACTTTACCAAAATAGTTTCCTCCTTCCCATAAGAGTAAAGTGTAAACCTGTTTTCTAAAATGAATAAGTAGTGATGCAGTAATAGAAACGATTTAGTGGGAAGAGGAAGTCATCAAGGTTTATAGTCCCCGTTTCAATTTTTTGAATTTAAATTGAGTTCATGAAAAAAAAAAAAAACCCTATTGTAGAATCTAGGAATTTGTAGTAACTTGCAGTATAGGTACAATGCTATTTTTACATGTTTGGTGGGAAGAAAGTCATATAATCAGGAGCTTATGGGTAATTGGTGGCATGGCTATGCTGGATGGTCAAAGTGGTGACCTCATACAACTTAACCTATTCATAGGAATTGTTAACTTGGTTCAATAACGGAGTTAGAATTGCAGTGTATCGAGTTTAGTCCTAGAATAAATAGAGGTTGGCAAATTCGGAGAAGTTGATATTCGAATGTTATACTGTGATTTTAGATTATTGATACCGTCGATAACGAGATGGTTGGAAGCTAGTTGGAATTATTCGACAAGAGTACTGTGAGTGAAATATCTTCAACAGTTGGTTTGCAACTATAGCATATTTAAAACTCATTTTTTTGTGCATCAATACTATTTTGATTAAATTATTTTATATGAGACCCAAATGGAAGACCATTAACCCACTTTAAAGGGATATTTTGGCCTACTTATGAACTAAAGAAATAAAAGAATGAAAGAAAGAAATAAAGACACAAAATAATACCTAAAAGGGCTACCTATCAATCGGCAACAAGCCATTGACGCCATAGAACTTTTGAAACTTGTCAAGGCAACGTAGAAAGAGTTTCCTTTCTCAAGTGGCTGCAAGGTAATTATAACTAACTCATTTATCAATTTTATTAACTTTACCAAAATAGTTTCCTCCTTCCCATAAGAGTAAAGTGTAAACCTGTTTTCTAAAATGAGCAAGTAGTGATGCAGTAACAGAAACGATTTAGTGGGAGGAGGAAGTCATCAAGGTTTATAGTCCCCGTTTCAATTTTTGGAATTTAAATTGAGTTCATGAAAAAAAAAAAGAAACCCTACTGTAGAATCTAGGAATTTGTAGTAACTTGCAGTATAGGTACAATGCTATTTTTACATGTTTGGTGGGAAGAAAGTCATATAATCAGGAGCTTATGGGTAATTGGTGGCATGGCTATGCTGGATGGTCAAAGTGGTGACCTCATACAACTTAACCTATTAATAGGAACTGTTAACTTGGTTCAATAACGGAGTTAGAATTGCAGTGTATCGAGTTTAGTCCTAGAATAAATAGAGGTTTGCAAATTCGGAGAAATTGATATTCGAATGTTATACTGTGATTTTAGATTATTGATACCGTCGATAACGAGATGGTTGGAAGCTAGTTGGAGTTATTCGACAAGAGTACTGTGAGTGAAATATCTTCAACAGTTGGTTTGCAACTATAGCATATTTAAAACTCATTTTTTTGTGCATCAATACTATTTTGATTAAATTATTTTATATGAGACCCAAATGGAAGACCATTAACCCACTTTAAAGGGATATTTTGGCCTACTTATGAACTAAAGAAATAAAAGAATGAAAGAAAGAAAATAAAGACACAAAATAATACCTAAAAGGGCTACCTATCAATCGGCAACAAGCCATTGACGCCATAGAGCTTTTGAAACTTGTCAAGGCAACGTAGAAAGAGTTTCCTTTCTCAATTGGCTGCAAGGTAATTATAACTAACTCATTTATCAATTTTATTAACTTTACCAAAATAGTTTCCTCCTTCCCATAAGAGTAAAGTGTAAACCTGTTTTCTAAAATGAGCAAGTAGTGATGCAGTAACAGAAACGATTTAGTGGGAAGAGGAAGTCATCAAGGTTTATAGTCCCCGTTTCAATTTTTGGAATTTAAATTGAGTTCATGAAAAAAAAAGAAACCCTACCGTAGAATCTAGGAATTTGTAGTAACTTGCAGTATAGGTACAATGCTATTTTTACATGTTTGGTGGGAAGAAAGTCATATAATCAGGAGCTTATGGGTAATTGGTGGCATGGCTATGCTGGATGGTCAAAGTGGTGACCTCATACAACTTAACCTATTAATAGGAATTGTTAACTTGGTTCAATAATGGAGTTAGAATTGCAGTGTATCGAGTTTAGTCCTACAATAAATAGAAGTTGGCAAATTCGGAGAAATTGATATTCGAATGTTATACTGTGATTTTAGATTATTGATACCGTCGATAACGAGATGGTTGGAAGCTAGTTGGAGTTATTCGACAAGAGTACTGTGAGTGAAATATCTTCAACAGTTGGTTTGCAACTATAGCATATTTAAAACTCATTTTTTTGTGCATCAATACTATTTTGATTAAATTATTTTATTTGCATGGGACAAGCACTAGTATAATTTATATGTTGATATATTCAAATGTTATTTTGATGCTGGAGTTGTTGATACAAATGACATGTTTCGGAAACTTGATTTACTCAATAGTTTTTATATATTTGCGATTTGATATCTTGTCAGAAAGAAAGTACAAAACAAAGTAAAATATTGTGTTATAAAGTAAATATTGTTTTGGGAATTAAGTTAGCCAGATCGTCGTTATCTAACGTCCGGATAGTTAGGTCTTGTGCACCTTGTATAGTATTTCTCCGCCGCTAGTAGGAAAGAACTAGTCCACCCTCTAGAAGGGAACCCAGCTGACGGGGTAGTCAGACGGCCGTGAAAATAATTTACGGTGTCAGAAAGTAAATTTGACTCTGGCTCGGGAACCTCCCACTATATAAATATATGTGCTACAATGGTTGAAAAACCCGTTTAATGCTTTCAATGGAATTACTGTTGATTATTTTACTTATGCATGACTTCTTATATATGCTTGTCCCCGTTAAAAATATTATGGTTGATGTTGTCCTTACTTAGTCTGTGTGACTAACCCTTTTTTCTTTTGCACTCACAGATAAGCTAGTTGAGGCTGATACTTGGAGTCAAGGCGAGTGACAGAGCTGAGAATTGATTCAGTAAATCCTGCATTTGCTTCGCGTGGGCCATTATTTATTCCTTAACTTATTTCTGTCATTAGTTCGTTTGAATCTAGTATTTGCTCCTTAGTCAATCTTGGGATTACGTTGGATAAAAGTTAGTGTAAAAGTACTTTATAGTTAATTGTTCTCGTGGACTATGTGGATTTGGTTTTGTTGAACCTTACAGTTGTTGATTATTAGACTGTTTTTTGCTGCTTGTTGACAGGTTTAAAACTTTGGTTTGCTCCCGGTACATAGGAAACTTTACCGAATTTTCGGAGCGAATTTGATAGGCTTGCTAGGTAGGTTTAGTCTTGTCTAGCGCCGATCACGGCACTAAATAGGGTTGTGACAGTAGTTTAAAAGATTTAGATGACTCAGTTGAGGTCCTCTCCAAAGCCAAGACTTCAAAGAAGGCACCCAGTGTATTCCATTCAGGCCGATTTACTTAAATCCTAGCCATGATAAGATTTAGGCAAATTCTTATTACAACAGTCACCTCAAGCGATCACAACAAATAATCAAGCTAATTTCTAAGGGAGCAGTCCCTGGTGTACGAATAGCTAGTCTCTAGGTTTTGGAGTTCCCGGTTATGGAGTGAGTCAAAGGCTGACCGAACTAACTCCCCCCTTGTATCCCCCAGTGGTCGGGTGTGAAGAATGAAGACCCGATCACTGTGCGCCATTTCCCCCACTTCCTGAGAAGGACAAACAAAGAAAAATGAGGTATAAGGTAATTCGACCCAGGTGTTGGAGCATTGAAAGCTCGATGCCATAGGCGAAAGATTGTACTTGACGAAGGATAACGTACCTCAATATCAGTAATAATGAGACATTTTTCATTTCTCCTTTGAGAGCTTATTTTAAGAACCGAGTTTTCCTCCTCATCGGGCCCCGGGCCTAGTAATTGCTATTTGGACGACTCAATCGGAGCTACTCCACTCTTCATCGCAACTGAATAGCATTCACAAGCTATTCGTTGCTCACCTTGGATGGCACGAATTCCCCATGAGGTTAGGAATTTAATTACTTGGTGCAAGGTAGAAAGAACAACTTCTATCTCATGGAACCAAGGTCTTTTGAGGATAACATTATAAGCCATATCCTCGGCCAGTACTTTAAAAACAGTCTTCTTATCGACTCCTTCAGTAGTTGTAGTAAGGGTAATTTCTCCAAGTGACTTCTCGGTGGAGTTGTTGAATCCTGTCAATATGGTTGCTTTCGGGACGGCGAGGTCCTTCAGCCACATCTTCTTAACATCCCCATAGTTAATGATATTCATCGAGCTGCCAGGGTCGACCAAGACTCCCTTGAAATCACAATCATTGATCCTTAACATGATAATTAGAGCATCATGATGGGAAAACATCATCCCATCACAATCTTCAACATCAAAAACTATTTCATTCTTCGACCCACCAGCTCAGGTTCTTTTTTCCACAGTGATTGAAAGTTTTACAAATTTCTTCGCAGTAGCAAAGTTGACACCGTTCACCTCTGATCCCCCATTTATAACATTCATAACTCTTTTAGGAGACTGTGCCCTCTACAGCTGTCCCCCTCCCTATGTTTAGCAAAATTTTGCTTTCCCTTATTGGTAAGATACTCAGCTAATAAACTTTTTTGAGAAGATGTGCCACCTCGAGGCGTAACGCTTTACAGTCCTCGGTGCCATGCCCATAATCTATGTGAAACTCACAAATATTGAGTTTGATATCTTTTCCTCGGGGGTATTCTCATGACCCTCGGCAATCTTACACCTTGATCTGTCATCCCATTTATAGCATTTACCAACTCGGAGGTGGAAATGTTAAAGTCGTAATCAGGGATTCTGGGCAAGTCTTTATCCTTGGACACCAAGGATGGTCTCGAGGAGTTCTTTTGATTGGCATTCGCGCCGACTTTTTCCACTAGCCTTTGACTTACATGTTCTTTCCCTCCGAGGCATTGACTTACATGCTGCCTCTGCGAGTTACAAGGCTCGTATTGCCCTTTAGAATTCCCCCGTGGCACATCAGCACATCGAGAGGACTCTGTGTGGCCTCGGTATGAATTGTACCGACCTGTCATTCTCCATTCGGCCTCTTTGAGCGTAATTTTTGCGGAAGCACTGTCGTGCAATTCATCCCAAGTCTAGGCCTGATACTGCTAGAGCTCTTTCTTCAATTCAGCAGCAGCCTCGGAATTGCTCACATTTATATTTCTTTCAAAAGCCATGACTACCAGATTATCATCCATTTTGGCAAGTCCATCCTCTCGGCTTGAATGCGCTCGAGGAAATCCTTGATTGGCTGGAGGTATTTTTGTTTAACCTCGAAGATATCCTCTCTTTGTTTGAGGATTTTCTGGGCCCCAATATAGGCTTTGATAAATATATCAGCCAATTCCTTAAATTTTTATATTGACTCGGTGGGGAGGTGCATGTAGCAACGCAGTGCTCCTTTCTCAAGGTCATCAGCAAACTTCTTAAGAAACATTGACTCCCTTTCCACCGAGGTCAAGTCATTGCTCTTGACTATAGCCATGTACTCAGTTATGTGATCAACGGGGTCAGTCGTCCCATCGTATTTTTTTAGAATTTTCAACTTAAAATATTTGGGAATGGGAGAAGGAGCAGCCTCGGGCTTGAAAGATTGCTGCCTGCATTTCTCAATATCTATCACTTGTTGAGGCTTCCTGACCCAGGGACATTCTCAAGCCGCTGTCGCACCCCAGTTTTTACGACCTCCAGACTGCGCGCCGGGAAAAAAGTGGTTTTCGACTTGGGCAACTCGCTTGGAGTTGGTTTTGGAGTCGCCACCTAATAAATTGTTCTAGGCGTATTAGGTCACCTATTAAGTTCTAATTCAATTTAAAGAATAACTTTGGGTTGGTCTACTAGTCAGAGATTCGGGTAAGTATTTTAATAACCTAGAAGGAAGGGGTTAGACACCTCCTAAGTTCCACTAAGTGTGGTTCCCGGCCGATTTTTATACTGGGGTTGTAATTTATCTAAAGGATAAAAGTTAAATAATTAAATAAAAGATATGGCATGAAAATAAGTAGTAAAGTATATATTAAGAAGTCAGTTTCTAAAGGCATATTCAATTTAAAATGAGATAGGCAACTCCAACCTAAGATATGTCTAACTCCTCAAATAGGATTAAAATCTTAATGTCTCACATACTGGGACAGTTATGCAAAATCTGAATTAGGCAAAAATATGTTAAAGCAGTTGAGGATAATTTGCAGATATAGTATATCATAATAGTTATATTACATAAATAGCCATAGATTATAAAGTTGAACAAAAATCAAGTAATTAACCTTTTTTTTAAGCGAATACCACTAAGCTCAGGGCTTAGTGACACATTTTATTAATTATAAATAACCAAAAACAAGGTCTTTACAAAAATTAAATAAAACAAACCATTTGAATAAATGAACTTAGGTTTTACTATCCTATTCGCATCAGATCACGGCTTTTATCAGAAAGGATAGTTTCAGAATCCACTATCACATATTGCTCGGGTAATTTTCATCATATCGAAGGGCTTTAATTCCCTTAACCCACATACCCTCTTTGAGTTGTTAAATAAATCGCATACTAAAATATACTATGTCCTAAGGTTTTTTGCTAGCGTGCCCAACTTAAAGCCCCCGAGGCTGTTGGGACAACTACTAAATTAAAAATATCTAAACCCCTAAATTTATTACGTGCCCCTACTAGACCTTTAGGCGTCAAATAATAACGGCCATGCCAATCCAAATACACATAACATACTATAAATAACAAGGTAGTTTTCAAAAAAAAAAAAAAAAAAAAAAAAAAAAAAAAAAAAAGGCCTCCAAATTAATTTTGA
Source organism: Petunia x hybrida (assembly GCA_037355625.1). Lineage (NCBI taxonomy): Eukaryota > Viridiplantae > Streptophyta > Magnoliopsida > Solanales > Solanaceae > Petunia > Petunia x hybrida. The sequence continues at coordinate 1,302,624 of JBBBVM010000258.1, forward strand.
ACATAAATTATGGATTTCAACGTCTGCTTGAAACGACCTTAAGTAGTCGTTTCAGGAATTAGGACTTCGATTAGTATGCCGATTGTCTAAAAACTCCCCTAGGTCTATTAGAACTTGTCCGCAAATTTTGAGATGATTCAGACCTCGTTTGTAGGATTTTTGAGAAGCTTTCCGTTTCAGTTGTCGGTAAAGCTTAAAAGAGGTTTTCGAGCTTGATTTGAGCAAATGAGCATCGATCCAAAATCCAAAAATTGTGTTAGTTTTGTATGGTCATTTATGACTAGTAGGAACTTTTGGAAGTGAATTCCGAGGTCGTTCGGTTAGTTTCGCTAAAATTTTGAAAGTTAAGAAATCGACATCTTTCTGTGGGAGCCGTATCTTGAGTTCTGGAGATCGAAGTCGAGTTCTGTCTTCGTAAGCATGTCACGCAAGTCTAGTATAACTTGTGTGTAAAATTTGGGATCATTTTGAGCTTTGTAGGATCTCGTTTGGACCCAAAAACCATCACAACAGTTGCGGGTGCGAAAGCTGCACTGTAAGCAGCTTGTTTACAGTATAAAAGGGACATTTCAGCCAATTTTCAATTTTTGCAAAAATCAGCTTAATCTAATCAGTTCCAAGGAGAATTTTGGGTACCAGATTGTGAAAATTCTTCATGTATCAATCCTATAAAATTAACTTGCGTTAATTCATGATTCTTAGCTAGGATTTTTTGAAATTAAATTGGAAAATTGAGTTAGGACCCTAAAATTTATGAAATAAGAAAATTTGATAAAATTGAATTTGAATATAAAAATCAATGATACCATTGAACTCGTGTGATTACGAGGAGTCCGAAAATGTATAGTTTATGGGTTTTCGGCTAAGCCCGGCCCAGGGGTATTTTGGTTATTTTTCATTTTCTCTGTCAAAATGTTAAATAATCATCTTTTTGGCACTTATATATGCGTTTGAACTTATTTGGCTCGGAGAGGGATATTTCTAAGGGACGTCGGGCAGAAAAGGAGGTTGCAGAGTAGCATTATCGGCACAGGAATAGAGGTAAGTGATTTTATCTGCTCCTTTGAAGGCCTTCGGCCTTTTGGATAATCTATTCACGCGTTCTTTACGGGAATAGCTGCCGATAGGGCATATTTATTACGCCACAACCTTGTTATGTATTTTCTGGTTATGTTTCTTGATATCTCAGGTTTTATATCATTTGAGGGCAAGAGGATTCCGCCCTAGGAGCAGGAGGATTCCGCACTTTGCATCATATTGAGGGTAGGAGGATTCCGCTCCTTACATTATATTGAGGGTAGGAGGATTCCGCCCCGGAGTAGGAGGATTCCGCTCTATTTATTTGGCACATGTCACCCCATTGCATCATAATGCATTCATCTCATCTTCATTGCACAGATTGTTGAATATTATGTGACTGGTTGATATGTGATTTGTGCTTGTAATATATGCCTCTGGTTGTTTATATATTTTTGGCTGTTATTTTCTTAAGGAGTCGGGACGTTCTCAGCTGTACGAAGCCAGCTTGTTCCTTGAGGCCGCCAGCTGTAGATACTATAGTGTTATCCTATTTTTCTCCCTTCGAAATATGTATATATTCTTTTGACTTTGTAGATGTCTGATCTGGAAATCTCTAGCCCTATATTTGGGGTAGTTAGCTGTATTTGTTTTGACAAATTGTACATTTTGTTCATCTTGTGTATATCTATCTTCTGGAGCTATTTTACGTTTGAAGTTAGCTTCATTTCTCCTTTAAGTCAGTTTTATGTCATATATAGATTGAGTTTGTCGATAGGGTTCGCCCGAGAGGTCTAAGGGAGGTAGTCGGGTGCCCGCACGGCCTAGCCGAGAATTCGGGTAGTGTCACTGCTACAGACTACTGCGTTTTCCATATTTAAGATTTGCAGAAACGGGACAGCTTTCAGCAATGATTACGAATTTTACCACGTTAAATGAATAAACATAAACTGGTACAATTTTCAGAAATAAATACTTTGCTAAACAGTCTATTTTTCCAGTCTCGACTTTTAATAATGAATCTATTGTAAATCACTTGAAAAATTGCAAAACTGCACCACTTTTAAAACTGCTTTACGAATTTGGCCTTTTCAACACAATGAAATAAAGAGAAGGTAGAAGATGGCCCCTGATAGCCATTTTATTGCTCATGGCAGCTGCTACACATGTCCTAAGCAACTAAATGCACCTTATAGTGCTTAATACAAACCAAGTAATCCTAGCAAATATAATATTAAGCAATTATTTTCTAGTTACAATAACGGATCATCAAAAAGATAAGGAAAGAGAAGGAGAGGGTCTTTTGTCCCATGGTGCTTTTACAAGCTCCTTTTCCATGTCTTTTTACATGGAATATCACAGCCTTCTCACAATAACCAAGAATCTGCACTAAACGTTAATATGGGTATGGCTTGTAGCCATTCTGTTAGGGTTAACAACTTGCAAGAAAGGGGTTAGGGGTGGTCCTAACAGACCAAACAAAATATAGATGAAGAAAAATCGTGGCAGCAAATGAAGTCATGCTAACTACTCCATACATCTCAAATATAGTAAGTTAATAGGGCGTTAAAGAAACTATTCAATCAGTCAGGAGCTCACCTTAGGAGCAGATCAATAAAAGAAATAGAACAACGTAAGGTGGGCCTTGCCTCAACAGCCAGCAAAGTAGTTTCACCAAGAGGAATTTAAAGAGGAAAGAAAGGAATTATGTTGTTTTCAGAGAAGAAGAAGAGAGGGTGTATACAGTACTGAAGGTGTATTCAAAAGTGTGTGTAGTTTCCAGAGGTGTTGAAGTTAAGCACTATTTATAGTGTAAAAGAGGACTTATACTTGCAAGGAAAAGAATTCAAAAATATTTAAAATTACATTGTAAAAGGTAATTTTAGTGACTAGCTAAAAATTAGTGAGATATTCAGCAAAAGAAAGGTACTCAACTAAAATTAAGAGATTGGAATTCTAGCATGAAACAAGGAAAAAGATTTTCTAACAGCTTATATATCCATGAATTGTGGGTAAAAGCTAAAGGTTATGTAAAAGAAAAGTTCTGAAGGAAATTACTATATTCCATGCATGAAAATATGACGATCTCCTCTTTCATTGTTCTTTCAGTTGATATGTATGTGTATACGTATGTAATGCACACACAATTAACAGAATACATCACCCTTACAATATCAATACCAAGCCGACACATAAGTTTCAACTGCAAATCATCAGAATGGGCAGACGCTTATAACTCGCATAGATTCAATGTTCAGCTAATATGAAATAGTTCGAACAATTATGCTTATGGGTTAAATTTTGGAATCATTAGATCAGATTATAACTAATCTAAAACTAATTTTAATTAACTTTAAACTTGAGCATTGAAATATATAATCATGGGATAAAACTAAGGACGAAAATCAATAGGCATGTAATTTTAGGGCAGCCAAGCATGATATACATATAATTAAAGTAAAAAGAATTAAAAAAATAAATAAAATAGAAAGCATTACCCAAATCTGCTGCGAAATGGGTCGGATCAGGAAATGGGTCGTGTCGGGTTTACACTTGCTCTACTCGATCTGCTTGGTTCTCATTTCTGCCCATTTTCACTTGATTTGTGAACATTCAAATTCAAATCCCTTGATTCTTTCCTTATGTTTGTATGAACATTGATGATTTTCTGAAATTTTCCTTGTATGTGTTTGATTCGAACGATTTATGTCCAAATCTCTTATTTCCTTTTCGGATGTTGTGTAGTAGAGAGAGAGAGAGAGAGAGAGAGAGAGAGAGGATCTTTGCTTCCTTTTCCATTTGAGCGGAGTACAGGAGAGAGAAAGAGGACGCATGAGGGCAGCTTTAATGGCGGAGGGATCACGGTGGGGACTTGGGGTGTATCGGGACTGATTTGTGGAAATAGGGAGAAAAAATAGTATGGGTAGCGGTGGGTCTTTTGTGGAGAGGAGAGGGGGAAAATGTTTTAGGGTTTGGGAAGTGAGGGGTGCGTTGTAAATATTATTAATATCAGCCATTGGATGGAGGGTTGAATGGCTCAGATCGCGCCACGTGGGCGCGTGGAGTGAGTGTACAAGTTTTGTGTGTGAGTGTTAGCTGATGTGTAAGGGATCAAGTGCTCTAAGGAGTTGTACCATGTGCTAGAGTGAGTTGTACACACGCCTAATGTGCGTATATGGATTGTGGGTGTGTGTTTTAGAGAGGTATAGGCTTATGTTGAGCTTAAGTGGTGTATATGTGGATAAAAGATGATGACGAGAACTAAATGTAGTAGGACTTGAGTTGTAAATTGATAATTTGGCTAGTATTTAATTAAAGTGCTAATAATTATAAATAATTGTATAAAAAAATAGGAAAAATCGTAAATAATTATAAATAAATACCTTTATTTACAAATAAATATAAATGAGTTCTTAATATTGATTAAATATGAATAGCCATACGTAATCATTAAATTATGCAAATAGCATATGTATTTTGAAAAATAGCCTAAATGATGCAATTACGTAATATAGTCACAATTAAGTAGGTATAATATAAATAGGAGAATAGTAATAGGTTACGCACGTAAATGCAATCTATTTAATGCAATTTTGTTTCAAAAATTAATATTACACATTATAATTAAGTATAGCCAAATTTCGAAAAAGGAGGGACAAATTTGGGTATAAACAACTGCCCCTCTTTGCCCGGGGATGATGAAAGAGTCTTCGGGCAAAGATAGTTGATGGAGTAGCCAATTTTGTCACAACAAACGGAATGGCATATAGCCTGTGTGAAGGGTTTATGACGCACGAGTAAAGGTTTTAGGCACGATTTCATAAATGAGAATAGGAATTCATGAGAAATGGAAAGAACGCAACCTCTCTACAATATTTTATTTGGGAATCTCTCTCTGTCACCTCTGTTTTGAACTTTGTAAGGGATGTCTCATTCTGATTGTCATACCAAAATTATTTTCTTATCGGTCATGTGAGTCGTAGCAGTGCTTGTAGTCAAAGATATTTCCTCCATGGGAAGTATTGTTCCCTCGTCTCATAGGTATCAAAACCTGCATCCTAATTCTCTTACTTTCCACTTTGTATGTATCCCTACTAACACGGGTTTGAGTTGTCTTTTCCTTGACGAATATCCAAATTGCTTGTTCAATGTTCTCTTGTTTGTATAACATGGACAATAAGCTTTTCCATTATTATCTTGCGCACAAACGCGGGCCCTACACTTTCATCCTTGGATGTGAATCATATGCCTTTTCAAAACTACGTCCACAAACGCGGACATTATACTGCTTCAAATATCCAAACTATGCCCACAAATGCGAACCCTACTCTGTTTCAAATTGCCGAACTATGCCCACAAACGCGAACCCTAGATTGCTTCAAATTGTCGAACTATGCCCACAAACGCGAACCTTACTCCACTTTAAATTTCCGAACTATGCCCACAAATGCGAGCCCTAGGCTGCTTCAAATTGCCGAACTATGTTCACAAACACGAACCCTACTCTCCTTCAAATTGCCAAACTATCCCCACAAACGCGAATCCTACTCTGCTTCAAATTGCCGAACTATGCCTACAAATGCGGACCCTACCTTGCTGTCATTGTTGTCATGTTCAAAAATGCAAACCCTGTACATCCACCGATGCGGATTCTATGCTCCTTCAATTGATGTCATGTCCACAAACGCGAACCATATATATTCACCGATGCGGATTCTATGCTCTGATAATCTGATAAATTATACTTTTCAAGAGTTGTTAGGTATACTTGATGCCTGTGTAAACCTACAATCAAAGAAAATTTGTGAATTTTTTTTTGGGGGGGGGGGGGGGGGAGGGGAGATTGACTTGCGCATTTGTTGTACTTTGATTTGTTGCCACATCTTGCATGCTTGTCTTCTTGTGATATCTCCCTTTCCGAGTGTCGAACCTTAGTCAAGGTATGATCAAAAGGGATAAGGAAATGGGATATGCATGTGTTTTGAGAAAAATAATATTTAAAGAGTAATGCAAATTTGTTCCATTGAATCATAGACTGCGATATGTCGTTTGGACATAATTTCTTCTAAATCTATTTGCTACTCAAAGATCATCCATTTTGAAATTTTAAGGGAAGCTTAAAATTTTTTTCCCAGTGTGCTGCTTGTATTTTCCTTGAATTTTGAGGTCCCTCAAAAATTCTGCTCCAGTGCGTTGTGATACCTACATATCTAATAAAAAAATTCTACCCGTGTCTAATAAAATTCTCTTATAACGTGACCGTGCCTTGAGTAGGCTGCTTACGTATCCCCTCTTGAGAATCAGGTCGCTACGTAGTTCAAATTCCATGACTTTTATTTGTAGTATCTCTTGGTTGTGTCTGAGCAAAGGGATTTTGGTGGTACTTCGTCATCCATCTTTGCCGATATTAATGCTCATCTTATCAATATTGTGCATGATATAAGGATCTTGCTTTGTCTTGATTTGGAGAATTTTATTTTAGGATCGACTGTATTGCTCTAAATTCCTTGGTAAATTCCTTTGCCATTCTATTGCTTGTTGTGTTCAAACTTTGCTATCCATGAGTGTCACTTGCTCGAGCATGCTTTTGATCTGTTCGGGATGGTCTAATTCTGCTTTTTATATGTATTTCTACTTTTTTGCCTTGAATTGTAAGTCATCTTCCTCAATATTCTCTTGCCTCAATTGTTTGCTATAAGATTTCCACGATTAACCAGGAAGTTCCTCAAATGTCCTTTGTACTCGTCGTTTTGGATTGCTCTCTCACTTCGCAGTCACAGATTCAATGGAATAAAACGATTTTGCAGAAAGTGAATGATGCATACTCAAAATGAAAAATAGGAAATGCTTTTATTATTGGACTTGAGAAATAGTCTTTGAAAGCAAACAATGATGCAACAAAGTTGAAAAATAAAGAAAACAAAAGCTAACGACTCGGAGTCGTATGTTATTTATGAAAACAATTAATGCCCTAGCTCCACTGCGGTTCTCGGCATGCTCGGAATGTGCTGCAGGTTTAGCTGTTCGGCATAATTTCAGTTTCAGCTTTATGGATGTTCAAGGCCTCTGTATGCTTTTCGGGAACTGCATCATATTCTTCTATGAATAGCTCCTTTAGACTGGTCAGCTCATCTTCTACATCATGAACACCTTTGGCAAGTCCTCCTCCCTCGAGAGTTTTTATGTAGCTTTAAAAGATAGATGCCTATTGCAGAGTTGGAATAAACTGCTCTAGCGAATGATAACATCTCGTATCTTTTGTAGTACTTTTTCCTTTGCAAGCCAATATGTACCCCATGCCGAACTTGTATTCATCAAACACTGTTTTTGCTTTTATGATTGTACCTTCCAGGTTGCATTCCCTACCGGATTTGATCATATTCACCTTCTCATCTCCATGATTGGGTAGTGGGTTATTGTGTACATTTGGCGCCTTCAAATGAATGACCTTTTCATCTATTAGGTCTTGAATCTTATCTCTTAATGCAAAACATTTCTCCGTCTTATGCTCCGGTCCACCTGAGTGATATGCTCACCTTTTACTATAATCAATATTTGGTGAAGGGTAGTCTGGCATCTTTTGAGGTATTGGGGTGATGAGCCCGGCAGCTTTCAATCGTTCAAAGAGTCGGGTGCGGGATTCATCTAATGGAGTGTTGTTTTTTTGGATCTTTGGTTTGCATCAGGGCGACGCCTAGGAGGTTATGGTGATGCATTTCGGAAGTTGGGTTGAGTATTTGCTGGTATGGTGGACAGCTTGGTGCTGAAGTATGGAATATAAGCCGAATGGGCTGAGTGTTGTAAATAGAATATTCAGGTGGTATGTGAGGATAATAGAATGGTGGCAGTGTTTGATAATAGTGGTTGAAAGCAGGATCTTGAATGGTTGCAGCAAAAGAGACTTCATCTTTCTTCTTTTTGGAGAGACTCACATTTCCAGCTTAGATAGCCTTATTAGCAGCTTGTAGTACAGCTAAGCTAATAATCTTTTCACTTTTTAACCCTTCTTCTATGTCATCTCCCATCAGCACTACATCTGCAAACTTTTGATTCTTCATATGCAACAACTTGTCGTAATAGACATCCTTGTGTATGCGAATGAATATGTTAACTATTTCTTTCTCATCCATAGCGGGTTAAACCTTGGAAGCTTCTGCTCTCCACCTAGTATCACATTCTCTGAACGTCTCCGTGGGTTTTTTTTTTCAATTTTTCTAAATAGAAATGATTTGGTACCATTTCGGTATTATACCCAAATGTTTCTACAAAATCTGCTGCCATATCTTCCCAACCGAACCATATGCCTGGTTTATATTTAGAAAACCAACTCAAAGCCTCTCCAGTCAAGCTTCGACTGAACACCTTAACTCGTATTTTCTCATCTTCCCTGCTCCAATCAACTTGTCACAGTATGTTCTCAGATGTGCCATAGGGTTACCAGTGCCATTAAACAAGTCGAAGTTTTGTATCTTGTATCCGTCAGGCAATTTTAAATTTGGATAGATGCACAAGTCCTCGTAGGCTAAGCCTTTAATGGTTTTGCCTAACTCAAACTTCTTAAAAGCTGCCTCCAGCTTGCGGACATTCTCTTTTGTCCAATCATCATTGGCTTCATCCTCCGCCTATTCATAGTTTTCGTGGTCTTTGACAAGCGAAGTGAGTTTTTTGGTTTCAGCGGTGAACATGGGATTGTAATTAAGGCTGCGGATTTTTGATATTAGTCTGAGGTAAGTTTGTGTTTAGGTAAGTAGGATGTGCAGGAAACGGTGCTTGATAAGTAGCTGGTGGTGCTTGATAGGGGGTGGTGCTTGGTATGTGGAGGTTGGCGTGATTTAGTAGATGGCGGGTGGTGTTGTTTGGTAAGTAGCAGGTAGTGTTGTTTGGTATGTGGACGGTGGTGTCGTTTGGTAGATAACAGGTAGATCTGCTAGTTGTATTGGGTCCTTTCCATGCGGGCAGGCTGACCTATTTGGATCGACAAGTTCTTCTGAATGGGCGGACTTAACAACGGGTAAATTGGCCATTGTCAGTTTCTCGTCAAGTTCTTCAATTCTTTGCTCCAAAGTAGCAACATGTTCATCATACCCAACCAGGGCAAGCTTGCGGGGTGTCCCACTAGTCCCAATGTTCTCATCACTAAGAGCGGCGTTATTCAATTCAGGCATAATGTTTCATTTTCCTCTTCTTCTAGTTTATGAGGGGGAGGAGTTATAATTGGTCCTTTTGCTCTCATCCGGTACTGATGCTTGGTCAGAATGCACAAGTCAACCTTAGGAGCGGGAGTAAAATTAACACATGAAAATAATAAGTTAGTGTCGAGATAATAATTATCATATGCAGAATATGTCATATTCTATAATGCAAGGGACCTCCTCTTGTGCCGGAGGTAGGCTTAACAAGATCAACACACATTATATGCGTGATAGGCGTCATTTGATGACGCTTTTGGACGAAGTTGGCTAATGGACTTTAACATGCCAGGGATGTTAAGCCTTCTTAAGTTTAAGTATGTTATATAAAATTGAACGTGTATTATGTGTCATCCCAATTGTTCTCATAACTCGAACTAAACGAAAAAATAATGTTATAAAAATAATTGATTTTGTTGTATAAATGTGGAAATAACGATTTTTCTAGGTAAATAGAAATAAATAATTCATTATGTTACATAAAAGTAGAAAAAATTAATTTAAAGTCTATGTTTTCTTCGATCTTCCAAGTCTTCTTGACTTGTGACAACCTGCAACCAAAATAATCTATTAGACGACCCCCCTTTTATGAGAACAAATGGTCTACATTAGACATGTTCAACTTTAAATGAATGCACGTATGACACGACCTGGATTTTCAGCTAGGCCGTGCGGGCACCTAACATCCTCCCCTAGACTTGTCGGGCGAACCTTTACCAACTGAATGAGGAAAAATAAATATAAATCTAACTCATATATAAGAACAAGACTTTAAAAAAAAAAAAAACATAGACATACTGATACCTCTAAGCTGTACAAAAGAAATTACAGCTGACTACCCAACATACTAGGTTTATGACTATCCAGACTAGACATCTAAGAGTACAAAGAATACATACGCCTCCTGAAGGGAGCAAAATACAACTGAAATAATAAACGTAAAACTGGTGGCCATACTAAATAAAAGTTGGCTCACCCTGACAGCTGAAATCGTCTTCGCTCCTTAACAACGTGGCGAACTCAATCCTAGAGCGAACCTGCCGAAACGAAATAAATAGACAAGAAATGAACAACGAACAAGGGTGAGGCACAAGGACTCAATAAGTGAGGGCTGGCAATCCACCTCAAAGAAGCAGATATGCTAGCCAGGGAGAAGATAAGCAGATAAACCAAATTCATCTTATTTAAACTATAAAAAGGCAGAGCCAGATAATAACCGGAAATACGTATGGAACCATAAACTCATAAACAACCGGGGACATAACATAGACAGAATATGTAGGTATCTCGAATATATCAACAACCAGAAATACATAACACATACACAAAACATCGCACTATAATCACACAATACACAACAACCGGTGTAATGAAATAGAATGCATGCAGTATGATGCAATGGGGTGAAATGTGCCAGTAATCCCGTCCCGATGAGGAATACTTCTGCATTCGAGGGGAATACAATCTAATAACCAACTGGAGCGGAATACTCCTACTCCTGACGCGGAATACTCCTGCACCCGATATAATATAAAGTTGAGGCGAAATACTCCGGCACTCAGTATTTGACGTAAGAGCGGAATACTCCTGCACCCGATATAATATAAAGCTGAGGCGGAATACTCCTGGACTCACTATCTAACGTAAGAGCGGAATACTCTTGCTCCTGGGATGGCATACTTCTGCACCCGATAAAATATAAAGCTGAGGCGAAATACTCCTGCACTCAGTATCTGACATAGTAGCCTATAACCAAAAAACATAATACATATGGATGCGGTATGATGCAATAATAACCTTTCACCCGGCGTGGGACTCTCATCGACTACTAGGAAGTACATGTCAAACTCACAACCAGAGTACAATGCTTCTATGCTCAATGCAATACCAACAACAAGACATAACATATAATATATATATATATATATATTGTATATTCAAAATTATGGCGTAATAAGTACGCCTATCGGTAGCTACACACGTAAAAAACACGTGGTAGAATATCCACAAGCCCAAAGCCTCCAAAAAAATTGATATAATCACTTACCTTGTTCCAAATTTAGTACTGTTACTCAACAACCGCTTTATCCTTTGGATTCACTGCAAAATGATCCCACTCTACTCAATAAGCAGAAAAAATATATCAAATAAGGCTAAAGGCTTCATTCCTTACGTTTTAGAATAATCCGGGTAGGAACCCGACACCCTCGTTCGCATAGGCAATACACAGTCCAGGCCTATGTACATGGTTCAAAATCACATAACCAAACCCTAAATAAATTACATTTATAGGTAGCCCATAGCTCCCTGAGTTCGAATATATAATCAATTTCATTATCGGGGTCCAATTAAATCTTTAAACTATCAATTTAACTTGTTAGGACGATGTCTAATATCTCGATTTCTACCTTTAAAATATATTCAAACTCGCGTAATAAACGGAAATAATGAATAAACATCATTACCTGGATGTTTTGGGGTAAAATTCTACCTTTTTCCTTATCTTTTTCCTTTTCTTTCTCTCTTTTCTGTCTATTTTTCGTTCACTTCGTTGTTTTTGTTTCTATTTTCTGTTCTCATTTCTCTACTGCACGGAACTGATGGCTAAGGGATTAATATCCCTAGCCCACCGCCTCCTTTTTTTTTTTTTTTTTTTTTATGTTTTCCTTTTTTTTCCTTTTAAAAACTTGTTGCTATGATAAAAATTAAAATGGAACCCTACGAAATTCGAAATAAATCCAAATTTTGCATACAAGTTATACAAAATTTATGTGACTTATTCGTTAAGTTGGATCTCAACTTGGATTCCCAAAACTCAAGATGCGAATTAAACAGAAAGGATCAAATTATAAATTTTCAGAATTTTAGCAGTAACTATCCGAACGACCTCGAAATTCACTTTCCAAAGTTCACACAAGTCACAAATAATCATACGAACCTAACGACACTTTCGAATTTCGAATCGGAGCTCATTCGCCAAAATCAAGCTCAAAAACTTCTTTTTAATATTTACCGACAACGAAAATTGAATCCTTTTTCCGATACCTACCAAAGGAGGTTCGATTTAGCTCAAATTTTACATAAAGGTCCTCATGGACTTTACGAAGATTTTAAAACTATCGACACGCTAGTCGGAGTCTTAACTCCCGAAAGGACTACCTAAGGTTGTTTCATTCTCCTTCACTTAGACTCTCGTTCGAGGCGAACGAGCTTGAGTCTAGAGCTAAATTCACACATATAATAAGAGAACTTGTACGACCTTCATAAACTATTCCACAAAATTTTTTTCATGATTACAGAATTAGAATTATAACACGCACACCGAACTCTTGCAATATGGCATATCTGGATAATATCATAAGACCATTGCCCAGCTTATTCTGACTAAGCTGACCCTTCCTCGATAATGAGATGAGAGTTCTAAATTATCGAAGCAAAGATAAACGGAAATCTGGATGGGTTAACATGATTCCGTCGATGAATCACCTCGTCAATATACTTTTCGATATAGAACAGGTCGATGAAACTAAGAATTAGCTTATGCTTCAGTAATGCCTTAGAGATTTTATATTAGCATTCAGTATTGGAGGAAGACTCCTCCGCTTAGAGCATAAACTCATACAGCTAATTTGAATAGAAATAGCTATCCTCACACAGTCTGCTGGAACTAAGGAAAACTAAGCTAAAAATAGAATGCGGCTCAGACCTGAGCTACCAAATTACCCTCTCGAGTTGCCAAACATCTGCAACTCTCGAGTTCAAAACTCTATACCTTTGCATAAGCACCACCGCCTGATAGATCAACTCGGGGGTCAAATGACGCCTCTCATTGCCCTTGGTAGCCTTAAACACAACCATGTGCTTACCTGGCTATCTTGACATGCCCTCTGGCTCAACACAGGGAACATCACAAGCGACTACTAACCGCCCAAGCTCACTAGTACCCGGACGAAGAAAAGATGGCAATGGACTGAGGATAGGAATAATTAGAGCTTCAGGAAGCTCATCTTCTTATTTGCTTGGCTACCGGAGCTAGAATACTTCCGAGTCAGGCTAGCCAAAGAGTCACAATTGAAGAAATAGACATTAAATAAGCGTTATAGGACAACTTCTATGTCAATTTAACCTTCCTATTAGTAGGAACTCTGACAATTTACCAGAAACCCCTTTATAATCGAGAAAAGCTCATAGAATAACATGACTCAACTAGCGTCTCGAACCAAGAGGAGACACGTAGATCGAGTATTACTTACTAATCACTTTTCACCGGAAGAAAACAATGACACTTTCTGATGGTGACGAGTAAGAATCCCATCATCCTACCAACACAGAATTCCAAAGAGAAAGGTAGACTGACTTGACATAACAACAAAAGGTGGCACAACAAGATGCCAAGCAGACAATACCGACACTTACTCCCAAATCCCTCACATTTAAACCAGATAAATTAGTATGGTGTCACAAATGCAAGGAATAAATCATACCAGAAGCTCACACCTCTACTACATCTGATACCTTAGCATCCTACCAGACTGGCAGTTCATAGAACTGCCTCTGCAGCTGAGCTGAGCCACTACCCTGATAATCACCTTTTGAAGAACTACTGCCACCACACTCTCGACCTCTGCCTGATGGAGGCATATCTCTGGCTGATTGAGATTAAAATGAAATCCCCTGCAACTAGGCAGGTGCCTAAGGCGAGAAGAAGGACGACTGTTGTCCTTCCGAAATTAGAGACGGTTCCTCCTAAGATGACGAGGCTCACGACAATGATAATACCTTTGGCCAAAATGGAATCTGGACAGATTGTTGATAACTATAAAGAGAAAATTGAGTCTAATCTTGATGAACTACTAGCGACCCTGAGAATCACACGCTACAAGCTGAGATAACCTGGGAGGTGACCTCCAAATGAGGTACTATAGTGCCCACCAGGGCCGTGGGATCTCTTGCTCTCCCGCTATAACTTATGGTATACCTCATACCTCTGAGCAATATCAACAATAACATCAAAAGAAGTCCAGAACTCAATTTCACAAGCCATCAGGGACCTCAAGGAAGGAGAAAGGTCATCAATAAATCTTTGAACCTTCTCACAAGGCTCATGGACTAGCTCTAGAGCATATCCAGCCATCTTAGAGAATTTAATCTCATATTCTGAAACCGACATGCTACTTTGTCTAATCCACTCAAACTGGCGACACTTTTCATCTCGCTCACTACGCGAAAGAAACTTTTCCATGAATCTACGAGAAAACTCGCACCAAGTCAGCTTAGGCAAGCCCTGCCTAGCTGATAAAAGAACGGCCCACCAATTCAAGGCTGGACCATGAAACCAGAAAGTAGTATGAAGAATACACGGAGATGATGCATGGCCTAAGAATATTGAAAGGTTCAATTGTGTAAAATAATGCAGCCTCTTCGAGCACTCGGACCGAACTGTTACCTGGGCTAGCTAACCCACCAGAAAAAAAAATTTGAGGCACAACACATGCTGACTCTGGAACATAATTTATTGGGGCAACATTAGAAACTGGAACATGAGCTCCCTGAGACCGAACGTCTGCATCTGCTGCAACATGATAGGAGGTTCTTGCGGTATCTGCGCCGCCAAGATTCTCATAAAAGCACCATAGAGAGCTAGGGGAACCACAAGGCCCTGCTCCCTTGCCCAGCGCGAGCTCGTACAGTTGGGGCCTCCGCAACTGGATCGTCCGCACGATCCACAACTCTCGGGGCTTTGGCAATCCTAGCCCTAGGCTAGACTGCTTCGTCCTGAACTCCCACCCTTTGCTGATTTGTCGCATGTCATGAGGGCTCAGTATTACTATGAAGGAATTAAAGAAAATACTTTTGCATCCCAGAGCGGTGCACGATTAGAAAAGAATGAAGAGAAACTTCCTAAATGCCATCATAGCCTCTCGAAGATAAGTACGGAAGTCTACATACCCATCAGCGAGACTCTATTAGACACTGTCTTAGACTGGATAGACTCTAAACCAGGCTCTAATACCAACTGACACGACCCGAATTTTCGGCTAGGCCGTGCGAGCACCCGACATCCTCCCCTAGACTTGTCGGGCGAACCCTTACCAACTGAATGAGGAAAAATAAATATAAATCCAACTCATATATAAGAACAAGACTTAAAAAAAATACAGACATACTGATACCTCTAAGCTGTACAAAAGAAATTACAGCTGACTACCTAATATACTAGGTTTAGGGCTATCCAGACTAGACATCGAAGAGTACAAAAGAGTACGTACGCCTCCTGAAGAGAGCAAAATACAACTGAAATAATAAACGTAAAACTGGTGGCCATCCTGAATAAAAGTTGGCTCACCCTGACAGCTAAAGTCGTCTTCGCTCCTTAACAACGTGGCGAACTCAATCCTAGAGCGAACCTGCCGAAACGAAATAAATAGACAAGAACCAAACAACAAACAAGCGAGAGTCAAAAGGACTCAATAAGTGGGGGCTGGCTAGCCACCTCAAAGAAGCAGATATGCTAGCTAGGGAGAAGATAAGCAGATAAACCAAATTCATCTTATTTAAACTATAAAAAGGCAGAGTCATATAATAACCGGAAACACGTATGGAACCATAAACTCATAAACAACCGGGGACATAAGATAGACAGAACATGTAAGTATCTACCTCGAACATATCAACAACCAGAAATACATAACACATACACAAAATATCGCACTATAATCACACAATACACAACAACCGATGTAATGAAATAGAATGCATGCAGTATGATGCAATGGGGTCACATGTGCCCGTAATCCCGTCCCGAAGAGGAATACTTCTGTATTCGAGGGGAATACAATCTAATAACCAATTGGAGCGAAATACTCCTACACCTGGGGCGGAATACTCCTGCACCCGATATAATATAAAGCTGAGGCGGAATATTCCTGCACTCAGTATCTGTCATAAGAGCAGAATACTCCTGCTCCTGGGGCAGAATACTGTTGACACCTAATTGTGTCCCTCCTGTTTCAATAGCCATTTTTCAGACGAAATTGCATCGATAACCATTCAATTACCCTCACTCACCCCTATTCAAAATCATTATTTCGCACAAGCACGCCAATTAGGCTATTTTTTTAAGACACTAGCACAAGCTACGGCTATTTTACAAAATTCGCACGTTCAGTACAATTTCTTGTAATTCTTCCTATTTTTAGCAAAATTGCCTAAATTTTTAAAAAATCTAAAATAATAGGCTTCCCCGGCTATTTAGCTCTCAAAATCAATTTTTTGATTTTTCTATATTTTCTACGAGTATTTTTATACAATTCTTTATATATTTTTAGGCATTTATACACAAAGTATACTCTTTTATACATGTACATATATATACCTCAGCTTTGTACACCTCATACCTCACTTATCCACTTCATCGCCACGTCATGACGACATGGCCTCATCCTGGCCTTCCACCCGTCCAATCCAACGGTTAAAAACTATACTTATTTTTTTAATTACATCCCAGTACCCCCAAACCCTGCGAGGTCCCCTAATTTCCCCCCTAACGCACCAGCCATCTCTCTCCTCTAATCTCTCACTCTTAACCCTAACGACGCCCTGTCATGGCCATTTTCCGGCCATTTTCGCCGGTGAAATTAGAAACAAATTACACCCTCGAGTTCCTCTCACTCTCCGCTACAAAATCCCTATAATTATGTTCTTGTTTGACAAGAAGTCCAAATGGTTGGTTCTTGACTCAATTTCGTCTATGTCACCGGAGAAGAAACGCTGGTGGTTCCAGAACAAAACTTGAGCACGACCATCGTTATGAGAGGGAAGGACCCCTCTGCATGTTTATTGGAGGTCGATTTAACCTTGACCCAATTTGTGCAAACGGGTAATCCTAAAACTTTTTTTGTTTTCCTAATTGTTTTCTGGATCTAAGTGATGTTAAACTTGAAAGTGTCTAGCCTTTTAGCATGTTAACATGATCGACTGATTGATTGATTAGCATAAAACTCATAAAATCGCTAGTCTTGGTTGATCTCACTGTTTTTAGCAACGGTACTTGTTCATATGCCTTAATTTGCGTAACGTAATCTGAGTGTGGCATTGTTAATTATTATTAGTCAACTAATTAAGGTGAGAAACTGCATGATTAGTAATTTTACTGTTAATTCACTAGGTCAAGTGGAACTTTGTTCTTGATTTGTTTGTATGCACTGAAATTGACACTCTCAAGGCCTATATTCCTTATCACCATTACTGAGATATAACTTGACACCTTCAAAAATGTATTCATTTTTGACAGTGTATTTTGACCTTTATTTTGTTAAGATGCATGATTAAATAGCTTAAAACTGAAATGATTGGATTTAAGCATGATTTAAGGGATCTTGGCTAAGCTTAAATCGATGATTGGTAGTTGGTTCATGTAATTGACAAAGAGCCAATTAAAGGCTGATCGAAATCTAACTAAGGTGATTAATTGATTTCTTTTGAATTGCAATTGTGTTTGTACCACTAGTTGTGAACCTAGACGATGTTAAAGTTAAAGGGGAGGTAGTATAACTGACTATAATTCTATTTCCTTAATTCTAGGGGCTGATTAATCTATTTTTGGAAGAAACACCTAAGGGTGTCTCCTTTATTCTGGGAAACAATATTCCTTTGCCTTCTTTAGCTTTTACCCGTTAGAACTAGGGCTCCCCATCACACCTATTTAAACCAATGCCCTTCTCATTCACTACACAGTTCTAAGGCATCACACACACACTTTTACAAGCATACACCTATTCCACTAAAGAAAACTGAAAGAAAGAAGGCGAAGGCACTGTGTTTTTCACCTCTGGGGAATTCTTCTAACTTTTCGATATTTTCTTGAGGAAAAGTTTGACACTACCTGTACTACTTCTCTTTGCTTGTCTCTGACCTAATAACAAGGTAAAAACATAGCATATATCCCTACTTATCCTTACACTTGAACTGTCTATGTTTATAAGTCTGTTGGTGTGAATGCTGCTTCTATATGTTTTTGTTTGGGGCTCTGCTTTGCCCCCTGCTAACCTTTATTTTGCAGTATGTATGGATAGCCTTAGGGGCTATACCAAGACTTAGTTTGCAGGTCTTTTGTATGCTTGTAAGAGCCTAGTAAAAGGCTTCTCTTATCTGGGAACTAAGCCTAAACAGGCTATGCTTGGGGGTGTACACAAGGTACCATTCTTATCCTTTATTTCTTCTAGTCTCCCCTATGTATTTGTATTTGCTAGGATCCCCCCTGTCTGTATTTGACCATTTAACACAGGTTGCACAGTGGTGAACTGTGTATTTGGGCTGCCCAGGGGCCACTACTATCCTTCTCTCCTACGTGTTGCATTACTCATTCTAAAATCATGACCTTTTACTGCCTAAAACTCGCATGACAATTGCCGGATAAGAAACAAAACCATATGTTACTTTGAAAGTTCAAATTCTGGATTTACCTATTTTCGATTAGAGTCTGGACATGATAACATTACTTTATTACAACGTAACTAGTATATGCAGGTCTCAAAACATAAATCATAGTATTGGAAGCAGGTTATTCTGTGTAAATCTGAAATTCAACGATAGGGGCTAAATGTGTAATCTTTTCCTATTCTGTGACTGCTTTTGCAAATTAAACTGCCCCTTTGTTTACTTATGGACCCAATGCTTATTTCAAATCTGGCCCTTTATGTGTTTAAACCAATCTTTAACAAACTTTAAGCTCCTATACACTATGCAGTGTATACGTTATTGGGGTCAACTATACAAGTATTTATATGTATTTGCTAAAGTCTAACACATATTATCATGTATTTGCATGCCTATATATGTATATGTTATGTGTGATAGCCCTTATATGCATTTTTGTGTATTTTTCGTGAGCCATTTTCAAAGCAGCCCCTTTATATACATGTTTTCAAATTGACCCCTAAAACAAAATAGCCATTAAGATTACGGCTGGACAATTAATGTCAAGTCACACGGACCCTAAATGGCTAAAATTTTATTTTAAAAATAATCCCAACTTGGTTTGAAACAAATCTGAAACATTTTCTTTGAAACTGGCTATTTCTGTAAAACTGATTATTTCTGCAAAACTGCTTTAGACACAGAAAATTGCACAGATAAACTCAATTGAACCAGCCCTTGTGATATTAGCCCCATTGCATATGTGTTTTCAAATATGAGGTCAAATGTGGGATTAGACATAGGGTTTAGGTCGTTCCTGCAAATTCAGTAAGCCAAATACTTAACTACTCACTGCCCCTTTAACCTATTTTGCGCAGATAGACCTTTTTTATTAATTAGTTGAAATTTTAACCTTCATGTTAGTCATATAACTTATAAATGCAATGCATGTTTTATAACATTTTTACATCCCAAAATTAATTGCTCAGGCGGGAACCACTTTTGTGGGACTTGAGGAAGTGCCTAACACCTTCTTCCCCGAGTCACTTAAACTTCTTACCCTTAAATCTTTGGAATTGAACATGTTGAATAAAAGACCCGACCTTAGACATTTAGGTGACCTAATAGACCTTAGAAACTTATATTAGGTGGCGACTCCAATTTCTAACTTTAACAAATTACCCAATTAAACCCGAGCCTCAACTCACTTCAAGTTGGGTAAAAATGTGAGTATGATAGAATGACGACTCCGCTGGAGATCATTTAAGCACAATATCATTATTTTAGGTTAAATTGATATAAAATAGGCGAAAATAATGGTGTACGAAGGGGAATATCAAGAAATTCAGTGAATTAGTATATGATAGTGCAGAATGGAGAGAATCGTGGGGATATTTTCTTAGATTGCGGGTTTGGGGACGTAATATTTACATTTAAAGAGAGAATATTATATGAAAAAATACATATATACACAAACTAATTAGATAAAGAAAGAAAAATGAAAATAAGTTCTAGCGATAGAATGGTTAAGTCATAATTCATTGGTTGATTGTATCATTAATCATTTAAGTAAAATTTGAAATTATTGTGATTGTTCAGGTGGGCTAAAGATTTCAACAGTTTTTTTAACAAAATAATTGCATCCTAAACTGCTTATAGAATATTGAATTTATGCATATTACGATTTTAGAACCTCCTTAATTAAATGAGCTAGGTACTAAAATCTCATACCATAGGTGATACTGTGCATAAATGCATATATATTTATATTGTTACTGTTTTTTAGTACTTTCTACGAGTTTTATATGTTAAAGTACATCTATTTAGGCTTAATTTTGGATTCTTGAGCCAAAGAAGCGAATTGATCGAATTTGGTAGATTTGAAAAACATCATTATCAACTGCCAAGAATGTCCTTCGCCACGTGCTTCCAAATCCTTGTGGGCTACTAAGAGTAAGTTCTTGATGGATACTCCCAAGCTACATCGGGTGGTTCAACCTTCTTCATGAAGATGTGTAGGTCCTTGAGTTCCTTGACTCTTTGTGAATGGGCGTCTTGTGGTAACAGGTCAGAGTACAGATTGGCTGCATAATATGTATACGATCACTAATCTAACACGGGCCTCTATCAATTTTTCCTTTTGTAGTAATTTGTCATAATACAGACATCTTAAGGAGACATCATCAAATATGTTGAAGTTTGAGTTTTGATGATTGACAAACGGGAAGAACCTGGCGAAGGACCTTGTTCTTTGATAGGTTCTACTGGTGATGAAAAGATGCACAGAGCCTGGACGCAGCAGTATTACAATCCAAATTGGATTACGAGTCGCGCAGGAAGGATCTACGAAGCAGTATAGGGAAGGAAGCAGAATCCTAGTAGGACTAGGAGAACCTCGCGCAGGAAGGTTCTTCGAAGCAGTGTAGAGTTCAATCCTAATGGGATTAGGAGTCTCTTGGACGTGAATAAATAAGCATAAAAGGCGGCTAAAAAAACCCTAATTGCCTTGGGTGCCAGCTGGAAGTATCTTGGAAGATCTACATAATAATGGGGAATATTTTCAAAGAGTCCAAGAATGAAAAAAGTGTGTTGGAGGTAAAAGTGTATAAGGAAAGTATTTATTAAGTCCTAATTGGAGAATAATTCTTTTCCTTGTCCATCAAGAAGTCTTATGCACACTATATAAACATCATTATGAAGACTTCAAGAGGAATGCACGAAATACTATCTCTTCAGCCATATAGAGAGAGATTGAGAGCTCAAAAGGTTGATAATTCTGAAGATAACGCGCAGAAGGAATTGACTGGACGAGAGGTTCTTCATCAGGCATAATAATACCAGTCCAGCAAGAACGTGCAGAAGGAACTGACTGACAAGTGGTTCTTCATCAAGCTGTATTAAGTTTCTGTCTTGGTCTAGATCATATGTATTAGGGCTTTGAATTGTAACCTATTACGCTTATTTGAGAAGCATTGTTTAGGCGCTTTATTTGGAGAAATCCTTGTGCTTTTAGGTTAGAGTTAGCTTAAAAGAGTTCTACGGTCGTGGATCGTAGGCAGTCTTTTACTTAGGAGTTTCCTAGGTGTGTTTGCTACAATTGAGTTGATTGTAGGCAGTCTTAGGTACTAGAGTTTAGTCCCTTGGTTATAGAGTTTGTAACCTAAAACTTGCTCATTGTGTTAGTGAAAGAGTTTTCAAAATCCCAGAGTGTGGGTCGTGGTTTTTCACCCTTGAGCAAGGAGTTTTCCACGTAAAAATTCCTGTGCAAGTTTATTTCCGCATTATTGTTGTTAGCACAGTGTTTAGAGAAAACCCGTCAAGAACTAGGTTCTTGCGGGCACGAGCAAGGTTCTTCGTAAGGCGAAAATCGGAAGACACTATTCACCGCCCCTCTAGTGTCTGTTGAAGGTGCACCAAGTGCAACAAGTGGTATCAGAACAGGTCTTCTCGTTACTAGGCTAACACCTTGAGAAGGATCTAAATATGAGTGCACCACCCGGTATCATGGATGGCCAATGCATCACTCGTCCACCACTATTCAATGGTCAATACTATAATTGGTGAAAAGTTCGGATGGAGGTCTTCCTACAAGCAAGAAACTATCTTTTGTGGCAAATCACTATTCGTGGCTCTTTGGTTCCTACAAAAATTGATAGTTTTGGAAACAAGGCACAAAGATCTGAAGAGGAACTAAATGAAGATGATCTCAAAATACTTCATATGAATGCTGAGGCAATGAAAATACTTCATTGTGGCCTTGGATATGGTGTATACAAACGAATCTCAAGATGCTCAACTGCCAAGGAAATTTGGGATTCATTAGAGACTGCCTACAGTGATGAACCAAAAAAGAAACAGGTGAACAATAGTGATAGAACCTGTTTCAAGAAGCAGCATAATTCATTTAATAAAAGGAGACCATCAAAGGAAGCTGCAAAGCAAGCCTACATGGAAACTTTGGGAGATACGAATAAGAAAGGTTCTGAAAAAGTGAAGGAACTGGTTCTTAAGAAAGGTTCTGAAAAAGTGAAGGAACTGGTTCTTCAGAAGAAAGAACGACCGAGGAACTGCTCGAAGAGGAGGCAGAAGATATCTTCTAAAGCCATGACAGTTGCACCTCCAGGAGACCTTTCTATTGGTGATTCGAAAAGTAAAAGTAAGAGTGACAAACTTACTTTGATGACCAAAAAGAATTCTGAATCAGAAGAACAAAGTGAGCAAGCAACCTTTGCTCTCATGGCAATGAGTGATGAAAAGATCGAAGGGGACATCCTTGAGGTAAGTTTCTCTGCCCTAAAAAGAAATATCTCATCTTTTTCTAAAAAGAAACTTGCTAGTCTCTTGCTTCTCTTAATAGATAAATTTGAATGTTTAAGTGCTGGCACAGAACAAATATTGTCTAGTTTTAAAAGCTTGAAATTTGAAAATTTAAGCCTGAAAGAAAGAAATTCTGAACTTGAAGCTGATTTTGAGAAACTCAAGAACCAGGTTCTTGAGAATGAAACCAACAGTACAGCACTCAAGTGCTTGAAGTTTGAAAATTTAAGTCTGAAAGAAAAAAATTTTGAACTTGAAGCTGATTTTGAAAAACTCAAGAACCAGGTTCTTGAAAATGAAACCAACATTGCAGTACTTAAACAGGAAAACACTCGGTTAAATGAAACTCATGGTAATCAGGTTCCTAGTGAGGGTCAAGTGTCCCTTGAAGCAGATCTGAAAATCACTAAAGAAAGTTTGTATTGTGAAATTGAAAAGAGCAAACTGCTTCAAGAGAATCTGGACAAGATCAAGTTTGAGCTCACTAGAACCACTCAGAGGAACAGGTCCTTTGATGCTCTTAATAGGCTTCATAATGTTTAACCGTAATTCCGTTTGTTAGGTTAAGTCTCAATTAAATTTGTAAAGCGGAGTCACGATCAATAATCAAGATTAAATGCTTGAAATAAATGATTGCAGTAAAGACAAGGAAATAAAGGCACAATAAATGCGATACAATAAATGGAGATTTAAATAGAAGGAACCGTGTTCAGTTGATTACGAATTCCGATCGAATTCCTTCCTCGTACTATTTGGGATACTTGAACGGCAATACAATAAATGAGATCAATTGATAGCGTGCAGTAATAATAAATATTGGCGGAAGGTAAAGGATCGGATATTAATTAGTAAATTGAGTACAGATGATTGTTCAGAGAGAAGGAGTTAGATAAAAAAGATGATACAAGACTTGTGACTCGAATTACAATATATAGATAACTAAGCGTCCGCTCACGAGCAGTTGTAACTCCTTGATTGAGCGGTTACGTTGCTTAAGGATAAGGCTTCTATTTTGAATTGGCTTGACGATGAGTTGCGACTACTCTGGCCGTGGTGACTGTTCATCTATCCGTTATAACTGCCCATCTTCGATTCTATCCGTTGCCTTTGCGCCCCCTTCATAGCCACGTGTCATCTGTGCGTTGTCCTACGTGGATGCCTAGTCACCAACTTTGGTGACGACGGATTTAACCCAATACACATAGTCCCCGCACTTCTCGGGCAGAGAATCTGGTCGAGGAGTGGAAAACGAATTTTGAGCGGGAACGAACTCTTTTGAACTCTCCTTGAATAGTAAGCATGAGTCCTTACAGGATGCTGCCCGTTGAGTTGATCGTCATCCTATCAGTATAAGCATTAAATGCTTTCTCAAGAGCTTTTGACTGATTGGCGTCCTATTAGTGCAGGCATTAAATGCTCTGCTAAAGGCAAAACGTGCAAGCTGTCAATTCCGCTCCACTTTTTACTGAAAAGTGACTGTTGCGTGTTCCGAGACTGCAGGAATGATGATTGAACTGCGCCTATTCACGTCTTGCACGTCCCAAGGCAAAAAACTGTCACTTCGATTTTCTATTATTTTATATTGTTGTGGCTGGGTTTTCCTCTTGCACGAATGCTTGACACGTGTATGTGCGGGTCGGGTTTTGCCAACCCTATAAATATGACCTCCACCATCTGAAAACCTTTTTACTTCATTCCCAATTTCGTCTGATTCTCCAGAGCTTCAAAACGACTTTCAACAAATCTCTGAAACGTACGAAACCCTTCCAATCTTCTAATCAAAATGTCTCCAAAAGCTAAGAAAAGTTTGAATATGGACGCCGCGGCTAGCACTTCTTCAGCAGTAGGTGGTCAACCCACGAGTTCCTCAACTTCGGTGGCCGATGTGATTCCGAAAGATTGGGGAAACCTTGAAAATGATTGCTCAGTCGGCTCATTCAACCATTATGGCAATATAAGGGCGTGGCCTTCAAGCCGGTTCAAGAGTTCAATTACTCCTGACCTTTTGCCTAGGGTCAGGGCAGATTGCGGCTGGAATGATGATGTTATGGTGTCTTGCCCCCTTCCAACGGAGAACATCACGTCTGCGAGAACTGGATGGACGACCATATCTACGTATCCATTCACGATAGGTCATACGCTCCCGTTGCATCCTGTTATAGAGGATATCTGCAAATACTATCTTATCTGCCCGGGGCAGCTGTGCCCGAGCATTTATAGAATCATTTCTCTACTAGAATGGTTTGCCGATGAGACCGAGCAGGACTTTGAGTTTAAGCATTTCATCTCTTTGTACAGCCTTCAGGTTGCGAGAGATGGATATATCAATGCTCGTATGAGGGGGAGAAAAGCCCTAGTGAGCAAGTCTGAGGACACAGGAGATAGGGGTTGGATGCATAGGTATGTTTATGTGCCGTCCAGACTCCTCACACGTGGCAGCAAAACTAATCTCCGCGAGGTGTGGAATAAAACTCGTAAGTCCCCGAGTCCTTGTACTGAATACTCCTTGAATTATGTATTTGCATCCTCTAACCTTTACCCTTTGTTGGTTAGCTGACAAGATTCCTTACGACGGCCTGATCTCCGAGGAGGAATTATCCGCCTGGGTTGGGCCTATCTTGGCAGGCTTCACCCACGAGAAGAGACAGTGGTCTTACTATGCCACTCAAAAAGGTTTATCGAACCCCAGCACCCATGGTAAGCCGGCTATTTAGCCCCTGCTAATTTGTGCAGAACTCTTCGTAGTATTAATACGACTTTACTCTCAGGTCTAGGTACTGGTGGTAATTACTTTCCTGCTCCTCCTCCTGTGGAGGAGATTGTTGACCCTATGGCTGAGATCAACGAGGAGGCAGCTGCCATTCTCCAAACTGCTGCGGCTGTTAAAGCCAGGGAGGTGGTGAGGAGGTCTTTGCGAGCTTGAAGAGAAAGCAAACTGACTCTGAAAAGAGTAAACCCAAAAAGAAGACAAGGACAGCTCGTAAGACCCCTCAATCTTCTGAAAAAACAGTCGAAGCCACTGTCGATGCTGCTGAGACGCCCAAGGCTAGGCAAGAGAGCGTTAAAAGCTCGGCGGCTGCTCCTGAATTTACTGAGCCTGTGGTGGTTGTTCTTTCAGATTCAGAGGCTCCCGATGTGAGCTTGACTCAGAGGAGGAGGGCATATCTTCGGAGTGATAAGAGGAAGGCCGTAGAGACTTCCTCTTATGCCTTTGAGGAGAGTCCCCGAGTTGATGATGGGGAAGAAGATAAGGCTGGGGAAATGGGGGCAGAAAGGATGCACGAAGGTTTTGCATTCTTTCCTGAGGACCCAAAGCCAGACGAGCCTGAACGGGTTGGTAGTCAACAGGGCGAGCCTGAGCAGGCCAGCCACAGGCGTCCAGGCAAGGAGCCGATGAGAGAGGAGAATGAGGAGAAGGATGAAGAGAAAGGTGAGGAGGTTGGTGACCAGAGGAAGGCTGGGGGGGAGGCTGAACCCTAGGTCTTTTACTACAAAGACATGATGAACTTGGCTGCTGATGGGGTGGCGCCAGTTTATCTGCAAGAGTGCGACACCCTGGGCCTCGACGAGACAGGCGACGTTGAGGTCTCTCGCACTAGGCTTACCAGGCGAGTATCTTTAGGAGGTACGATTGGGGCGTACTCCGTTAAAGGTATTCGCCACAAATTCGGCCCCAACTATCCTTCCAAGCAAGCGAGGGAGCCCAGGCCGTGCATGAGGGAGTGTGACTTCATCATCCCTCCAGACACGGATTTTCTGACGAAGCCTGGCCACCTGGTTAAGGTGACGTCCAATCTGATTGGCCCTCGCGAGGAGTGGAACATGCGCAGCATGAGCGACGAGCAGCTGGCCTATGCAGTCGCTGAAGACACTGCTCGGGTATTGTTTCCTTCCTTACTCCTTTTATCTTTGTCAAAAAACCTTAGTTCTGACTACTTACGTATTTTTACTTATTGCCAGGCGAGTATGATGGCTACCGAGCTGATGTTCCGCTCCAGATTGAATAACCAGGAACAGGTCCTTGGCCTGAAGAGAGACCTTTTGAGGGCTCTCCGAGATAGGCAGGCCCTAGAAGAGGAGAACCAGGTTCTGGTCGGGGAGAAGCGGGTCCTGGAGGGGAGGCGTGGCTTCTTTGAGGATAAGATAGATAGGTTGGAGAAATCCAACGCTGAAGCTAACGACAAGATAAACACGCTCCTCGAGGAGAGGGACCGTCTTCTGGCTGAGAAGGAAGGGTTTACACTATCCTTTGAAGATCTGAAAGCCAAGATGGATGAGCAGGGTCGTCAGATCTCCCAACTTGCCCATGAACTTAATATGAAGGAAGTTACTCTGGAGAGCATTCGTAGCGCTTCTGACCTGATGTTGAGAAACATGAACAAGGCTGAAGCTGAATCTCGGGCTGCTCGAGGAGAACTTCAAGAAGCTAACAATCGGGCTGAGGAGTCTATGAGGACCCAAGAGCAACTGACGATGGATTTGGCAAATTTGAGGGATCGTTATACGATCGAGTCTAAACTGGAAGCCCTCGAAGCCAAGAAGAAGTTGCTCATCCAAATGCAGCGCGGCTAGATTAACGTTGACTCAGTCCTCGACCAGACCATAGCGACTGTTATCAGTGTCAAGCAGGCCTTGGGCATGGAGGTGGGCGCTGATGATGACGATGATGAAGAGGACGATGAAGGCGGTGAGGACAACGAAGATGAAGATTTGGGTGGGGATCCGACTGATGGAGCTAGTGCATCAGGTCGAGAACCTGGCCCAAATGATGACTGAAGCCTTATCTGGTTCTCTTTGTAAATTTGCTGGATGCTGTTAATTTTGAATATTGCTAATTTCGTGGGCAAATGTACATTTTGACTATTTCTGTTTTTGCCCGACTGATAAAGGCTTGATGACCATTTCTGGTCTCAAGTCTTGTTTATATGAATGACGTTGGTATTCGCTGTTTTAACGAGGTTTTCAGAAGTCAGAATTATATTTCAAATCCTGGTGTCTGAGTTCCTGTTTTGGTGTTAATCTGCGCAGATGTTCAAAATAAAATTTGATCATAACTAGGTTAAGTTGCCCTTAGTTAAGATAAATGAAGTCAGACCTCCTGGGCTAGACGAAACTAGGCCGTTTAGGTTGACTGAAGTCTGGCCGTATAAGATGGCCTTGCGATAAACTTTGCTTATCATATTTGACAATTGAAAGTTTTCGCAGAAAAATTTTGTTAGTTGGGGTTTTACCTTGTTATTTCTATTGAAAAGAATAGGCAGCCCAATGATCAAGACACAAGATTGTTTGGTCGTAAAGTTGTAAAATTTAAAGTTGTAAAATTTGGGCGAATACTGGCCGCAAAAAATAATGTTAGCGCAAATAAAACAGTTCTATTGAACTTACTTGATTCCGCTTAGTTATGGACTTGGCGAATGAATATGACCTTGCTCTGCTCGAAGATCACTCATGTTAGCCTGAATTTTGGCCTACTGGGGCCCTCGCCACCCCCCTGTTTTTATGTTGAAATCTCGTAATTTCAGACATAAAAAGATAATGGGAGAAACGCTGAATCAAGGAACACATACAACCAAAAGAGGAGTGTGTCCGTTGCGGGATTTGAACCCACAGCCGCGAAGTACGGGGACTTCGAGCTCTACCAGTTGAGCTAAACGGATCTGGCCTTTTGAAGACCGTTAGTACCATTTAGACAAAGATAGGAAGACAAAATAACTTAAAAGAAAACGATAACAAGTAAGCAACGGAAAAAGGGACAGAGACACTAACCCACGTACTACTTAAAAGTAGTACCTCTTTAGGTGAGTCACATTCCAACTGCTAGGTAGAAGCGATCCATCTGGTCGTGCCAAACGATATGAGCCCTTACCAACGGATGTCACCACCTTGTAAGGACCTTCCCAGTTTGGGCCAAGTTTGCCGACGTTTGCTTCTTGCGTGTTTTGGGAGACTCTACGCAATACAAAGTCCCCGACTTCAAAGTTGCGTAGTCTAAGTCCCCGATTATAATATTGTTCTATCCTTTCTTTCTGAGCTACTACTCGTATAAGTGCTAATTCTCTTCGTTCTTCTAGAAAATCCAATTCCTCGGAAAGGTTGACCGAATTAGATTCTTCAGTTGCGTGAGCATATCGTAGACTTGGCTCGCCGATTTCGACTGGAATCAATGCATCAGAACCATACACTAAGGAATAAGGCGTCTCCCCGGTGCTCATTTTTGTGGTTGTTCTGTATGCCCAAAGAACCCCGGGGAGTTCTTCTACCCAGCATCCTTTGGCCTGCTCGAGACATTTTTTGAGAGAATCCACTATTATCTTGTTGGTCGATTCTGCCTGCCCGTTTGCCACTGGGTGATACGGGGAAGAAGTGATCCTTTTAATATGCAGGTCTTCACGGAACCTTGTGATCTTCTGACCAACGAACTGAGGACCATTATCCATGACAATCTCTTTTGGTGCTCCGAAACGGCAAATGACATATCGCCAAAGGAAATCAACTACTTCCGTTTGACGTATCTTTGAATATGCTGCCGCTTCAACCCACTTTGTAAAATAATCAGTAATAATTAGCAAGAAACGTACCCCTCTAGGTGCAGTGGGTAGTGGCCCAACGATATCCATTCCCCATTTCATAAATGGCCACGGGGAGATGATTGAATGCAAGGGTTCTGCTGGCTGATGGAGGAGATGTGCAAACCTTTGGCACTTGTCGCATTTTTTGACAAATTCGTTAGTATCTTTTTCCATTTTGTCCCAATAATAGCCTGCCCGTATGAGCTTTCGCGCAAGCGCCTTGCCTCCCAAGTGATTTCCACAGCAACCCTCGTGAACTTCCCTCATCACATACTCAGTTTGGCTGGGACCTAGGCACTTGGCGAGTGGGCCTGCAAAAGTTTTACGATAAAGGGTGCCATCTATAATTGTATACCTGGCAGCTTTTATCCTCAGTTTTCGAGCAGCCTTAACGTCTGATGGCAGGGTCCCATGTAGTATATAACTGATTATCTCATTCCTCCAATCCCAAGTCAGGCTGGTCGTGTTGACCTCCATTGCATCTTTATCGACTGTCGTACATAAAAGATGAGCCACGGCCACTGAGCCCGTTGCTCCAATCTCTGCCACTGAACCCAGATTTTCCAAGGCATCAGCCTCGTGATTCTCTTCTCGTGGAATTTGTGTGGCCTCCCAATTGTCGAATTGTGCCAGCAAACCAGTGACTCGGGCAAGGTACCTCTGCATACGAGACTCCCTTGCTACGAAGCCACCATTTATTTGATTGACAACCAGGGCAGAGTCACTCTTAAGGTGAATTCTGTCTGCTCCATATTCTCGAGCCAATTTTAAACCTGCAATTGCGGCCTCATACTCGGCCTCATTATTTGTAATAAAAGGACATTTTATGGCTTGTCTAATAGTTTCCCCCGAGGGAGTGGTAAGAACCAAACCTAATCCTGATCCTTTCACACTCGAGGACCCGTCAGTGTGTAAGGTCTTTGTCCCCGACTCTGATCCGGCGAAAAGAACCGCCTCACGCTGAGCATCAGGGTACATAGCAGCATTAAAATCTGCAATAAAATCTGCCAGTGCCTGAGATTTTATGGCTACTCGGGGTTGATAAGATATATCAAACTCACTTAATTCTACTGCCCACTTTACTAACCTGCCCGAGAATTCAGGTTTGTGCAAGATATTGCGTAAGGGGAAGGTAGTAACGACAGCTATTGAGTGACTTTGAAAATAAGGTCTTAATTTTCGGGCAGCGATTACCAGGGCTAGTGCTAATTTTTCCAAAGGTTGGTAGCGAGTTTCAGCATCTAATAAGGATTTGCTAATGTAATAAATTGGAAGTTGCTTACCTTTGTCTTCTCGAACCAGTACTGCACTCACTGCAGACTCAGACACGGCCAGATAAAGTAATAGTTGTTCACCTGGTTGGGGCGTTGAGAGTAAAGGCGGATTCGACAGGTACCGCTTCAAGTCCTTAAGTGCTTGCTGACATTCAGGTGTCCAATCGAACTCCTTGTTTTGTTTCAGCACGTCGAAGAAGCTTTTGCATCGATCAGATGAGCGAGAAATGAATCTCCTCAGCGCTGCCACCCTTCCGGTTAGCCGCATTACGTCTTTTCTGTTATGAAGTACGTCGGGGATGGCTTCAATTGCTTTTATCTGGGCGGGATTTACCTCGATCCCTCGCTGGGAGACGATGAAACCAAGAAATTTCCCTGAACCTACTCCAAATGCGCACTTCTCCGGGTTGAGTTTCATGTTTTACTGATCAAGGATTCGAAAGGCCTCCTTCAAATGCGTTAAATGATCTTCTGCCCGTTTGGATTTGATCAGCATGTCGTCGATGTAGACCTCCATGGTTTTGCCAATGTGGTCGTGAAACATCCGGTTGACTAATCGTTGGTAAGTCGCACCTGCATTTTTAAGTCCAAAAGGCATCACTTTATAGCAATACGTACCTCGGCAAGTAATGAAGGAAGTTTTCTCCTGGTCGTCGGGATCCATTAAGATCTGGTTATAGCCTGAATATGCATCAAGGAATGTAAGCACTTCGTGCCCGGCCGTCGCATCGATCAGTTGGTCAATCTGAGGTAGTGGGTAAGAATCTTTTGGGCAGGCTTTGTTTAGATCAGTGAAGTCGATGCAGACCCTCCACTTGCCATTTTTCTTTGCCACTACGACCACATTGGCCAGCCAATCTGGATATTTGACTTCTCGGATGGAACCAATCTTGAGTAAGCGGTCAACTTCGTCATTTATGATCTGGTTTCTGAATGCTCCTTGTTGGCGCTTCTTTTGCTTCACCGGGCGATGGTAAGGGTCCACGTTCAACTTATGACAAATAATCTCCGGGGAGATTCCCGTCATATCTGCATGTAACCATGCAAAAGTGGTGTGTTGCTCCTTGAGGAAGTGCAAGATATCTTTGCGTAAGTCTTCGTTTAGCTCTGCTCCCAGATATACTTTTCTTTCAGGCATGTTATCGAAAAGTACTTCTGGTTCTAAAGCTTCAATAGTTGGTGCGTGCTCTTCACGTGCATCCAATTTTGATATGAACCTCGGGACTTGGTAGTCTGATGCCTCATTGTTTGACTCTGATCCCGGGTTCTTTAATTGCTATTTTGCCTCCTTGGGGAGCTTGACTGCAACTGAGTAGCAATCTCTAGCGCAGCGCTGCTCTCCCCGAACTTCTCGTATTCCCCATTCTGAAGGGAATTTCATTACTTGATGATATGTTGACGGGACTGCTTGCATATCGTGTATCCATGGCCTTCCAAGGATTATGTTGTAAGCCATATCCCCATCAACAACATGAAACGTTGTTCGCCTCATAACGCCTTCGACCAGGGTCGTCAGAGTAATTTCTCCTAACGTCTTCTCGCTGGAATTGTTAAATCCTGAGAGAACACGAGAGATTGGTATAATCTCGTCGTATAGTTTCAACTCCTGCACGACCCGGGATAATATGATGTTCGCCGAACTGCCTGGATCGACGAGTACTCTTCTGACATCGAACTCTTCTACTCGTAATGTTATCACTAGAGCATCCATATGAGGAAATTGCAAGCCATCTGCATCTGTTTCTTCAAAGGTTATTGTATCCTCAAGTCGTGGTCGTTTGGTCTTTGTAATAGATACTTTGGCGTATTTCTTTGCTGTGTATGTGACTGCGTCAACCTCAATACCTCCAGAGATGACGTTGACTGTCATTTTCGGAGATGATGCTCGGGGAGGCTCTGACTTATTTTGTTGGGCCTTTGCGTGAGTTTGCTTTCCTTTCTCTGTCAAGAACTCCTTAAGATAGCCCTTTTTCAATAGGTTAGCGACCTCGTACCTTAGAGCCTTGCAGTCATCCGTTGTGTGGTCGTGATCGCGATGAAATTCGCACCACAGGTTTATGCTGCGCTTGCTGGGGTCACCCTTCATATCCTTAGGCCATTTGACTTTTTCGCTCATCCCCTCGAGCACTGCTACAAGTTCAAC
Source organism: Petunia x hybrida (assembly GCA_037355625.1). Classification (NCBI taxonomy): domain Eukaryota; kingdom Viridiplantae; phylum Streptophyta; class Magnoliopsida; order Solanales; family Solanaceae; genus Petunia; species Petunia x hybrida. Next base: position 1,335,550 of record JBBBVM010000258.1, read on the forward strand.
TGCTCCGATGTTGAAAACGGGCAGGGTTGGAAGTCCACTAGAAGTGGAAGCGGAATCGTTGCCCCTTGCAAGGCCTTTGTTGTTACGACCGCGTCCATTTGAGTTGTTACGCGACCGATTGGGATATGGCTCGTGCCGTGCGTCTGGTTTATCTGTCTCGATCTTTCCCCCAGCGCCACTGGTGCGAGCCTGGCTCCGTCCCCGGGCACCTGTGCCAATCAATTTATCTTCGTCTATACGTACCTTTGAATTATAACGATTGTAGACATCCGACCAGTTTGCTGCAGGATATTCTCGCAAGGATTCATACAATCGTCTGGTCGCTTCAGAACTCTTGACGTCCAGGCTGTTAGTGAATGCAATAGCCGCCCACCGATCTGGAACTTTGGGTAGCAACATACGTTCACGCTGAAAGCGATCCACATACTTCCGGAGAGACTCCCCGGGCAGTTGTTTGATTTCAAAGATGTCTTCAACTCTTGTTTCGGTTTTCTGAGCGCCTGTGTGTGCTTTGACAAATAACTCCGCCATCTCGGCAAAAGATCCTATTGAATTTGGTGGCAACATTGAGTACCATCGTAGAGCGCCATCTGCCAAGGTCTCTACGAACTTCTTCAATTGTACTGACTCGATCTCCTCGTCGGTGAGATCGCTCGCCTTTATGAAGTTGCTAAACATCATTAAGTGGTCGTTGGGGTCAGTTGTTCCCCGGTATCTTGGTATGTTTGGCATTTTGAATGTTTTGGGTATTGCCTTTGGTGCTGCTTCTTTCTTCCAAGGCCTTTGAGTGTACCGTTGAACGTCAACTTTCTTCAAAGTGGGTGGTGCACCAGGGATCTGATCAATCCTCTCATGAAGGGAGCGCTGCAGGGCCTCCTGGCTTTCTTTGAACTGCCGGGTGAGGGCTTCCATCACCTCGCTCATTTCCGTTGGCACCGCTGACCCTGCATTTTGATTTTCAGCGTTTTCAGCGCGTCTCGAGGCATGAGACGGTGAGGCGTTCCTTGGACGTCCAGTGGGTGGATTTCCTGCGTTCGGCAGGTTTTGTCGTAGGCCGTCGATAGCTTCCCGTATCTGCCTATTGACTTCAGCCTGTTGCCGTATGAACTCAAGGACAGCGTCCCGAGAATTCCTCGAATTTCCAGGACTATTGGGTCCTCTAGGTCCTTGACCAGAGTTTCCTCGGCTAGGAGGGCGGCTGTTTCTGCTACCTTGCTGGCTGTGCTCGTTTTCCTGTTCGTCTGGGAGCACGTTCTCGTCCTCTGCAACGGGGATTACGTCGTCATCCGCGGGAATGTTGTCTAGCTGCTCGTTCTCGGCCAGATTCAAGTCCACTTGCTCCGCTGCGTTAAGGTCTTGTTGCCCGTCAATGAGAGCGTTGTTGTGAGAGTTGTTATCTGCCATTTCAAAAAGAAAACGAGGAGAGCCAACGGGCAGGAAGAAAGCGAAAAAAGAATAAAATACGACAAGCAATTAACCTACGGAAGTTATTGACCGGCTCCCACTGTGGTCGCCAAATTGTTTAAACCGTAATTCCGTTTGTTAGGTTAAGTCTCAATTAAATTTGTAAAGCGGAGTCACGATCAATAATCAAGATTAAATGCTTGAAATAAATGATTGCAGTAAAGACAAGGAAATAAAGGCACAATAAATGCGATACAATAAATGGAGATTTAAATAGAAGGAACCGTGTTCAGGCCGTATGGATCCGATCGAATTCCTTCCTCGTACTATTTGGGATACTTGAACGGCAATACAATAAATGAGATCAATTGATAGCGTGCAGTAATAATAAATATTGGCGGAAGGTAAAGGATCGGATATTAATTAGTAAATGGAGTACAGATGATTGTTCAGAGAGAAGGAGTTAGATAAAAAAGATGATACAAGACTTGTGACTCGAATTACAATATATAGATAACTAAGCGTCCGCTCACCAGCAGTTGTAACTCCTTGATTGAGCGGTTACGTTGCTTAAGGATAAGGCTTCTATTTTGAATTGGCTTGACGATGAGTTGCGACTACTCTGGCCGTGGTGACTGTTCATCTATCCGTTATAACTGCCCATCTTCGATTCTATCCGTTGCCTTTGCGCCCCCTTCATAGCCACGTGTCATCTGTGCGTTGTCCTACGTGGATGTCTAGTCACCAACTTTGGTGACGACGGATTTAACCCAATACACATAAGAATCACAAGAGAAACAAAAGTGGTTCTAAATATAAGAAACCATTGTCACAATTAGAGCCAAAGAGCATGTATTTTGGAGTGGTCAAGAATAGACTGTGCACTCGTTGTGGTAAAATGGGCCATTATAGAGATAGTTGCACAGCTCTATTCAAAGCAATTGAAAAGAACAAAAAATTTGTTTTACCTAGTTGGGCTAAAAGAGAATTGGTTCATCCATTCCATCATAAGAAGGAACCCAAGCTTGTCTGGGTTCCTAAAACTAACCCTTGATTGAGTTTTGCAGGCTAAGGTGAGAGGAAGCAACCAAAATGAGTATTTAGACTGTGGTTGCTCGAGGTACATGATTATAGACAAATCAAATCCTCTCACTTACAGCCTTCATTGGAAGGAGTGTGACGATGGTAAGAAAATCATTTATATTGTAAGGAATGAACTATTGGTATTTGGTTAAATTAAAGTATAACTGGTTGAGTTACCTAAGAGCCTTCTGATTATATATGTATCATAAAATGGTAAAGAAGATCTAGGTAAGTTTGATGAACGAACTGATGAGGGAACTCTTCCTAGGAAAGTCACCACATAGAAAAGCATACAAAGTATAAATAAAATGAACTCTATGTGTTGAAAGCATGCTTGTTATTCCTTTATGAAACTAACAATGTGGCTGAGAAAGGCATGCAGGAATACGGACATGAGACAAAGTTGTCCAAGAACCAGGTTCTTCAGGGTGGAGACAAATCTGAAGCTGAAGAAGGATCAAGTGAAATGACTGAACAATTGTTTCACCTTGACCGACAGGTTTTCAGTATGATCAGTTGATATTGAAGAAGCAACACATGAACCTGGCGCAAGAAGGAGAATCTAGAAGCTGATAGTAAGAAAGAACCAGTGGCTAAAACACATGTTCAATATGAAAGGCATGGATTCAAAAACTAGGGGGAACTGGTCCTCAGAATGATGAACTTGATTATGAAGAACCTCTGAGGAAGTCTGATGCATGCAGTGATGAAGCCATCTTCCTAGGATGTTCTACACAAAATAAGGTTCATATCGTGTATAACAAGAGAACCATGACTGTAGAGGAAAGTGTACATATAGTGGGTGATAGGTCCGATATGATGGCTAGCAAATGAGTTTATAATGATTAGGAAGTTGGTCTTGCTAGAGAAGAACGTGCTGGAGATTCAAAGAACTCGATTGAATGAGAAGGAGGTCAACCTGGAGTCATATGTCTTATTCAGGGGGAACAACGAAGCAATCAGACAGGGGGAACATCAGATCAAGAATATGAAAACTTAGAAGAACCTGGTCCTTCGCAAGGTCCCTCTGGAGAAACCTCTCATCAGATCAAGTCTAAACTTTGGAAGCATCAAAGTTCACATCCACTAGAGAACCCCATATCTGATCTAAAGTCTGGAATTGTTGCTAGAGGAGCTTTGAAGAACTTTTTTGCATTCTTTGTGTTTCTCTCATCTATGAAACCAAAGAATGTACAAGAAACACTTGAGGAGGCAGATAGGGTGATTGCTATGCAGAAGGATTTGTATCATTTTGAAAAGAACGAAGTATGGCACTGGGTCCTTTGACGTAAGGACAGGTCCCTCATTGGTACCAAGTAGGTATTTAGAAACAAGCTGGATGAGCTTTGGATTGTCACAAGTGGGTGTTTAGAAATAAGCTGGATGAGCTTTGGATTGTCACAAGGAACAAGGCAAAATTGGTGGTTCAAGGCTCAAGAAAAGAGACTCGTCTACGACGAAACCTATGCATCTATTGCAAGAATGGAAGCCATTAGGATGCTGATTGCTTTTTCCATTTATATGGAATTCACCTTGTATGAGATGAATATGAATAGTGTACTCCTTAATGGTTATCTAAATGAAGAGGTGTATATAGTTCAACCACCAGAACTTGATAGCACCGAGTTTTCTGATTATGTCTACAAACTTGACAAGGCAATGTATGGGTTGAAACAGGCTCCTAGGATCTGGTATGAATGGTTGTATGGGTTCTTACTAAAGGACGGTTTCATTGGAGGATAAATGGACAACACATTATTTCTAAAGAAGAAAGCCAAGGACCTGCCCATTCTTCAAGCCTATGCAAATGACATTAATGTTGTGCTACTAATGAATTCTTGTGCAAGGACTTCACAAGTTTGAGATAAAGAGTGTTAAAGCCTTGGACATACAAATTACATGAGGAACAAAGCTGAATCTGGAAGAGTTCTCGTATTAAAGACACAAAAATTGGAGGAATTATTGGTTTTCTTCAATACCTTACTGCTAGCAGGCTAGTCATTGTATTAATATATGTATATATGCAAGATTCCAGTCAAAATCAAAGGAGTAACTTATGTCAACAGTGGAAGGAATCTTGATATAGTTGAAAGGTCCTCATGACTTGTGTGGTGGTGGCATCCTCGAGGAGGAACTTTTAATCCTACTGGTTGTGCTGATGAAGGTTATTCTGGTCATCTTGTGGATATGAAAATTACATCTAGAACGGCACACCTTCTAGGTTTTTACTTAGTTTCATGGGCTACAAAATATATATATATATATATATATATATATATATATATTATGTGTTCCTCTCCACATCTAAAGCTGAGTATGTAGCAGCTGCTTCTTGATTGTTCATATCTCTTATAGATAACGAAGTAACTAAAGGACCTTACCAAGAACCTGGTCCATCCCAGAAGGACTCCGCTCTTTAAAATTCAGTATCACTTCTTAAGAGATAATATTGAAAAAGCCTAACTGCAATGAATTCTCTGTAGGATTGATGACCAGATAGCAGATATCTTCACCAAGGCATGGAACAGGGTACAAGCTGAAAGGAACAGGTTGGAACTGGGGATGACCAAAATACGCTAAACGATCTAGAACCTGGTTCCCTCGATGATTGGCTAGTGAAGTATCCTTTATGTCACTTGTTGAGGAATACATCAGAATGTCGTTTCTAGTTCTATACCGTAACAAGTATGCATGTCATCTATGTCAGAAACTGCTTACTGATTTCTAATGATGCTATTTATTGTTCAGATATGAAAAAAACAGAGAGAAACATAAGGTGATGAATCAGTTGCATATGTGTTCAGGTACGCATCTAAATTGTTGAGATTGTTTCCATAAATTTTATCTTAACTGGTTCATCTATTCCTTTTGTAACCACCTTGAATTGGCACCACTTTCTAAGCCATATTTGAAATTCAAAACCTATCTGATGACTTGGTGTCAGTTTCCAAGAACTCTTAATGATGAATCACTTCAATTCCTTGATCTTTTTCATTTCCCAAAAGAATTACATCAAACACTCAAAATCCTTCTAAAACCCATGTTTCACTCGAATCCAAAATTGTTAAACCTAAAGGGAACAAAGGAACTAAGCAAGCTGCGATGAACCCTTTTATGAGTTTGGCTTGAAGGTTTTTAGAGTGGGGTAAATAGAAAGAACCTGCTGAGGAAGTCGAAGAAACTGTTCAAGAACCTGGTTCTTCCTCGATTACTTTGACTACTAATGATGCAGAAATTGAAAGTTGTTGGGTCTGAAAATGTTCCTTTAAAGGTAAGACCTGAATCTACTAGAACAAGTTCCATTATGCATGAGGCAATTTTGAGCCCTGAGAAAGTTGTTCTTAAGTTATCAGTAACAGGGTTAAATGAACTTGTGAGTTCTGTAGGTGGTGATGGTTCTGGTAGTATACAAGAAAGGGAGAATGTTGTTGCTATAGAAACTGATGTTGCTAGTGTAGAGCCTGGTTAAGGTGCTATAGAATGAATTAAAGTTGCTGAGTCTGTGGAGTTTCAAATAGGCACAGTCGATGAACCTAGTTCAAAGGCTGTTCCTTCAAAGATTGTGAAGGAGAGTGTGGGTGTTGGTAGTTCAGTCAAGATAGGACAAATACCTGCTAAAGTTGTCAAAGGATTTGAGGAAGAACCTGGTCCTTCCTCAGTTCCTGAAACAGCTGATGATGCAGGACTTGACTAAACTGAGTCTGATAAGGAGAACTAGCAGAAAGAAATGGAGGAAAGAGTGGAGAAACAAAATGTAGAAGTGTTTGAAAAAGGAGAAAGTAAAAAGAAGTTTGGTGGTAAAGGTGAGAAATAGGAAGATGACGATGAAGTGATGTATGTTAGTGAGACAAAATGAAACTCAGGGGGAACTTTCTCATGAACAGGGTTCTTAGAGTAAGGGAATGACAGAACCGGTCCAAGAAAATTCAGCTGTCACTTTCGTTAAAATCAAGGTAAATTACTGTTTTGTGCGATAAATCTGATTTCATGACTAGTACGGTAGTACCTGATTGTGTTTCTGAATTGGTACGAGAATGTGGGGTTGAGTTTGAGTATCAACCATGTGAGGTCCCAGTCAATGAACGTAGTTTAGAGGCTGCTCCCTCGATGGTACATGAAAGGGAAAGAAGAATGGGAAAGATATTGCTAAATCTGATGGTGTTGCTGAAACAGAAAAGGACACTGTGGAAGAACCTAGTATACCCACTGGTTCCTCGACTATTGATGAAGCAGATTTGATGTTTCCTAATGATGAATGTTTGGAAAAGAGGTTGTGTCTTGGGATATGGCTGACTCTTTATATGTAGATGATCCTAGTGTATGTTTAAAGGATCCAAGATTGATGAATGGAAAATAAATTCAGTCAATTCCTAAAGATTTATATGGTGATAGTGATTAGGACAAAGAAGTTGTTCTCTTGACTGAAAGAAGCTGAAGCAATGGAGACCTATGTAGCAGAACTTGGAAAGTAGGAAGAAATGCACAAAGAACCTGGTAAAAAAGAAGGTAGTGCAGTGGCCAATGAACCATTTCTCAAGTTCATGAGGAACATGATGATGACGTACCCCTAATCCAATTAAGGAGAAGGACTACTGAGTGTGTTCTTCAAGTGCTGAAAGAGAAAAGAAATTGTAAAAGGAACTGGAGAAGAGGTGAGGCCTGCAGAATCTCCTGATGAACCTGGTCCTTGTGCAGAAGGAATAAGGTTGCTGATAAAAGGAATGAGGTGGACTGAGTGGTTGATTCAAGAAGCTTCTTATCGTGAAAGGTAGAATTCTCGCTGATACTGAAGAGAAGAGGATAGTACAGCTGGTTGCAAAGTTGAATGCTCAAAGCTAGAAGAAACCGGTTCATGAAGAGTCAAGAAAGTTGTACTCTTTAGGATTTGAGAGTTCTACACAAATATTCATGGGAAACCAAGGGTTACCAGAGCCACCTAGATAGGGAAAAAGGTTATGGCATCCTTCTATCCATTGTTGTTCTACTTTGTGCTGAAGAACCTGGTCCAGAGGTCCTAGTGTCATAGTGAGGTGAACTTTATAGATTTAACTTAGATATACCTATTGGATATGAAGGTTCATATCAATCTGGCCAGGAGTAATGATACAACATATAGAGAGGATAACTGATGTGGAACTAGGAGAGCATGCATTAGCTTATGGTTTTCTTCTTACATAGATCATGGAACTCGTTGGTATGTCTTTAGACAAATGTACAGAACCTGATCATCATGATGGCTTTGAAAGGAACATCCCAAAAAGCTGTGGTTAGCATCTAGACTTAGAATCTGCAGAGGAACCCATAGAGCATGATAACGATGAAGGTTCTTGTATAGGTGATTGGAATCAGAAGGTAGAAGCTTATGGAAGGAGAACTGGTGCTGGAAATGCAAGGAAACTCAAGGAACATTGCGACGATGCTTGCTCTTATAAGAATCTTTGTTCCATCCACTTTCCAGAGAAGAACCAGTTCCTACCCTATAACCCATATTCCACCAATTTCTCTGAGATCTTCGGTTTAAGACAATCTTTATGATCTTAATCTTAATGTTTTGGATGCTTATTTGGATATTTTGCTTGATTCATTACTGATCAATTCTCTTATCTTATGGTTTTGACTAAGCATCTTAGATTGAAGTTTGACAGGTTCTGCATATGATTAGTTTGCTGCCATCTAGGCTATAGACTCGACATTACTTGATTGGTTCTTTGGCAGGTGTACTGTGATCTTTTCGATGATGCCAAAAGGGGGAAGAAGAAATGTTGGAAGTGTTTGTGACCCAGTTTCATTCTAATATTAATTCTTATACCTGTTTCACTACTGGTGTGTTTGTTTGAATAGGAACTAATACTCATCCAGACAACATTTGTTTGTCATCATCAAAAAGGGGGAATTTGTTGAAGTTTGAGTTTTGATGATTGACAAACGGGAAGAACCTGGCGAAGGACCTTGTTCTTTGATAGGTTCTACTGGTGATGAAAAGATGCACAGAGCCTGGACGCAGCAGTATTACAATCCAAATTGGATTACGAGTCGCGCAGGAAGGTTCTACGAAGCAGTATAGGGAAGGAAGCAGAATCCTAGTAGGACTAGGAGAACCTCGCGCAGGAAGGTTCTTCGAAGCAGTGTAGAGGTCAATCCTAATGGGATTAGGAGTCTCTTGGACGTGAATATAAAAGCATAAAAGGCGGCTAAAAAAACCCTAATTGCCTTGGGTGCCAGCTGGAAGTATCTTGGAAGATCTACATAATAATGGGGAATATTTTCAAAGAGTCCAAGAATGGAAAAAGTGTGTTGGAGGTAAAACTGTATAAGGAAAGTATTTATTAAGTCCTAATTGGAGAATAATTCTTTTCCTTGTCCATCAAGAAGTCTTATGCACACTATATAAACATCATTATGAAGACTTCAAGAGGAATGCACGAAATACTATCTCTTCAGCCATATAGAGAGAGATTGAGAGCTCAAAAGGTTGATAATTCTGAAGAGAACGCGCAGAAGGAATTGACTGGACGAGAGGTTCTTCATCAGGCATAATAATACCTGTCCAGCAAGAACGTGCAGAAAGAACTGACTGACAAGTGGTTCTTCATCAAGCTGTATTGAGTTTCTGTCTTGGTCTAGTTCATATGTATTAGGGCTTTGAATTGTAACCTATTACGCTTATTTGAGAAGCATTGTTTAGGTACTTTATTTGGAGAAATCCTTGTGCTTTTAGGTTAGAGTTAGCTTAAAAGAGTTCTACGGTCGTGGATCGTAGGCAGTCTTTTAATTAGGAGTTTCCTAGGTGTGTTTGCTACAATTGAGTTGATTGTAGGCAGTCTTAGGTACTAGAGTTTAGTCCCTTGGTTATAGAGTTTGTAACCTAAAACTTGCTCATTGTGTTAGTGAAAGAGTTTTCAAAATCCCAGAGTGTGGGTCGTGGTTTTTCTGCCTTGAGCAAGGAGTTTTCCACGTAAAAATTCCTGTGCAAGTTTATTTCCGCATTATTGTTGTTAGCACAGTGTTTAGAGAAAACCCGTCAAAAGCTAGGTTCTTGCGGGCACGAGCAAGGTTCTTCGGAAGGCAAAAATCGGAAGATACTATTCACCCCCCTCTAGTGTCTGTTGAAGGTGCACCAAGTGCAACAAAATAAGAATTCTAAAATAGAACCAATAATTGTTTCTTTCCGATAAGAACAACTCCATAATCTATGATGATCTTTGCAAATGTGCAGTAGCATATTGACAAATGTCATTATTGCTGCGTTGACCACCGGGTCATGAAGACAATTGATATGATAATGATATGATGACAATAATGCTGTTTTTATTGATCAAGAAGGAAGTACAAGGGGAAACAGCACATTTACTACAGAGAACATAAAGAGAAATTTCCTTTCAATCCCTCTGTTTAATTACTAGTGGTATTACTTTTAAGGCGCTACAGGATGATCATTTTGCATGTTTGATGGTTGATTCCCAGATTCTAAGGATAACACATTTTCTTTGGAATTTTGGACTTCAATTCATCAATAAACCTAGTGAAATTCAGTTGAGATGATCCATTTATTGACACTGCATCTTCTAATGCTTTTCTGATTTTCTTGATTTGTTGCTTCATATCTTCTGCGACTTTTCCTTTTATCAAGAGCTTTACTCTCTCTGCCACTTCATCGCTCGTGATTGAACCTTTATCACAAAGGTTAATCCCGATCTTCCAATCATCAACCAGTAATTTTCGATTAGTAAATTGATCAGTCAACAATGGAAAACAAATAAATGGAACAGAACACCATATACTTTCCAATATTGAATTCCAACCACAATGAGTCAAAAATCCCCCTACTGCCGGGTGAGAAATCACAGCAGTTTGGCAGCACCATGGCACGATTAACCCCCGATCCTTAACACAATCTTCGTAACCAATTGGTAAATAATCAGTTTCTTCCGAGCTAACAATATCAGGACGAAGTACCCAAATGAAATTCACTTCACTGACCAATAGGCCACGGGCAATTTCCATGATATTTTGTTTACTAGTGTGAGCATAGCTTCCAAATGAGACATATAAGACTGAGCCATGAGGCTTGGTATCGAGCCAATCATTGCAATTTGACTCGGACCACAGGCTCGTTGACACTGAGTTCTTGGTGAATCCAGGGGAGAAAAGTGGTCCAATTGCATAAACATGCTGATTCTTTTGTAAAGCTGTAATTTTTTCCAATTCGAGTTCTTGCACAGTGTTACAAATAATAAATTCTGCTTTTTTCACGTCTTTGAATGCTTTGTCTATTATTTTGTTCACCACCATATCTGTATCATTAGACTGAAGATATGAAGCTAAATCTGTTGGCTTTATGACCTTCACTCCTGGTATGTAATCTATGTCGTCCTGGCGTTTGTCTAGCAAACCACGAAAATATAATCACTAACATAGAATTATAAGCTTTTGAAAAGGATTAATATCATAGACAATTAAAGTATATGCTTATGCTATTTGACTAATTACATAAAAACTGCCTGCTTTACAATTCAATTTTTTAAGAATGGTTTGAGTTGCAGAATTTAGGAGTATGACAAATCTCCTAACGAATATCATACAACAACTTATAGTAACATTTAGATTCTACGTTGTTCATATAATTGCTCAAAACTTTAATTGAAAAACAAAAATGATTAAATAAATGTTTTCTCAAGAAAATTGCTTTATGAAACAAAAAAGACATACTTACCAAGGCAATCGTAGTGGCCATTGTGCCTTAGCAAGTCCAAGTGATAATACACGCTTAAGACCAAAGCTGGTTCGGTCCAATATGAGACATTTACAAGACTATACTTCTTAGCTATAGTTGATGGCCATACGTAAAAAGTATCAGCAACTAGTATATTGGCTGATGGATTGGAACTGACCAATTTCCCAACAAGCTCATCAACATGGAAAACAAAATCATTCATGATAGCTTCAAAGAATTTATCATGGTTTAGTGATCGATCAAAATCTATAGAAAAACCATCATAAATTGTCACATCTCGAATATCCAGGCCAGATTTTTGTGCACCCGAAAATAGATCGTTGACTTCGCCATTGTCATTGTCCCTCCGAGCTTTTGATATTTGGTGGTGAACTGATTGAGTGTTCACAAAGGTAATGGTGAAGCCATTGGATGCAAGTTTAATAGCTAGATTAACAAATGGAATTACATGACCTTGTAGAGGGTAAGGAAACAATATAGCATGAGGTTTCTCGTGAGTTTGGTTCATTTTTTAAGTGTAGGATGTTTGATCTCTGCACTCGCTTTGTTCGTTTTATGTGTACATGAGAGAAAGAGGTACTATAATTTTTTTTTAAAAGTGAGTGTTTCCTCCACACTTAAGAGGAAGATTATTCTAAGATGAAGTGAATGTGTGTCTACATTTTATAGAGAAGTAAGATGAGGCATTTTGTGGAATGAAATGATAGGCATAAAGAGATAAGAATAGGACAATAGTGAATATATGAACCACGTATTCTTTGGTACTATTTTCTTATTAGTCTGTTCCAAAAAGAATGGTATAATTCTAAATTTAGAAATATTTTTGAGTTGAAAATAATACTTTTACCCTTAATAAAATGCTTTATAGCCACATATTTATGTAGGACTTATTTTGGACCACAAGTTCCAAAAGTCTTACCACATTTCTTAAACTCCGCTCCAAGTCAAACTAACACAACCATTTTGGAACGGATGGAGTAATATCTTTGACAATATTTGGAGGAAATTTCAGCAAATAGCTAGACTGGAATCCGAAACTAGTAACTCTAATAATTGGACAAGTATCAATCAACGTGGTGCCATTATTTTTGGGCAAAAGAATGTCACACTCATGACAAAGAAGTTTAATTTTGTTAGACAAAACAAAGTCACTAAGCTTTTCAGCATTATTTCTTACAAAGTTTTCGATCCAGCAAGATTCTTTTTTATCATCGATCCAATCCTCGTTCATGTTTTATTTATTATTTTTATTAATGAATAGATCACTTTATTTGAGATTGACTAAAAGTTCTTTCAAAAATTGATTATTTCCATTTTTATTCAAGGTGTTCCACTAATGTCCGTGATCGAGGTGGACATACTAATCATATCTAGAACGCTGATGATTTGCCTAAAAAATTTTAAAGGAAAGACAGACATAAATCTAACTTTAGTTTCATTCATCTAGATGTAAAACTTACTTTTGATGCACAATAACGGGATATGCTAAATTTTTGAAAGTGAAGAAAAGATACGAATTGTATTCCTATTTTGTCAAACAATGTAAGTTATTAGAGAAGAAACACATTTATTATGTGTAGGTAGTTATGTCTGAACTCCTTGGGGGGATTTGCAAAAATATGACACGGGAAGCAATGGTTTGCCTTTTTGTCCCCGCTAAGAGATGGTTTGCAAAAATGTCCCCGTTAAGATTTAATAAAAAAAATCTGGGGCCAAGACTTCCCGTTATATTTTTCCGCTTTTCAACACTTATCCCTTCGAGTATTGGCAATAGGCAATACTTGCCGCACTGGGCCGTAAGTCTTGGCAATTGCCAAGACTTGCCATTGTCCCCTGCTCGATTTTCCAACACTTGCACGACAAGTATTGGCAATAGGCAACACTTGCTGCACTGCGTCGTAAGTCTTGGCAATTGTCAAGACTTGCCCCTTCCAGTTTTCCCTGCATTCTCGCCATATAACTTGAAGTATTGGCAAAACAGTACTTGCCCTTGAAGTATAGCCAATTGCCAAGACTTACACATTTTTTGCCTTGAAGTCTTGGCTTGCGGACTAAATAAGGGCATTTTGCTAAAATATTCCTTAGCGCGGGTAATTTTGTAAAACCACTCCTTATGGAGGGCATCCGGTGAAATTTTTTGCAACTCCTTTATGTACAAAATTTCACTGGGTGTACCCGCATATCACTGGTTATGGTTTTTTGTCCCCCTTAAGAATGGTTTAGCAAAATGACCTTGGAGGCAGCACTTAAAGTTATAAATTGACAAGTGCTGCCTCTTCAGGAAATACAAAGAGTTAGTGCTACCTGCGAAGAGATTAAATGGGCAAATGCTGCCGAGGCAACACTTCAAGTTATCTAGAGAATGTGGGAAGAGATAAAAGAGCAAGTGTTGCCGATGCAAGAGGGGTCAAAGTCAAGTGTTAGTCAAGTGCTGCCTAAGAGGCACCACTTACGAGAAAGGGAGGGCAACACTTCAAGTTATCTAGAAGAATATGGAAAGAGATAAAAGGTCAAGTGTTGAAGGCAACACTTACTAGAATGGGGGGTCGGGATGCGGGCGTCAATATAAGATTTCGTAGGAGTAATTTCGTCTAAAATGTATTCATTAAAGTTAACGGAGGTCATTCTTACAAAACCGCTTTAAGCGGGGTCAATAAGACAAACCACAGTCTATGGTGTCATAGTTTTGTAAATTGCCCTCCTTTATGTACATGCTATAGACTGTTTCAAAAAATTTCACCCAGTGCCCTCAATAAGACATGGTCTTACCTAATTGCCCCCACTTACAAATGTTTTAAGTAAATGGCCTCCACATCATACCCCCCCCCCCTTATGAAAGGACTATTTTGCCCCCAACTGCGTTTAATTCACGCAACAGGTTTCCTTCTCTCTTTCCCCATTCCTGGCCTCCTTCTTTCTTCTTTGTGTGCTGGAAATTTGGAATTTTTTATTCCCTCTTTTTCGTATATTTGTTCCTGTTACCTTTTTATACTTATTGTTTATATATTTATCTGTTAGTTTTTTCCATTTCGATCTATGATTGTTAATTAAGATTGAGGTTCCTGTGGATTTTTTTCTTGTGTTTGCTTGATTCTAGTGATTTGAAGGTTTTTATTGCCTATGGCTATTAGATATTCATGTTTTGCATAGAGCTTAAAATCTTTACCATGGCCAAGAGTTGCATAGACTTTCTCTGCAATTCGCTTATTGCAGTAGAGTTTAAAGTCTTGGCTATTGCCAATACTTGCAGAGATGTTCCGTGTAAGTTGTCGCTTCCACCAGAACTTAGAGTCTTGGCTATTGCCAAGAGTTGCAGAGACTTTGTCTCCAACTTGTTCACTGCAGTAGAGGTAGAAGGCTTGGCAATTGCCAATACTCTTAGAGATTTTTAGTGTAAGGTCCCCTTTGCAGCAGAACTTAAAGTCTTGGCTATTGCCAAGAGTTGCAGAGACTTTCTCTGCAAGTTTTGCACTGCAATATAGGTAAAAGTCTTGGCAATTGCTAATACCTGCAGAGACTATTTGTACAAGTTGCTCCTTCCACTAGAGTTTAAAGTCCTGGCAATTGTGAATACTTGCAGAGACTATTTGTACAAGTTGTCCCTTCCGCTAGAGTTTAAAGTGTTGGCTATTGGCAATAGTTGTAGAGACTTTTTCTATAGTTGTAGAGACCATGGCAACAGGGCATAAAGTCTTGGCAATAGGCAAGAAGTCTCTACAAGCCTCCCATTGCAGTAGAGTTTAATGTCTTGGCTATTGCCAATACTTTAGAGATTTTCAGTGTAAGTTTCCCTTTGCAGCAGAACTTAAAGTCTTGGCTATTGCCAAGACTTGCTGAGATTTTTTTCCTGAAGTTGGCCATTGCAAGAGGGCTTAAAGTCTTGGCAATAGCCAAGAAGTCTCTCCCAGGTGCCCATTGCACCAGAGCTTAAACTCTTAGCTATAAGGCAAGGGTTGCAGAGACTTTCTCTGCAAGTTGGCACTTGCAACAGGCCATAGAGTCTTGGCAATAGGCAAGAAGTATATGTAGGGTGTTGATTGCACCAGAGCTTAAGCTCTTGGCAATAGTTGCAGAGAACTTTACCCTTGCAACTTGAAGAAATCTTACGTTGAAGGAATCTGTAAAAGGAATGGGGTTTTATGTTTTTCTTGATTGCGTGAATGGAGAAAAGGAGGGGAGGGACTGGGCGAGTCTTTTTATTGGTTGTGAGGGGTATTTTCGTCCGGAATAAGTTTCATTAAACTAATGGAGGGCATTTTTGCTAAACTACTGTTATTGAGGGCATTTTGGAAAACCAAAGCTACCCGTGTCATATTATTGCAAATCAGCCAGATTGTTTTCTTAGAGCCGAGTACGTAAAAATTCAGCTTCTGTAAAAGTTTAATCAATTATAGTTTACTCTTTAAATGGTGTATTTTTGTTTTTGTATTTCTTTTCTTCCATATTTAAGCAGCTGCCGTACAACTGTAAGGGTGGGCATTCGGAATTTCGGTTCGGGTTCGATTTTTATAAGTTCGGAATTTCGATTTTTGGTACTTAAATGTTGATACCAAATACCAACCAAAATTTATTCGGTTCGGTTCGGAATTATGTAATTCGGTTCGGTTATTTCGGTACGGTTTCGGTTTTATAATTCGGTTTTTATTTCAATTTTATGTCGTTCTATTAATAGCATTTTTACAAAACCAAATTTTGTAGTAGCAGAATTTTACTGAGAAGTCCATGATGTTGGGAGCCATCAGCCATAAATTAAAGTTGCATTGTGAGAAATTGAATAGATTTTAACTAACTAGTAAGTGGTAGAGTGCCACTGTACCAACTCCTAAGGTTGTTCAACCTTAATAAGCTTTCAACGTGCTTTAAAGGGCCACAACCCACAACACGTTAGCAAGAAAAAGAAACAATGTTCAATAATATTCTTAACTCTGTCAATGATAGAAATTTATCAGCGTATCAATTCCTGGCATCTACTTGTAACATTTAATTGAAAAGTATGGCAGGCCAAGGTCGTAACATTTTAATACAATCATGCCTTCAAACAAAGTAATTTCTACAATTAGAAGTAATTATATCACAAAGTATTTATTCATCTGGTTATAATACAGATGGAGAACTTACAAAAAGAACGACAAGAAGTTGCAACTTGACCTCTTCAATGCAGAATAAGGAAGAAAGAAGTGTGAATAAAGTATATTTGCTATTTGGGCTAAGAAATAATTGGACTTGGGTTTGGTTTTAGTAATTAGAATTGTATTATGTATATATTTTAAATATATACACTATAAAAAAATTCGGAATTTTGGTATTTCGGAATTTGACACCTCAAAACCGAATTCCGAACCGAAATTTCGAAATACCGAATTTTTACACCAAATAGTGTTCCAAAAATCCGAAATTCCGAAACCGAAAAACTAAATTAATTTGGTTCGGTTCGGTTTTTCGGTTTTCAAAATTTATGCCCACCCCTACGTACAAGTCACGTGCTTCTGCTAGCTTTTAAATAAATAAATGACGTTAGTAGCTAAATAAAAGACTGATTAAACTGAGGACCACATTCAGTTCGCTTTTTTTTTTTCCCATAATTAAACTGTTTGTATATCAATTATCATCTCTTTACATTTTCTGGAAAGAAAATTCTGTGAATATGTGTGAATATCTGTCCTTTCCAATCTTTTTCCTTTTCCTTTCTTAGCTTGAATTAGTCATTTTTCTTAAAAGAAAAACAGAATTCACGATGTTAGTTGGTGTAGGTCAGTATCATTAGTAACTCGGGGCATTTGGTGCTTTGACCTCTCTCAAGTCTTCAATTAAAAAAATGACCTCAAAATTTTAAAATTGGGTAGATGACCTCCTCCTTTTTAATCATGTTTAAGGCTTAATTATCCTTTAAAAAACAGAAACACCCCAACCCCCCATATGTTGAATATGACAAAATGGTCCTTCTTCATAAATAATTTTTTTTTACCAAAACTATAAAATTTCTTCCCCAAAATTTCTCCACCTCGTTCTAGCTCGAAAACAGACCAAATTTAGGGTCTGAGCTCACAATTTGTTTCAAACTCTTACAAATCTTAGTTCCATCTTTCTTATTTCACTATCCATTTCATAATTTTTGTTTGTAAGAAAGCTCGATTATTTTTTATTTATTTCGGAGCAAAAGCTTCAATTTTTCGATTTTGCAAGGTATTTTATCACTACATTTGATTGGGTTTAGTTCTTTCGAGATATGCGTTGTGTTTTCTTCATCTAATAAGCTTCAAAAGCTCTGTTTTGTCGCTTTGACGCTGTTCCATTAGAGATATGGTTTTCAGATCTGCTGTAACAATTTATCATCAACCAGTTCTAGTCGATTGTAGACCTTATCGCAATTAATAGACCATTGATTGAGCGCTATGCAGTAGTGGATACTGATTTCTAGGATCAATAGGTGGAGATGACGACATGTTTGTTTGACATTCCATGACAAGTACAACATTACTTATTTTCTTAAAATTAGACGCTATGTATGACAAGTTAGTTAACAACGTCGTTGAACGTGGTTAATTAACTTGCTACCTACGCGTGGTATCATTAGCTATATGCTTAATATTGCGTCTAAAAGGGGAAAATAGTTTGTTCATTCATAAAATAATAGTAATATGTGTGTATTTCTCCTTGATATCGCTAGTAATAGCAGTAGACCTATTTCAAACATATTTATTGCAGAAAGGTTCAAACTTCTAACTTGAAACAATTAAAATAAATATATATTTAAAAGAATGATAGAACTTTACTAAATTAATAATTAACTATTGAAAGTTTATTAATAGATTATTGTAAAGAAAAAATAAGATAATATAAAGAAGGACCAATAGTTTATTAATAGATTATTGTAGAGAAAAATAAGATAATATAAAGAAGGACTACATGTGAATACTACAAATTTGATATCATAAAAATAAATTTATATTCATAAAAATACAAACACTCTACTAAATATATAATCAACTACCTATGGTTTATTCATAGATAATTATAGAACAAAAATTAGTTAATATTAAGAAGGATGACCGTGTGTCCCTTTCAAATTCAAAAATAAGCATACATTCAAATATCAGAAGGGATATCTCTGCATCAGCATAATAATATTTTTCATCAATCAATAATATAATGTCGTTTGATTAATAAAAAATATACATTCAAATGAAAAACTAACACTGTACTAAATTAATAATCAACTGTTCTAGGTATATTACACATGTTCCCCAAAAAATTGATATAAATAAACGTAAAGAATCATTTAAAAAAATACCAAGTTTGTGAACTTGATAATCAACCGTCCTAGGTATATTACTCCCCACCGTAAAATAAAAAAAATTAACCAAGGACTAACGTGTCCTCTTAAATACTAATATAAAAGAATTCAAACAATCATTTAAGAAAAAATACCAAGTTTGCTAAATTGATAATCAATCATTCTGACTATATTAATCCTAACTATAAATTTGTAATAAATATAGAATAAAGACTACACGTGTCCTATTAAAATTAGTATAAAATAAAATATTATACGTGTCCGCTCTTAATTTGATAAATAATAAAATACTACACGTGTCTCCGTCCAACTATCCGGAGTGTTATAGGTTGACAATCTACAAATTGTAGGTTTATCATCGATATTGATTTAACATTTAATTGAGGTATTAGCACCGAGACATATGCGTAACAACCCTTAAACACTAAACAAAGATGTTAACAACATTGTGAGATGATATAAGCCATACAAGTAAATTAAAGTATCGCTTACTTCTCACGTTATGATCGTCCTCTGATCTATGTTAGGGAACAAGGTCTTGTTCAACCACAACCATAACATTTGTATACATTTGATACATATGTAAACAACCCTTAAACATTAAATAAAGATGTTAGTAATGTTGTGAGATGGTATTAATCCATACAAGTAAATTTAAGCATCAGTATCTTCTCACATTACGATCTTCTTCTATGTTTAGGGAACAAGGTCTTATTCTACCAGAACCTTAATATTTGTATACATTACATGTATTTTATCAAATGTCATTCATTGTCAATGCTATTGATCATTATTATAGTACATTGTGTAAGAACTTTGTCATGTCAATGGTTTTCTAATTTGTACACCATCAAATGACCATTTTCTATTGTTTAATATAGAGTTTTTATATTAAATTTTAGTAAAATCCTATCCATATATGATCAATTTGACTAAGGTTGATCATCAAATACAGTGTAATTTTAGCGTCGTTGATAATATACTTATTAAGCCACATCCATCGACCTAAACCCAAACTCCAAACTTCAAATCCCAAGCGCGTAAACCCTAAACCCTAAATTCCAAACCCTAAATGCCAAACACGCTCGTGTTATATTCTCAATGATAATAGTAATAATAAACACATCACCTGAGCGATAGGTGTGTCGACACCCATTTTTTCCCGAACTGGTTAGAGTTCGAAAACAGGGTTCGACTTATTGGAACTCACGGATAAGACTTGGAGTCGCCACCTAACATATTTTTTAATTAGGCGTATTGTTTCTAGCCAATTTTAATGTTAACTCCGAAATTTGATCTACGAACCGAAAATTCTGAGTAAGGGTTCAAATTAACTCAAGAGAAAGGTGTTAGGCACCTCTCAAATTCCACCAAGTGTGGTTCCCCGGCCGGACTAAATAATTGGGATTTGAATAATAAATTAAAGTAAAACAAACAAGAAATTTCCACTAATATTCTACAATACAAATAATTTGCATAGAAAATAAATATTCGTCTTCTTTAATGTCTTCATCCTTCGCAAATTTCGTCTCAGATATTCCTTGAAAAGAAAACGAATAGTTAGTGCAAATAAAATAAAGTATAAAATAAAATGAGATAAAAAGTAATAAAGTATTGTTCACTCCAAATGCGTTGTCCTTTAATAGACTTCATTCAAATGTACCTCGCAAAAAACATAAAAATAAATTAGTATTATTACTAATAAAATAAAGTTAAGCAAAAATAAAGTAGTAGTAGTAATAATAATAATAATAATAATAATAATAATAATAATAATAATAATAATAATAATAATAATAAAAGATAATAGAGGGAAAATAGATTTTTTTGAAGATTTTAGGCTCAGATTTCGTCGTATCGGGTAGAGGTTTAAGGACGTCGATACGGCTGCAAACAACGGTGGCCGACCGTGTTGCCATGCCAGGTACCGGTCCTACACACTCTATGCTCATTTTGTAAAGTGTATACTCATCATCATCGTCTTGTTTGTTTATTTTCGGGACACGTAAGGGACGATAAATATGGGATGGGACTTGTATTGGCCTCCAAACGTCATTAGCCAAATAATGTAATATTTGTGCATGATCAGTCTAGTTTTGCAAAGCCTCAAATGGAATGTTTTCATAAGCTTAGCACAATATATGTTCGAAATACTCGAGGCAATTGTCCAAAGGTGCATCAGGAACATTTCATCCATTTTGGCAAAGTCAATGGTCCAAAGCTGAATAACACAGAACTATAATGGCACAAGAAAAAATATCTCGAACCAACAATAATAACCATAGCCAACTCGAAATCAATACATATCGACAGCAGTATAAAAGTATAGGCGACGTAGCCAAACAAAGTCACAGTCAAATAGAGCGGAGAGGGGAGCGACTTCCAGCCCGTTTTCCGGTGACGGGCAGCGTCACTGCTACCCCCCGATGTTTCGATTTAGATCCAGTAACAGACGAAGGAATCAGAGAAAAGGGAATGAGGTTCGCCGGCAAAATCATGGTGGCAGCAGTGAGAAAAACCATGTCAACAGAATCAGGGAAGGAGGAGCAACGCCGATGGTGGAGTCGCTACCACTCCAAACCTCTCAATTTCAATAACAGATTAGAGGAATAAGAGGAGTGAACGGGATGAATTTGACCGGCCACTGGGTTTTTCGATCAAAGTAATGGCAGCAGTGGATGTCCTCTGTTTCCTTTTGATTCGATATGCATATGTATGTGTGTTGTATGTTTCTAATCTATGAGAGATGGCGTATGTATGTGATTGCATATGTGTGGGGCGGTGGTTTTGATCTCGTGTGTATCTGATCTTATTTTTGTGAGTGGGGTGTATAAAGGAGAAAGAAGAAAGGTCTGGGGGTGTGTAACACCCCAGCTAAGGGTTAGGTGTCCCACATCGGCATAACACAGGAGAGATGCTGGGTATATAAGTTAACTGGCCTTAGACCCTAGTGACGCGTTTTAAAGCCGTGAGGGCCTAGGCCCAAAGCGGACAATATCACTGGCGGGCTTGGGCTGTTACAGATGGTATCAGAGCCACTCCGTGTCAGCCTTGTCGATGTGGGTTAAAGTTCAGGGCTAAGTCTAGGCGAATCCCGGTACGCGGGGCAAACCTCAGCGAGGACGCTGAGTCCATAAGAGGGGGTGTATGTAACACCCCAGCTAAGGGTTAGGTGTCCCACATCGGCATAACACAGGAGAGATGCTGGGTATATAAGTTAACTGGCCTTAGACCCTAGTGATGCGTTTTAAAGCCGTGCGGGCCTAGGCCCAAAGCGGACAGTATCACTAGCGGGCTTGGGCTGTTACAGATGGTATCAGAGCCACTCCGTGTCAGCCTTGTCGATGTGGGTTAAAGTTCAGGGCTGAGTCTAGGCGAATCCCGGTACGCGGGGCAAACCTCCGTGGTGAGTCTAGGCGAATCCCGGTACGCGGGGCAAACCTCAGCGAGGACGTTGAGTCCATAAGAGGGGGTGTATGTAACACCCCAGCTAAGGGTTAGGTGTCCCACATCGGCATAACACAGGAGAGATACTGGGTATATAAGTTAACTGGCCTTAGACCCTAGTGACGCGTTTTAAAGCCGTGAGGGCTTAGGCCAAAAGCGGACAATATCACTGGCGGGCTTGGGCTGTTACAGAAAAGATGTAACGCCCCAGCTAAGGGTTAAGTGTCCCACATCGGCATAACACAGGAGAGATGCTGGGTATATAAGTTAACTAGCCTTAGACCCTAGTGACGCGTTTTAAACCCGTGCGGGCCTAGGCCCAAAGCGGACAGTATCACTATCGGGCTTGGGCTGTTAAAGATGGTATCAGAGCCACTCCGTGTCAGCCTTGTCGATGTGGGTTAAAGTTCAGGGCTGAGTCTAGGCGAATCCCGGTATGCGGGGCAAACCTCCGTGGTGAGTCTAGGCGAATCCCGGTACGCGGGGCAAACCTCAGCGAGGACGCTGAGTCCATAAGAGGGGGTGTATGTAACGCCCCAGCTAAGGGTTAAGTGTCCCACATCGGCATAACACAGGAGAGATGCTGGGTATATAAGTTAACTAGCCTTAGACCCTAGTGACGCGTTTTAAACCCGTGCGGGCCTAGGCCCAAAGCGGACAGTATCACTATCGGGCTTGGGCTGTTAAAGATGGTATCAGAGCCACTCCGTGTCAGCCTTGTCGATGTGGGTTAAAGTTCAGGGCTAAGTCTAGGCGAATCCCGGTACAAGAGGCAAACCTCAGCGAGGACGCTGAGTCCATAAGAGGGGGTGTATGTAACACCCCAGCTAAGGGTTAGGTGTCCCACATCGGCATAACACAGGAGAGATGCTGGGTATATAAGTTAACTGGCCTTAGACCCTAGTGACGCGTTTTAAAGCCGTGAGGGCCTAGGCCCAAAGCGGACAATATCACTGGCGGGCTTGGGCTGTTACAGATGGTATCAGAGCCACTCCGTGTCAGCCTTGTCGATGTGGGTTAAAGTTCAGGGCTAAGTCTAGGCGAATCCCGGTACGCGGGGCAAACCTCAGCGAGGACGCTGAGTCCATAAGAGGGGGTGTATGTAACACCCCAGCTAAGGGTTAGGTGTCCCACATCGGCATAACACAGGAGAGATGCTGGGTATATAAGTTAACTGGCCTTAGACCCTAGTGATGCGTTTTAAAGCCGTGCGGGCCTAGGCCCAAAGCGGACAGTATCACTAGCGGGCTTGGGCTGTTACAGATGGTATCAGAGCCACTCCGTGTCAGCCTTGTCGATGTGGGTTAAAGTTCAGGGCTAAGTCTAGGCGAATCCCGGTACGCGGGGCAAACCTCAGCGAGGACGCTGAGTCCATAAGAGGGGGTGTATGTAACACCCCAGCTAAGGGTTAGGTGTCCCACATCGGCATAACACAGGAGAGATGCTGGGTATATAAGTTAACTGGCCTTAGACCCTAGTGACGCGTTTTAAAGCCGTGCGGGCCTAGGCCCAAAGCGGACAGTATCACTAGCGGGCTTGGGCTGTTACAGGGTGTGTATACGTATGTGTGTATATGCTTGCTGCTGCTGGGGTGTGTGTGTGTGTGTTATTTCTGTCCCTGTCCAATGGTGAAATCACTAGAGTTTTACTCACATCTCGAATGAATTCAAGAACATATTCGAAGAAATTCTATAGTCGGAAAGCTGAAAGACCAAAAATGGCTAATTTCTTAGGATTAGGCTAATCACTTAGCCGTTGGAGTCATCCCATTTTTTAAAGGGATTTTGGGGAGTGATTTGAGAGACATATAGAATATTGAGAGAGATTGAGAGGATCTGATGTCAAGGGGAGACGTTGAGGAGTAATTGAAGAAAAAGAGACCTTATGAGGGGTGCCCAGAATTGTGTATATTGAGGTTGAATTTATGGCTTGGAATAGAATGTCATAAATGGAAATAATCAATTCATTAGGCAGAAATTTGAACCATGCACAAAATCAGTGAGAGATATATGATATTTTATTTTATCTAAAAGATTATGTGTTGTACTTATGGAGATTTTAATAGTCATGAAAGAGATAAATATGGAGACAAGATAAAGAAGGAAATAAAGGATACATCAAAATGGAAATAAGCTAGTGCCAAACCACAAGAGTGTTAATTAACGAATAATAGTCGGCTAGTAAAGTATTTTGCGGAGAAGATTGAGCTACTCAATTTAATTGTGTTGACGGAGCAGGCTTTAATTGATTATCGTTTGAAAAATATTGAGCTTATCAATTTAATTAAAGAATCATGCAATATAACGAACATATACGCATATAAACAACACACTAATTAACTGTAAACGAGCACCAATAAAAGTAAAGACCAATGAATATGCGCGAACCTAAATAGGTGAATAAATAAATAGGTGTGTATATGTGAGGGTGTGGATGTATTTACAATATATTTAGGAATTAATTAGCTTATATTTAACACTTGAAAATGCTAATGAATATGAAAAATATTTGGTAAAATGTGCAACTAATTTGATAAAATGTCACTTAATACAACTAAATAAAAAATGAGCTCAACTGAATATAATTAAGTATAAATAACTAGGAATAGGTAATTAGATATATTAATTGCGTATATAGTCACAATTTATGGATGTGCTTAGGGAATGACCTAAATGATGTAATTATATAATATAGTCACACTTAAATATATATAATATATAAATAGGAGATAACACAGGTAAATGCATGTCTTCTAATGCATATTTTGATTAAACAACCAATATTGCATCTTTAAGTTAAATACGACTAATTAATGGGAAAAGGAGGGACAAAATTGGGTGTCAACAAGGTGTACATAGACTACAGCCAGGTTGTGTATAGACTTTTTATTGAATTAGTATTTAACTTAGTTTGTAAATAGACCAAAGTTAAGTTGATGAGATATTATAATGGACCACAATTAAGTAGTTAAGATGTTGCTTATTTATTAATTTAATGCTAAGTATCTTAAATCAAATACATTTTTCTAATAGTTGATAATCGACTGTCTACTGCTTGAGTGTAAACCACTCGTTAAATACTATCAACCATTGTATTTCATAATCAACTATCTTCGTGATGATCATTAAATAATAAATTGAATTGTGGATAATTGATTAAGTATAATAATTTTTTGGTTGAGTGTCGTTCAAGTTCGATTTAGAAATTTTAATGAAAGGTATTACTTTGTAAATTGGATTAAATATTGGCGCAAGCCAAGTAAATGAAAGCACACAAAATTTGTATAAACCAAAAGTCTTATTTAACTAACAATAACAATAATAATTTTAAAGCTTTCATTATTGGAAATTCTTTTTGATACATAAAAGATACAAGATTATACAGGGGCTCTTGGAAAAGTTGGAAGGGTGATGTAGTTTTCTTCTTAGTCGATTATTCAATGCGTTAGTCTTCAATTGATTAACTTACATTTTATAACCTAAAGCAACAATTCAAGCACAACGTCAATTGCCCATATGTTGCCACCTCCACCAGTTGATCCAAGAAATCAGTATCCGCTACTGCATAATTGCCCATCAGTGGTCTATTAATTGTAATAAGTAAAGTTAATCATCGACAGGATTGGTTGATGAACTGTTACAGCAGATCTGAAAATTAAAGCAACTAAACAGAGCTTTTGAAGCTTATTAGATGAAGAAAACACAACACATATCTCGAAGGAGCTATACCCAAGCCAATGTAGTGACAAAACACCCTACAAAATTGAAAAATTGAAGATTTTGCTTCGAAAAAAAATAATGAATTGAAAAGAAGAAGAAAATAAAATATAAAATAAATAGTGTTATCAACGTCCATCTCGCTTTCTATATTATTTTCTTAGAGGTGATACGAAGGTAAGTAATAATTTCACTTGTCTTGGAATGTCAAACCAACATGTTGTCATTTCCACCCATTGATCCAAGAAATTAGCATCCACTACTGCATAGCTCCCTTCAATGGTCTATAATTGCGATAAGGTCTACAATCGACTAGGATTGGTTGATGATAAATTGTTACAGTAGATCTGAAAATCACAGATCTGAAAACCACACATTTAATGGAGCAGCGTCAAAGCAACAAAATAGAGCTTTTGAAGCTTATTAGATGAAGAAAACACAACGCATATCTCGAAAGAGCTAAACCCAAGCCAATGTAGTGACAAAACACCTTTCAAAATCAAAAAATTGAAGCTTTTGTTTCGAAAAAAAAAAAATTGGAAAGGTTTTGAACAGGAATGACGTGTTGGATGTGGGGAGGATGGGGGAGGCAAAAACTTATGGAAGAAGATGAAAGGGTTTTGAAAAAATTGGAAGATAGGATGAAGAAACAATTTAAAATGGTGCAAGACCCATTTTTTATTTTTGACCCGGAAACAATAACCCGTTTTTGGGTGATTTATATACTTTCCGACAAGTTTCAAAACCACCCACAAGTTTTTCTATTTTTAATTAGATCCCCAACACCCACTTAACCATATTTAAGATTTTTCCTCAATAAAAATAAGCCAAAAAGAAAAAAAAATTTATTTAAGTGAAATTTTCGGAGGGTCTTTTAGTTAAATCTTCTCTAGTAACTCTCTGGACCGCTAGTACTCAGGTGATGTACAATTTTGCAAGATACAAGTAGTTATAAACTTGGAGATAGCGTAATTTTACGAGTTTTTGGCCAAAAACATCTCTAAACTCAACCTACAACTTAAAATACATCCTTAAAATATCTAAGCTAACAGAAAACATCCTCAATGTAATTAGCAGCTTTCATCATGCCGTTAAACTCTGGCAAGAAACTAATGCAATCTTTTTTACTATCACGAGTATTGTGATAGTTTTTATATTCTTAAGAGTAACTTACATGTCAAATGTTGTCAGTATGCTTTAGGTCTCACGAAAATTTTAATATTTTCATGTGTATACTAGTATCTATTACTTTTATTTTCAATTTAGTTACCTTCTCCATATACCACGTCCATCTATATATTATTATTTTACGAAAAATTAGAAAAGTGCTGACCTCTTGTAAGGAAGTTGATAGTCCTATTGAATAATTCTAAGGATCAAAGCTCGGCCGACTTCTATTATTTCGAGTCGTAACTCGTAAGTAGGTGTTTTATCAATATAGAATATGTTATTACCTTTGCAATAAGATTCGTCTCTAGAGTTATGCTGTTACCTTAGCGATAAGATTCATCTTTAAAGTAACTTTGGGATAGAAATGAGTAAGTTATCTGGCTTATGCTAATATGGTAGATTCGCGTTTTACTTGTTTTTTCAATTATTTATAGACTTTGATGATATATTTGTCGAAGTCAAAATTTTGATTCCCAGAGAAAAAAATATGAGTAATCCTATATCAATAGCGAAGAAGATGGAGGAAGCTGTGACCAAAATGCATCGGAAAGTGAAATCGAATAGTTTGAAGACTTTTGCTGTATGCTTTTTGCCGTTGTGCTGCTATGACTATTTTCACTTCTTTTGTTTAAAATAATGTTCTATTTTACTTTGGTTTAAGTTTTGAAATTTAAATTTTAGCAAAGTACCTTCGATTGAAGATACATTAACTTGTATGGTTAGATTAATCTGTAAAAAGAAAAATCAAAGGTATCTTTAGTTTGTGACGGATACCTACTTTTTTTGGCAGTGCATGATCTTTTTTATTTATTTTTTGTTTCTTACATGTGACCAAAGGTTTGAAAAAACTACGAGTATCATTTTGTAAAGCTAAAGATGTCTTTTGTGACAGTCGGTCAATTTTACTAGTTTATAAGTAATAGTCTAGGATTCTATTGTTTGTAAGTTAATTTTCTAATGTATCCTAGTTTAGTAGAGCATATTCGTTTACGATGAGCTCTGCTTCAATGAAGAATTCCTTCAATAGTTATATTATTCCACTTTTTGTGTTATGTACTCATGTGAAATATTTTAATGTAGTATGTTTTAAATTTCTAATAATTTTGGAGTAGTGTCTATTGTTTGTGAAGTAATTTTCTAAACTGTTCACGTTCTGTGGAGTTTCCTTGTTATGATGAGCTCTGTTTAAGTAGTAAAATTTTCACCCACAGACCATTTTTGTCACTGCTATTTAGTTTGAAGCCATTTTTTTTATTGGTCTTACATGAGTGGCCACTTTATGTCCTTTTGTCCCCACTAAGAAATGTTTTAGCAAAATGGCCTCCTACCCATTTTTAAACGTGTAAAAAAACTATTTTGCCCCTGAATAAAACTAGTCCTAATTCTGTCCAATCTGCCCTTTTTCTTCTTCTTCTTCTTCTTCTCCTCTCTCTCCCCCCTGCGAATTAGGGTTCGTTTCCTTCTCATTTTTTTTCTTTGTTTAGTTTGCTACGAATTTGTCTTTTTCCTTAGTTGATGCTCATTATTTATCCAATTTTTCATTCCGTGAATGTTTAAATTTTATTTTTAATTGGTAATTTTTATATAATTTGTTACATTAAATAATTTTAATTAGGTAGTTAATGTGATTTTTAGTAAAGCATTTTTGTTACACTTTGATTTCCTTTGACTCTAGAAATTATTTCCCACAGGGCAACGGTTGACACATAAATTATATTAATTATGTAGTTAATTTAATATTTAGCAAAGTGTTGGTGTTTTAGTTTATTTTCCTTTAACTGTAGAAAGTGTTGCCCACAGGACAACAATTGACATAATATTCAAGCATAATCTTCATTTTTCCTAGAAATTGTTGCATTGTGGGCAACAATTGACATCATAACATCAAGTATGAGTTGTGTGTTTTTGTATGGGAAGTGTCAAGCTGCATTTTTCTTATTGCTTAGTAGTAGATATTTTTCTTTTTATTCTCGTTTCTCTTTGGATGTTGATATTGTATTTTTTTACTGGTACATGAGAAGTTGTTGGTGTGAGTTCATTATAGTCCGTCGTAATGTACGTTTTCTCGTCTTTTTTATTAGTTATGTTTTTATCTAAATATTAACTTTTTTGTTGCTCAAGTATATTTGTGATGTGTTGTGTCATAGGAAGAAGATCAATTCTTTAAGTTTGAGCATTAGTTTGATGCCAATGGTTGTTGGGGTGGTGATATGAGGTATAATAGTTTGATAAGTACGTTTCTGTCCGAGCCTCAGATGATGATGTTGAAATGAGGTGTTTTTGGAAAATTCATGGAAATGTTTCTTGGAATGTTATTCATTTTATGATGTTTTCTACAGACGTATTGCGCCAATGAGATGTTGATTAGGTTTAGTGTATTCGGCCATCCATGTGTATTCGATTTGGATGCTTTTCATTTAGGGATTTTCCCCGGTGATTTGTCTGCGCGCGAGGGTTCTGTTGAAACACCTCCTGCTCAATAAGATAAGGTATGTGTAAGTGTTGCATTTAATATTCAGCAAGTCCAACATAAAGTATTTCTTTTTTGATGGTATAGTTTTAAGATCTGTCATTTTTCTCTTTAAAACAAGTACAAGTGGAAGTGTTGGCTGGTTGTAAGCAATTCAGTAGCTATTGGGTGGAAAGAGGTAACGGGAAAGTATTTTATTATTTTGCTATGATTTCAATTGAAATCCTCATTAGAGAAGTCAGAGTAAGATGTTGTCTGCCTGGCAGCAGTTTAAGACCTCAAAGTTGTATATAGTTGGGTAAACATATGTCAAATATTGCCTCTCTGTCAATACTTGTCAATAGAGAAGTTAGAGTAACATGTTGTCTACCTGGCAGCAGTTTAAGACCTCAAAGCTGTATATAGTTGGGTAAACCTATGTCAAGTGTTGACTCTCTGTTAATACTTGTCAATAGAGAAGTGTATTGACAATAGAGAAGTCAGAGTAACATGTTGTCTGCCTGGCAGCAGTTTAAGACCTCAAAGTTGTATATAGTTGGGTAAACCTATGTAAAATATTGCCTCTATGTCAATACTTGGGCTATTTTTTCAGGATGGTTGTGTTTTTCTCTGTGTAGTTGTATATATCAGCTTTTGTGTTTATTTCTAATCTTTGTTTATGTGATTGGTTTCATAGATTGTTGAAGAGTCACCTGATTGTCATCGATTGAGGAAGGTGGTAATTATCATTGGATGGCTGATCCAAATTATCAGCTGTTTATTGATACCATTTTTTAAGGGCAGGAAATGTGTGGTATATCTTGGGAGACAGTTGATAGAGTCTTTTTCCCCATGCGCTTAGGTGAAGAAAGTGGTGCTGCGGTCACCCATTATTTTCTTGGTGTTTTCCACATTGATGAGCACCAACTTGACATCTATGACTCATTATATGATGAAGAAGATGAAGTTGTCAAGGCGCATGTGGACTGTTATGCTCGGATGATTGCCTCGCTGCTTGATTTTGTTGACTTCCATAGGCATTGATCATCATACGGTTTGGTGTATGCACCACTGAAGTATGATTGGGTCAAATGCCCAAAGCAGAGCAATGGGTAAGCATTGTTCAGTGGCATTTTTTAGCAGTTTCTTGATGATTTTCCTTTCTATTTAGCCTTGCATTATCTTTTTGTGCAGGTATGATTGTGGAGCTTTTGTTCTTAAGTTTGCTGAGTCAATAATGTATGGGAAGGATGTTTCGAAGATGAAGTTTACATAGTTCAAAGATTATCGTTTTGATTGGGCTATGAATCTGTGCAGTTATGGAAGGTCCAAGTCAAATGGTGGATATGATACTCCTCCCGAGAAGATAGGCAATGATTACCATGAGCATAATTCTCTACTTTGTGAATGAGTACTTGAAAAATCTTTAGCAGTTGTATAAATGTAATGAGGATGATCAAATTGTTAATATGAATGCTTGAGTGCTTCTCTTTTAGTTGATGCGACTGAAAAAATTATTTGTGTGTACTGGATGCTTATGTCTTTAGTAATGTGAATGCTTTGGTATTGGTAGAGTTTGAATGGGTTTAGTGTTGAATATACATTTTCCTATTAGTATTTTATGTGCGTCGTGGCTTGTTCTTTCAGTGTTTGTTTACATTTTGTGAGTTTTATGATGTTGTGAGGGCAATAACTCAGTGCAAGTGGATTGTGAAATTTGATGAAGGGTGAGGGTGAAGTGCTACCTAGGCAGCATCATTTCAAGTGTATTAGCTTTAAAAATTTGGGTAGGGGTGGATGCCAAGGCTGCCTGTTAAGAGATCTAATTTCTGATGGGTGTAGGTCAAGTGCTGCTAGTCAGACATCTGTTAAGGCAATTGACTGTGTGGTTTAGGTAAGACTTTTCTGGTAGTTGTTGCCTATTCGCCAACACTTGCATTTAAACACAATGGTAGAAGGGGATTAATGGAGAAATGAAGCTAAGATATATTGAATACCTAGTTTTTTTGGGTAGGGGTGGATGTCAAGTGCTGCCTATTAAACTGAGGGGTGTAGGTCAAATGCCGCTTTTCAGGCATCTAGTTAAGAGATTTAGTTTGTGAGGGATGTAGACCAAGTAGTGCCTAGGCAGCAACTTAATGGAATTGAGTGTGAGGTGCTGGTAAGGATTTGAGGTCACCTATTGCCCATTTACCAACCCTTGTATCTAAACACAATAGTAGAGGGAGAAAGAAATCTAACACATGCTATATCAAAAGAAAATAGTACAAAGGAAATTCAATTTTCTTAAAAAAGTGATTTAAAATATCAAACAATACATAATATTAAATAACAGAATGATCTAATAGAGTATAACTAATTTGGTGAAGGCGGTGGGGTCGATTCGTCGATGATATTTGACCCGGCATCGTCGTTTATGCGTCCTGAAAGCACCATCTCTCTTATTTGTTTGTGTACTTTAAGTACATTGTGATGCAAACTCCAAAATTCTGCTTCTATTTTCTTCATTTGATCCAGATACTTGTTGTTTGCACTCCATGTTCATTGTAAGCAATGTATATGCATTTTGTTGCCATCTAAATTCTGCACACATTGAAATGGTTACACGAGTTTAGAGTTTGTTACACGAATTTAGAGTTTGTTGAATAGATTAACGAGATATATAGGCGCAAACATTCAATTTTTTCTTTATTTTAGTGGTGTGTGTAGGCGTTGGAGGTTGACTGCAACAAGTAGCCACAACTTGTAGGTCAATTTAGTATACACGTAAAGTGCTGCCTGTTATGCATCACATGTACAGATCTCTCTACATTTTGTTTTGCACCAAACCTTCAAGTGTTTCCCACAAGGCAACACTGGAAAAGGCACTTACTATGTATTCAAAACTGCTGCCTAATAGGCAGCACATGTAGAGCCACTCTAAATTTGAATCAAAGCTACTCTACATGTAGTGTGGCCCTGTGGGCAACACTTACAAGACACCACTTCAGGCGAACAAAAGTGTTGTATACTAGGCAACACATGTAGAGTTTATCTACTAGCAATTATTTGCAGTACAACTGCAAGTGCTGCCCACAAGGCAGCGAGTGTATTACAAACAAATTCCCATGGAACAGATCTTAAAAAGCCTTTTCTTATCAGTGACAATTTACATATATCATCTACAAGTTATTTCAAGTTAATTTAGGGCAAAGCAATGCACTTGCAACTAAATAAGAGTAATCGGAATTTCTATTAGTAAATTCTGCAACAAATACAGATTCAAACTAATATATCTTTTTTTGCAGTAATTGAAAATCAATGTGACGTTAATTATTGGTTATCTAGCAGTAATTTTACAATCATTATCATCAAAGTTCACAACTCGCTATAGCGAATCTGTTATTATACGAAAATTTTATAAATTCTACGAATTTAAGATGTAAATCTATAGAATTTAATTTAAAAACTACGTATAATTAATGAAATATTGAAGGAACTTACCTTGGAAATTTGGAGTTCTTAGATTAATCAGTTGGAAGAGCTTATGTTTTGCTGGAAATAAGTTGCAGAGTAAAGGGAGGAAAGGTCGGGGGCAGATCGCGTATTTATATGATTTGTTCAGGGGAAAATTTAGTCCAAAAAGATTCATTTAACTTAGAGAAGGTCATTCTTGCTAAACCACTCTTACTGGAGTCAATTAGGCAAACCATTGCCTTAAGTGTCATAGTTTTGTCATTTACCCATCTTTGTGGGCTGAAGTTCAAACCTTGTGGGTTGAACTTCAACAAAAAATTTCACCGTATGCCCTCCATAAGGAGTGGTTTTACAAAATTACCCGCGCTAGGGAATGTTTTAGCAAAATGCCCTTATTTAGTCCGCAAGCCAAGACTTCAAGGCAAAAAATTTATAAGTCTTGGCAATTGGCTATACATCAAGGGCAAGTGCTGTTTTGCCAATACTTCAAGTTATATGACGAGAATGCAGGGAAAACTGGAAGGGGCAAGTCTTGAAAATTGCCAAGACTTACGACGCAGTGCAGCAAGTGTTGCCTATTGCCAATACTTGTCGTGCAAGTGTTGGAAAATCGAGCAGGGGTCAATGGCAAGTCTTGGAAATTGCCAAGACTTACGGCCTAGTGCGGCAAATATTGCCTATTGCCAATACTTGAAGGGATAAGTGTTGAAAAGCGGAAAAATATAACAGGAAGTCTTGGCCCCGGATTTTTTTCATTAAATCTTAACGGGGGTATTTTTGCAAACCATCTCTTAGTGGGGGCAAAAAGGCAAACCATTGCTTCCCGTGTCATATTTTTGCAAATGAGCCTAAGGGGGGATTTGCAAAAATATGACACGGGAAGCAATGGTTTGCCTTTTTGCCCACGCTAAGAGATGGTTTGCAAAAATGCCCCGTTAAGATTTAATGAAAAAAATCCGGGGCCAAGACTTCCTGTTATATTTTTCCACTTTTCAACACTTATCTCTTCAAGTATTGGCAATAGGTAATACTTGCCGCACTTGGCCGTAAGTCTTGGAAATTGCCAAGATTTGCCATTGACCCCTGCTCGATTTTCCAACACTTGCACGGCAAGTATTGGCAATAGGCAACACTTGCTGCACTGCGTCGTAAGTCTTGGCAATTCTCAAGACTTGCCTCTTCCAGTTTTCCCTGCATTCTCGCCATATAACTTGAAGTATTGGCAAAATAGCACTTGGCCTTGAAGTATTGCAATTGCCAAGACTTACAAATTTTTTGCCTTGAAAACTTGGCTTGCGGACTAAATAAGGGCATTTTGCTAAAACATTCCTTAGCGCGGGTAATTTTGTAAAACCACTCCTTATGGAGGGCATACGGTGAAATTTTTTGGAACTTCATGCCTAAATTATGAAGTTTCAACTTCAATCTGTAAGGGCTGAACTTTAGGTATAGATGCGTAAACTTCAACCCTTGTGGGCTGAAGTTGAACTTCGATTCTTGTGGTGAGCTGAAGTTGAACTTCAATCCTTGTACATTGAACTTGTGTGAAGTTCAACCCAAAAGAATTGAAGTTCCAAAAAGTGGCCTCTCATCTAAAACCAATAAAACAAGTGGCCTCAAACCAAAGACCACTGCCAGAAGTGGCCTTTGGTGCACTTCGCCCGATATTCCTTCAATATTTTAATTCTGTTTTTACTGACACACTTTTTTTTAATCAATTTTTAAAGAATGACACACTTCTACATTTTAAGATAATTTGTCTTAGTTTTGGACTTCTTATTTTACTACAACAACAACAACAACAACAACATACCCAGTATATCCCACAAAAGTGGGGTCTGGGGAGGGTGAGATGTACGTAGACCTTACCCCCACCAAGGTGGAGAGGCTGTTTCCGATAGACCCTCGGCTAGGAGAATGAACATATTAGAAACACATTCGAAGATTAAACCAGTGATATCATGCTACAGAGACTGTTAAAACTAAAGCATAACCAATAGACAGATAATACAGCAGACATAAAGGCGAAGAGTAAAATAGAAATCATCTATATAAGCATAATATTACATCAAATATGGGGAAAGGATATTCGACTACAACCTAACCTTCTACCCTAATCTTCGACCTCCACGCCCCCTGTCTAGGGTCATGTCCTCGGTGATCTGGATCTAGGTCATGTCCTATCTAATCACCTCGACCCAATTCTTCTTCGGTCTACCTCTACCTCTCCATTTACCCAGCACTGCTAATCTCTCACACCTCATAACCGGAGCATCTACATTTCTCCTCCTCACGTGGCCGAACCATCGTAGCCTTGCTTCTCTCATCTTCTCGGAAATTGGGGCTACGCAAACCTTGTCACGAATGACTTCATTCTTAATCTTATCCATCTTAGTATGCCCACACATCCACCTAAGCATCCTCATTTCCGCTATGTTCATCTTCTGGATATGAGAAATCTTGACTGGCCAACACTCTGTACCATATAACATAGATGGTCTAACGACCACTCTATAGAATTTACCTTTAAGCCTAAGTGGCACTCTTTTGTCACATAGTACACCAGAAGCGAGCCTCCACTTCATCCACCCTACTCATATACGGTGTGCGACATCATCATCGATCTCACCATTACCTTTGAGGATTGAGCCAAGATATTTGAAGTTTCCTTTCTTAGGAATGACTTGAGAATCAGGCGTCACTTCCACATACGGCTCATTAGGGGCGTCACTAAACTTACATTCCATATATTCTGTTTTTGTCCTGCATGGTCTAAAGCCTTTAGACTCCAAAGTTTACCTCCACACCTCCAGTCTCTCATTGACACCTCTGCGTGTCTCATCCACCAACACTATATCATCTGCAAATAACATGCACCACAACACTTCTCCTTGGATACTGTTGTTCCCAACGCACACGCAAGTATACGCGGTCGACAAGTAATAAAGTGATAAGTAGAGTATCGTTCCCACGAGGACTATTCTGACTGAACTCCTAACAAACAATTTCTACTAACTATCCAGGGATGTTTTTCCAATAGTGATGATTTAGTTAACTAAAGAACAGTAATTGAGAGGATAAAAGTGAATTCAAACAATGGAGCAAAAATTGGTTGTTATCAGTAATAAGGAGACGGTCCAGGGTCAGAGTTACGAACAATCCAGTTGAGTTTTCCAATTGATTCCACTTCTTAAATCCCGGGTTACTAACTAACAGATTAAATGTACCTGTGAAAACCTTTCGATTCTTCACAGTCTATGCAGGCTACTTCAACCCCTATATGTCTATGGGTTGAATCACATGCACGCATTAACAAATTTTGTAATTAGTTAAACTAGGCGAGCAAGTATATGTCTATCCTACTCACGAATTGGTTCCCCGATGCCCGGGTTCACAAACTAGTCCTATTCTTTCTTATTACATAATTAAATTCCCTCTTTCGAGTTCAATCTAAAAACCATAGATAATGCGTAATAATCGGGCCCTGACAATTACACAAGTGAAATCAAGAAAGAATAAGTAACCCGTAATGGGATTCAATTAATGGGAATCAATCTTCAAACATCAACTTTCATGAAATACTCTAACCCTAGAACAAGAGAATTAGCTACGCATACTCATAATAACAACACAAGGATTTGATGTAATAATGAAATAATGATGTAATAGATTAATGGAAGGAAGAAAAACCGTTGTTCTTGATGTTATGAGCTCTCCAATTGCTCCAAAGTCTGAACTCTCATGAAAAACTAAGTAAAATACTATTTATAAGGTTTGCAAACACCTAGTAATAAGTTAGACCCAATGCTAGAAGGAATAGGGAGTAAAATCGCGTACAAGGGGCGCTATAACGGGCGCCCAGCACCTCGGAACGCGTGACATTGAACAGAAGGCGTCGAAAGTTGGGCGCTACAAGCCCGCGCCGCGTAAGTAACCGCGCTGGGCACTGGGCGCCATAGCTGGCGCGCCACGTGCCCCACAGCGCCCAGCCAAAAAGTGTGTTTTCTTGCTCTTTTGCTCGCTCGTGTCGTGCTTTCGTGTGTTCGATCCAATCCTCAATCAAAATCCAATCTTTTCTTACTCGATCATGCTCTTTAAGGCTCCAAATGCATTGCGTGACAACCTACACACGCACGACATCAAATTAGTGTAAAACCACATTCACAAACTATAAAACGAGCGAATAACAAGCTCAAACATGCGGAAATATTAAGGAAATATTGGCATAAAATGCCAAACATCACCACCCCACACTTGAACCTTTGCTCGCCCTCGAGCAAGTCACAACTAACTTCCCAACCTAGGTAAAATAGGTCTGCCTATGACTATGGTTGATACCGACCATTGAACCAATGCACACATGACTACTATGGATCCACAACATACCAACAATTTACCAAAACCAAAAATATGAGAACAACCACCCCAAAATAGCTCAAATGCACAAACTCAACTTATTGCAACCATGCTCCCACAAAATCACACCTATCTACTCAACCAAGAAGCCATCAACTTCACCTATTTCATGCAAA
This sequence comes from Petunia x hybrida, assembly GCA_037355625.1. Lineage (NCBI taxonomy): Eukaryota > Viridiplantae > Streptophyta > Magnoliopsida > Solanales > Solanaceae > Petunia > Petunia x hybrida. The sequence goes on from JBBBVM010000258.1 coordinate 1,372,835, forward strand.
CCATGTGCCCTCACCAAAATGAAGCAAGAGAGTGTCCCCCAAATACCACACACACAATAGATATCATGAATAGAATGGGGACAATAACAAATGAATTCACTCACTCTCATGAAAGTCTCACATGTCACACACAATGTACCATAGGCTTGCCCGTAGTGTAGGACTCCACTAATGTAAGCTCACTCCAATCGGGATTAACTAGGACTTTAGAAAGGTCGTAATGTAGGCTAAGGTGCGGGTAGGATACATATGGTAATAGTGACTACCTCCCTAAGCACTTTAATACATCACAAATATTTCTCCACAATTCTCAACAAGCCACCAAATCAACAACTTTCACACATACACCTTCTCAATAAGTAGCATTTTTTCTTTTCTTTTTCAATTTCATTATCTTCCAACCTTACCAATGCTTTTCACTACTTCACAATTTTAACAATTATTCCCCTTCATTAGCTCCACTCAAAACCCTCCCAAAGTCCAACCACAACTCCAACATCATAACACAATGTCAACTAAAGTGCTTAAGGAGTAAAGGGCCAAAAGAGACAATTTAGAACAAACGGGTAGGCTCGGGGTGTGGGTGCTAACAAAAAGGGTCAATTCAATCACAACAACAATTTTTTTCAAGGTATATATGTAAGGGTAGGCAAATCAAAAGAAGGCCTTGTATCATTTTCCGACTAGAGCAAACCTAGGATTTCGCTTTGCACACACACGGGGGAAGTTCTAGACACCAATATGCAACATGGAGTATAGTAAGAATATGCCTCACACACACATTGCACACAATCCACACAAAAAGGTTCCATCAACAACTCCCAATCAAGCGTCTAGAATGCAACTTGTGGAAATTTAAGCACTAATGCACAAAGGTTCACAATCAAGTCAAGCAAGCGGACTCAAGCATCTCAAGGGGGTTGTTCCATTTTTTCCTAGGCATGCATCACAATTAAAACCCAAGGACACCACAAATAGCACATGCTCAAGTCCAAGTCCACCGGTATCAAACAAATCAAAGGCACCTAGCATTCTACCTATTCCTTTCGTCTAGGGCCACCTATACTAACTACTCTAATCCTAAAAAATAAAAACTACCCGGTTCAAAGGTCTCCCCATGGAAAAGAACCGAGGCCATAAGAAAAACCACGGGGTGGATGACATGTACCACTAATAAAGACTAAAAGGAAAATCCTACGGTGCATGCATCCCTAACCTCAAAAATAAAGGGTAGTTCCCCACCCCACACTTAAACTAAGCAATGTCCTCAGTGCTAAAAATAAGAAAGTGCAAGGTAAAGAAAACTTCCCTGAAGACTCTAGTCCTTGGTGCTAGCATCCTCCAAGCTTCCATATAATATGAGGTACTCAGACTTCCCTCATCAGGTCATCAATATTAGGCGAGGGTGAGGATACCCCACACTTAGCCTCGACATTACATGAACCTGCAATCCAAGGAAAAATAAAAACTACGTGACACTATAAATAAAATAATACAAGTACAAACTCAGGTTGCCTCCCGAGAAGCGCCTTAGTTAACGTCGTGGCACGACGACACTTTTAGCTCACTTCCAGCATTTATGTCTTCTCTTCTTACGCCGAACCTTTACTTTCTTCCTTTCCTTGAGAGAACCCCTCTTCAACTTCACATGTGGTGTACTTCCATGTTCTTGTCTGACACATTCGATCATAGAGCACTCTTCAACCTTAGCTATGTGCTCCTTTTCAGTATACACCGTGAAAGTAACCTTCTCTCCATGCGCTCTAACAGTCATCTCACCCAACTCCATGTCAATAATTGCCTTCGAGGTGACTAAGAATGGTCTCCCCAAAATGATTGGAGCTTCTCGGTCCTCTTCATAATCTAGGACTACAAAATCAGCAGAGAATGTAAACTTACCAACTTTTAACAACACATCCTCCAACTTACCATCAGGGTGAGTGAGTGATCCATCCGCCATCTTTAGAGTAACTGAAGAAGGCTTGATTGCTCCTAGCCCTAACCTTTTGCAAACGGACAGAGGCATGAGATTTATGCTCGCACCCAAATCACACAAGGCACCAGTGACACTATGCCCTCCAATGGTACAAGGAATAGTAAACTTCCCAGGATCTTGAAGTTTTGGAGGTAGCTTGCTCAAGATTGTGCTACACTCCTCAACTAACTCAATTGCATCTATCTCTTGAGGCTTTTTCTTCTTGACTAAAATCTCTTTTAAAAACTTCACAAAGGATGGCATTAATTCAAACACATCAGTCAAAGGAATATTAACTTGAAGTTCCTTCAACATACTCACAAATTTTTGATATTGGGCCAGATCCTTCGATGGTATAAGCCTCTGCGGGAATGGTGGAGGTGGCAAAGGTGCCTCCTTTCTCTCTTCTTTCTTCTTTACCTTCTCCACTTTTTCAACTTTTTCTATTTCAGCTTTCTCCTCAGCCTTGGCCATCAGCTCTCCACCTTCAATTAAAGTTACTGCAAGACATTGTTCAGGCTCTTTTTTAACAGTACCTATTTCTCCCACCAACTGCCCCAACTGGTGCTCCAGGGTCTTGTGAGCATTGGCAAGATCTTGTATGGCCTGTGCATGGGCTGCAGTGTCAGCTATCATTCTCTGCTGGCCGGCCATTATCTACTTTAGCATCTCCTCAACTGAACTGCTGACCTGCTGTGGTGGAGCTGGAAGTGGGTGGTAATTATTTTGGCCTCTCGTATTGCTTTGATAATAACCATTACCAAACTGATTTTGATCCTGCAGCCTGTTTTGATTACCCACGTAATAAACTGACTCTGGATTAGAAGAGAAAACCTCTGTAGCATGGTCTTGACCACAAACCTCACAAAAACTCTGGAGTTGTTGCACTGGAGCCACTGATTGCTGAGTCTTTGGCAGAGCTAGCTTGCTAATTTGATTGGAAATAGCATCCATCCTCGCCCTTAGCTCTGAAACTGCATCTAACTGGAGTACCCCTGCAGCTTTCTGCGTAGTAGCTCTACCATCACCCTGCCAGTCAGGGTTGCTCTGCGAGAATTTATCTAGCAAATCATAGATCTGGTCAAAATTTAAGGCTAATACTTGGCCTCCAGCAGCAGCATCTACCACGATCTTAGTATGCGCAGTCAACCCCTCCACAAAAGTATGTGCAAGAACCTCATTGGATTGGTTGTGGTGTGGACAATCTCTCAGTAAAGCTTTAAACCGCTCCCAGGCTGAATACAAAGACTCTCCTTCTATCTGTCTGAAGGACATAATTTCACTCCTCACCCGGGCTGTCTTCGCAGATGGATAAAACTTAGCCAAGAACTTCTTAGCCAAATCATTCCAAGTGGTGATAGACCCAGACTTTTCAGCCTTTAGCCACCTCTTTGCTGCCCCAATCAGTGAAAACGGGAACAATGTCAAGCGAACATAATCAGTAGGCACACCCTTTGGTGTATAAGTATCACTGATCTCCAAGAAATTCTGGATATGTTGTTGCGGATCTTCATGAAGTAATCCACCAAATTGTCCAGTCGCATGTAACAGTTGTATCATGCCGGACTTAATCTCAAAGTGTCCAGTAATTTAAGGCTTAACTATGCTCGAGGCTACTCCCTCCAGGCTGGGGAGAGCAACATCTCGCACAGCTAAAGCTTGTTCTGCTGCCATTCCTGTAGGTAAAGATCAAGCAGGACCTAATACCTGAAACAGCACAGAACTCAAAACAAAAATTAAACCTGAATATAAAATAATAAATCGTCTGAAAAGAAAACAGTCAATTGTTTAGTCCCCGGCAACGGCGCCAAAAACTTGTTGCTCCCAACGCACACGCAAGTATACGCGGTCGACAAGTAATAAAGTGATAAGTAGAGTATCGTTCCCACGAGGACTATTCTGACTGAACTCCTAACAAACAATTTCTACTAACTATCCAGGGATGTTTTTCCAATAGTGATGATTTAGTTAACTAAAGAACAGTAATTGAGAGGATAAAAGTGAATTCAAACAATGGAGCAAAAATTGGTTGTTATTAGTAATAAGGAGACGGTCCAGGGTCAGAGTTACGAACAATCCAGTTGAGTTTTCCAATTGATTCCACTTCTTAAATCCCGGGTTACTAACTAACAGATTAAATGTACCTGTGAAAACCTTTCGATTCTTCACAGTCTATGCAGGCTACTTCAACCCCTATATGTCTATGGGTTGAATCACATGCACGCATTAACAAATTTTGTAATTAGTTAAACTAGGCGAGCAAGTATATGTCTATCCTACTCACGAATTGGTTCCCCGATGCCCGGGTTCACAAACTAGTCCTATTCTTTCTTATTACATAATTAAATTCCCTCTTTCGAGTTCAATCTAAAAACCATAGATAATGCGTAATAATCGGGCCCTGACAATTACACAAGTGAAATCAAGAAAGAATAAGTAACCCGTAATGGGATTCAATTGATGGGAATCAATCTTCAAACATCAACTTTCATGAAATACTCTAACCCTAGAACAAGATAATTAGCTACGCATACTCATAATAACAACACAAGGATTTGATGTAATAATGAAATAATGATGTAATAGATTAATGGAAGGAAGAAAAACCCTTGTTCTTGATGTTATGAGCTCTCCAATTGCTCCAAAGTCTGAACTCTCATGAAAAACTAAGTAAAAGACTATTTACAAGGTTTACAAACACCTAGTAATAAGTTAGACCCAATGCTAGAAGGAATAGGGAGTAAAATCGCGCACAAGGGGCGCTATAACGGGCGCCCCGCGCCTAGAAACGCGTGACATTGGACAGAAGGCATCGAATGTTGGGCGCTACAAGCCCGCGCCACGTGAGTAACCGCGCTGGGCACTGAGCGCCATAGCTGGCGCGCCACGTGACCTACAGTACCCAGCTAAAAAGTGTGTTTTCTTGCTCTTTTGCTCGCTCGTGTCGTGCTTTCGTGTGTTCGATCCAATCCTCAATCAAAATCCAATATTTTCTTGCTCGATCATGCTCTTTAAGGCTCCAAATGCATTGCGTAACAACCTACAGACGCACGACATCAAATTAGTGTAAAACCACATTCACAAACTATAAAACGAGCGAATAACAAGCTCAAACATGCGGAAATATCAAGGAAATATTGGCATAAAATGCCAAACATCAGATACCCCGAGTCAACACATCCATTACCAGTGCAAATAAGAATGGGCTAAGCGCTGACTCCTGATGAAGCCCCATCTCGACAGGGAAGTGGTCCGAGTTTCCTCCCACTGTTCTCACTCGAGTCTTAGCTCCTTCATACATATATTTAATCACCCTGATGTATGCCATTGGAACCCTTTTAGATTCCAGGCACCTCCACATAACCTCCCGAGGGACCTTGTCATTCGCTTTTTCGAGGTCAATGAGCACCATATGCAGGTCTGTTTTCTTGTCCCTATACTGCTCGACCAACCTCCTCAACAGATGGATGGCTTCCATAGTCGATCTTCCAGGTATGAATCCAAACTGATTTTCAGAGATATGCACATCCCACCTCATCCTCGACTCCACCACCCTCTCCCAGACTTTCGTAGTGTGGCTGAGAAGTTTGATACCCCTATAATTGTTGCAGTTCTGGACATCCCCTTTGTTCTTGTATAATGGGACCATGCAACTCCATCTCCATTCCTCAGGCATTTTTTCCGACCTAAGTATGACATTAAACAACCCGGTCAGCCACTCCAAACCCGCTCTGCCCGCATTCCTCCAAAACTCTACTGAAATCTCATCCGGCCCAACCGCTCTTCCCCCTCGCATCTTTCGCATTGCACCCTTGACCTCCTCAACTCTTATATGTCTGCAATAGCCTAAGTCTCGGTGACCCTCTTATTGGGCCAACTCACCCATCTCAACATACCTATCACCATCAGAGTTCAAGAGTTTATGGAAGTACGACTGCCATCACTGTCTAATCTGAGCCTCTTCCACCAGCACCGTGCCCTCCTCATCTTTAATACACCTCACTTGGTCCAGATCTCGCGAGCGCCTCTCCCTTGCCTTTGCGAGCCTATACAACTTCTGGTCCCCTCCCTTTTCATCTAATTCCTTATATAACCGCTCAAAAGCAGTCGTTTTAGCCGTCGAGACTGCTAACTTTGCTTCCTTCTTCGCAGCCTTATATCCTTCCCTGATCTTCATCTTATCTTCCTCATTACTGCACTCAATCAACTTCAAGTATGCAGTTTTTTTGGCTTCTACTTTCTCCTGGACATCTTCATTCCACCACCAGTCCCCTTTGTGCCTAAAGTGGTTTCCTTTAGAAACCCCTAACACTTCTATGGCGGCGCCTCTAATGCACTCTACTGTCCTAGGCCACATACTGCTCATGTCCCCGCAACTCTCCCAAGAACTCATAGCATCCAACTTCTTCCCTAGCTCCTGGGTCTTCTCCATAGTCAAGGCCCCCATTTAATTCTAAGACGCTCTGACACAACCCTCTTCTTCTTCGGCCTTGCAATATCCAGCTCCAAAACTAAGAGCCTATGTCTGGTAACAAGGTTTTCGCTCGGGATTACCTTGCAATCCCTACACACGACCCTATCGCTCTTCCTTATGAAGAGAAAATCAATCTGGTTCTTTACTCTCGAGCTACAGAAGGTGATCAGGTGTTCTTCTTTCTTCTGAAAACTTGAGTTAGCTATTGCCAAATTAAAAGCTTTTGCAAAGTCTAGCAAAGCTACTCCTCCTTCATTTCAATCCTCAAAACCTAAACCACCATGCACTCTATCGTAGGCCCCCGAAGAAGCCCCGATGTGACCATTGAAGTCTCCTCCAATGAATAGCTTCTCATTGGCAGGGATGCTCCGCACAACCGCATCAAGATCCTCCCAAAAGCGCCTCTTGACTTCTTTATCCAAGCCTGCTTGAGGTGCGTAAGCACTTATAATGTTGAAGGTGAGCCCTTTTAAGACAAGCTTGATAGCCATCAGCCTATCATTCACCCTTCTGACCTCCACCACTTGCTCGCGCAGATCTCTATCGACTAAAATACCTACTCCATTCCTATCCCTCGAAATTCCAGAGTACCACAATTTGTACCCGTCTACATCCCGCGCCTTAGTTGTGACCCATTTGGTCTCTTGAACACAGGCAATACCGACCTTCCTTTTCTTAAAGATCTTTACCAACCTCTGTAGATTTCCCCATCAAAGACCCAATATTCCATGACCCAATTCTTAACTTGGAAAATTCCATACCACCCCTGCCCCCCGCCCTTGACCCCAACCGAGGACACGACCTCAATCTACCATCATAGACCACCGCCACACTACTACTAACAAAACTAAATCAATAAAGGCTCAAGGAAACATGTAGAATAATGCAAATATAATAATACCAGAACTAATGGCAAATCCCACAATATACGGATCTAGAGCACAAAATCACAACAAATTGCACAAACTCAATAAAAGCTAAGATGACAAACAATCAAGTAACACTGAATACAAGAAAACTATAAGACGAGCAACTATATTAGATGAACTATAAGGTTGGACTACGCTGAAAGTACCGAAAGTAAAAGCAAGAAAACTGTAGAACGAGTGTAAGGATTCAAGAAAGCAAACCCAGGCAGGATGTGGGTAATCCCGCTCCGTTCGGATCTCGACGTGGGACTGCTGCTGACCCACTGCTGAAAAGGCACGATATCTGTTGATCATGTCGCGAAAAAGGGCCGAAGCAGATGGTTTCGTAACCTTGATGTGGTTCTGCAACTCTGGTGGTGTACCTGCTGGTGCGTGTTTCCTGCGTCGCCGGAGAATTTCCTGGCAGATCGAGGGACTAGGGGCTGGGGGGCAGATCGGGGGCTAGGGGCTAGGAGAAAGAGAGAGAAAAGAAGGGGAAGGAGAAGTGGGTGGGGGGAAGAAAGAGAGAGAGAAACTTTACCAGGACAGAGAGTCGGCGGAGATCGGCAACTGATTCAACGGTGTTACTGGGCAAAGAGACATTACATGCGGATCATAGATCTGTACTATGTTGAACGTTTTTACAGCAAACGTATGTGGACTTCTTATATTACTCTTAATATAAATATTTTTTATAACAATACAAATATTATGATATGTTTAAAGCCACAAGTTCCAAAATTCTATATCTATATATAAATATTATAGCATGTTTTAGACCATATATTTTAGAAGTTAGATTTTTTTTTCCTTAAATCTCAAAACAATTCAAATTATGTTACATGAATTAAAACAGAGAAAGCAAAAGTATTCTAATTTTGTCTCATGTACCTATGTGAATTACTTCAATGTATTAAACCTTTTCTCAGTTTATGATTGTTTAGGAGTCTATTGCTTGTAAAATACACTAATTTTCTAGTGTGTCCTTTTACAGTGGAGCTTCCCTCCTCACGATGAGCTCTGCTCAAGTAAAGATTCCTTCAATAATTATAAATACTACTATATCCACTTTTTGTATTAAGTTCTCATGTGAAGCATTGTACTATATTAAATCTGATTTAAAATTTTAATTATTTCAGAGTAATATCTAATGTTTGTAAAGAGATTTTCTAGACTGTTGTCGTTCAAATTAGCTTCCTCGTTGATGATGAGCTCTGTTCCAGTAGTGACTCCTTCAATAGTCTAATCATGTCTTTGTGGCATGCTATCTTTTTCGTTGGTTTAATACAGAATGACATGCTTTTAAATATGACAATTGATCTTACCTTTGCACTTCCTCTTTTACCCTCTATATGAAGTTCTTATAACAACAAAAATGTACAACATGTTTTAGGCCGGATGTTTTAAAAATTTTATATCCTTATAATGCTACACATATTTTTCACAAGTCTTAAAAATCAACTTCTTTTTTGTAAAAAAAACAAAATCAATTCAAACAATATCACATAAATTAAAATGAAGGGAACAAGAGCAGTCTAATTTTGTCTCATGTACCTATGTGACGTGCTTAATGTATTAGATCTAATTTTAATTAGAATAGTTTAAGACTAGCAATTTTGTTTGTAAAATAAGTTTCTATTGTGTCATTATTCAGAGGAGCTTCCCTGTTCACGATGAACTCTGCTCTAATTAAGATTCCTTCAATAGTCATAAATTCTAGTAGTATTCTACTTTTCATGTCAGTGCTTATGTGAAGTATTTTAAATCTGTTAGATCTATTTTAAATTTCTGTAATTTTATAGTAGTGTGCATTGTTTGTAGAGGGATTTTCTAAACTGCTTATTTTCGGGTAAACTTTTCGTTCAGTGGCCAGTTTTGACACTGCTATTAGCTTTGCAGCCACTATTTTCTTTGGTTTTATACTTGAGATTACTTTTGGCTCTTTACTAGATAAGGTCATTAAATATGCCTAATTGAAAAGGCTTAATTACCCCTCAGTCTGATTACTGGACTGAAGTTTGAAATACTACTGATTGAAGTTCAAATCATATGGACTGAAGTTCATCCACATGAGTTGAACTTCTCTACCCTTATGGACTGAAGTTCTATCCACATGGATTGAACTTCTCTGTCCTGTGTACTAAAGTTCTATCCACAGGGATTGAACTTATCTACTCCTATGGATTGAAGTTCCATCCACAGGGATTGAACTTATCTACTCTTATGGATTGAAGTTCCATCCACAGGGATTGAACTTATCTACCCTTATGGATTGAAGTTCCATCCACAGGGATTGAACTTATCTACCATTGTGGACTGAAATTCCATCCACATCGATTGAACTTCTCTACCCTTGTGGACTGAAGCTCCATCCACATGAATTTAACTTGTCTACCCTTGTGGACTGAAGTTCCATCCACAGGGATTGAACTTTCCTACCTTTATGTACTGAATATATATTTGGGGGTAATTTAGTCTTTTTTCGTTTTTCTATTTCTGGTGGGTGTAAAAAGTGGCTATAAATAAATGTTTTGGTATTAGTGGCCCGTGCCCAAAGACCAGTGCCAAAAGTGGCCTTTCGTGCACTTCCCCCTATTTTTGGTGGAGCTTCCTCGTTCACGATGAACACTATTATATTAGAGATCCCATCATAATATAATCCATTTTTTGTGATATGCTTTATTTTTTTAACTGTTCCAAAAAAAATTGCTACTAAAATGGCCTTTATTGTGAGTCATGAATGTCTAAGATGGCCGAAAGAATTACTTATACAGTCTCTAAAGTTTGAAGAAATTAAAAGGGATAATTACACTAAAAGATAAGTAAAAGACGAAAATTATCAAAAATGGTCCATATTTTTGAATCTTACCCGATCTGTCACTCTTTTCCCGAGATAGCAAGTTTATACAAGTTTCTACAATTTTATACAAATTTATACACGTGTATAAAATTGTATAAATTTATATAAATGTGTGTATGCGAGTGAATAAATCTGTATATTAAGGATGTTTATATGAATTTTACTTTTTGTGTATAGTTTTATATATCTCTCATTGCTACGCATTTATCTATGTATATTCATGTATAATTTATTTTTTAGGGGGAGATTTCTGTGTATAAACTCGTCGAAAGCAATGATTTAGATACAATAAACAACATAAATTCAGTAAAATACAAAAAAGTAACGACACGATTGGCGGGGGAGGGTGTCTGCCGGCTGCTTAGTGGCTGGGGCGGGGGAGATTTGGTAGCTAGGGTGTTTTTTATGAAGGGGTGCTAAAATTTTTAATTTTAGGAATGGGTGCTATACATGAAAAAAAAATATAGCCTCATATTTGTAATTTTGGGTAGTGGGCTACCAATTTTTGAAAATTTCCCAAATTAAAACAATAGTACAATAAAAGAAATAAGTGTATTTGGTAAAATTACACGACAACTCAAAAGACAACATGTGACACATGCATATACTCAAACAAGTCAAAGAGTTCCGAGGACATTGGATATCGGATAGATGTGAACCAGTTATGACAAGGAAGGTTCCGACAAGGTAGTCAATCTGAACGCTTCACATCCATTATCAAATTCTCCCCAATGACTAGAATTCTATTTTCGAATATGGTAGTCAGAGTTGGTCGGATATGCATCATTTAATGAAGGCAAGATTTGAGGGATTAACCGTTAAAAACATTAACTCTCGTGTGATCATGGCTTCATCCATTACGCCTTATAAATTGGTAACTGATCCTCCTTAATGAAGGAATTGTTAGGCCTATGAGTAATTATATAAGTCTTTATCCCCCTCATTCTTATACCATTTGATTTTCTCAAAGAGCAATATATACTCCATCTACTCTTTCTTACTCACTTGTTTTTACAGGTGTTCCGTTGTCGGAATCTTCAGTCCCTCTCGATAAGATATTGTTGTTTGCTTGTTAACTTAAGATCTTGATACAATAAGAATTTTTGTGGTTTAATATTAAATTCAATTAGTTAATTCATTAATCTAAATTTTAGGTTAAACATTTTGGAAGTAATTATGGCCAATTCCCTAATGCGGAAATAAGAGTTAGCCAAGTACTCGAGGCTACGATGATTCTACAATTTCAAATGCAACTCTGAGCACTCCAGCTCCAGCGAGGACCGATGCAGAAATGGAGGATCCCATTGTTGCTGGAACTACAAAATTTCCCATAGATGCAGCCACTGAGGGCTTATGCTCACTGATTTCTGAAGTTGCGGTCAAAGCATTGTAGGAGACACTACGAAAGGAGATCAAGGAGCAAGGGGATTGAACCAATCAGATCAAGAGGCATCACCCGTTACCGAAGAACTGATTCAAGCAAGTACTCTCAACAGCAGTGGAAGCCAAGTGGTGATCCCTTACCAATTCTAAAGAAGTTTAAAATGCCCGATCTCGCCTAGTATGATGAGACGAATGGCCTAGGGGATCACATCTCTGCTTTTCTGATTGGAGTCAAGGGCAACTTTTCCAAGGATAAAATCGAATCATTCTAGGTCAAGAAGTTCGGAGAGATGCTTACAATAGGTGCGTTGACATGGTATTCCATTCTTTCCAAAAACTCCATTGGTTCTTTTGCAAAGCTCACAGATTTCTTTATCGCGACTCCTTTGGGAGCTCAGAAGGTGGAGAAGTGCGTGAATGATATCTTCAAGATTCAGCAAAGAGACGACGAGCTCCTTCGAAAATTCATAGACCTATTTCGACGGGAGCGTATGTTGTTGGCCAAGGCGCTGAACAACTAGACAACCATAGCTTTTACCAAGGAATTGAATCCAGTAAGTTCTGAGGCCCTAAAGAAGTTGCAAGAAGTCTCAAGGATTTCGTAATGACAGCTTGGGATGTTGCCTACTATCGTTACGACTCCAAGCTTTGAATTGAGGAAGGCGTAATCCAACCAAATGGTCATTCAGGAAGAGACAAATACAGTAATAGGATGGGTAAGCCTTCGAGGTGATCTTACAGTAATCAAAGGGATTTTGGGACTCGATGTTATCCTTACCCTGGATCATTCGATCAGATCATAGAGGAGACAAATATTAGCCCAACAAAAGCTCTAGATAGAAGAATGAAACGTGGCCCTCAGAGAAACAAATGGGTGGAGACCTTCCCTAATTAGCTGACTATATCTTCAATGTCAGCAAATCAAAGTTGGTTAATGCTTTATGAAATATGGGAGAGAATGAGAATGGAACTGAATAAAAAAATAAGGAGTTTTAGTGTGAGTTTCATGGGAATCATGAGCAAATGACTGAGGATTGCAAGGTTTAATGTAGGAAGTACCTCATGTTCTCAAAGAAGGGTTTCAGAAGGAATTGCTTACTGATAAGGCAAAGCAGACATATTCGAGAAACATCGGTGCAGACCAATCACCAAGAGCTCCAACTCCAAAGCGGGCAGTCGACATGATCAGGGGAGTATCTAAGGTTGGTGCAATAACGTACAAAAGATTCGCTAAAGTCTCAATCATGCATAGAGAACAGACAAAGTATATTCGTGAGGCGCAGCCTGGAGACAACGTTATATTCGATGACTAAGATGTAAATGGATTGTTGTTTCCACAACATGATGATCGGGTAATCACTTTTTGAATTCTTTATTGATATATCAAATGAGTTTTGGTGGATACAGGTAGCTCTGTTAACATAATCCGAGCGGGACTAATTGAGGAAATGCAGCTTTTGGATAAGTTTATTCTGAAATCCGCAATGCTCTTCAAGTTCAATAACTCGAGTGAAGTTACTCTTGGAGAGATTGTGCTGTCCATATACGTTCGGGGGTGATAAAGAAGACTTCGTTTCAAGTTGTGCACAAGGAAATGGCCTACAGACATTATTGTAGAAGGCCATGGATCTAGGCTACGGAACCGGTGCCCTCAACATTGCATCAGCTGATCAAATTTTTGACCAACTTAGGAGCTATGAAATACGAGATGAGCAACGAGCAGCTCGTGATTGTTATTCGGTGGCAGTTACCAATACCGATGATATATTTGAGCCTGCTAAATAGAAATCAATGAAGCTTCGGTCAAACGGTCTTTCACCACCCGTGGAAGAAGAATGATGCTCCAGAAGTTCCTATTGAGTTCGGTAATCTTGGGACAATAAAGTCTACTATAAACTAGCTTGATCCCATTGATCTATTCAAGAAGAAGCTAGTAAAGAAAGTTTACATGTGCTTAGAGGTCAACTCAAAATATCAAGATAAATTTCTGAACTTCTTGTAAGTTAACCACGATATCTTCACTTGGAGGCATGCAGATATGATATGAATCTCTCTGAAGATCATTTCCCAAACTCTCAATGTGAATATTCATATCTTTATGTTAAGAAAAAAATGAGGAATCAAGGACCAATTCAGGATAACATCAATTTCAATGAGGTGGAGAAACTTCTTAAGATTGGTTTAATCCAAGAAGTTCATTGCATACATTGGTTAGCCAACATGGTGGTGGTTCTTAAAAAATTGTAATTAGAGAGTTCGCATAGACTTCAAGGATCTGAACAAGGCTTGCCCGAAAGATATGTTTCTACTACCCAACATAGATCAACTCATATATGCAACTATTGGGCGCGAAATGTTGAGTTTTCTAGATGCTTATTCAGGCTACAACCAGATTAGTATGAATCTCGACGGTTAGGAGAAGTCATCCTTAATAAAAGCAATATGATGGCATTTTGTTTGAAGAACACGGAGGGAAACTTTTCAAATGTTGGTTGATCGAATGTTCAAAGATCATATTGAAAAAATTATGGAGGCTTCTGTGGATGATATATTGGTTATGTCTCGTCATGCACTGGATCATGTGGACATCTTTATGAAGATTTTGCAATTTTACGGCAACATAACATGAAGTTGAATCCATCAAAGTGTGCATTTGGTATCTCGTTTGGAAAATTCTTGGGTTTCATTGTGTCCAACAAGGGGATAAAATTTACGTGCTGACTAGTAAGAAAGACGTATAAAAGTTGACTGATCGATTAGCTCCTCTTGGAAGGTTCATCTCAACTTTCTCAAAGAGAAGTCTTAAGTTCTTCTCAATTTTAAGGAAGCAAAAGGATTTCAAGTCGACACCTGGATGCCAGCAGGCCTTGAGAGACTTGAAGAAGTATTTGGCTAGTAAACTACTACTCAGCAAGCCTAACGATGGAGAACAGCTAATGCTTTATTGAGCGTTTCTGAAGTCATGGTATGTACAGTCTTAGTCTGAGAGGACAAAGGTATGCAATCTTCAATCTATAACGTAATCAATTCTTTCCCGATGGTGAAAGCATATTTTGACATCTAGAATACTTGCATTTTCACTTGTTATGTAGTTGCACGAAAATTACGACCTTATATTCAAAGCCAATCAATAGAAGTAGTAAGTGGGTAGTAGAATTTTGCACAAGCCTGAATTGCCGGCTAAATTAAGTAAGTGGATAGTAGAATTAAATGAACATGACATAACTTATCAGCCCTGTACTGCCATCAAGTCTATGACTTCCATACGAGATCAACATCTTTGCATCTTGTCGAACAACTGTAATCTGGACCCTCTTTATGGATGGCTCAGCCAACGTGAAAAAGGATGGTCTCGTGGCGATGCTCATCACTCTGACTAAGGAGGTTTCACAAATATCTATGAACCGCCGCAAAATATATTTTTGAGCGGTTTGAAAAAATGTTGCCTAAGAAGGCGTACTAAAACTATCTTGTAGCAGTTTGAGGTAGCTGCTGGCATAACTGCTGTTGTATGTGAAATGACGATTGAGTCCTGAAGCGATACTATACACTTGATTGCAATAATAGAATTTAATCATTGAATGCCTGTCTAGCCATCCCATACCGTGAAAAATTGATAACTAGCCAATTTTGGACGCCCTAAGTGAGTTTTATCCACTGTTTCAAAATTAATTGAGAAATAGCCAAATTTTTCACGCGCACACATACAGTCCATTAGCGTTGACAACCACCCAGACTAGTCCCTCTATTTTTTACTGGGATTCATGTGTAAGGGATTCATTCATAGTACTTTTTACTGGAATTCATGTTCAAAGTCCCGGAGCTTCATATAAAAAGTCCAAGTATTTTATATTGGGATTTATTTTTAAATAATCTCAGTATAATATACTGTGATCTTGAAAATTTTGTTCACAAATCTCAGTATTTTACACTGGCATTTTTCTAGATTTGGCTAGTCTACAAAGAGTTTTGCACCATTGGCTAGTATTCATTTATCGTGGTGAAAACAGGCTATGGAGCCAATTTTACCCCCCACACCATGCCATGACTCGATATCTAGCTAAGTGGACCCCCACCATAGAGATGTATTGGGCCACCCCAAAGCTGAAATTCAAAAGGAATTTTTACACTATGTACCCTTGAAATCAAAAGTATTTAGAAGCAACACCCATTAAAAATTACACTGCCCATAAAATTAAAAGTATTTACCCAACCTACCCATATATTACTGTATACCTTTGTTATACCTTATGGGTGTATACCTTTATGGTATATTTCATAAATTATGATATTCAAGTCTGGATGGGTAGAGTAGGTAAATAGTTTATTGGTAGGGCTGATAAATATGAAACTTATGGGTAGGGGCGGGCAAATATTTTGATTTTCATGGGTATTTTCGTAAACCTCCCAATTCAAAATAATCCCAACAGAGACAGTCCACGTGTGCAAGAAAACACATTACTAGTCACAGCTTTGCGGTTCTTGCTTATAAAGTGCAAACTATTATAGTAAACTAACAGTGCGAGACAATATCTAAACCGCCGGAACTTCCATATAAATTGCCGCTATTATGGTAGTTATATAAACCGCCGCTAGTAGTAGCACTTAGAAAAAGTGTAGCAAAGCAGCAAAGTTTCTAGCGGTTCACTAAAATGCTGCTAGAAAACCGCTGCAATTACCCCTTTTTTTGTAGTGTTAACAAGGGAATCTGCAGTTGCTATTTTTCGGATGCTCTCTGGGTAAACATCGCTCGAGTATTATAGCCCGCAAACTATAGAAGAGATTTTAAACAGCACTAGGCAAGTCGTGTGCGACGAGCTCGATCGAGAAGCCCATGCAGGGGTTATCAAACACAAGACCTCTAGAGATTCCCTGCTCTACCAACTCTACCACTATCGAAGTGGAAATAGACAATACATTATGCTATCATCATTTTTAACTTATGAAATGTCCCCAACATCTACGTCATAGGAAAAATTAAAGGCTAATTTTTAAGCTTTTGTCCAAAAGTTCAAAAATATCCTTAGTGTCATTTTTCTGCAATTTTTGCATTATGTGCTCGGTTTGGTTTGGTTTGGTTTGGTTTTATCATTAACCATGTCAAGCCAAATATATCGATTTTTCAAATCTATAAACCAAATCAACAAAAAGTCGATTTTCTCGATCTCGGTTTTTTAGGTTTTTTTCAATTTTTATTAGATAAAGTCTCTACAACAAAGAATATGCAAGTGCTGCTTTTAAATATTTCCTACAATCAACTATCAATGTATGTTATTTAAGACAATTAGATATCAAGAAGAATTACATATGCATCTTAATAAGACAATGAAATGTGATGTACATAAATTAGAAAACTAAAATATTATCAAGAGAGAATTCCAAGATATTACATGATAGTAACTTGTAAATTAATGCTGCTGCAGATAGCAAATGAATTAATCAAAATTGCTCTTGTACCTTATTCAGTAGAAGAAGCAAGCATAACCAAATTCAATGGTTTTTAACTAAGTCCTTCATTTGGTTTAAGATTAGAAGCAACAATAATTGGAAAGAATTGAAACCTCTGTGTGGTTCCTTTAGTCATTATGTTATGTAATTTTTTACTCTATCTGGGCTCTCTCTAATGGGCTAATGTTGGGCTAACTTGATGATTTTATTAGAAATTATTAGCACATGTTATAATTTGTCAAAAAATAAGATAAATAGAGTTTAAGTTCTATGTTCATAATGAATATCTTTGACGTATAAATGTTTAAAAAATAATATTCATAAAATATCGGTTCGGTATGGGTTCGGTTCGGTTTTTATTTTCATAAAACCATATAAAACCAAATATGTCGGTTTTTATTCTTCCCAAACCAGACCAAACCACAAGTCGATTTTTTTCGGTTCTATTTGCTTTACCGGTTTGGTTCGGTTTACCGGTTCAGTTTGTACACTCCTACTCACATCTATCTTTAAATTATAAAAAATAAACCTTTCTTCTAGATATAAGGGCTTCTTACATAAATATAAATAAATATTTTACTTTACACAAAATGGTCAACACTACTCCATTTTCAAAACATAACAATATTTTTATAAAAAAATATGGCAAACACATATAAAAGGGAGGATAAAACTCTAGAAGTCCCTCCAACAACCCACTGTCAATCTCCAAGTTGTTCCCCCTACTTCCCCTCCGACTGCCGGTGGTCGCCGAATTTTTTTTCTTTTTGGTATATTATTTTTGTATAGAATTTGTATATACTGTGTATGTCAGATGTATTTTCACGGTGTGGACGTTTAAACACAGAAACATACACTGTATATACAGCCCATATACAATATATATGGTGAATCTAAAGCGTATACCCATTATATATTTGGTGTATATCAACCATATATACAGAGCATACACGAGACATACAAAGAATATACACATGTCATACATTTCCTACATTCAACAACCACTAAATATACACCATAACTGTCATGGATTCGCCGTAGCCACAGGAGAAATTCAAAAAGAAAATTGAAAAAAAGGAAAATAGAAGCACCAACGCTGATGACCAGATCTGTCTATGATGGAGGATGACGGATGAAACGACCTCGGTCAGTCGTTTCAGAAGTTAGGACTCCGATTGGCGTGCTGATAATTTTAAAATATTCGTAATATCCATTAGAACCTGTCTGTAAAATTTGAGCAAAATCAGACCTCGTTTGGTAGGCATCGGAAGAAGGTTTCAGTTTTTATTGGCGATAAATATTAAAAAGAGATTTTTGAGCTCGGTTTTACCGAATGAGCTCCGATTCGAAATCCGAAAGCGCCGTTGGGTTTGTATGATTATTTATGACCTTTGTGAACTTTCGAAAGTGAATTTTGATGTTATTCGGCTAGTTTCCGCTAAAATTCCGAAAGTTAAATAATTTGACCTTGTTCATTTAAATTCGCATCTTGAGTTTCGGGAGTCCAATTTGAGATCCGCCTTCGCAAATATGTTACATATATTTTGTATAACCGGTATGCAAAAGTTGGAATTATTTCGAATATCGTAAGGTACCGTTTTAATTTTTACCGTAGCAGCGAATTTTAAAGGAAAAAGAAAAAAAAATAAAAGCCAAACAAAGTTAAAGGGAGTCGGTCGGAGCTAAGGACGAAAAGAGCATATTGTACAGTTTATAAACAGAATCAACAAATTCGAACAGAAAGAAATAAAATGACGGAGAGGAAGTGAAAAAATGCCAGAAAACGAGAAAAGGGGCCGGAGAAAAATAGTATTTTCACCCCAGAACATTCAGGTAATGATCTTAATATATTATTTGAGTTTATTATGTATGTTTGAATATATTTTTACGGTAAAAATAGGGATATTAGACATCGCCCTAATGACGTAAATTGATAGTTTAAAGGATCAAATGGACCCCGATAATGAAATTGATTATATATTCGTGCTCAGTAAGTTATGGGCAACATATAAATGTAATTTATCTAGGATTTGGTCATGTGACCCTAAACCCTGTATATAGGCCTGGCCTGCGTATTGCGTATGCGAATAGGGTATCAGGTTCTTAATCGGTTTTCCCTAAGATGTGACGAATGAAGTCTTTAGCCTAATTTGATATATTTTTCTACTTATTGAATAGAGTGTGATCGTTTGGCAATGAAACCAAAGGACAAAGCGGTTATTGAGAGGCTGTGTTAACTTTGGAAGAGGTAAGTGTTTATATCCATTTCTTTGGAGGCACCTGGCCTCGTGGATTTTCTACTACGTGTTCCTTACGTGTGTAGCTGTCGATAGGCGTACTGAGATACGAGGTGATTGGTAGGCGAGATTCAGTTAGATACGAGGTGGTTGGTAGTTGAGATACAATGAGATACGAGGTGCTTGGCAGGCGAGATACAATGAGATACAGTTAGATTCGAGGTGTTAGTGGGTGAGATATAGCGAGATACAGTTAGATACAAAGTGGTTGGTAGCTGAAATACAATGAGATACAAGGTGGTTGGTAGGCGAGATACAGTTAGATATGAGGTGGTTGGTAGTTGAAAAACATCGAGATATTGTGAGATACAATGAGATACGAGGTGGTTGGTAGTTGAGATACAATGAGATACGAGGTGGCTGGTAGGCGAGATACAGTTAGATATGAGGTGGTTGGTAGTTGAGATACAATGAGATACGAGGTGGTTGGTAGATGAGATACAACGAGATACAGTTAGATACGAGGTGGTTGGTAGGCGAGATACAGTTATATACGAAGTGGTTGGTAGTTGAGATACAATGAGATACGAGGTGGTTGATAGGCAAGATACATCGAGATACAGTTAGATACGGGGTGGTTGGTGCTTGAGATACAACGAGATACGAGGTGGTTGGTAGTTGAGAAACATCGAGATACAGTGAGATACAACGAGATACGGGATGGTTGAGGATGAGAGGAGAAAAAATGAAATTGGGGAAAATGGAAGTAGTAAAAGTGAAATTTGGGAAAATGGTGCGAGGAAAAGTGAAATTGGAGAAAATATGTGGAGGAAAAATGAAATTGGAGGAACTAGAAGGAAGAATGTAAAGTTTTGCTATGTTTTTGCTATGTTTTGTAATTAACTTTTCCTTTCATCTACATTGGATAATTTTGCTAAAGCATTACTATGTTTTGTAAATAACTTCTCAAACTTGTACTTTTATGTAAAAATTCCTTGATATTAATGTTGAACCCACAAAGACATAGGCAAGCTTGGAATGATCTACAATAATAGCATATTCTGGCATTGTTCTCACATTCTTGGACCCTATAAAAAGCTCTTTATTACCCCCGTTTCAGACAAAGTCTTGGCGATCACTAGGCTTACTGGAAGCTGGACCTGCCGATTGTCAGGAGTTTCCCTCAATGCATTCTGACGATCACCAGGAATTTTGTCTTGCTCAGGGCTAAAAATAAAAGAGTTTTCTAATAGGGGCTAGAAGTATCAAAGCAGCGCAGATCTGTACATTGAGAACAAAGAATTGCAAGATCTTGCTCCTTTTAATTAACAACGTATGTATACAGAGCTAGGTTAATATAATAGTATATTCATATCAATGAGAGGTGTGATAGTCATAAAATGAGGTCAAGGCTAGTGTCAAAATTATCGGAAGCTAATTGAAACGACCTCGGTCAGTCGTTTCGGAAGTTAGGACTCCGATTGACGTGTCGATAATTTTAAAATATTTAGAATGTCCATTAGGACCAGTCTGTAAAATTTGAGCTAAATCAGACCTCGTTTGGTAGGCATCGGAAGAAGGTTTCAGTTTTTATTGGCGATAAATATTAAAAAGAGATTTTCGAGCACGGTTTTGCCGAATGAGTTCCGATTCGAAATCCGAAAGCGTCGTTGGGTTCGTATGATTATTTATGGCCTTTATGAACTTTCGAAAGTGAATTTCGATGTTGTTCGGCTAGTTTCCGCTAAAATGCCGAAAGTTAAATAATTTGACTTCTTTTCATTTAAATTCGCATCTTAAGTTTCGGGAGTCCGATTTGAGATCCGCCTTTGCGAGTATGTTACATATATTTTGTACAACTTGTATGCAAAAGTTGAAATTATTTCGAATATCGTAGGATACCGCTTTAATTTTTGTCACGAAAAGAAAAGAAAATAAAAGAAAATAAAAAAAGGAAAATAGAAAACGACAAAAAAAAAAAGAAATGAATGAATGAGCAATGAGCAATGTCGGCTAAGCTACCATTAACATAATCCTTGGCGTGATTTTTACAATTCCAGCAGAAACAGAAACCGAAACCAAAAACCAAAAGAATATGTAGGAAAAATGCCAGAAAATAAGAAAAGGGTCCGGAGAAAAGTAGAATTTTCACCCTGAAACATTCAGGTAATGATCCTAATATATTATTTGAGTTTATTACGTATGTTTGAATATATTTTTACGGTAAAAATAGGGATATTAGACATCGCCCTAATGACGTAAATTGATAGTTTAAAGGGTCAAATGGACCCCGATAATGAAATTGATTATATATTCGTGCTCAGTAAGTTATGGGCAACATATAAATGTAATTTATTTAGGGTTTGGTCATGTGACCCTAAACCCTGTATATAGGTCTGGCCTGCGTATTGCGTATGCGAATAGAGTATCAGGTTCCTACCTGGATTGCCCTAAGATGTGAGGAATGAAGCCGTTAGCCTTATGTGATATATTTTTCTGCTTATTGAACACAGTGGGATCGTTTGGGAATGAATCCAAAGGACAAAGTGGTTATTGAGTTGCTGTGCTAACTTTGTAATAAGGTAAGTGTTTATATCCATTTATTTGGAGGCACCTGGCCTCGTGGATTTTCTACCACGTGTTCCTTACGTGTGTAGCTGCCGATAGGCGTACTTATTACGCCTTAGCTTTGGATTTATATTCTATATTATATATTATGTCCTGTGGTTGGTATTGCATTGAGAATCTGATTATTGTACTTTTGTTGTGAGTTGGTATATACTTTCCCGCTGTCGATGAGAGTCCCGCGCTGGTGATGGGTTATTATTGCATCATGTTGCATTCATATGTACATTGCATCATATTGAGGGTAGGAGGATTCCGCCCTCGGAGCAGGAGGATTCCGCTCCATTGCATCATATTGAGGGTAGGAGGATTCCGCCCTCGGAGCAGGAGGATTCCGCTCCATTGCATCATATTGAGGGTAGGAGGATTCCGCCCTCGGAGCAGGAGGATTCCGCTCCATTGCATCATATTGAGGGTAGGAGGATTCCGCCCTCGGAGCAGGAGGATTCCGCTCCATCTATTTGGCACATGTGACACCATTGCATCATACTGCATTCATCCCATTTCATTGCACCGCGTGCTGACTATTGTGTGACTATCATGCTGTATTTTGTGTATGCGGTATGTATACCATATAGTGGACATATTTCAGTTTGCCTACGTATTTTTGGCTCGTATTCTGAGTTGCGGGGATCGGGTTGCACGCCGCAACGGTATAAATATATGGATAGGGTTGCACGCCGCGACAGGATGAATATATGGATCGGGTTGCACGCCGCAACAGGAAGTATTTCTGATTGTTGATATGTTCGGGATACCTATATGTTCTGGCTATCTTACGTTCCTGGTTTTAATGAGTTTGTGATTCCATACGTGTTTCTAGTTATTAATTGACTCTGCCTTTTTGTAATTTAAATAAAAGGAATTTGGTTTATCTGTTTCTTCTCCCTGGCTAGCTATCCTATTCTTTGAGGTGGCTAGTCTGCCCCACTTATTGAGTCCTTTTGACTCACCCTTGTTTGCTGTTTGTTTCTTGTCTATCTATTTCGTTTCGGCAGGTTCGCTCCAGGATTGAGTTCGCCACGTTGTGAAGGAGCGAAGACGACTTCAGCTGTCAGGGTGAGCCAGCTTTTATTCCGGATGGCCACCAGTTTATTGGTTATCATTTCAGTTGCAATTTGCTCCCTTCAGGAGGTATCTGTCTTCTTCTGTACTCTTAGATGTCTAGTCTGGATAGCCCTAAACCTAGTATGTTGGGTAGTCAGCTGTAATTTCTTTTGTACAGCTTAGAGGTATCAGTATGTCTGTGTTTTTATTTTTAGTTTTGTCCTTATTTGTAAATTGTTATATTTATTTTCCTGATTTAATTGGTAAGGGTTCGCCCGACGGGTCTAGGGGAGGATGTCGGGTGCCCGCACGGCCTAACCGGATTCCGGGTCGTGTCAGTTGGTATCAGAGCCCAGTTTAGAGTCCATCCAGACTAAGACAGTGTCTAGTAGAGTCTCGCTGATGGGTACGTAGACGTCCGTACTTATCTACGAGAGGCTATGATGGCATTTAGGAAGTTTCACTTCCTTCATTTCTGATCGTGCGTCGGTCTAGGATTCAAAAGTATTTTCGTTAATTCGTTAATTTTTTCGTGGTAATTGTGTACCTTCGTGCGACAAATCAAAAAACAGTATGAGTTCAAGACGAAGCAGTCTGGCCTGGGGTTAGCACTGACGAAGCTTCGAGAGTTTTTTTTATCGTACTGACGATCTAGTTATGGAGGCCCCAGCTGTACGAGCTCGCGATGGGCAAAGGAGCAGGGCCTTGTGATTCCCTTGGCTCTCTACGATGCTTTACGAGAATCTTGGTGACGCAGATACCGCAAAAACCTATTATTCGCTAGGCAGCTTATCAGATTGCCGCAGATGCATATGTTCGGTCTCAGGGAGCTCCTATTCTAGTTCTTAATATTGCCGTAGTAAAATATGTTCCAAATGCAGCATGTGTTGCGCCACCAATTGTTCTTGCTGATTAGCTAGCCGAGGTAACAGTTCGGTCCGAGTACCCAAAGAGGGTATATTATTTTACGCGGTTGAACATCCCGATATTCCCAGGTCATACATCAATTAATCCTTGTGTAAGTTTTTTTTTTAAAAAAATAAAATGATGTCAGCATATCCTTCAGGCTGTTGGTTATCTCGAGCAATATGCTGTGTATTATTTTGCTTTCCAGTTTCAGGGTCCAGCCTAGAATTGGTGGGCCGCTCTCTTATTAGCTAACTTGGTTCGATTTTTCTTCTAGATTCGTAGAAAAAAAATTCCTTTCGAGTAGCGAGCGAGATGAAGAGTGTCGCCAGTTCGAGTGGATTAGACAGGGTAGCCTGTCGGTTAGCCTGTTGGTGTTTCAGAATATGAGATTGAATTCTATAGAATGGTTAAATATGCATTAGAACTAGTCCATGAGCCTTTCGAGAGATTCAAAGATTTATTGATGACCTTTCTCTTCCCTAGAGATCCAGATTGCTCGAGAAATTGAGGTGGGGACTTTATTTGATGTTGTTGTTGATATTGGTCAGAAGTATTAGGCATACCCTAAGTTAGAGGGGAAGAGTTAGAATGGGAAAGCAAGAGATCCCACGGCCCTAGTGGGCAACCATGGTACCCTCATTTGGAGGTAAGAGTTCTGATTATTTTGGGAGGTCACCTGCCAGGTTATCTCAGCTTGTAGAGCGTAATTCTCAAAGTGCGCTAGTAGTTCATCAAGATAGACTCAGCTTTCTCTTTGTAGTTATTAACAATCTGTCCAGCTTCCATTTTCACAGGAAAGGTGCTATCATTGTCGTGAGTCTGATTATCCTTTGAGGAGTTTTTCCCTTACTCCGGCAACTAGGCAGTCGTTCTTTCTCCTGTCAGCAGACACCTGCACAGTCGCAGGGAATTTCATTTAGATCTCAATCAGCCAGAGAAATGCCACCATCCAGTAGAGGTCGAGAGCATGATGGCAGTGGTTCTTCAGAAAGTGATTGTCAGGGTAGTGGCTCAGGTCAGATGCAGAGGCAGTTCTATGAACTGCTTGTATGGCGGGATGCTAAGGTATCCGATATAGTATACCTTGAGATTTCTTCTTCTCTTAAATGTGAGTAAGATTTGATTCTTTTGATCGATCCGGAAATGGTGTGTCTTATCATGTTTCGATGGTTTCCTTAGATGTCGTTTCTATTAAGAATCAGTGGAGATGGAGGGGTGAGCTTCTGATATGATTTATTCTTGGCATTTCTGAGATCCTCCTAGTTAATCTGGTTTAAATGTGAGAAATTTGAGAGAGTGTGTCGGTATTGTCTGCTTGGCATCATGTTGTACCACTTTCTCTTAATTATATTAAGTCAGTCTATCTCTCTTTGGGACTTAGTGTCGGTAGGATGATGGGATTCTTGTTCGTCACCTTCAGAAAGTGTTATTGTTTCTTCCGGTGTAAAGTGGTTAGTAAGTAATACTCGATCTATATGTCTTCTCTTGGTTCGAGATGCTAATAGAGTCATGTTATTCTACAAGTTTGTCTCGGTATAAAAGGGTATTCTGGTAAATTGTCAGAGTTTCCTTCTTATGGGGAGGTTAAATTAGTATGGATGTTTTTCCATAAAGCTTATTTAATGTCTATCTCTTCAATTGCGATTCCTTGGCTCGCCTGACTCGGAAGTAGTCTAGCTTTGGTAGCCAAGTAAATAAGAAGATGAACTTCCCGAAGCTCTAATTATTTCTATCCTCGATCCATTTTCATTTCTTCTTCGTCCGGCACTAGTGAGCTTGGGCGATTGGTAGCCGCTTGTGACGTTCCCTGTGTTGAGCCAGAGTACGTGTTATTGTAGCCGGGTAAGCATATTATTGTTTTGGATATCAGTTTATCCGGGTGTCCATTCCCATATATAGTGTAGTGCTGGTTCTGTTTTTGCGGATCATCCAGTTTCAGGGGAAAATCTGCCGAAATTTTTATATAGAAGTACCGTCCATCAGGCGGTGGTGTTTACAGAAAAGGTATGGAGTTGTGAACTTGAGAGTTGCAGCTGTTCGGCAACTCGAAAGGGTAGTTGGTAGCTTAGGTCTGCCTACGTTCAACTTTTAGCTAAATCTTCTTTAGTCCAGCAGGTTGTGCGAGGATGACTATTTCTATTCAAATTAGTTGTATGAGTTTATGCTTTAAGTGGAGGAGTCTTCCTCCAATTGATACCGAATCATAATATTAAATCTCTAAGGTGTTGCTGAAGCGTAAGCTAATTCTTAATTCCATCGACCTGTTCTATATCGAAAGGTATATCGAAGAGGTAATTATCGGCTGAATCATATTAACCCATTCAAAGTTTTGTGTATCTTTGCTTCGAAAATATAGAACTCCTCTCTCATGATCGAGAAAGGGTCGGCTTAGTCCGAATAAGTTGGGCAATGATGTTATCATATTATCCAAATATATTTTATCCAAGAGTTCGGTGTTCATGTTATAGTTTTAATTCTGTAATCATGAGAAAAATTCTGTGGGATAGTTTATGAAGGTCGTGCAAGTTCTTATGTTATGAGCGTGAATCTTGCTTTAGACTTAGGCTCGTTCGAGGACGAACGAGAGTTTAAGTGGAGGAGAATGAAACGACCTCGGTCAGTCGTTTCGGAAGTTAGGACTCCGATTGACGTGTCGATAATTTTAAAATATTTAGAATGTCCATTAGGACCTGTCTGTAAAATTTGAGCTAAATCAGACCTCGTTTGGTAGGCATCGGAAGAAGGTTTCAGTTTTTATTGGCGATAAATATTAAAAAGAGATTTTCGAGCACGGTTTTGCCGAATGAGTTCCGATTCGAAATCCGAAAGCGTCGTTGGGTTCGTATGATTATTTATGGCCTTTATGAACTTTCGAAAGTGAATTTCGATGTTGTTCGGCTAGTTTCCGCTAAAATGCCGAAAGTTAAATAATTTGACTTCTTTTCATTTAAATTCGCATCTTGAGTTTCGGGAGTCCGATTTGAGATCCGCCTTTGCGAGTATGTTACATATATTTTGTACAACTTGTATGCAAAAGTTGAAATTATTTCGAATATCGTAGGATACCGCTTTAATTTTTGTCACGAAAAGAAAAGAAAATAAAAGAAAATAAAAAAAGGAAAATAGAAAACGACAAAAAAAAAAGAAATGAATGAATGAGCAATGAGCAATGTCGGCTAAGCTACCATTAACATAATCCTTGGCGTGATTTTTACAATTCCAGCAGAAACAGAAACCGAAACCAAAAACCAAAAGAATATGTAGGAAAAATGCCAGAAAATAAGAAAAGGGTCCGGAGAAAAGTAGAATTTTCACCCTGAAACATTCAGGTAATGATCCTAATATATTATTTGAGTTTATTACGTATGTTTGAATATATTTTTACGGTAAAAATAGGGATATTAGACATCGCCCTAATGACGTAAATTGATAGTTTAAAGGGTCAAATGGACCCCGATAATGAAATTGATTATATATTCGTGCTCAGTAAGTTATGGGCAACATATAAATGTAATTTATTTAGGGTTTGGTCATGTGACCCTAAACCCTGTATATAGGTCTGGCCTGCGTATTGCGTATGCGAATAGAGTATCAGGTTCCTACCTGGATTGCCCTAAGATGTGAGGAATGAAGCCGTTAGCCTTATGTGATATATTTTTCTGCTTATTGAACACAGTGGGATTGTTTGGGAATGAATCCAAAGGACAAAGTGGTTATTGAGTTGCTGTGCTAACTTTGTAATAAGGTAAGTGTTTATATCCATTTCTTTGGAGGCACCTGGCCTCGTGGATTTTCTACCACGTGTTCCTTACGTGTGTAGCTGCCGATAGGCGTACTTATTACGCCTTAGCTTTGGATTTATATTCTATATTATATATTATGTCCTGTGGTTGGTATTGCATTGAGAATCTGATTATTGTACTTTTGTTGTGAGTTGGTATATACTTTCCCGCTGTCGATGAGAGTCCCGCGCTGGTGATGGGTTATTATTGCATCATGTTGCATTCATATGTACATTGCATCATATTGAGGGTAGGAGGATTCCGCCCTCGGAGCAGGAGGATTCCGCTCCATTGCATCATATTGAGGGTAGGAGGATTCCGCCCTCGGAGCAGGAGGATTCCGCTCCATTGCATCATATTGAGGGTAGGAGGATTCCGCCCTCGGAGCAGGAGGATTCCGCTCCATCTATTTGGCACATGTGACACCATTGCATCATACTGCATTCATCCCATTTCATTGCACCGCGTGCTGACTATTGTGTGACTATCATGCTGTATTTTGTGTATGCGGTATGTATACCATATAGTGGACATATTTCAGTTTGCCTACGTATTTCTGGCTCGTATTCTGAGTTGCGGGGATCGGGTTGCACGCCGCAACGGTATAAATATATGGATAGGGTTGCACGCCGCGACAGGATGAATATATGGATCGGGTTGCACGCCGCAACAGGAAGTATTTCTGATTGTTGATATGTTCGGGATACCTATATGTTCTGGCTATCTTACGTTCCTGGTTTTAATGAGTTTGTGATTCCATACGTGTTTCTAGTTATTAATTGACTCTGCCTTTTTGTAATTTAAATAAAAGGAATTTGGTTTATCTGTTTCTTCTCCCTGGCTAGCTATCCTATTCTTTGAGGTGGCTAGTCTGCCCCACTTATTGAGTCCTTTTGACTCACCCTTGTTTGCTGTTTGTTTCTTGTCTATCTATTTCGTTTCGGCAGGTTCGCTCCAGGATTGAGTTCGCCACGTTGTGAAGGAGCGAAGACGACTTCAGCTGTCAGGGTGAGCCAGCTTTTATTCCGGATGGCCACCAGTTTATTGGTTATCATTTCAGTTGCAATTTGCTCCCTTCAGGAGGTATCTGTCTTCTTCTGTACTCTTAGATGTCTAGTCTGGATAGCCCTAAACCTAGTATGTTGGGTAGTCAGCTGTAATTTCTTTTGTACAGCTTAGAGGTATCAGTATGTCTGTGTTTTTATTTTTAGTTTTGTCCTTATTTGTAAATTGTTATATTTATTTTCCTGATTTAATTGGTAAGGGTTCGCCCGACGGGTCTAGGGGAGGATGTCGGGTGCCCGCACGGCCTAACCGGATTCCGGGTCGTGTCACTAATATGTTCAATAATAGGCATATATGGTATAAAGGTATACAACTGGTAATAAAAAATTAGGTTTTTACAAGAAATACTCATAAAACAAAAAAGTTAAAAAATAAAAAAAATAAAATGAGATACGAGAACGGGGTAACATTAAACTGCGACTCGAGAAAATAATATTTACCATGTCAATCTTAAAAAAATTTCACCGCGTACCCTTCATAAGGAGTGGTTTTACAAAAATACCCGCACTAAAAAATGTTTTAGCAAAATACCTTTTTTCCCCCGGAGCCAAGACTTCAAGGCAAAAATCTTGTAAGTCTTGGCAATTGCCAAAACTTTTAAGGCAAGTACTATTTTGCCAATATTTCAAGTTATATGACGAGAATATAGGGAAAGACTGGCAGGGGCAAGTTTTGGCAATTGCCAGGACTTACAACCAAGTGCGGTAAGTGTTGCCTTTTGCCAACACTTTAAGGGTAAGTGTTGGCAAATAGAGAGGAGTCAAAGTTGCCAAGACTTGCGACCAAGTGCGGCAAGTTTTTCCTTTTGCCAACACTTGAAGGGATAAGTGTTGAAAAGCAGAGAGATATAACGGCAAGTCTTGCCCCCGGCCTAAAAACTTGACAGGGGTGTTTCCATCCGAATTTTTTTCGCTAAACCTTAATGAGGGCATTTTTGCAAAACATCTGTTAGCACGGACAAAAAGGCAAACCATTGCTTATGGTGTCATATTTTTGCAAATTCGTCGTCAATCTTTAATTGGGCACTTTTATAAAATGATTTTCATGTAAATCCACCTTTACAGATGCTAATTGGAATATAACCAGCGTTTTAAAGATATTTTAAAAATCAAGATATAACAAATCGCTAAGCATTTACTTAAAATTTCTTGTATTTATTGTTCTACTTCTTCTTCCCTAGTCGATACTGGAAAGTATATGATAATAAAAATAACGCATTTCAACGGGCTTTAGGAAGAAACAGTGGCCAGACAGTCCAGCGACCAGTGGCTTGTGTATACTTCGAACCCTAGGACACCATTTTGAACTTTATTATCATAATTTTTGTATTTCACGACTCTCTCTTAAGAGTTTCAAATTCCCGAGTAAGGTCTTTTAAGTTTCACTTGCATAACTTTAATTCTAAATACGATTTTTGAGTTTCACCTGCAGCAGTTTGACCTTGTTCAAGTATCAAACTCTCAGAGCGGGTTTGGAGTTTTTAGTTGCAGCACTTCAAACACATATGACTATTTTTCAACTACTTCACAAATAGTGGCTATATTTTAATTAGCAATCCTATAAATAAAAATTGGCTAAATTACAATTAGTAATCCTAGACGTGACTACTATTTTGTGTAAAATTTTCGCCCAGTGGCCAGTTTTGACACTGGTATTAGCTTTGCGGCCACTGTTTTCTTTAGTCTTACATTTGAGGCTACTTTTGGCTCTTTACTAGATAAGATCATTAAATACGCCTAACTGAAAAGGCTTAATTACCCTTCAGTCTGATTAAATGGACTGACGTTTGAAATACTACTGATTGAAGTTCAAACCACATGGATTGAACTTCTCTGCCCTTATAGACGGAAGTTCTATCCACATAGACTGAACTTCTCTGCCCTGTGTACTGAAGTTCTATCCACACGAATTGAACTTATCTACTCTTATGGATTGAAGTTCCATCCACATGGATTGAACTTATCTACCCTTATGGATTGAAGTTCCATCCACAGGGATTGAACTTATCTACCATTGTGGACTGAAGTTCCATCCACATCGATTGAACTTCTCTACCCTTGTGGACTGAAGCTCCATCCACATGGATTTAACTTGTCTACCCTTGTGGACTGAAGTTCCATCCACAGGGATTGAACTTGTCTACGCTTATGGACTGAAGTTCCATCTACAGGGATTGAACTTCCCTACCTTTATGTACTGAAGTTCTATCCACATGGACTTATATATATATATATATATATATATATATTTCGGGGTAATTTAGTCTTTTTTCATTTTTCTATTTCTGGTGGGTGTAAAATGGCTATAAACTAAATATTTTGGTACTGGTGGCCTGTGCTCAAAGACCAGTGCCAAAAGTGGTCTTTCGTGCACTTCCCCCTATTTTGTTAGGGCTGGTGTCGTTACAGTCCCTGCACACAATGGCCAATCTCTGTCGCATGCCTCAAACAGTTGCTTTAAACTTTGATGAATCCCGTTAGAGGTAAAGACCTTGTACGTGCATGTCAGCCTTGTTTCCTACCTTAGAGGTAAAGACCTTGTGCGTGCATGTCAGCCTTGTTTCCAAGAATTGGCATCGTAACACACCTTCACATGTTGCTTTAAACTTTGATGAATCCCGTTTCTTTAAGGAGACTCCAGTTGCATCGCAGCTGATACGATTCCATAACAAGTTCTTGGACTGGCTCCGCTCATCTTTTCAAGTTGAGACGTCGTTGAAAAAAGCTAAGAAATGGATTTTGCGCCTTCAATTTAATTGTCATGAGAATAATAAGTTCATACTTTTTGAAACGGAGGGAGTAAGTTTTTACCGGTAATTCAAACAATAGCCACTAGAAGGTTAATATAATTATAAAAGATACTTAATTAAGTTATTTCAAAAGTTTCCCTCCCTGATGAAAAGGAACAGAGATATTTTTCCATCGATCTCTCTTGTCTTCGCAGATTTCTCTCTCTCTCCCCCCAATTCAAATCTCCATCTCTCCAATTCAATTCTCCCTCTCTCTGGTTCAAATCTCAATTAAAATATTCAGATCTACATGTAAGGTAATGTTCATATTTACATCGATTCTTTTTCTCTATATATATATATCTCCATCGATCTCCTTTTCGCAATCTGATGATTATCGCGTGAATGTTTAGTATTTCTTCATAATTTTAGCTCAGCTTAGCTATTTTGATGATTATCGCGCGAATGATTAGTATTTCTACATATTACTTACTTGAAAAAATTCATGTGATTACTGGAGTAGATATTTTCTCTGTAAGATCTTACGCGCCTCGAAAAAATTGATTCGATATTGATTTACATAGTTTTGTTAGTTCTCTCTGAAGATTTGATTGCAAAAGTTATTTGAAAATCGAGGCTTTGTGATTAGTTCCATTTCAATTTCATGAACTTGAAATAAAATATGTTTTAGTTTGCTCCGCTTAGTAGATTTTAGTTTCTCGGCTTAGTCGATGCCTATGATGTGTTTTTACAAATTGTGCAATCTTATTCTAGTTAGTCGATGCCTATGTTTGAGATGCTACTGTTTCTCAAATATTCTGTGAAGTTGACTATTGACATACAGACGACAATAGACACAGATCTCTGTAAGTATTTTGTCGCTCGTTTCTCATCTTTAGTCATGAAATCTACTCAATGAGTTGATTACTTCATTTTATGATTTTCAAGACATTTGTTTGCTTTTTAAAACAGTTTAAGCATGAAACAGTAACTTTACTTTGATGATTATTAAAATATTTGTATCATGTGTATATAGTGTTTAAAAATTTCATATTACATTGATAAACATCTGTTTGATTTTCATATTGATTTTTTTGCTTTGTCTTTTTGTTATTACAGAAGAGGAAGATTTCTTGAATTATCATGGATAATATTTCTAATAAAAGATGGATTAACTATAGTTAGAGTTAGTAAGGAATATCCAGATGGAGTCGAGAACTTTTTGAACTATGCTTTTCGTGAAAAGCATGATGGAGAAAAAAATCCATGCCCTTGTAGAGAATGTGTGCTACAATATGAAGTTAATCGGGCAACAACTTATGATCATCTTGTGTGTAATGGAATTATACCGTCATATGACACTTGGTTCTGTCATGGGGAGTCTCTAGCTGAATAAAGTAATACTAAAGAAAATAATTGTAGACAAGAAGCTTTGAAGGGTAATGATATGACAGGAGTGATATATGATGCTTTTGGATTTACTGAAATTAGTGAAAGTGGATAGACACAACAGAACTCAGAAGAAGAAATTCATCGTGTATCAAGAAATCAACCTCATCCCGAGGTGGATAAATTTGAATGGCTCATGAAAGATGCAAATAAAAAACTATACCCTGGATGTTAAAACTATACACATGTGTTGCATGGTGTAACAAACTTTGCTTCTTTGCAAGAGTTGAAATTGGATGACGTCAGGTTATCTGGAGAAACTCTAACCAAGTTTCATACAAAGTGCCTTTATATTAAAGAAATGAGATTGAAGTATTGCGATGTGATACTAAGGTTTATAGTATTACCTAAATTAAATCATCTGGAGAAGCTTTACGTGGAGCAGAGAAGTGCTATTATATATTACCAACATAGTACAAGTTATTGCTCCAAGTTTACAAGTCTTTTATTATATTGATAGGTGTGTAAGCAGTATACCAGATGCTTGTAACATGTATATTCGTAGTTGTAGGATGTTGCGGTGTTGCACTTGGTGCACCTTTGTAAGACACTAGAGGGAGGGGGTGAATAGTGTTCTTACCTGATTTTTAAATTTCTAAAACTTGCTTTTAACTTTTATCGCCTAACTTAAAAAGAACCGGGTTCCTTGCAAGTTTCATCTGTCTCTAAAACTTAAACTTAATGCGGAAACGTAAAGAACACAGAGATTTTTACGTGAAAAAATCCTTGCTCAAGGGATCAAAAACCACGAGCCAAACTCTTGAGATTTCAACATTCCACTATAGGAAAACCGAGAAAGTTTTAGACTACAACCTAATGTAATCAAGGAACTAGACTTCCCTAGTACCTAGAACCTTCCAAGCCACACGTTAGCTTGTCAGGTTGACTCTACTACACCAAAGAGTAACCTTTATTAATTGCTTCATAACAAGCTGATAGATTACAACTCGATAGCCTATAACAAAAACTAAAACAACAGATAACACTATGAAACTGCTCCTTCGTAAGGTTCTGCTGCCCAGCCTTTGTTCTTGCACACAATTCCTCTCAGGATCTATTTGTTCTTAATTTGCTCTATTGAGATTTCTCGAGTGCGTGCCACAATTCTGGCCAAATTAACTTGTATTTATAGAGTTTGACTTAGCTGAATCCAACTAAGCTTAGAACTCCCTTTATACTTTGGAATCCGTTTCAAAGAAGGTTTACCCATATTGCCTTATTGGAAACCCAAGTTAATTTGCCTAAGTCTTCAATCCTTTTCTACTTAGGAACCTCATTCTATTTCAGCACCGCCAAGCTTCTTCTTTTCCCGGTAGGATTGAAACTTTGACTCCAGCTGTTCTCGTCCTCTTTCTTCAACTTTAACTCGAATATCCCATCAAACAGCTCAGTCTTCTTACTCAACTGTGAACCTTTTCGTAGTCCACTTAGCACCAGGTCCTTTGTCATCTTCAAAACTTATTCTTCAACAAATTCCCCCTTTTTGATGATGACAAGCAATGTTGTCTCACCGAGGGTATGTAAGCACAAGAACCTGTATACAAACAACACTAACCAAGAACCAGGGTAATAACAGTTAGGCAAAAAATAGGTCACAAAACATACAATGAACTAAACAACATCTTACTTCCCCCTTTTGGCATCATCAAAAAGTTTCACAGTTGTATAAACCTGCTCAACTTAGATTAAGTCTAGTTAACTCTAGTGCCATAGGCAGCTAGCCAACCTTTATACGTCAGGAACCTATTTCAGACAATAAATACTAGCAAAGCAAGGATATTTATATCAACAAAAAGCACCAAACAGGCTTAAAACATCCAAAACATCATTCAAATATTACAGACCAAATATAATAATTGTCTTAAAACCAGGCCATAGAAAGAACCAACGAGGGGACTTGGGAAAGGAACTGGTTCAGAATTGGGGAATATCGGGGATGTTAAAGTGAGCAAGAAACAAGGCAAGGCGACGCGAGTTTCCTTCACGTTCACGCTCCAACTCAGCATCCAGCCTGGTGTTCTCTACATTCATCCAAGCTAGCTCATCATTTTGCCTCTTGAACCCCTCAATCCTTCTATCCATTCTAGCATTTCTTCTTTCCTTAGCTTCCTCTTCCACATGCTCTGGTTCATCTGCAGGTTCACCATCTATCACATAGTCGCATGACTTCAGAATGTTCCTCCCAAACACATCATTGTGATCCTACCAATGTGCTTGATCATCACTTCAGGCAGATTTATACGAACCTCGCGATCTAGCAGGTCCATATAGGTCAGATCTAGAAAGTTAGCCTCACTGCGCCTCTCTGACCTCTGCAACTGAATCTTCAGCACGAATTCAAATAGCAACTGGTAGAAGGGTTGCATTGCCTTCTTCTTTACTTGAGTTGCCCTTGCTAGCCTAGGTCTCCATGCAAACTTTTGGGTTACCTCCAAAGCAGACACTCCATCTCCCCTAGTGATGTAGGAAATCAAACGCGGAAAAGTAAAGATAAAAGCGAGACGTAACTCGTACGATAAACTAGTTCCGTTACACCCCGAGAAGATGACAAGAACACCTACACTAGGCAACTACCCTCGAGCTAACGCGAGCACGCAAGTAGAATGATCGGGGGGGATTGGAATTCATCTAGATCCGCTAGAGGAAGAACAAGTCCCATCAATGGTTTCATTCACTCATTCAAAGAGTTCAACTCTCAACACAATTGTTTGTTTAATCATCAAAGTTAGCTAATGAAATAAGACAAGCTACTAGCTATTTATAGGTGTTGTTAGACACCCTTTGAAAGGTCTAAAATGCCCACACTTAGGCTTAGGAAATAAAGGACCACGTAGGGTCAAAATAGTCTTAACATAGCAAAGATTCACGCCTCTTCAGTGATCCGGGCGGAGCGCCTCAAAATTGTGCAAGTTTGGCAGTGGGGTGGCCCGGGCGGTCCGCCTGGAATTGGGGCGGAGCGCCTCAGCTCTGTTGTCTTCAAGTGGAGCGCCCAAACACTGGGCGGAGCGCCTCAGCTCTGTTGTCTTCAGGTGGAGCGCCCAAAACACTGGGTGGAGCGCCCAAAGTGCTGAATGGCTCTTCTTGTGCTCTAATCACCCGGAATGGTTTCCCAATGCTTCCTTCTTCTAGTCCCCTCCTCACCAAGTGTAAGTGCACTCCTTGAACCTCCCTAGCTTGGCTCCGAGTGAAGGGTCGTCTCGTGGTTTTCCCGGCATCATCCTCCCCTTCTTGAGAGGATTTCGTCCTCGAAATTGAAGCATCATCCACGACCTCTTCATCATCATTCACGACCTCTTCATGACCTACATTCAAAGGAACCAAGTCACAAACATTGAAAGTATTAGAAACTTGATACTCACTTGGCAAGTCGACCACATAAGCGTTGTTGTTTATCTTTGAAAGCACTTGGAAGGGGCCATCTCCACGGGGTGCCAACTTCCCTTTCCTAAGGTTTGGAAATCTTTCTTTCCGGAAGTGCACCCACACATAGTCACCCTTCTTGAGTTCCACCTTCTTGCGTCCCTTGTTTTTCTTGGAGGCAACCTTAGCATAGGCTTCCTCCAAATTCTTCCTTGCCTTAGCATGAAGCTCCATCAAAGCCTTGGCTCTAGCTTTCCCTTCAAAATTAACAACCATTTCCCTTGGCAAAGGGGTTAGATCAAGGGGAATCAAGGGGTTAAAACCATAAACACATTCAAAAGGAGTCATGCCAATCATTCTATGCACGGTGCGATTGTAGGCAAACTCCATGAGAGGTAGCTTGTCAATCCAAGTCCCACCCTTACCTCGGGTCATGGCTCTAAGAAGAGCACCTAAGGTACGGTTTACCACCTCCGTTTGACCATCGGTTTGGGGGTGGTGGGAAGTGGAAAACAAGAGTTTGGTGCCAAGGGCACCCCATAAACTTCTCCAAAAGTGACTTAGGAACTTAGTGTCCCTATCACTCACTATAGTTTGAGGCACACCATGTAGCTTCAAAACATTTTCAACAAACAAGGAAGCTACATGTTGGGCGTCGTCACATTTCTTGCACGGAATAAAATGAGCCATCTTTGAGAACCTATCCACGACAACAAAGATGCTATCGTGGCCCCCCCTAGTCCTTGGTAATCCCATGACAAAGTCCATCGATATATCCAACCACGGACTAGTAGGTACGGGGAGTGGGGTATATAGGCCATGGGGATTAGACTTGGACTTGGCAAACTTGCACTCAAGACAAGAGTTGCAAAGTCTCTCAACATGTGTCCCCATTTTGGGCCAATGGAATTGCTCCTTAAGGATGGCTAATGTTTTATCCCTACCAAAATGACCCATGAGTCCTCCACAATGTGCCTCTTGCACAAGCAATTCCCTCCATGAGGACTCGGGTATGCACACCTTACCATTTTTAAAGATGAATCCATTAGACCATTGGTATTTTTCAAGTCTCTCCCCTTTCTCTAGGGCATCATAGACACCCTTTAGCTTTGGATCATGAGCATACATCAATTTGATACTCTCGAATCCCATGAGCTTAGAGGTGAGAGTGGTGGCCAATGCGAACTTTCTAGAAAGCGCATCCGCCACAACATTGTCCTTCCCTTTCTTGTATTGGATCACATAGGGAAAGGACTCAATAAATTCAACCCACTTGGCATGCCGCTTATTGAGCTTCTCTTGGCCTCTCAAATGCTTGAGTGACTCATGGTCACTCTTGATTACAAACTCACGAGGCCAAAGGTAATGTTGCCAATGGGCAAGGGCTCTCACAAGGGCATACAACTCCTTGTCATATGTAGAATAATTCAAGGAGGCCCCTTTCAACTTTTCACTAAAGTAGGCGATGGGTTTGCTATCTTGCATTAATACACCACCAATTCCCACCCCCGAGGCATCACATTCAACCTCAAACGCTTTCCCGAAGTCGGGCAATTGCAATAGGGGGGCGGTACTTAACCTACCTTTCAACTCTTGGAAAGCCTTCTCTTGAGGCTCTCCCCAAACAAATGGTTGGTCCTTCTTCACCAACTCGGTGAGTGGAGCGGCGATGGAGCTAAAATCTTTCACAAAGCGTCTATAAAAACTTGCAAGACCATGAAAGCTCCTCACTTGAGTCACGGTAGTAGGAGTAGGCCAATCACGTATGGCCTCTACCTTAGACTCATCCACCTCCACTCCTTGGGCACTCACAACAAACCCAAGGAAGACCACCTTCTCCACACCAAAGGCACACTTTTTGAAGTTAGCATAGAGCTTTTCGGCTCTCAAAACATCAAGCACTTGCCTAAGGTGGCCAACATGTTCATCAATTATCTTACTATAGATCAAGATATCATCGAAATAGACAACAACAAACTTATTGATAAAAGGCTTCAAAACATGGTTCATGAGTCGCATGAAAGTGCTAGGTGCGTTGGATAGCCCGAAGGGCATAACCAACCATTCATAGAGACCGAATTTGGTCTTGAATGCGGTTTTCCATTCATCTCCGGGTTTCATCCGGATTTGATGGTAACCGGACCTAAGGTCGATTTTGGAA
Organism: Petunia x hybrida; assembly: GCA_037355625.1. Classification (NCBI taxonomy): domain Eukaryota; kingdom Viridiplantae; phylum Streptophyta; class Magnoliopsida; order Solanales; family Solanaceae; genus Petunia; species Petunia x hybrida. The sequence goes on from JBBBVM010000258.1 coordinate 1,411,246, forward strand.
AAGACACACGACCCACTCAATTCATCCAACATATCATCAAGTCGAGGAATAGGGTGACGGTACTTTACCGTTATCTTATTCACGGCTCGGCAATCTACGCACATTCGCCATGTTCCATCCTTTTTGGGCACAAGAATCACCGGTACGGCACATGGACTTAAACTCTCTCGGACTAACCCTTTAGAGAGCAAGTCATCAACTTGTTTTTGCAATTCTCTTGTGTCCTCCGGATTACTCCTATAAGCCGGCTTGTTGGGGATTTGAGAGCCCGGGATAAAGTCGATTTGATGTTCAATACCCCTCAAGGGAGGTAAGCCATCGGGCATCTCATCCGGGAACATGTCCCCAAAGTCCTTCAAGACATTTTCAAACACACTAGGCAAAGGGTTAGTCGAAAAATCACAAGTAGAGTTAAGGATCATACCTTTGTGCACTAGGCATAGGAGAAACTTGGTGCCATCATTTCCTTTTAAGAGCTCGCCCGGTTGCATTATGGCACATATGCCACCGGTAGATGAAGTAGGTGGGATTGCCACCATGCTTTTGGACAAAGGGCTAGTCTCAATGATAGACTTAGCCTTTGCCACCTCCCTCAACTCCTTCATTTTCTTGTAGTCATCACTCACTTGCTTAGGAGTGAGAGGTTTAAGCACAAATCTCTTCCCTTCATGTTTGACCGTGTAAGTATTGACACGACCGTCATGCACCACTTGCCTATCGAATTGCCAAGGCCTCCCTAAAAGTAGGTGGCACGCTTGCATGGGCACAACGTCAAACAAATGCTCATCAACATAACTTCCCATTTTGAATCGAATCATCACTTGCTTGACTACTTTAAGCTCCCCACATTCGCTTAACCATTGTAGCCGGTAAGGTTTAGGATGCTTCATAGTAGTCAACTTCAATTGAGACACAAGTGATTGACTCACTACATTTGCACAACTCCCGGAATCAATTATCATAGAGCAAACAACATCTTTGACCCGGCACCTAGCATGGAACAAATTTTCTCTTTGCAAGGTTTCACTATCTTTAACAATCATAGCCCCTAGGCTCCTCCTCACAACCAAGAAAGTATGAGGATCCTCCTCCTCCACCGTGTCATCAAGCAAATCATCCTCCTCTACTCCCTCATCTCCCTCTACTCCCTCTACTTCCTCATCTTCCGATTCACTCTCTTTCTCATAGGCATGATTATCAACAACCATGGTCCTCTTTGTAGGACAATCCCTAGCAAGTGCCCATATCCCTTGCACTTGTGGCATTGGATTGAAGAAGAAGTAGGAGCATTCAATTGAGTTTTAGAGTTACCTCCCACATTAGATGTGTTCTTCTCATATGGCTTCTTCACATCCTTGCTAGCATTTGCACCACTTGTTCCACTTGCACTTGGGAACCTTGCATTTGTAGTAGGAGGCTTCCAATCCTTTGTTTTGCTTGTTGGAGTAGTAGTGCTACTTTTGTAGCGAAGGGATTTCTCCTCCTTTAACCACTTCTCGGCCTCAACCGCATCTTCACATAGCTTGTAATGATCATCATATTTGTGGAACTTCAATTGCGAAGCTATGTCTCGATTCAAACCCCCTTTGAAACGGATCAAGGCCGTCTCATTGTCTTCATCATCTAAGTCAAGGATCATTCGGATTTGCTCAAATTCATTGAAGTATTCACTAACCGATTTGTATCCTTGCTTCAACTCATAAAGACGCCTTTGTTGTTCAACCCGGTATTGATTAGTCAAGTACTTCTCATCCATCACGCGGATCAACTCTTCCCAAGTAAGATTAATAGCCATACCCGTCCTCCTTCTATTCCTTTTCACCGACTCCCACCAAGTAGAAGCAAAAGATTCAAAGGAGGATATTGCATACTTGGTCTTCTTCACTTCGGGCATATCATTAGTGTCAAAGATACGCTCCATAGCCAATTTCCAACCAATGTACTCCACCGAGTCACTACTTCTTTTGAAAGAAGGAATAGTGAGCTTCACGCTATTAAGGTTGTTGTCACGACCCGGTTGGCCTCCATAGTGGTCATCATAAGCAACATAGTCCCTCCTTGCATTCCTCCCTCCATATCCTAAGGGTGGCCCTCGACCTCGGCCTCTACCCCGATCCACATTTCGACCCCAATTCATACCTTGCCGGGGTTGAAAATAATCATCATAACCATAAGCCTCATCAACATGCTCGGCTTCCTCCCCTTCTTGAGCTTCAACGGGTTGCTCAAGAACTGGGACATTGCGGATGGCTCTTGGAAGTGGAATGTTGACTTGGGGGTTGTCTAGAATACGGGGAATGCCCGTTCGTTGGGTATTGCCCAACACATGATCCATCCTCTCTCGGTCTTCCCTTACCCGTTGTTGTTTGAGAAATTCAACAACTTGTTCCGGGGTAAAGGTAGGACTATTGGATCCTTCTCCGGTTTCAATTTGGACACTCAGGGTCCTTTTCTCATTTTGGACGCTCGGGGTCCCATGTTCTCCTTGTGTACTCGAGGCTCCCTTTTCAAGAGACTCGATTCTTTGGTTCATGAGGTCCATCTTGGCAAGAAGATTAGCCAAGGCCTCCTTAATGAAATCTTGTCCTTCGTTAGCCATGGTACCTACACAAGTAACAAACGTTAGCAAAAAACAACCTCACACGCTCCCTCACAAAGATTTCACTCGGTTCTCTCTTTTGAGTGGTGGTGGCTATTTCACTCGACTTGTAGTTCCAAAGCTTCACGTAGATGACTAGCAATTCCCAACTCAACCAAAACTATTCACGAGTCACGCACACTCCGGGGTGAGTGGAATCAATGGGACTCAATGAACGCTAGGCACTTTGAAGTGAAGGACTTGAGTAAAAGGTTCTACGCTTTTCTTGGAATTCCTACTCTCCACTATGGCACGAATCACCTAAAGCGATGAAGGATTAGTGTTAATTAAGTAGGAAGAATACTTAGATCAACACTAATTAGAGGTTAGGCAACAAAGAAACAAGCAAACCTAGAAGAAAACTACCCAATTCAACCTTCAGGAAACCAGGCGGAGCGCCCAAGGCAATGGGGCGGAGCGCCTGGAATTTTGTCCAGTGAGGACCCTCAGGCGGAGCGCCCAATGGTGAGGCGGAGCGCCTGGACCAAGAGAAGTTTAGGCGGAGCGCCCAAACTTTAGGCGGGGCGCCTGAACGAAGAACACCTGGGTTCTCAAGAACGTGTTCTTCGATTTCAATCCAACTTTTTGGTCGATTTCAACGTGTTCTTCCCAAATTCGAAGTACCCGAAGTTGTATAATGATACTACCACCAATCCCCAATCAATTTCACACCCAACCAAGCAACATACAAGGCAAATTCATGATTCAAGTTCAAGTTGGGTTTTCTTCAAATTATCAAAATGGGTCAAAAAGTGGGTTTTGATTCTTCCAAAATCAATGTTATACAACTCCGATTCACACCAAATTTGTTGCAATGGATTCGTATTTCAACGTAGATCAATCCCCGGTATTCAAATCCAAAACCCCACAATCATACAACCCAAAATCATTCAATTTTTCTCAAGAACAAGGGTTTGGTAGGGTTTAAGGAGAAGTAGGGTTTCAATTTTTCAATCCAATCCAATCCAAGTAAATTTGGTACCAAAACAACGGGAATTTAACCACGATCACAAATCTATAACACCCAATCCAAGATTCAATCCAACCAAAAAGTTACGCCAATTGTTGTGTTTTTCAATTTTTCAATTTTTTTGTGTTTTTCTTCAAATAACAACTTGATCAACAAGAAATCTAAACAAACTAACCTAGGCACGAAGAATCAAGGGTCGGGGGTTCGTAGAAACGATACCCGAACCTTGCTCTGATACCAAATGATGTAGGAAATCAAACGCGGAAAAGTAAAGATAAAAGCGAGACGTAACTCGTACGATAATCTCAAGTAGCAACGGAGAACTAGTTTCGTTACACCCCGAGAATATGACAAGAATACCTACACTAGGCAACTACCCTCGAGCTAACGCGAGCACGCAAGTAGAATGATCGGGGGGGATTGGAATTCATCTAGATCCGCTAGAGGAAGAACAAGTCCCATCAATGGTTTCATTCACTCATTCAAAGAGTTCAACTCTCAACACAATTGTTTGTTTAATCATCAAAGTTAGCTAATGAAATAAGACAAGCTACTAGCTATTTATAGGTGTTGTTAGACACCCTTTGAAAGGTCTAAAATGCCCACACTTAGGCTTAGGAAATAAAGGACCACGTAGGGTCAAAATAGTCTTAACATAGCAAAGATTCACGCCTCTTCAGTGATCCGGGCGGAGCGCCCAAAGTTGGGGCGGAGCGCCTCAAAATTGTGCAAGTTTGGCAGTGGGGTGGCGCGGGCGGTCCGCTTGGAATTGGGGCGGAGCGCCTCAGCTCTGTTGTCTTCAGGTGGAGCGCCCAAACACTGGGCGGAGCGCCTCAGCTCTGTTGTCTTCAGGTGGAGCGCCCAAAACACTGGGTGGAGCGCCCAAAGTGCTGAATGGCTCTTCTTGTGCTCTAATCACCCGGAATGGTTTCCCAATGCTTCCTTCTTCTAGTCCCCTCCTCACCAAGTGTAAGTGCACTCCTTGAACCTCCCTAGCTTGGCTCCGAGTGAGGGTCGTCTCGTGGTTTGCCCGGCATCATCTAGCCGGCCACGAGTTTCTCCTGTACTCACTGTAACCCTGAGAAGGAACACCCAAAATCTCACCAAGCTCTATACAGTCAAACTGGATCACCAACCCTTTCACTATGGTTGTCACAATTCCTTCACTTACTATGCAATTTGAGTAAAACTCCCAAACCTTCTGCTCTCGCAGCTGTCTAGTTCGATCACGAAATAGGTTCAACCAACCCTGAGCATTTAGCTTAGCACCAAGCTGTGTCGTACCCTCCAGCTCTAGGTCGATGAGAATTTTACCCTTCACTAATGGCAGACTCCTAAAGTAAGCCATTCTCCTCTTCTTGTCTTCCTTGTCATCTCCAGCCACCAACTTTGTCTTGGAACCTCTCCTGCGAACCTCAGGTTCCTCCACAACCCTCTCCTACTGCTCTCTAACAGAACCTCGAGTAGCAGGTCTCCTAGCATGACACTGTCTTCCTACTGCTTTCTCCTATACCTTCAGCATCACCAGAACATCCAATTTTAGAACTACCCACAAATTCTCCTCCCTTTACCAACCTTCGCTTCTTTACAACTTTTCCCTGTTCCTGAATCACAGGCCTTTTACCTAATCTCCTCTATTTCTCCACCACCACAACATCAGTTTTAGTGGAGGAACCTTCACTAGCTTGAGGAGTTGGATTAGCCTCAGGAAACACAACATTCAAAAGTTCAGTAAAACCTATACCCTCTACATTCTCTTCCACATAATAATCAATTTTCCTCAGATGTGCATCATCACATGCCACAGAACCAGAGAACGAACCAGGTTCTTTCTCAGGTTCCTTGGTAGGTTCAACAGATTTTTCTTCTCCTTTATCACTACTGGGCTTTTCAACCACAGGAACTGTCGTATGAACTGGTTCCTCGATAGCTTCATTAGTATCTTTTTCAACTAACCCACCCTCTGCATTAACAGACTTTTCTTTTTCAAGATTTTCAACCACCTTCCTCTCCTTTACGCTAACTTCAGCCACTACTTCTTTTCCTAAATCTACAGGCTCAGAAGGTAAACTAGTTTCTAAAACAACAGTACTAGTAGGATAACTAGGGTTTACCTTTTCGGTTTCTTGAACACTTTCTTGAATAGTTAGACCCCTTCTTCCGTACCGGCCACTGAAACACTTTCCCCCTTGCCAGTTGCTTCCTCCAACTTCTTCTGCCTCAATTTTGCAAACTTTTTCGCCACCGCTACTGAGTGACTTGCAGCCAGTTGCTTAGCGTATTGATTTAATTTAGAAATTTTTGAGTTTAGGAGAGGAAGGGTGTGAGTCAACTTTGGAACCAGTCGACATTGTTATAGAGGTTGAGTTTTTAGAGAGAGAATGAAAAACAAATTCTAGAGAGAATTTTAGTTCTATAACACCGATAGAAACAATGTATCTCTGATAGCTTAGAGGAATAGAGAAGGTTATTAGGTGTATTGGGAAAGGGGACGGGTCATGGGATGTGAAAAAGCTGTTACAACATAATGACGCATAGGAGCTGACGCCAGCGGGTTCAATGAATTTGAATTTTAAACACCCACCATTAATCCGGCGCCAAATAAGGTTAATTGGTAACAGATTGGCCACATAAGACAAGTATTATACTCAGTAAGTAAAATAGAATGTGTACCTGAATGTCCATGCACCGGGTTCTGCAATGATATCCTTTATTCAAAAATTTTGCCAGCATCTAAGTCATGAAAACAGGTTCCAAACAGGTTAGCAAGCAAAATAATTAAGTTTCATTTATAGAATCAAATAAACAAAGTTAAGCTAGGTAAAACAAGGAAACTTCTCAAGCCAATCATTGGGTGAACCAGGTGCTGGCTCGTTCAGTGTATCTTCATCATCCCTAACTCAAGCCTGTTCTTTTCAAATTGTATCCCGTTCAATGCCTTAGTGAATATATCAGCAATTTGATCCTTAGTCCTGCAAAAATTTATGGTAATTAGGCCCTTTTCAACATTGTCCCTTAAAAAGTGATGCCTAATATCAATAGGCTTTGTTCTCTTGTGCTGGTCCGGGTTCTTGGCTATATTGACTGCACTGGTATTGTCACAAAAGATTGGAACTGGTCCACAGTTGATTTCAAAGTCCTCCAACTACCGCTTGATCCATAATAGCCGTGAACAACACAAAGCAGCTGCTACATATTCAGCCTCAGTTGTTCATAATGCCACTGAATTTTGCTTCTTAGTAGCCCACGAAACTAAACAAGGACCTAGGAAGTGTGCCATCCCAGATGTACTTTTCATATCAACCAAGTGACCAGCATAGTCAGCATTAGCATATCCAATTAGATCAAAACTTCCACCTTTTGGATACCATAAACCAAGTTCTTGAGTTCCTTTCAAATATCTCAAGATTCTCTTGACTGCAGTTAAGTGTGATTCCTTTGGTTTTGACTGGAACCTTGCACACAACCCCACACTATAAATAATGTCTGGACGACTTGCAGTTAAATACAGCAAAGAACCAATCATCCCTCTGTACTTTGTTTCATCAATTGCAGCACCAGTTTCATCCAGATCTATCTTCGTTCCAGGAGCAATGGGTGTGTTCATGTCTTTAGCAGACTTTATATCATACTTCCTTAAAAGCTCCTTGATATACTTCTGCTGATGGATCATGGTACCTTCCTGATATTGCTTGATTTGTAAGCCTAAGAAGAAATTCAGCTTACCCATCATACTCATCTTAAATTCACTTCCCATCAGGTCGGCAAACTCCTTGCAAAGGTTCTCATTAGTAGCTCCAAAAATGATGTCGTCTACATATACTTGAACAATTAGCAGGTCCTTGGCTTTCTTTCTTAGGAACAATATATTGTCTATTTTACCCCTTGTAAAACCATTCTTCAATAAGAACCCAGACAATCTTTTATACCAAGCCCTAGGAGCCTGTTTCAACCCATATAGTGCATTGTCCAGTTTGTAGACATGATCAGGAAACTCTGTACTTTCAAAAGCAGGTGGTTGAACCACATACACCTCTCCATTCAGATAACCATTAAGGAATGCACTCTTCACATCCATCTGGTACATCTTAAACTCCATGTAAGCTGCAAAGGCAATTAGCATTGTAAAGGCTTCCATTCTAGCTACAGGTGCAAAGGTTTCATCATGTATGAAGTCTAGTTTTCAGTTCATCGAGACTTACCTCAGGTGGATCGTCAGTGGAAGGTTCATCATCAAGAGCCATCAGTGCCAATGGAGAGTCACCTTCAGGTTCTTCTTCTTCTTCATCACTTTCGCTTTCAGAAGGTCCCCATGTTGGACAATTTTTAATAACATGGTCCTTTTTGTAGCACTTGAAACACTCTGAGTAGTTCAGACTCTCTACCATGCTATTCTCATCAGGAATGACTTTGATTGAACTTTCTTCTAACTTTACTGTTTCTTCATTCAAGACGCTTTCTAGCACATCCCAGATTTCCTTTGCGGTTGAGCACTTGGGAATACGTGCGCAGACATTAAATCCTAGTCGACACTAAAGAATCTTCATAGCTTCTGCATTCAACTGAAGTTGTTTGAAGTCACCTTCATTAAATTCTTCTACAGGCTTTTGAACCTTGTTCCCTGATGCATCAATCTTTGTGGGAATCATAGGACCATTCCGTATAATTTTCCATAACTGATAATTTTTTGCCTGTAGAAAGAATTCCATCCTAAACTTCCAGAATTTGTAGTGTTGACCATTGAACTGCGGAGGCTTGTTGATAGAGTGTCCTTCGGTTATGATCGGTGGTGCACTCATTGTTCAGATCCTTCTCAAGATGTTAATCTTTGTATGAGAGAACCTGCTCTGATACCACTTGTTGCACTTGGTGCACCTCTGTAAGACACTTGGGGGGGGGGGGGGAGTGAATAGTGTTCTTACCTGATTTTTAAATTCCTAGAACTTGCTTTTAACTTTTATCGCCTAACTTACAAAGAACCGGGTTCCTTGCAAGTTTCACCTATCTCTGAAACTTAAACTTAATGTGGAAACGTAAAGAGCACAAAGATTTTTACGTGGAAAAATTCTTGCTCAAGGGATCAAAAACCACGATCCAAACTCTTGGGATTTCAACCTTCCACTAAAGGAAAACCGAGCAAGTTTTAGACTACAACGTAATGTAATCAAGGAACTAGACCTCCCTAGTACCTAGAACCTTTCAAGCCACACGTTAGCCTGTCAGGTTGACTCTACTACACCAAAGAGTAACCTTTACTAATTGCTTCTTAACAAGCTGATAGATTACAACTCGATAGCCTATAACAAAAACTAAAACAACAGACTACACTATGAAACTGCTCCTTCGTAAGGTTCTGCTGCCCAGCCTTTGTTCTTGCACACAATGCCTCTCACGATCTATTTGTTCTTAATTTGCACTGTTGAGATTTCTTGAGTGCGTGCCACAATTCTGGCCAAATTAACTTGTATTTATAGAGTTTGACTTAGCCGAATCCAAGTAAGCTTAGAACTCCTTTTATACTTTGGAATCTGTTTCAAAGAAGGTTTACCCATATTGCCTTATTTGAAACCCAAATTAATTTGCCTAAGTCTTCAATCCTTTTCTATTTAGGAACCACATTCTATTTCAGCACCGCCAAGCTTCTTTTTTTCTCGGTAGGATTGAAACTTTGACTCCAGCTGTTCTCGTTCTCTTTCTTCAACTCTAACTCGAATATCCCATCAAACAGCTCAGTCTTCTTACTTAACTGTGAACCTTTTCGTAGTCCACTTAGCACCAGGACGTTTTTAATCTTCAAAACTTATCTTCAACATGCGGGAATTTCACTTCGAATGTCTTATGTTTCCTATTGGTCTTAATCAACAATACCTCTGTTTGGATTTTCCTCCTCTTGAAACTTTATTTCTTAGGTATTGTGAGACGTGGAAGCGTGTCAACATTTCGAGCCCATCGCTCAGAAACTTGAGCTTAATGTTCACAAATGCTATACCCAAATGAAGAATAAGTGTAATTTCAACTCCCATTTATGTTCTTTCCGATATGTAGGTAGAACATTTAAACCATATCTAGCTCCAAGTCAAAGCTTTTAGAGCTTAGCTATATACAATTGGTTCCTCAAATTGAGAAGATCAATAGAATTTGGTTCCTCCAATTGAGAAGTCATCTTTAAAGTTTTAGCAATCGTATTGCATTGGAAATAATCATTCGTGGAGAGGTACATCTTCTAATTAATCAGCTTTTTGGTTTCTGCTCTTAAATTGTTTTTATTATACTGACGAGTCATCTTCTTACCATGCATGAATGAGGAAGACAATCGCTACAAATATGTCTTAGATCTATTGACAAATGTGTCCAATGATGGAAAAAACTAAGTGGACGATGAGGAGTTCGAACACAGCCGCTACATCATATCAAACCGTTGAAGCTAGATTTGAGGGTCAAAGTTCCACAGGAATCCCATGGAAATTGGATGAAATATATAATTGATAACTTACTTTAGATGTCTCAACCAAACATATTGACTCTATCAATACCTACTAGTTTTACTGCACTTGCACTTGTAAGCATACACATACAGTTTTTAAGTGTTCCGGTTTTCTTCTTTGAAATTTTAAAATAATATGCCTCTTATGATCATTTGCTTTAATTTTCACAGGGAATCTGCAAGGAGTTGTTAAGCAGAGATGAAGGCAATTGTTGCTCAAATACTCAGCACAAGTGCTGGCGCCATTTCCTAAAAGAATTCGTGGTCGGTAGCTGCTTTATGCTCTCCTTGCTAGGGGTGAAAATCGTCAATCCCCTAAAGGATGTACGATATCCATCCTTATCTTTCAGAAAATGCCCGTTGGATGATAAATCCATGCTTTGGATCGAAACGCGTTCAAAATAAACGACTAGGATTAGTCTACCATAGCTATGTACGGAAGAAGAAGACAAGGATTTTAAGTTGTGATATCGTTTTGAATGGATTTGCTGCGTTTTGGGGTAAGGATTGAAAGAGGGTCGCAGGTTCTAGGGTTATCTCGCGGGTCAATCAGGTTGGGGATTGGGAATTCTAAAATTTTGGGGCTTTTTTGCACAGGGTAGGCTGGATTTAGGGATGCCTAGTTCAATTTTAGCCCCCCACTTAGGTTTAATTATAAAGGGAAACATTTAAGCGGATGGGCTAGAATTGGGGGTGCGACTTGCACATTTAGCCCCTTAGGATAATTTAAGTAGAATAAAGGGATTGCATGGAAGGATAGGAATTAGGGTATGTTTTTGTAAATTTAGCCTTTTCTTAAATAAAAAACTCATTCATTCACTTTATAATTTAAAAATTGATTTTATTTAAATAATTAGACATCAATTAAAATTTTCGTGACAAAATTGAGTGTCAATAAAGTCACAATAATTTATAATTAAAATTATTTAAAGGATATAAAAATATTGCAGTCAAAGAAAAACTATTTTGACTTTTAAAAACCGAATTATTTCATCCTTTATGGAATGGATGAAGTATTAATATCACTTTAGATATGGTTGGATGAGCTTTGCCCACCGGATAGTTGACTATCATCCCAATCTCTACGACAAAGTAAATTATACTCACAGTGGACTATGTAACAAGTTCTTTTATTACGTACCCCACCGTTTCGTAAAAGATATTATAGTTTATACCGACCATACTATAAAATATGTCTTAGTTTGATTTGGATTCGAAATTCAAGAAATTGAGAAGATTTTTAAATTTGTGGTATAAAAGAAGACATAGATAAATGTGTGGCTTTAAAGATAGTAAATTTAAAATTAAATTACCTCCAAATTTAGAATTGTGGCACTCTTTTTAATTTGGAACGAACTAATCAGGAAAATATGTCATTCTTTTTTAAACGAGGGGAATATTACAACAAGAACAACTACGTATCCATTATAATCCCACGAGTGGGATTTGGGAAGGGTGAGTAGTACGCAGATACCCCTAGTTGAAAATAGAGATAACATACTAGTAATAGCTTATTTGGGCAAACTTCTCATAAGGCAAAAGTACTTTTTTTCTAGTTAAAATAAAAAAAGCCCTTTGAAGAATTTTCAGGTGTTTGGATAAAAGAAAAAAGTACGTTTGAGAAGAAGTAGAGGAAGTTTTCTGTTGTTGGAAAGAAGCTACAAATTTTTAACTTCTTCCCAGAAATAGAAGCAGTTTATTAATTTTTTTCAAAAAAAATCTTCACCAAAAATACTTATTCACCATACTATTTTTAATTATTTTAACCAATATATCTCTTGAATATAAGTATAATTTTGTTCTCCACTTCCTTCTTTTGGTTTAACTTTATTCTTATTAATTAAAAATATTAATATAAATTTTTAATTTTATATTGTACATTTATGATAAATGAAATAACAAAATTAAATTAAGTCTTCTATAAAAAATATTTAAATCTTTTGTGTGTTTAAATAATATTAAGTTGCAAAATGAATCCTAATACATTTTTATAATTTGACATTCAAAAGTACTTTTTGTAAAGATTATTCAAACACAATTTATATAAAAAAATACTTCTTAAATGAGTTGGTCAAACAAAAATTACTAATTCATGAGAAATGCTTATTTTCTCATAATATTTTTGACAAAAATATTTTTAAAAAATAAGTAGTTTTTGATAGTGTGGGTAAATAGGCTCTAAGCTTCTCAAAATTAAAATGATTTCTTATATTTAATATTTCACTTATTACAAACTCTCTTTGTTCAGCAAGTGAATCATAGAAACACGTGAAAGAAACGAATAATATAGCGAATTAAGATTTCATTATTGTTTGTTGTCTTATACAGATTTAATTTTGTCATTTCCTTTATTGTTTGGTACCCTTTGTCTTTCCGTTCAGAACATGGTATACCCCTCAACAGCCACAGTCATGGAAGAATCCAACATGTTTGGCCCCAAAAGGTTTATTAAAACAGTCATCTAAAATTAGAAACTGTTTATTTGGAACAGCAAGAGAGTACTTTCGAAAATAAAATACTCCTAAAGAAATTCTAAAAAATTAACGACCACCGGTACATGGTAGGAAGTGGTGGTGGGGAGTGGGGGTGGAGATAGGAGGTAGTAGCGGGGAGTGGGGTGGAGGTAGGAGATGGGGATGGGTGGGGTGGGAGTGGGGTTGTATGATTAATTAATACAAATTCTCTATTCATTATATCTCTTTATCATGGATAGTTGTTTTGGTTCGGTGTAAATATCCGGAGTGTATTAGTTTTGACCCAATTAACATGGAGAGGTTTACAAAAATACATATCAAAATAAAAATATTTATCCGTCTCTACCCATAAGTTTCATATCTACCAGCCATACCTATAAACTATTTACGGAAAATATTGGTCCGTAGCCATTTTTTGACGCGCTCAATATGTTTTATCCACCGTTTCAAAATTAATTGAGAAGTAGCCAAAAATTCGCGCGCACACTTACGCTCCATTAGCGTTGGAAAACACCCTAGACTAGTCTCGGTATTTTATACTGGGACTTTGAACTAACATGTTCAAAGGTCCCATTATTTTGTTATGGGACTGAAGCTTTATATATAAAGTCACATAACAAAATAATGGAGCTTTGAACAAAACTTGTTCAAAGCCCCAGTATTTTATACTGGGGTTAGTTTACTGAAGCTTTATATAAAGTCCCATAATAAAATAATGGAGCTTTGAACAAAACTTGGGATCATTCCGAATGTCATAAGATTCTGTTTTAATTTTAGTAGCATTACCAAGTTTTCAAAAAAAGAAAAGAAAGGAAATTAAAGAAAGCAAAGAAAGAAAAAGATTCTTAAACAAGTGTGGTGGCTAAGGGATAAATATTATCTCTCAGCTTAAAAGCTAAAGAACGAACAGTAACAGAAATAATGAAATGAGAAAGAGGAACACGGAGAACAACAAAAAAGGAAAAGGAGAAGGCAAAAAGTAGAATTTTCACCCCGGAACATCCAGGTAATGATGTTAATTCATTATTTCAGTTTATTACATATGTTTGAACATATTTTAACGGAAGAATTCAGAATATTAAAAATCGTTCTAATAAGTTAAATTGATAACTTAAAGGGTTAATTGGACCCCGATAATGAAATTGATTATATATTCGTACTCAGAGAGTTATGGGCAACCCGTATATGTAATTTATTTAGGGTTTGGTTATGTGATTTTGAACCATGTACATAGGCCTGGACTGCGTATCCCGTATGCGAATAGGGTGTTGGGTTCCTACCTAAATTGTTCTAAAATGTAAGGAATGACGTCTTTAGCCTAATTTGATATATTTTTCTGCTTATTGAATAGAGCGGGATCGTTTGGCACGGAATCCAAAGGACAAAGCCGTTGTTGAATAGCAATGCTAACTTTGGAACAAGGTAAGTGATTATGTCCATTTCTTTGGTGGCCTTTGGACTTATGGATATTCTACCACGTGTTCCTTACGTGTGTAGCCGCCGATAGACGTACTTATTGCGCCTTAGCTTTGGATTTACATTGTATATTATATGTTATACCCTGTCGTAGGTATTGCATTGAGCATAGAAGCATTGTACTCTGGTTGTGAGCTTGACACATACTTCTTGGCAGTCGATGAGAGTCCCATGTCGGTGAAGGGTAATTATTGCATATACTTTCTCAATAGTCAATGAAAGTCCCGTACCGGTGAAGGGTCATTATTGCATATACTTCCCGGTAGTGGATTAGAGTCCCGCGCCAGTGAAGGGACATTATCGCATTATATCAAGGGTAGGAGTATTCTGCCACAGGAGTAGGAGTATTCCGCTCCTTGCATCATATTGAGGGTAGGAGGATTCCGCCCTATGAGCGGCAGGATTGCGCTCCATGCATCATATTGAGGGTAGGAGTATTCTGCCCCAGGAGCGGGAGTATTCCGCTCCTTGCATCATATTGAGGGTAGGAGGATTCCACCCTATGAGCAGAAGGATTCTGCTCCTTGCATCATATTGAGGGTAGGAGTATTCTGTCCTAGGAGCGGGAGTATTCCCCTCCTTGAATCATATTGAGGATAGGAAGATTCCGCCCTAGGAGTAGGAGGATTACGCTCCTTGCATCATATTGAAGGTAGGAGTATTCCGCCCTTAAAGCAAGAGTATTCCGCTCCTTGCATCATATTGAGGGTAGGAGTATTCCGCCCTAGGAGTAGGAGGATTCCGCTCCAATCATTTGGCACATGTGACCCTATTGCATCATACTGCATTCATTTAAATTCATTGCACCGGCTGTTGTGTATTGTGTGACTTACTGCGATGTTTTAAGTATGTGTCATGTATTTTTTGTTGTTGATCTGTATGGGATACCTATATCTTCTCTCTATCTTATATTCAAGGTTGTTCATGAATTTATGGTTCCAAATGTATTTCCAGTTATTATCTGGCTCTGCCTTTCTATAGTTGAAATATCGTGAATTCGGTTTATCTACTTTTCTTCTCCCTGGCTAGCATATCTGCTTCTTCAAGGTGGCTAGCCAGCCCCCACTTACTGAGTCTTTTTTACTCACCCTCTGTTTATTTTTTGTCTATTTATTTCGTTTCGGTATGTTCGCTCCAGAATTGAGTTCGCCACGTTGTCGAGGAGCGAAGACGACTTCAGCTATCAGGGTGAGCCATCTTTTGTTTAGAATGGCCACCAATTTTATGCCTATTACTTCAGTTGTGCTTTGCTCTATTTTGGAGATATTTATACTTCATTTGTATTCTTAGATATCTGTCTGGATAGTCCTAAACCCAGTGCATTGGGTAGTCAGCTGTAACTTCTTCTGTACGGCTTATGTATAGCTATGTTCGTGTGTCTTTAGGTCATATTTCTTATCTTAAAGTTGATTCTATGTTTATTTTTGTGAATTCAACTCAAAAGGGTTTGCCCGATGGGTCTAGAGGACGATGTCGAGTGCCCGCACGGCCAAGCGAAAATTTGGGTCATGTCAGATGGTATTTGAGCTCAGTTTAGAGCCTATCCAGACTAAGACAGTGTCTGGTAGAGTCTCGCTGATGGGTACGCCGGTCTGGGATGCAAAAATATATTCGTTAATTCCTTCGTAGTAATTGTGAACCCTCATAAAACAAAAAAGTTAAAAATAAAAAAAATAAAATGAGATACGAGAACGGGGGTAACATTAAACTGCGACTCGAGAAAATAATATTTACCATGTCAATCTTCAAAAAATTTCACCGCGTGCCGTTCATAAGGAGTGGTTTTACAAAAATACCCGCACTAAAAAATATTTTAGCAAAATACCTTTTTTCCCCCGGAGCCAAGACTTCAAGGCAAAAATCTTGTAAGTCTTGGCAATTGCCAAAACTATTAAGGCAAGTACTATTTTGCCAATATTTCAAGTTATATGGCGAGAATATAGGGAAAGACTGGAAGGGGCAAGTTTTGGCAATTGCCAGGACTTACAACTAAGTGCGGTAAGTGTTGCCTTTTGCCAACACTTTAAGGGTAAGTGTTGGCAAATAGAGAGGAGTCAAAGTTGCCAAGACTTGCGACCAAGTGCGGCAAGTTTTGCCTTTTGCCAACACTTGAAGGGATAAGTGTTGAAAAGCAGAGAGATATAAAGGCAAGTCTTGCCCCCGGCCTAAAAACTTGACAGGGGTGTTTCCATCCGAATTTTTTTCGCTAAACCTTAATGGGGGCATTTTTGCAAAACATCTGTTAGCACGGACAAAAAGGCAAACCATTGCTTATGGTGTCATAGTTTTGCAAATTCGTCGTCAATATTTAATTGGGCACTTTTATAAAATGATTTTGATGTAAATCCACCTTTACAGATGCTAATTGGAATATAACCAGCGTTTTAAAGATATTTTAAAAATCAAGATATAACAAATCGCTAAGCATTTACTTAAAATTTCTTGTATTTATTGTTCTACTTCTTCTTCCCTAGTCGATACTGGAAAGTATATGATAATAAAAATAACGCATTTCAATGGGCTTTAGGAAGAAACAGTGGCCAGACAGTCCAGCGACCAGTGGCTTGTGTATACTTCGAACCCTAGGACACCATTTTGAACTTTATCATCATAATTTTTGTATTTCACGACTCTCTCTTAAGAGTTTCAAATTCCCGAATAAGGTCTTTTAAGTTTCACTTGCATAACTTTAATTCTAAATACGATTTTTGAGTTTCACCTGCAGCAGTTTGACCTTGTTCAAGTATCAAACTCTCAGAGTGGGTTTGGAGTTTTTAGTTGCAGCACTTCAAACACATATGACTATTTTTCAACTACTTCACAAATAGTGGCTATATTTCGTTCCTTGCATCATATTGAGGGTAGGAGGATTCTGCCCTAGGAGCAGGAGGATTCCGCTCCTTGCATCATATTGAGGGTAGGAGGATTCTGCCCTGGAGTAGGAGGATTCCGCTCTAATCATTTGGCACATGTGACCCCATTGCATCATACTGCATTCATTTAATTTCATTGCACTGGCTGTTGTGTATTGTGTGACTGTTGAGTTGGATGTTGTTAAGAATGACAAACGAAGGACTTGGTGACTTTGAGAAGAACTTAGTCCTTGATGAAAAGGGTACAACTGATTGAAAAGATTTTATGGAATGCAAATTCATGCAGAACTAGGAGTAGTGGCGCATAGACTTATGTGCATCCTAGTCAGCTAAAAGAAGTTGTGCCGGGGTTGTCTCATTGAAGTGTGAACAAGAGTTAGTGCTGGACAAGGAGAGTATCACAGGGAAATCTTGACTTGCCATATTTACAAGGTTTCCTAGTGAAACACTGCTAGGGTTACTGAGCCCATGTAAAAGCAAGTAATTGAGGCAGCCGATCTTAGTTATTCACCACGAGAGTTGAGAGTAAACACAAGGCGAATTAAATAACTCATAAAGTGACGTAACTGTTGAAGACAACCAGTGAAGAACTAAGAGTACAAGCAGTGAATCAGTTTAGGTTCTTTATTGTAGTTGTCATAGTTTTCATGTTTTGATCGTATTACCTATCTGCTTATGTTAGAAGCTATTGTAATAGGTGAACTTTTAGTGATTATTTTTTAAAGCTAGATTTTAGCTTTGTTGAGTGATTAGGGTCTAGAGTGTAGCCCCTTGGTTACAGAGTTTGTAATCTAAAACTTGCTCTTTGTGTTAGTGAAGTGGTTTCAAAATCCCAGAGTGTAGGTCGTGGGTTTTCTCCCTTGAGCAAGGAATTTTTCATGTAAAAATATTGTGTCTTTTAGATTGCTGTTTACTTTTGTGTCTATATTTTTCTATGGAGGCAACAACACAAGAACATGATTTTTGTGATTAAGAGTCAGGTTCTTTGGCAAAAATTGGAGGACACTATTCAATCCCCCCTTCTAGTGTCCATAGGTGGTGCTTAAATTATAATAAGTGGTATCCGAGTGGATCTTCTCATTTTAGGTTAACACCTTGAGAAGGATCAAATCATGAGTGCACCACCTACAATTACTAAAGGACAACCGGTTCTGAGGCCTCCACAATTCAATGGGTAATACTAAGCTTGTTGGAAGAACAGAATGGAGAATTACATCTGTGCAGAAGATTATCAACTATGGATAATTGTTTATGAAGGAAATCTGACTCCGACCAAAGTTGTTGGTGAAGGAGCTGCTGCTTGTACTAAACCAAAGGAAAGATCTGAGTATAATGATGATGACTACAAGATGATAGAAAAGAATCACAAGGCCAAGAGGCTTGTAATCTGCGAACTAGGTCCTGAAGAGTTCAATAGGGTCTCATCTTACAAGACTGCTAAAGAAATCTGGGATGCCTTGGAAGTTGCTCATAAAGGAACCACTGAAGTCAAGGAGTCAAAAGAAGAATGCTAAAAAGACAATTCGAGCTGTTCACAATGGGTGAAAATGAGTCAATACATGATATGATGACAAGGCTAACCATCATCGCAAATGAGATGAGATCTCTGGATATGGAACTCCCAGAAGTTGAAATATTTGATAAAGTGCTGAATGTTCTTCCTGACGCTTGGGAACCAAAGATGACTGCCATAATTGAGTCAAAACCACTGAAATCTATCAAGTTAGAAGAACTAGTGGGTAGTTTGAAGACTCATGAGATGATGATGGAGTCGAAGAACAAATTAGTGACTAAGAAGGACAAGACCCTCGCACTTGAGGAAACTGAGGAACCTGAAGAGTACGTGGACTTACAATCAGTTGAAGCAGCTATGGCCAGTGCTCTCAGATAGAAGTTCAATTTGGCTAAGTTCAAGGGGTTCAAAAAAAAAAACACCAAAGATAATGCTGGGAGAATGAACATAGTTAACAGTCCAGACTACTCAGGGTGCTTTAAATACTTCAAGAACGATCATGCTGTTGTGGATTGCCCAATGTGGGAAGTTGAGTGGATGAAAAATAGAGCCACAAAGGACAAGGAGAAGGATTCTTCCAAAGATAGCGACAAGGACAAAAGGAAGTCAGACGTCCACCCAACTTCAAAGCAGAAAGAAGGAAGATGAAAGAAGCTTTTTATGCAACCTGGGGACCAACTGATAGTGAGTCTGATAGAGAAAAGAAATCAGAGGATGAAACCCCTCTAGCGTTGACAGGACTGACAGGTGAAGACTCAGATGGGGCTGTTCACCTGAAATGAGAAAAGGAAGAAATCCTTTCAGACCTCCCCTTTTTTATGGAATTAATTATAAAAAATGGACGAAGCAAATGAAAGTATTTCTTCAGGCCACAGACTACAACCTTTGGTTGATCGTAAAACGAGGACTTCATGTCCTTGTGAAGAGAGCTGCCAATGGATCCCTGATTCAAAAGCTGGTAGAAGAACTAGACCCACAAGACTTGGATTGGCTTCAAGCAAACGCCAAAGCTATGTTGTATCTTAAGAATGGAATGACTTTTTATGTAGTAGCTAAGGTGATGGATTGCAAATCTGTCAAGGAAATCTAGGAGAAATTGAAGGAGTTTTACAATAAAGATAGTCAGAAAAAGGAAGTTGCTCTCATGGCAACCGATAAAGTGGAAGCGGGCCACTCAGCTGAGGTATGTCTCTCTGAATTAAAAGAAAAATTGCATACATACTCACCTGACAATCTGATACTAATAACTGCTACCTTAATTGAGGGTTATGAAAAGGTAGAGTCTGAGAAAGATAAACTATCTGATGCTTTGTTTAACTTTAAAACTAGATGCAAGAACCTTGAAGAAGCAAATGCTGAATTTGAAAAAATTAATGCTTCTCTAAAGGGACTGGCTCTAGTATCTAATTCTAAGATCCCATAACTTGAACTTGAACTAAATAAGATGAAGAATGCAAATGGTAAGCAGGTAATCAGTGAGGTTCAAACTTTTCTCGAGAATGAGCTTAAAAGAACAAATGAGATTCTTTGTCAGGAAACTTAAAAAAATAGAGCTCTTAGAGAAAAGGTTGAAAAGGCTGACTACGAACTCACCAGATTAACTAAGTGGAACAAATCTTTAGAGAAATTGAATTAGGTCCTTGAAAACCATGTCCAAGAAAAGAAAGGTTTAGGTTGTAGGAAACCAATATAATCCCAAAAGCAAATATGTAGGTCTGCCTTGCAACATGTTTTGTACCTTATGTGGTAACACAGGTCACTTGAAAGAAAACTGCATAAAAATGAGCAAGGTTAAATCTAAAAACAAAAAATTTGCTTTACCTGATTGGGCTAAGAAAGACTTAATTCATCCATTCTCTCATAAGAAGGGTCCCAAGCTTTTCTGGGTTCCTAAATCTAACCCTTGATTGGATTTGCATGATGGAGTGAGAGTGAACAACCCAAGCTGGATTCTAGATAGTGGGTGTTCAAGGCATATGACAGGAGATAGGAGATAGAAGAAGTTTTCTCTCACTCGCAGCATTTCAAGGAGACAGTGTAGCCTTCGGAGGAGGAAAGAGTGGTCAGATTGTTGGCATAGGAAATGTTGGGAGATCTTTGGATCATGCTATTGAAAATGTATATTGTGTTGATGGTCTCAGACACAATCTACTAAGTATCTCTCAACTATGTGGCAGAGGAAATAAAGTTAGTTTTTCATCTGTAGGATGTATTGTGAAGAACCTACAAAGTGGAGAAGTGGTAAACAATGTTTACAAGGCATCATTGGGATCACTTCCTGAGAATAATTTAACTTGTTTGAATGTTCAAGAGAGTGATTCACAGCTGTGTCACAAAAGGTTGGGGCATGCTAGTCTTTCATAGCTTAAGAAGCTAGCATCGAAGAAACTGGTTCGTTGATTACCTGCAAAGAAGTTTGAAGAGATTAAGATGTGTGATGCTTGTGTCAGGGGGAAACATGTGAGATCATCCTTCAAGTCAAAAAAAGTGGTGAGCACATCAAAACCACTCGAGCTGATTCATATGGACCTATGTGGACCGATGAGAGTCGGAAGTAGAGGGGAAAAGAGGTTCGTGTTCATGATAGTTGATGATTACTCGAGGTATACATGGACTCTGTTCCTAGCATCCAAAGATGAAGCATTTGACAGTTTCAAAGAATGAGATGGGATTGTGTAGAAAAGATTAACCTTGGAATTGATAAGCATCAGATCAAATCAGATCATGGCGCAGAATTTGAAGATGCTAAATTCTCTGAGTACTGTACTAAATACAGTAATGATCATAACTTCTCAGCACTAAGAACCCCACAGCAAAATGGAGTTGTATAGATAAACAATAGATCTTTGGAAGATATGGCAAGAACAATGCTGTTATCAAGTGGTCTTGCAAGAAATTTCTGGGCTGAAGCAGTCAACACAACATGTTACTTGTTGAACAAGTGTTCCATAAGAGCTATTCTTAACAAAACCCCTTATGAATTTTCTCAGAGGAAGAAAGCCAAATACTGCTCACTTGAGGCCATTCGGTTGCAAGTGTTTTGTACACAATAATCGTAAGGAGGCTCTGTGTAAATTTGATGCAAGAAGTCATGAAGCAATCTTCTTGGGATATTCCACTCAGAGTAAACCTTATAAAGTATTCTACAAAAGAACTCAAACAGTTGAGGAAAGCATGCATGTGGTGTTTGATGAGTCAGACAAAGCAGTTGCTGAAAAGGAAGGTGATGATCAGGCTATAGGTCTTGCACGAGAAGATCCTACTGAAAGCTTAGAGAATCTAGAAAGAAAGGAAGAGTCAGATGATGAAAATGGAGACCTGACTTAGGGTGAACACGGAGTCAATATGTCAGGGGGAACGGCTAATTACAATGATGAACCAATTGAGGGAGAAGGACCTACTCAAAATGCAGCTACAAGTCCTTCCCACTAAATACAGTCAAGACCTTGGAAGTATAAAAGTTCACATCCCTTGGAAAATGTTTTATCTGAGTTGGATGCTGGAATTATGACTAGGTCTGCCTTAAAGAACTTCTGTGCGTTCTTTGCTTTCCTACCCTCTATGGAACCAAAGAATGTAAAGGAAGCTCTTGAGGATCCAGACTGCGTAATAGTGATGCAGGAGCAGCTGCATCAATTTGAGAGGAGCAAGGTGTGGCATCTGGTTCCAAGACCTAAGGACTGATCAATCATTGGAACCAAATGGGTGTTCAGAAATAAATTGGATGAACATGGCATAGTAACCAGGAATAAAGCAAGGCTGGTGGTTAAAAGCTACAGCCAAGAAGAAGGAATTGACTGTGATGAGACCTTTGCACCAATAGCTAGGATGGAAGCTATAAGAATGCTGATTGCTTTTGCTACATACATGGAATTTACACTACATCAAATGGATGTAAAGAGTGCGTTCTTAAATGGCTATCTGAATGAGGAAGTATATGTGGTACAACTACCTGGGTTCTTGAACGGTGATTTTCCTGATCACGCATACAAACTTGATAAGGCTCTCTATAATTTGAAACAAGCACCCGGAGCTTGGTATGAGAGGTTATCAGGTTTCTTGCTAAAGAATGGTTTCTCGAGGGGAAGAATTGACAACACCTTGTTCCTGAAGAAAAAGGGAAAAGATCTATTGGTGGTACAAGTGTATGTTGATGACATTATTTTTGGTGCAACTAATGAAAAATTGTGCAAGGAATTTGCAGACTTGATAGGCAATGAGTTCGAAATGAGCATGATCAAGCAGACTCCTGAAGGAATAATGATTCATCAACAAAAGTATGTCAAGGAGCTTCCGAAGAAGTTCAACATGGAAGGAGCTAAGGAAATGACTACTCTTATCGCTCCTGGAACAAAGCTGGATATAGATGAACTCGGTCCTTCCACAAACAAGACCAAGTATAGAGGAATCATTGGGTCCCTTCTCTATCTTACTGCAAGTCGTCCTGATATTGTTTACAGTGTAGGACTCTATGCTAGATTTCAATAAAAACCCAAGGAGTTTCACCTGACTGCTGTCAAGAGGATATTGAGATATTTGAAGGGAACTCAAGACCTATGTCATTTGAGCTAATTGGTTTTGCAGATGCAGATTATGCAGGATATCTGGTAGATAGAAAGAGCACTTTAGGAATGGCACACTTCCTAGGTCCTTGTTTGGTTTCTTGGGCTATAAAGAAGCAGAACTCAGTAGCCCTCTGAATATGTTGCTCCTGCATCCTGTTGTTCTCAGCTGCTATGGATCAAGCAACAACTGGAGGAAATTGGAATCAAATGTGAAGCTGTGCCTAATTTCTGTGACAATACAAGTGTTGTGAATATTGCCAAGAACCCAGTCCAGCGTAAGAGAACCAAGCACATTGATATTAGACATCACTTTCTAAGGGATAATATTGAAAAAGATCTAATTATTATGAATTCATGCAGGACTGAAGAACAAATTTCTGACATCTTCACCAAGGCTTTGAACAAAGTTCAATCTGAGAGGAACATGTTGGAATTAGGGATGACCAAAATACATGGATGACCCAGCACCCGATTCTCAAGGTTTGGCTAGTTAAGTATTTATTATTCTGCTTGTGAATATTATTTTTATAGTCCAGTCTAAAATTATGCTTTGTTAAGTATACATGTTTGACTAAGCTCTGTGAGCAATCTAATGAGTTCCCAGTGAAAACCAACTGAATACGTAGAAGGAACCATTTTGGCATGAGGAACCATGTCCATGTACATCTATGTAGCTATTTATGTTAAGTACTATGATTGATAATGAATTGTTCTTGAACGTGCATCTTGAAAAACTTGCATAATCTTGTAACCGCCTTATTTTACATAGAAAATTTCTTTTCTCTTACACTTTCAAAATTCAAGCCTACTCCACTTAAAATAGGAGACTTAATGATAATTCTCCTATAACAGTCACATCAACACTTTCCCGGTTTCCCAAGAACTCAAAAAGGTGTTCCGCTTTTATTGTCATCATTACTCCCTACTTTCTAGATTACCATAACTTTCTCTTCTTGACTCTTTTTCTCTCATAATTCATCCAAAGCAAGACAACCCTCCTTCTCTGAATCTCTCTCTTTTGCAAACTATCCAAAACAAGGAAATAATCTTCACTAAAAACCTTTTCAAGAATTCGCTAAAATGTCTCAAGCACAGTCCTCTTCCGCTTCACCGATAAAAACATCAGAGACCCAAACCTCCAAGAAACCCTCTCTCAAACCTCCACCCACTACCTTGGTTGAAAGAATCGTTAGGGCACGATCGAAGATTTATAAGAAGGTTGGGAAAAAGATTTCCAGGAAGACAACATCAAAACCCTCTGCTCCGGTGATTGCACATGTGGTTTCTGATATGCAATAAGTTGAGGTAAGGCCTGACTCAACCCAGACTAGTCCTACTACTTTAGACCTCATATTTAACTCTGAGAAGCTTAATACTAAAATTCTAGTAACTGGTATGGATGAAATTGCAAAAACGGTGGAATCTGGTAGTGCAACTGATAGGGGGAAAAATACAGAGGTGCAAGATGGGAATGTTGTGGGAGAAACTATTGAATCTAGATCTAGAACTCCTATTTCTAGTGTAGTTGAAGGAATTACTGAGGTAGATGCTGTGAAGAACATGTTGGAAAAACTGAGAGAGAAGGAATCAGTTGAGTCTCAAAAGGGCCCAGTCGATGAACCTAGTTCAGAGGCTGCTCCCTTAGAAAAAGTACAGGTTGAGGCTATCTTGGGTGGTCCGGTTGGTGGAGGACCAAGTTCTGCTGAAATTCTTAAGGAACCTGAGAAAAAATCTGGTTCTTTCGCAGTTCCTGATGCAGTTGATGATGCAGAACTGGATTGGACTGATTCAGAGGAAAAGAAAAAAAAGGAGACTCAGATAGGAGATGAAAGTGCTGGGGAGGTGGAGAAAATTCAAAAGAAAAATATAAAAAGAAAATTTGGTGAAGAAGATGAAAAATTGCTAAAGGAAGAAGAGGAGGAAGAGGTAGTGTTTGTGAGTGAAACAAAGGTTGTGAAAGAAAAGAAGAGAAGGCTAGTAAAAGGAGGAAGAGTAGTGTCTCAGAGAGGATTAATTGATGAAAG
The DNA here is from genome assembly GCA_037355625.1 of Petunia x hybrida. Taxonomy (NCBI): domain Eukaryota; kingdom Viridiplantae; phylum Streptophyta; class Magnoliopsida; order Solanales; family Solanaceae; genus Petunia; species Petunia x hybrida. The sequence continues at coordinate 1,436,263 of JBBBVM010000258.1, forward strand.
TGAGGATGAGAACGCTCAGACTGGTGGTGAGTGTGTGAAGGATCCTGCTGTCTCTGCAGCCCCTAGGAAGGTGGCTACAAGGTCTGCACTGAAGCAGCAACTTGAGAACTTGGAAAAACATTCTCTAAAGCAGAAAAAAATAGGGGTTGAAGAAAAGCAGGTGATTGATGACAAGGAGGATAGGGATGAGCATGGCGACTATGTGGAACCAAGTGATTCAGACTCTGACAGTGAAGAGGACACAAAGAAAAAGAAAAAAAAAACCAGGATGAGGTAGATAGGGTGGTCTTCTTTGCTAGGCATCAGGTGCAAGCTGGTAGCATTTGGTGTGATCTAGAGGAGCCTGAGATGAAGCCCTTGGTCAGGAAGGTGAAGGACCACAGGTGGATGAAGTTTTTCACAAGCGAGAACATGTGTTTGTATGTTGATGAAGTGAGAGAGTTCTATGTGAGCTGCAGTATAGCCGGGAGGAGAGTATTCTCTATGGTGAAGGGTGTGGAGCTGGAGTTTGGTAGAGAGAAGCTGGGAGCCATACTTGATGTGCCTGCTGAAAGTTATTGCAGGTATGTGAGGTTAAAATGGCCAAAGAGAACCGGCAAGGTTACTCCTCTGGATGTTGTGAAGAAATTCACTGGAAATCCCAGGCTTAGGAAAGAAAGGAAAGTTGACAAGAAACAGATGGAACTAGCTCATCAGCTGGTATTTGAGTTTGTACATAGGTTCTTGCTGCCTAGAAAGGAGAGGAACCGTGAAGCGTGTGCTCTTGGGATGACCTACATGGACTTGCTGGACAGAGGGATCAAAATTAACCTGCCTGGGCTGATAATTAGGCACATAAAAAGGATTGCAGACACAGACAACAAGTCACATTCTCTTGTGCATTCTTACATATTACAACATGTGTTTGAACATTTTGGAGTGCCCCTTGCTAATGGGAAGAAGCCCACACATCATCAGATGTTTGGGAAGAATATCATGAGGACTTGAGATTTCTTCAAAGAAAAGAGAGCCTCCAAATGCTCAGTGCAAGTCAAAACAGATGGAGCTGATGTAAGTAAGGAGGTTGGGTCAGAGGAAGATGTTGAAGCAGTGCAGGAATTGGAGCAGCACCTGTTGGAGCTAATTAAGGAAAATACAGAATTGAAGAAACAGCTGAAGGTGAAGGATCAAGATATTGATCGCCTGGCTATTGAGTGCAACAAGCATGAGGTCGAGTTGGTGGTAGAAAGGGCAAAAAAATCAAAGAATCTTGAAGCACTTGTCAAGCACTTCAACCTAAGGAGCGGAAGCATGCTCATTCCTTTGCCCTGTTCCTGCCCCAAACCCTTCCTTACTTCCTCCCCTATGCCTTTCATTTGATGCACATTTAAGACAATTACTCTTTTGGTCTGTATCTAATTTGGGCTACATATGTGTGTATTCTGGATGATTGGTTTTAAATTGCTTTTGCTATTTTTGTGATTTCTTTTATGGTATTACTAGTTCTGGTTGGGCCCTTGGATTATTCATTGTGTTCTTAGTTTACTTGTTGCCTTGTGCTGTAGTCTGGACTGTATTAACTTGTTCTTGCAGGATTTTAGAATCTTTTCGATGATGCCAAAAGGGGGAAGAAGGAAATGTTGTTGGGATATTTGTGACCTAACTCACCTGTATTAAAATTCTTTCAAGTTTATTTTTGTTTTTTTGTCTTGGTATTTGTATGTACAGGTTCTTAGGCAACATTTGTTTGTCATCATCAAAAAGGGGAAATTTGTTGAGTTGGATGTTTTGAAGAATGACAAACGAAGGACCTGGTGACTTGGAGAAGAACTTAGTCCTTGATGAAAAGGGTACGACTGATCTAAAAGATTTTGTGGAATGCAAATCCATGCAGAACTAGGAGTAGTGGCGCATAGACTTATGTGCATCCTAATCAGCTAAAAGAAGTTGTGTCGGGGCTGTCTTATTGAAGTGTGAACAAGAGTTAGTGCTAAACAAGGAGAGTATCACAGGGAAATCTTGACTTGCCATATTTACAAGGTTTCCTAGTGAAACACTGCTAGGGTTACTGAGCTCATATAAAAGCAAGTAATTAAGGCAGCTGATCTCAGTTATTCACCATGAGAGTTGAGAGCAAACACAAGGTGAATTCAATAACTCTTAAAGTGACGTAACTGTTGAAGACACCCAGTGAAGAACTTAGAGTACAAGCAGTGAATCAGTTTAGGTTCTTTACTGTAGTTGTCATAGTTTTCATGTTTTGATCGCATTACCTATCTGCTTATGTTAGAAGCTACTGTAATATTTGAACTTTGAGTGATTGTTTTTTAAAGCTATATTTTAACTTTGTTGAGTGATTAGGGTGTAGAGTGTAGCCCCTTGGTTACAAAGTTTGTAATCTACAACTTGCTCTTTGTGTTAGTGAAGTGGTTTCAAAATTCCAGAGTGTGAGTCGTGATTTTTCTCCCTTGAGCAAGGAGTTTTCCACGTAAAAAAACTCTGTCTTTTAGATTGCTGTTTACTTTTGTGTCTATATTTTTCCATGGAGGAAACAATACAAGAGCAGGGTTTTTGTGATTAAGGGTCAGGTTCTCAGCCGAAAATCGGAGGACACTATTCAATCCCCCATTCTAGTGTCCATAGGTGGTGCTTAGATTATAACAGTGACTTAGTGCGATGTTTTGAGTATGTGTCATGTATTTCTAGTTATTGATATGTCTTGGATACCTATATTTTCTTTCTATCTTATATCCCTGGTTGTTTATGAGTTTATGGTTCCATATGTATTTTCAGTTATTAGCTGGCTCTGCCTTTCTATAGTTGAAATAAGGTGAATTCGGTTTATCTGCTTTTCTTCTCCCTGGCTAGTATATCTGCTTCTTTGAGGTGTCTAACCAGCCCCCACTTATTGAGTCCTTTTTTACTCACCCTCTGTTTGTTTCTTGTCTATTTATTTTGTTTCGGCATGTTCACTCTAGGATTGAGTTCGCCACGTTGTCGAGGAGCGAAGATGACTTTAGCTGTCAGGGTGAGCCAGCTTTTGTTCAGAATGGCCACCAGTTTTATGCCAATTACTTTAGTTGTACTTTGCTCTATTTGGGAGATGTTTATACTTCATTTGTATTATTAGATGTCTGTCTGGTTAGCCCTAAACCTAGTGCATTTGGTAGTAAGCTGTAACTTCTTTTGTACGGCTTATGTATAGCTATGTTCGTGTCTCTTTAGGTGTTATTTCTTATCTTAAAGTTGATTTTATGTTTATTTTTGTGAATTCAATTCAAAAGGGTTCGTCCGACGAGTCTAGAGGAGGATGTCGGGTGTCCGCACGGCCTAGCAGAAATTTGGGTAGTGTCATAACCAAAGCAAGTGCTAACTTCTCTTAATGGGGGTATCTTATTTCAGCATCAAGAAGAGTTTTACTTACATAATATGTAGGCTGTTGTTTCCCATTCTCTTGTCAAATCAAAACTGCACTGACCGCCACCTTGGACACGGCTAGATAAACCAATAGTGTCTCCCCATCCTTTGGCTTAGCAAGCAACGGTGCATTAGCAAAATAATGTTTCAACTCTTTTAATGCTTCTCTGCATTTAGGTGTCCATTCAAATCTAGTATTCTTCTTTAATACAAAGAAGAACTTGTGGCACCGCTCGGAGGACCTTGAGATGAATCTGCTCAAGGCAGCGATTCGACCAGTCAAGCGTTGAACTTCCTTTGGCCCCATGAGCTTTTCGGGAATCTCTTGAATAGCTTTAATCTTGTCAGGATTTTCCTCGATACCACGCTCGGAGATAATAAATCCAAAAAACTTTCCCGAGCCAACCTCAAAAGCACACTTATCAAGGTTTAACTTCATGCAGTATTTCCTTAAAATAGCAAAGGCTTCTCTCAAATGGTCCAAGTGATCCTCTATTCAGATTGACTTCACTAGCATGTCATCTATATAGGCTTCCATCATTTTTCCAATATGATCTTTGAACATTCGACACACCAGCCTTTGATAGGTTGCCCCGATGTTTTTTGGGCAAAATGGCATTACTTTATAACTATATGTTCCTTGATCTGTGATGAAACAAGTCTTCTCTTCATCATTTGGATCCATCAAAAAGTGGTTATATCCCGAGTATGCATCTAGAAAGGTTAAGAGTTTGTGTCCAGCCGTGGAATCTATCAGCCTACCTATTTGAGGAAAAGGATACAAATCCTTGGGGCAGACTTTGTTCAGATTTGTGTAATCGACACACATCCTCCACTTGCCATTCTTCTTCGCCGCCACCACCACATTGGTGAGCCAATCAGGGTATTTTACTTCATTTATGAAACCATTATCGAGCAGTTTTTTTTGGTTTAATCCTCAATAGTTTTCTTCTTTACATCGGCATGTGGCCATTTCTTTTGCTTCACCAGAGGGTGGTAAGCATCCATGTTTAACTTATACGTCATTATTTTGGGATCAATTTGAACCATGTCCGCATGAGACCAGGAGAAGCAATCATCATTGGCTTTCAACAACTCGAAGAGAGCCTTTTTTTGACTCGGGATCCAATTCCAAGCCCACGGACACCTTCCTCTCATGGAATTACCTCGACAAAGCAAAAGATTCTAATTCTTCAATTGTTGAGTCCTCAGCTTTCTGTTTTCGAGGCTCTTGTATGTACGCCGGGATCTTTTCCACTTCCTTCTGAGATCCCACATCAAGAACCGAACCCTCCTGTTTGCCAGACCCTAGGCCAATTAATTGCCATTTTGATAGCCCACTTGAGGTGACTCCGTTCTTCATACCAATTGAGTAGCATTCCCCCGCCACTCACTGCTCACCTCAGATCGCACGTGTTCCCCATGGGGTAGGAAATTTGATAACTTGATGCAGTGTAGATGGAACAGCTTCCATCTCATGAATCCAAGGCCTACCGAGGATAACATTGTAAGCCATATCCTCGGTCATTACTTGAAACGTTGTCTTCTTGTTAACTCCTTCAGCCGTAGTAGTGAGAGCGATGTCACCTAACATTTTCTCTATAGAGTTGTTAAACCCTATCAGTATGGTTGACTTGGGGACAACGAGGTCCTTCAACCACATCTTCTTTGCAGCCCCGTAGCTGATAATATCAACTGAGCTGCTGGGGATAATCAAGACTTATTTGACATCTGAGTCATTGATTCTTAACATACTCACCAAAGCATCATGATAGGGAAACATCATTCTCATCGCAATCACCGTCGTCAAAAACTATTTCTTTACCCAAACCACCTGTTCGAGTCCTCTTCTCCGCGGTAATTGAAAGTTTTGAAAATTTCTTCGCAGCGGCGAAATTTACAGCATTCACCTCTAATCCCCCTGCTATCACATAAGTTTGAAAAATGTCATTTGATACAGATCAAGAGGGATCAACTGGTGGTGCAATTGGTGGTTCCACGCCAACTGGTGGAGTCGAGCCAATGGGTGGAGCTGTGCCAATTGGTGGAATTGTACCAATTGGCGTTCCATTGCTCGATTGGGTTGATGGAACTATTGTTTCATTTGTAACTTGCTCAACCGTGTTATTAATGTTATCAGCCATCGTTAAAAACTGGCAAAGAGAAACAAGTAATCATGATGCGTAACTTTGGAACAACACTATTGCTTATTCTTCACAGACGACGCCAATTTGTGTTGACCTAAATCGGGTTAGGACAATAAATAATTTGTAATAAGGTATATAAGCAAGTTGTCATATCAAAAATAGTAATTAACCGAAAAAATGACAAGCAAAGACAGAAGCAACTAAAAAGAAAAGTAGCAAATGTATTTATGTATTTGTTTGTTGAATTCTGAATGACTTACATGGATTACAAAATAACTATTTATAGTTTACAAGGATGCTAAGGTAATAAATGTAGTTAATAGCCATTACTCCCATGTTTGATCATAGCCAGCCCATGATTTTCCCTTTAAAAGCCACTGTAACGGGCATCAGTTACAGAATTGACTTACTAGAAGGTAATGCTTCCCTGAGGATTAATTCATTTGCCTTGGGGAGATGTGCCTTCAACCACCCGAGGCTTGATCTTTGTCAGTGCAATGATTGTTTTCACTCGCTCACCAACAACGGGCTTTGGTTTTCTAGCTCACAAAAGAAACTATTCTTGACAAAACTATTACCTCTACTTTTCCCTCTCTTTCTTTTCTTTCCGAAAAATAGTAAACTTTCAAGAATACAATGATATGGTTTAAGTAAAAGATAGAGAGAATAGAAGCGTAATTCTCCACTAGTGGCTTTATGAATTTATAGTTGTGAGTCTTGAACTAGTTGAGACTTCCTTGTACTTGATAATTGCTCCTTGATATTGTTTCAATAGTGGGCGCTGATTGAGATATGCCGATATTGTTATTAGAGATGATCAATCCAAGAGAATTGATCCTCAAAATATTGAGATCTTTTTTAGAAAAAAGTTAGAGCTAATTTCTTTCTTTCCTTAATTTTCAAGGCCTTGACCGATGCTTGATATTTCAAATTAAGGCTAAGCTTCTGACTTGGATAGTATAACTTTCACTTGAAAATTGTAGCAGCATATCCTCCTCGAGAGGTCTTTTTCCTTTTGGTGCACCTTGTATCTTGCTGCTTCAGGTCATTTATTGACAACCTTCCATAATTGTCATACCCGATTTTGGACTCAACTCGAGGCGAGTCGGGTTTCGGATTTGACTGGGTGAACTCGTTGGAGTTAAGGTTTTGGAGTCGCCACCTAATATAATTCTGAGGCGTATTAGGACACCTAATGTCTAAAGTCAAGTTCAAAAGGTCTACTAGTTTATTTGAAAGATTTTACGCGGGTAAGAAGTCCAAATGACTCAAGGAAGAAGGTGTTAGGCACTTCCCCGAGTCCCACCAAAAGGCGGTTACCGTCCGAGTCTTAATTTTGGGATGTAAGCAGTGCATATTTTCATATAAGTACTAACTTGGATTTATCGTATCTTCATACACAAATAATTTATATTCGGCCTATACTTAAGCCTAATCATGGTCAAGGCCTCTAATATTAAACGCATAATCGTGAAACAACAGATGAGTAGTGTTAACATATAAACGGGATTTATTACCAACTTACATACTTGGAGAGGTTTGCACAAAGAGTATATTTTGCAAATAGAGTTTAGATTTTGGTAGAAACAAAAGGGGTTTTGTTTTAAAATAAAATGTCGGCTCATTTAGGGTTAGCGTGACTCGTCATTAATTGTCGAGCCCTAACCTTAATGGCCTTTTGGTGTTGGGATCGGATTTTTTGAAATATACATATAGGAGGAAGGGGCTGTTTTTGAAAACGGGATCACAACAACACATAAATGCAAATAGTGGGCTATCGCACGTAATAATACTTACATGTACATGAAAATACATGATCTAGATGATGATACTTTGGAAAATATAGTTTTTAAAGTGTATAAACAACCCCCCAAGCATTATACGCCCTTATACACTATTAGCTTAGTGTATAAGAGTGTTAAAGCACTTTAAAACATTTTACATACGTATACAGGCCATTTTTGAAAGGTTTACTGTGCCTGGACTATTTGCACAAAACAGAAACAGTTTAAACATATAAAAAGGCCGGTTTTTTGAAAACGTTATGGGCCTGGACTGTTTTTAACAAAAGGACTAGTTTTAATTTTCAGAGACAGTCTCCTATAGACAAGTAGAACACATATGGCCCCTGTTTATTGAAAATTTAGCTAATAACGTTAATTAATCATGCTTTTGATACTTTTCAAAGTTTACAGATTCCAGGGAAAGTAAAAACTCTAAACATGCTATCAGTTTTCTCAGAAGAAACAACTAAGAATCATTTCAACTTAAGCCTAAAAATGATGCAATGCACACAGGGGGTGAGAGAGTTGAGAGAATGGCTCCTGGGTAGCCTGTTTGGTACAACATCATTGTTGTACCCTTGTTTTAAGAAGATACAAGCAGGCCACTTAACAAATATATAAGTTTTAGGGGGCAGTTCCTAAGGGGGAAACATAGAAATGGCAGGGGTATTGGCCACAAGAAGAAAGCCTTGTGTCTCAAAGCAATATCCAGTTTCAAAGTTCAGGAGTATCATTAGTTAGGGATTCCTTATTTCAAAAGCCACTAGAACCAGTTTAGGCAGTTCAAACATTAGGTTCATTGAACCTTAATAGAACACAGCTGCAAGAGAAAGAGTTAGCAGGGAGTGAGGGAGAGGGAAATCCAAACCCCCAAAGGAGAGGTCCATCAAGACATAGGAGCATTCGAGTGCACCCTGGTGTGTCTTTCATATGTGCAGGTTACCCAAAGTAATGCAGACCAATAGTTTAGGCAGAAATAGAGGAAAGGCAAAGAGCTATGTTAAGGAATCAACATAGAAGTACTAAGCAAGCAGTAATGAGGTGAGGCATCATGCCTCTAGCTATGTACTGGCAAAGTTGATAGAATTTTAAACAGATATGCAAGCATTATCCAGAACCAAAACATAGTGTGCCTACCAATGGTTTTCAACAGGGCATGGTTGCAATACACACATATATATGCAGAAACAAAAGAAAACAATAAGGATGAATACATTCAGATATTGTGCAAACAAAGGAGAGAAGATGCTAAGGCCAGCGCACCAGCAAAAGAATCCTTTCAAAGAAGCAGATAAGCAGGGAGAGAGAGAGAGATGCTAAGAGGAGCTATGCAATTTAGTGTATCAATGTGTTTCTGGGTTTTTCTAATGTCCAGAACTCTTTTTCTTTTAGTCGAAAGGGAGTCCCTTATATAGGTGAACAGTAGGGACTTTAATTCAAATGGGAAGAGATAAACAAGGTAAGGGGAGATAGTTTCCAGAAATAAAAAAGAAATTTTAGCACACTTTTCCAAATATAAACCAATCAAACCCCCAGAATTAAGATCAATCCGAGATTCTTGTGAGTATAATCCCTTCCCCCAGCCACAATAGAGTGTAAATTCAAGAATCACTGTTCAAATATAGTGTAAACCAATTTTGAGTCCTAAAATCCCTTGATTAACTCAACAGATTCCAATTAAAATCATAAGTATACCGAATTAACAGGTAGTTTCCAATCAAGCATCAATCAACAAGTTTTCAATTTAAAATCAATCAACTTTCAATCTAAACTAGGCACAAGTTTATAGGGATTGTGTGTCGAGGCTGGGTAAACAAACTAGATCAACTTCTAGACTAAACGCGGTTCTCAGTTCAAACTAATGAAAATAATACAAGATTTGTACGATGATTCCATCCAATGTTTGTACTAATCAGTAAATCAAAGCAAAAAGTGTAGGATCATGTATTTCATTCTCGGCTGATCAGTAAATAACCAATGAACATGCTAATACACCAAAAGTATATGCAAATCTAAATATGGCTATTGCACAAATCTCAAACAGTAAAAAGGGAAGGGTTACCTATTCATACCAAAGTCGGGTCAGACTGACCCGTTGCAGTTTTACCTGCGAGTGGGGTTTTTACCCCGTTTGAGTGTCAACACCTTTAAATCGGTGGCCTGAACCCCGCCGGAGGCTTCTCCCGGCGGTGGTATTCCAGTTATCAAAGTTCACATTTCGCCCTTACCGAAACATCGTCAAGACCGTATGGGTTTTGTGGCGGACAACGAGTGGAACTCAATGGTGCCATTTTCCCCACATTCTCCGGTCACAATGGCCAGAAAGATCATCGATAGGGAGGGCGATTGGAATCGCCAAGAGAGAGAGAGAGAGTCGGGTCTAGGGTGAGAGGGGAAAATGGGAATAGTTTTAGGGGTTTTGAGGTGTGAAGTGTTAAAAAGGAAGTTTAATTCCTGGCCGTCGGATTAATATTGTGGGCGGCTAGGATCAAGCCACGTGGGCAGGTGACGTGTAAAGAAATGACTTATGTGTGTGCCTTGTGTGTATATATGTGTATATGTGTATAAATATTATATAAATAGGTATAAAATAGGTATAAAAAGGGTATGAAATGGATTTAAAATAGTATGAAAATTAGGAAGTTAATTTCAAAATGTTAGGAAGGCTAAATGCGTAAAAATTTTAATTTTGAGGCCTAAAACAATTTGGATAATTTTGCCAAAAATAGAAATAATTGTAGAAAATTGTAATATAGCTATAGTTTGAGACGATGCTTTGAAAATGGCCTCAATTGTCAGGATATTATGAGAAAGTAATACGAAAAGAATAGACAAGGTAGGAATAGATACACAATCGTGTGTAAAATTCAAGAACGGTTAATTTTGAAAACAGGAGGGACAAAATTGGGTGTCAACAGCTGCCCCTCTTTGCCCGGGGATGATGAAAGAGTCTTCGGGCAAAGATGTTGATAGCGCGGCCAATTTTTCCATGACTATAGAGGAGCCTATGACTTGAGAGGAATATGGGGCGTCAGGCTGAGATATTTTCTTTACTTGGGGTGCGTTTCCTGCAATGAAATATGTGTTTGCAATATATTCTGTACATATATAAAACGTACCTTCCCGCTAGGCTGGTTTATCTTTTCAGGACTATTGCAATATGAGATTGTGTATGCCATGTTGTAATTGTGTGTCTTTTGCTGTCGAGCGTTAGATTCGACATTGGGTCGTATGCTCTCCATCGGTGCATCGGGCTGTGTACCCTACGCAAAGAAAAATAGAAATGCAAACCGATATCGAGCTGTGTACCCTGAATCGACGCTTCAGGTTGTATACCCTCAGCTAATGTAAAATGCAAATCGATATCGGGCTCTATACCGTCAATCGACGCTTCAGGTTGTATGCCCTCAGCTAATGTAAAGTGCAAATCGATATCAGGCTGCGTACCCTCAATCGACGCTTCGGGTTGTATGCCCTCAGCTAATGTAAAGTACAAATCGATATCAGGCTATGTACCCTCAATCGACGCCTCGGGTTGTGTGCCCTCAGCTAATTTAGAATGCAAATCGATATCGGGTTGTGTACCCTCAATCGACGCCTCGGGTTGTGTGCCCTCAGCTAATTTGAAATGCAAATCGATATCGGGCTGTGTACCCTCAATCGACGCCTCGGGTTATGTGCCCTCGGCTAATTTAAAATGACAAATTGATATCGGGCTGTGTACCCTCAATAGACGCCTCGGGTTGTGTGCCCTCAGCTAATTTAAAATACAAATCGATATAGGGCTGTGTACCCTCAATCGACGCCTCGGGTTGTGTGCCCTCAGCTAATTTAAAATGACAAATCGATATCGGGCTGTGTACCCTCAGCTAATTTAAAATGCAAATCGATATCGGGCTGTGTACCCTCAATCGACACCTCGGGTTGTGTGCCCTCAGCTAATTTCAAATGACAAATCGATATCGGACTGTGTACCCTCAATCGACGCCTCGGGTTGTGTGCCCTCAGCTAATTTAAAATGACAAATCGATCGGGCTGTTTACCTCAATCGACGCCTCGGGTTGTGTGCCCTCAGCTAATTTAAAATGACAAATTGATATCGGGATGTGTACCCTTAATTGACGCCTCGGGTTGTGTGCCCTCAGCTAATAACAAACCTTTACTAAATATTATCTTTGTTGTGCATTGTTGATTTTAGGTATCTTTCGTGCCTGCATCCAAAGAAAGATTGGTGAGTTGTACGGGGGTTTTTGATTGTGCAATCTTGGCTTGTTTCGCGTTCACTGTCCACGAGCGGCAGGATCTTGGCCGAGCTGATAGGGATATGTATAAAACAGTATATAGTGCAAAATGAATTTGAAAAATTTTTGTACGAAAGATAATGCAATAAAATATTTTATCCCATTGAGTCACAAGTCGCACTGTGTAGAGCCGAAGTGGTCGTCCTCCATGCTGTTCCAAATGAATTTTGATGATGTCCTCCACAATTTCCCCAGTTTGCATTTGAAATTTTTGAGAGGTCCTCAAAAATTTCTGCCCCAGTGTCAACTATGTTTGTCCTTTGGGAATTTTTGAGAGTTTCTCAAAAATTCTGCCCCAGTTTGCATTTTGAAATTTTTGAGAGGTCCTAAAAATTTTTACCCCAGTGTCAACTATGTCTGTCCTTTAAGAATTTTTGAGAGTTCCTCAAAAATTCTGTACTCTCAAAAATTCTGCCCCAGTGTTTGCTTTATTGGGGAAAATGAAGTTTTTGTATTTATGCGACCGAACCTTGAATAGGTTTCCTATGTATCCCACTTGGGGAATAAGGTCGTGACATAGTTCAGATTACATAATGTAATTGCAGAATGGGGAAATCCCTAATCAGTACAAATCCCTGTACAAAGTATCTTTTGACAGCATCTGAGTTGATAGGTTTTGGCCAGACTTCTCCATCCATCTCTGCCAGTATCAACGCTCCTCCATTCAAAATTCGGTGAACCATGTACGGTCCTTGCCAATTTGGTGCAAACTTGTCTTTTGCTTCTTCTTGATTTGGAAATATCTTCTTCAGTACTAACTGCCCAGGTTCAAAGAATCTTTCTCGAACTTTCTTGCTGAATGCTTTGGCCATCCTCCTCTGATATAATTGCCCATGACATATTGCATTTAATCTCATGCCATCGATGAGGGCTAACTGCTCTCTTCTCCCTTTGACCCATTCAGCGTCTTTCAATTGTGTCTCTTGGATGATTCTCAAAGATGGTATCTCAACCTCTGCGGGTATCACTGCTTCAGTACCATATACCAACAAATAAGGGGTGGCCCCCGTGGATGTTCTCATCGTAGTGCGATACCCTAACAGGGCATAGGGTAGATTCTCGTGCCATTGCTTTGAAGTGCCTGTCGTCTTACGCAATATCCTCTTGATGTTCTTATTGGCCGCCTCGACCGCACCATTCATTTAAGGTCTGTATGCGGTGGAGTTGTGATTCTTGATTTTGAAGACCTCACAGGTCGCTTTCATAAGGTCACTGTTGAGGTTGGACCCATTGTCAGTGATGACGGATTCAGGGATGCCAAATCGGCAGATCATCTTATCACGGACAAAGTTTGACACCACCTTCTTTGTTACCGACCTGGATGATGGAGCTTCCACCCATTTGGTAAAATAGTCGATGGCTACTAATGTGAAACGATGTCCATTGGAAGCGGCTGGCTCGATAGGTCCTATGACATCCATGCCCCAGGTAGCAAAAGGCCAAGGTGATCCCATAATGTTCAACTCGTTGGGAGGCACTCGAATCATATCTCCATAGACTTGGCATTGATGGAATTTTTCGCGTGCTTTATGCAATCGTGCTCCATTGTCATCCAGAAATAACCAGCCCTCAAAATCTTCTTTACAAGCACAAAACCATTCATATGTGGGCCACACGCCCCAGAGTGTACCTCTTCTAACAATTTGGCGGATTCTTTTGCATCTACACATCTCAACAAACCTAGATCAGTTGTCCTTTTGTACACCGCTTCTCCGTTCAGAAAGAAACCATTTGCTAATCTCCTCAGTGTCTTCTTTTTGAGGCTTGTTGCATTCTTTGGATAACTGCCGTCCTTGAGGAACCCTTTGATGTCGTAGAACCAAGGTTGTCCGTCTGACTCTTCTTCCACGTGGTAGCAGTATGCTGGCTGCTTCTTCACTGTCACAGGTATTGGATCAATGTAATTCTTGTCAGGATGCTTGATCATAGCAGATATGGTAGCCAAAGCGTCTGCGAACTCATTTTGCAGTCTACGTACGTCCTTGAATTCTATCTTGGTGCATCTTTGCTTCAACTCCCTTATGCACTCCAAATACGGCAATATCTTGGAGTTCTTCGCTGTCCATTCTCCCCGGACATGGTGAATAAACAAGTCTGAATCTTCGATTGCCAGCAACTCTTGTATGTTCATATCTACGGCCAATCTAAGACCCAAAATGCAGGCCTCATACTCCGCCATGTTGTTGGTGCAAGGGAACCACAGTTTGGCCGTGACGAGATAGTGTTGTCCAGTCTCAGAAACTAATACCACTCCAATGCCGACTCCTTTGAAATTGACCGCTCCATCAAAGAATAACCGCCAACCATCATATTCTTCGGTGATCTCCTCTCCTACGAACATGACTTGTTCGTCAGGGAAGTAAGTATGCAAAGGTTCATAGTCATCTTCCACCAAATTCTCGGCCATATGATCAGCCAAAGCTTGAGCTTTCACCGCCTTTTGAGTAACAAAAGTGATGTCGAACTCGCTGAGCAGCATCTGCCATTTAGCCAGCTTTCCAGTAGGCATTGGTTTTTGGAAAATGTACTTAAGAGTGTCCATCCTTGATATCAGCAACGTTGAATAGGATGTCAAGTAGTGCCTCAACTTTTGTGCTGTCCATGTTAACGCACAACACGTGCGCTCCAGCAATGTGTACTTGGCCTCATATGGAGTGAACTTCTTGCTCAGATAATATATGGCTTGCTCCTTCCTCCCAGTTGAATCATGTTGTCCCAGTACACAACCAAAGGCCGAGTCTACCACTGATAGATATAATATCAAAGGTCGCCCAGGCTCGGGTAGGACCAGTATAGGCAGGCACGACAAATATTCCTTGATCCGATCAAATGCCTTTTGTCAATCCACTGTCCACTCGATCGCCGCGTCTTTTTTCAGCAACTTGATGATTGGCTCACAGATGACGGTGGATTGTGTTATGAAACGGCTGATGTAATTGAGCCTTCCTAGAAAGCTCATAACCTCTTTTTGCTTCTCGGGGTGGCAGTTCTTTGATGGCTTTGATCTTGGATGGATCCAACTCGATACCCCTCCTACTGACGATGAAACCCAAGAGCTTTCCTTCCGGGACACCAAATGCACATTTTGCCGGATTTAGCTTCAAATTGTACTTTCGCAAGCGATTAAAGAACTTGCGCAAGTTGTCAAGGTGCTCCAAACTTTTCTTTGATTTGATGATCACGTCATCCACATAGACTTCAATCTCTTTGTGCATTAGGTCATGGAACATAGTGGTCATTTCCCTCGTGTAAGCTGCCCCAGCGTTCTTCAAACCGAATGGCATAACCTTGTAGCAATAAGTTCCCCAAGATGTAGTGAAGGATATTTTCTCGGCATCTTCCTCATCCATGATCACTTCATGATAGCCGGAAAAACAGTCTACGAAGGATTGTAGTTCATGCTTCGCGCAGTTGTCAATCAGGATGTGTATGTTTGGTAGTGGAAAATCATCCTTCGGACTTGCCCTATTCAGATCTCCGTAGTCCACACAAACTCAGAGTTTCCCATCTTTCTTCGGCACTGGGACAATGTTGGCCAACCAAGTTGGATACTTGACCATTTTCAGAATTCTCGCATTGAGCTGCTTAGTTACTTCTTCAGCAATTTTAAACAGAACCGATGACTTGAAGGTTCTGGCCTTTTGTTTGACTGGCAGAAAGCTCGGATTGATAGGTAATTTATGAGCTACCACATCCGTGCTTATGCCGGTCATGTCATAATATGACCAGGCGAATACGTCCTCATATTCTTTGAGAAACTCAGTATATCGCTTTTTGTCCTCGGCATTGAGGTGTACACTGATCCTTGTCTCTTTCACAATTTCCTCATCTCCTAAGTTTATCATTTCAGTCTCCTCAACATTTTGGCTTAGGTTTGTTTTCAAATCTTTCAAATTCTTCTTGCGTAGTCTCATCAAAATCATCATAATCATCTATAGCTTCTCCAAGCTCTGTTGTTTCATTACACGTTGCGATTGTAGACTCAATGGGATTATTAGTATGGATGCTGAAAAAGTAAGATATTGCAAAATTAAAAGATTAAAGCAAAGAGTTAAATGAGATATTTTATTTATGAATCCTTGCAAAACATAGTTTGTAGGGAGACATGTGCAATAAGAAAGGAAAAATGCAAACTCCACGACTTAGAGTCGGGTTTTATTTTAGAAAGCATGAAAAATAAATTTTATTTCCTCAGCTCTACAAAGGTCCACGGTAAGCTCGGGCCCGGTTGCTGATCCAATTGTTCAGTGCCGCTCCAAATCCAGCCTTTGTCAGTCCAGGAGGCTCAGTATGCTCTTCTAGGACCACACAGCAGTCTTCGTCAGCTATGAATAGATTTTGCATTCCTGCCAGCAAATCATCTTCAGCATCAGCTTCTTTCGGCTCCACTCCTTGTGCTGTGGACACCTCCCCTTTTCGACCATCCAAGTATCTAGCCGAGACGAAGATGTGCAAGAGAGTCTTGGTGCTTTTCTTATAAAACTTGAAATCCAGTGACGCTCCTCCATGCTCTTTTCATAGGTCACAATGTACCCTATGCCAGCCTTCTCATTGTTGGGCCTCATCACAATTCGCATTGGCTCGACCATACCATCCAAGTTCTTGCCTAAACCTTTGCCCGGTTCATAACCTTGCTTAATCATAATGCCTATAACCCAGTCTCCAGGCCACTTTGCAGGCTGTAGGAGTACATATGGCTCTTCGATCACTACCTTCATAGGTTCAGGTGCTTTGGGTATCCACACTTACTTTCCCTTTGTTTCTTCAGAGATGCTTTTTCAATTGGGATGAGCACTGGGTGAGTACATCGGCCGTATCTCGGTCTTAGCCGACAAGGTCTCACGAAATTCTCGTGATGGCACTCCCCAGTCAAACATGACTGGCTCCCAGACCAAGTTCCTCCCTTCGTAGCCTTTGCCTCGGCTATCCCAATAAGCACTGTAAAAGTTCCTTTTTCTTTCTTCAACCCCAGGCGGTGTGTTGACCAATTTGGGAGCAAAGTGTGCATTGTAACCTACTTGGCTTGTGCCTGTTGGATCCCAACTTGAATTGTAATTCTTGCGACAACCTCCGCGAGTGCCTTGTAGTGCTCTTACAAGTTCTACAGTATAGAATGTCTGCCCATCAGGAGTATCTCTTTCAATTGCTGGTATGGTTTGCTCATTGTAGATAGAATTGTTCCCCTCACCAAACACTACTACCTCTTTATGATCCCACTCGAACTTCACGGTTTGGTGTAATGTAGAAGGCACTGCACCAGCCATATGGATCCAAGGTCTCCCTAGCAGCAGATTGTAGGAAGCAGAAATGTCCATGACATGGAACTCAGCAGTGAACTCCACGGGGCCAACCAAGATAGTCAAATCAATCTCCCCAATGGTGTTCCTCTATGACCCATCAAACGCCTTCACCTTCAGGTCGCGCTCTCTTATCTTGCTTTGGTCAATTCCCATTCTTTTCAAAGCGATGAACGGGCATATGTTCAGACCGGAACCTCCGTCGATCAGAACTCTTCCCACGAACCAGTCTTTGCATTTGACAGTGATGTGCAAAGCTTTGATGTGATTCAACCCTTCAGGTGGTAGCTCATCTCCGTGAAAAGAAATTCGATTGGCCTCCATGACTTGCCTAACCATGCTTGCCAGGTTCTTGACTGAAGTGTCTACCGGAACATGTGCTTCATCCAACACCTTCATCAAAACGCTTCGGTGACTCTCCGACTTGAGAAGCAGAGCCAAAACAGAGATTTGTGCTGGAGTTTTGCCGAAGTGCTCAACTACGGAGTACTCCTTTAGTTGTACTTTCTTCCACAGTCCCTCGGACTCTTCCTCGCTAATGCCTTGTCTCTCTTCAACAAGATGCTCGAGGGTGTAGATCCTCCCATTTTTAGTCACTCCTTGTGCGGCAACAGTTTCAGCCACAGCCTTGTTCTTCGTCTCCTTTTCATAATCCTAGGGCACCGCCTTGTCGCTGTATGGTGGAACCACATCAACATAGAATTTGGGAGCCACTTCTACCTCAACAGGCTCACGTGCTGTAGCGGCTTGAGCAACTGAAGCGGTCGCTGGTGAATTTTCTTTTGCCTTAACAATAGTCCCTTATAAGTTGCATTCCTCATCTAGCTCGATCAGGTTCACCCTACTATCTCCATGATTAGGCAGAGGATTGTTGTGCACATTTGGAGTTTTTAAGTGTATCACCTTTTGGTCGATCAAGTTTTGTATCTTGTCCCTTAAGGCATAGCACTTCACCGTTTCATGACCAGGCCCTCCAGAGTGATAGGCACAGGTTTTGGTTTGATCAAAATAGGTTGTCATCCTATCAGGCATTTTGAATGGCACAGGTTGTATATGACCAGCTGCTTTGAGTCTCTCGAACAACTGAGTGCTAGATTCAGCCAGTGGGGTGTAGTTTCTTTTGGGTCTTGGGTTGTTATTGGCGTGAGACCTTTGTGAGTAGGTGTTGGTATTTCGGTAGTTGGGACTTTGTGGGTATGTTGGTCTTTGCGGTGGTGGGTTTTGGTACATGGGCTGGGTGTTATAGATTGGGTAGGTGGATGTGGGTGGTATGTATGGGTAGGAGGGAGGAGGTGTTTGGCAGTAGTGATTGTGGGTAAGGCAGTGGTCAAGTGACCCGGCCACGAAGGAGACGTCGTCCTTCTTCTTTCTTGAGGCAGTAGTGTTGCCAGCTTGTAGTGCTTTGTTAGTGGCTTGTAATGCAGCCATGCTGACAATCCTTCCAGTCTTGAGTCCATCTTCGACCATGTCACCAATCTTGATCAATTCTCCAAATATCTTGTCTTGCAAATTCAACATCTTATCGAAATAGACATCCTCTTGGATGCGAATGAAAGTTGCCACTATCTCAGTATCTTCCATAGGAGGCTGGACTTTGGTGGCTTCAGCCCTCCATCTGGTTGCAAACTCTCTAAAAGTCTCAGTGGGCTTCTTCTTCAGCTTCTCTAAGTAAAACCGATTGGGCATAGCGTCAGTGTTGTGCCAAAAACTGTCAATAAAGTCTCCAGCCATTGCTTCCCAGCTCGTTCACTTCTTGGTTTGCTGCTTAGAGTACCATACTAGTGCATCTCCAGTCAGACTGCGGTTAAACAGCTTCATGCGGATTTTCTCATCATGTCCAACCCCAATCAGCTTGTCACAGTAAGATCTTAAATGAGCCATTGGGTCTCCACTGCCATCAAACATGTTGAACTTTGGTGTTTGTAACCCTCAGGCAGCTTCAAGTCATGGTACAAGCAGAGATCCTCATAAGCTAACCCTCGGGTTCCTTTAGCACCTTGGAGTTGTTTGAACTTCTCAACCAACCATTGGACTTGTTCTTTGGTGCTTTCTGGGTCTTCCTTAGTCCATGCGTACATTTCGTGGTCTTTGGTAGGTGATGCAATTGTTTTGGTTTCAACGGTGAAGGCGGGTAGGTTGCTTTGTTGTGGTTTTGGTGGTGCAGTGTGGGTAGGGTAAGGAAGGTCTCTTTCAGGGTAAAGTGGATCTTTGTCGCGAGGGCGAGCAGTTTCGTTTGTTTTAGTGATCTCATCAGTATGGGCTAGAGGGATCCGACTTTCCAATTCGAGCAACCTCTGCTCCAGCTTAGCGTAGTTTTCATAGGCAGCCATGCTTTGTTTCTCAGGAGTACCAACCTTGTCGAACTCAGCCATGATATTTCGTCTCGTCGACCTCAACCGGTATTGCGGCACTGCCAGAATGAACAAACCAAACTTTCGGGGACTTGGGAACTTCACATCAAAACAAGAAGAGAAAAATATGAGTATACGTTAGTTTAAATAAAATCGCGTCCTATCATGCATAGGACCTCTTTTGTGCCAGAGGTAGGCCTATCGCGGATTCGAAGTAACGTTTGCACTAAACATATCATTTTGTTTGAATAAACATGATCATCACCAGTCTAAAACCCAAAAATAACAAAATTTTATTTAGTTTGCTTGGCCTTATTACAAGCATTAATGGCTCGATTAAGATGAAAACGACAATAAAGAAAAGACAAGACAACTTGACTCGATACGATTAGACTAGGTGCCAAGCAAAGGTCTTCAAGTTCAAACATCAGCTCGAGCGTCTTCCTTCTTCTTTTCCTCTTTGGCTTCCTCTTTGGGTTTGTGAACCATACTAATGAGCGGAGTGTCAACAAATGTTTCCAGCAAGTCTTTCCCATCCTCCATGTCAACCAGAGCCTTTACTAGGAGCTCGCAAATTTCCAACCATCTTGCTTCCTTCTCTTCCAGTGGTACTGACTTAAAATATTCTCCCCATCCTTTGAGCAAATCTTGCAAATTCCCAGCAGCTTGCCTTGCAGTCATGACCTTGCCGGTCCAATACTTGAGTTCATCCCCTTTGATCTTATCTTTGTATTGCCTCCTCATCTCTCTTTCTTGTGTCACCCTTAACTCCTTCTTTCTTTGGTTAAACTCTTGTTTCAGCTTCTTGTATTTTTCAGTAGCATTCAGAGCTTTGACTTTCCTTTTCAGAGTGGTCTTAGATCGATACATTGCCTTCTCTTCGTCGAGCCACTGAGGGTAGGTCAGGGTGGCTGTGGGTTCACTCTACTGTCACGGCCACGGTAAAACTGCATAGTAAGCCTTTTCTCCCACATTGTCAGTATGGTGAGGACCATCGGATGCTCGATGTCTTTTATGTCAACATTGAAACTTCTTCCTTCAGTTAACTGCGGATTTTGTTGTGTCATTCCCACTTGACGAAGGATCCTTAGAGGAACATAGTGATGAGTTCCTCGGAGTCCAATCAATGTCAAGAAGGTGATGTCTTTTCCTTGTATGGAGACAATGAAGCCAACACAATTTTCAATCACCCACTGCACCTCTTGCAGTCCCTCGAGCTTGGTGTACCAACCTTCCATGTTTGCGGGGTATTCCCATGCCACTGTTCCAGCCATACGGGTGCTACGTGAACGGATTCCTCCTTGCGAAGAGGGTTTTGGCGCAACCGGACTGACAGGGACACTGTGCAAGTGCTCTATCAACCAGATTTCCAGCAACAAATTGCAACCTTCGAAAAAGTCCCCACCTCTCCTACATTTGGTCAAAGGCCCATAAACTTCTCCCAAAATCATCGGAACCAAGCTTACTTGACGTTTGAAGTTCAAAACTTCTCCCAGTCTGGAACTTCCCACGCCCCATTCCATTCGTGTCTAAGTGTCGGATCTCCAAACCTAGAGTGCAAATATTCCAACGTGACCTTTCCATTAGTCACTCCATCGACATATGGATCATAAGGAGCTCCCAGCAATTCAATAAACTCCTTAGGCTCCACGTCCCGAGGATAAATCATGATTTCGGGCCCAGTCTCTAACCTTGCTAATCCTCCAAATTCTTCCAACATCGGTGCCAACTCGAAACCATTGAAATGAAACACAGCCCTTTTGTAGTCCCAGAAATGGGTAGCAGCTTCAACCAAACCAGTCACCGCAGTGTAATTTTTTTAGAGCTATCAACTCCCCAAATATTTTTTGAGCATGAGCTTTACAGACAACGGCCAAATCCTCCCACCAAAGTCTGATCAAGTTGGGAGGTCAGGAAACGATCTCAAATTGGAGGGTACCCTTTGCAGCCATAGTCTGAAAACAAAAACAAGAAAAGGTAAATGACCAAAACACCCTTATAGTTTTGATCGTATTTAAACAGACAATCAATGTTTTGTGCAAATGTTTCTTCGAATCAATGCAGAGATGCAGTTTGTCACTTTTTGGGTTAGAAACCCTTTTGACATTTGGCGTAGGTTTACTAATGGACTATTACGTGCCAAGGACGAATAGCCTTCCTAGGTTTGTCGTTATGCAAAAGAACAAATGCGCATTTTGTAGCCAATTATTCTCATAAACTTCCCAAAAATTTGAAAATCAGTACATGATAAATTTTGAAAAATTAAAGTACAAAAGAGGAAAAGAAATAAAAAAGACTCTTTGACTAGGCAGCACACTCCTTTCCATCTTGGCCTATTTTGCTTCTCGTGTAATCTTCTTGACTATTTCCATGGCTTTGATTAAGTATCCTTTGGCTACTACCAAGTGTAAGATGTCTACCTCTGCGCATTCTGAATTCCATTGCTCAAGCTTTGTTTCTAATGTCTCTATCTTTTGCACGCTTCTTCCACACTTCGATCTCTTCCTTGTTTTCCTTATCCATCTTGATAGCTTTTAACATGAACTCTCGGTACCGAATTTGAGCCTCTGCTTCATGATCCCTTATGTTACTTCAACAACTTGGCCCCACTACCACATTTTACTTTATACTAGAGCGTAACCAGCTTTTGTAATTTGGTTCGCATCCAGCATTTTATCTATCAGGCGCTAGCGATGCTTCTTCCATGACTTGTCTTCCTTCCCATGACATCCTAATGCTTTTGACCCTTGGAACAATATCCTCGGTGTAGTCAAACTGATAATCTTTAATGTTCGGTATCAATGGTATGATATGCTTCCTCCCTCCCTGCCTCATTACTCTTAATGGTTGGTAAGGTTGAAGGCCTCTTAACCCCACAAGTATCACAAAGGATGCCTTCTCAGAACTAATGATGAAATCTGATGAAGGAAACCAAGTGAACATCCACTGAATTGAGTCCTCCGTTATGTTTTCAAACAACCTTACCCATTTCTCTGTGCTGCTTGGCTGTTTGACTTTTGGACTCCCATACCGTTCCCCAATCAAGTAGTTGTAACCAGCTGGTTTGGTCAAGGCTTGCACGCCTCTTGCTTTCCTCAAATGTTCTTTGAACCATGCTTGTAATAGAAGATTATACCCTTGGAAGTATTTCGCTCCCCTCTTGCAACAACCCAAAGCTCGATAAATGTCTGTTACTATCATAGGAACTATGGTATAACGATAACCATCAATCCCGTTGAACGCTGCATCGGCAACCATAGTAAGTCTTGAACATATGTCGTGACTTGAACTCTCGGGAAAAACCATTACTTCCAGGAAACCAATAGCAAATGCAATTGGTCTAGCCCTCCTCCAATCACCATAGGACTCAAACTCCTTCTTATGACTATCATACACCCTCAAATGTCCAAACCGAGTATAAAAATAGGAAAAGGGGATCTTCTTTTATTGTAAAAATCCCACGTCCACACTTGCTACCATTCCTAACTTCTTACGAAACTCGTGAGCTGTGGGGATGCTAGGTGCTAGTATGTGACCCCCTTGCCAACGATGCTTGTCTAACCCCGAGTGTGACATAAAACCCCCTATCTCTTCCAACAAAGGTGTTAATTCAATGTCCCCAAACCTAAACACGTTCAATTCTTCATCCCAAAACGACACTTATGCTTCGACCATCTCCCTACATGGTTCCATTTCTAACAGTGAAACCAAATGACCTAAGTGTTGACGTACTTCGGTTTGCTCTCCTAGTGACAGGTTGCTCCACCAATTAGTTAACAAAGGAGGTGCGCCCATAGTCATTCTAAAATGATGGAACTTTTGACTCATTGTGACCTAAAAAATAAAGAACAAATAAAATTTAAAACCCCGTCCCCTTTGAGAATAATCGAACAAATCAAAATGCGTTTTCATTCTCGTCTCACTTTTTCTTTTCTTTTCTCTTCTTTTTCTCTCAAATGCACATAATTATGTCCAAACGTCCCTTTGGGGTCGGGAAAACCCGTTTAGGTAGTTTGGACAAGTTGAAAGCTAGCCGGCTCACGGGGAGCCCCTCCTACGGCATGATGCATGCTCGTTATAATAAAAGAGTGGTGTAACTCTAGACACGGTTCCCCAAGGCGGACGGCCAAGGAGTGGGATCATTTGAAATTGTTGGTTGTACCACGGACCAACTATATTCCAACATGTCCCTCTTAACAGGTGTTTTGGTGGTGAAGCGACCGTGGGATCCACGTAATCGCCGTGTGTGTGTGAAGTGTCGTTTCCCAGGAGTGGGGGAGTATGAGTGGAATATGCAAAATGTCACATAAATAATACGATAAATAAAATAAAGTGAATGAAACAAAACAAAGTAAAAGAAACCAAGTTAGTATAACAATAATAATAATGAATAACAAGATAATGATCAAATAAATCTCAAAAAATAAAGACTCGTTGTGGTTAGGACTTTGAGTATCCCCAGCGGAGTCGCCATTCTGTCATACCCGATTTTGGACTCAACTCGAGGCGAGTCGAGTTTCGAATTTGACTGGGTGAACTCGTTTGAGTTAAGGTTTTGGAGTCACCACCTAATATAATTCTGAGGCGTATTGGGTCACCTAATGTCTAAAGTCAAGTTCAAATGGTCTACTAGTCTATTTCAGAGATTCTATGCGGGTAAGAAATCCAAATGACTCAAGGAAGAAGGTGTTAGGCACTTCCCCGAGTCCCACCAAAAGGTAGTTACCGTCTGAGTCTTTATTTTGGGATGTAAGCAGTGCATATTGTCATATGAGTACTAACTTGGATTTATCGTATCTTCATACACAAACAATTTTTATTCGACCTATACTTATGCCTAATCGTGGTCAAGGCCTCTAATATTAAACGCCTAATCGTGAAACAACAGACGAGTAGTGTTAACATATAAACGGGGTTTACTACCACCTTACATACTTGGAAAGGTTTACACAAAGAGTATATTTTGCAAATAGAGTTTAGATTTTGGTAGAAACAAAAGGGGGTTTGTTTTAAAATAAAATGTCGGCTCATTTAGGGTCGGCGTGACTCGTCATTAATTTTCGAGCCCTAACCTTAATGGCCTTTTGGTGTTGGGGTTGGATTTTTGGAAATATACATATAGGAGGAAGGGGCTGTTTTCGAAAATAGGATCAGAAGAACACATAAATGCAAATAGTGGGCTATCGCACGTAATAATACTTACATATACATGCAAATACATGATCTAGATAATGATACTTTGGAAAAATATAGTTTTTAAAGTGTATAAACGACCCCCAAGCTTTATACACCTTTATTAAGAGCACTTCAAAACATTTTACATACGTATACATGCCATTTTTGAAAGGTTTACTGGGCCTGGACTATTTGCGCAAAACAGAAACAGTTTGAACATATAAAAAGGCCGGTTTTTTGAAAACGTTATGGGCCTGGATTGTTTTTAACAAAAGGACCAGTTTTAATTTTCAGAGACAGTCTCCTATAGACAAGTAGAACACATATGGCCCCTATTTATCAAAAATTTAGCTAATAACGTTAATTAATCATGCTTTTGATACTTTTCAAAGTGTACATATTCCAGGGAAAGTAAAAAACTCCAAACATGCTCTCAGTTTTCTCAGAAGAAACAACTAAGAATCATTTCAACTTAAGCCTAAAAATGATGCAATGCACACAGGGGGTGATAGAGTTGAGAGAATGGCTCCTGGGTAGCCTGTTTGGTACAACATCATTGTTGTACCCCTGTTTTAAGAAGATACAAGCATGGCACTTAACAAATATATAAGTTTTAGGAGGCAGTTCCTATGGGGGAAGCATAGAAATGGCAGGGGTATTTGCCACAAGAAGAAAGCCTTGTTTCTCAAAGCAATATCCAGTTTCAAAGTTCAGGAGTATCACTAGTCAGGGATTCCTTATTTCAAAAGCCACTAGAACCAGTTTAGGCAGTTGAGACATTAGGTTCATTGAACCTTAATAGAACACAGCTGCAAGAGAAAGAGTGAGCAGGGAGTGAGGGAGAGAGAAAGCCAGACCCCAAAAGGAGAGGTCCATCAAGACATAGGAGCAGTCGAGTGCACCTTGGCGTGTCTTTCATATGTGCAGGTTACCCAAAGTAATGCAGACGAATAGTTTAGGCAGAAATAGAGGTAAGGCAAAGAGCCATGTTAAGGAATCAACATAGAGGTACTAAGCAAGAAGTAATGAGTTGAGGCATCATGCCTCTAGCTATGTACTGGTAAAGTTGAGAGAATTTTAAACAGATATGCACGCACTATTCAGAACCAAAACATAGTGTGCCTACCAATGGTTTTCAACAGGGCATGGTTGCAATACACACATATATATGTGTCATACCCAATTTTGGACTCAACTCGAGGCGAGTCGGTTTTCGGATTTGACTAGGTGAGCTCGTTTGAGTTTAGATGTTTTGGAGTCGCCACCTAATATAGATTCTAAGGTGTATTAGGTCACCTAAGTGTCTAGGGTTAAGTTCAAAAGGTCTACTAGTCTATTTCAGAGATTCTATGTGGGTAAGAAGGCCTGAACCCCGCCGGAGGCTTCTCCCGGCGGTGGTATTCCAGTTATCAAAGTTCACATTTCGCCCTTACCCAAACATCATCAAGACCGTATGGGTTTTGTGGCGGACAACGAGTGGAACTCAATGGTGCCATTTTCCCCACATTCTCCGGTCACAATGGCCCGAAAGATCATCGATAGGGAGGGCGATTGGAATCGCCAAGAGAGAGAGAGAGAGTCGGGTCTAGGGTGAGAGGGGAAAATGGGAATAGTTTTAGGGGTTTTGAGGTGTGAAGTGTTAAAAAGGAAGTTTAATTCCTGGCCGTCGGATTAATATTGTGGGCGGCTAGGATCAAGCCACGTGGGCAGGTGACGTGTAAAGAAATGACTTATGTGTGTGCCTTGTGTGTATATATGTGTATATGTGTATAAATATTATATAAATAGGTATAAAAAGGGTATGAAATGGATTTAAAATAGTATGAAAATTAGGAAGTTAATTTCAAAATGTTAGGAAGGCTAAATGCGTAAAAATTTTAATTTTGAGGCCTAAAACAATTTGGATAATTTTGCCAAAAATAGAAATAATTGTAGAAAATTGTAATATAGCTATAGTTTGAGACGATGCTTTGAAAATGGCCTCAATTGTCAGGATATTATGAGAAAGTAATACGAAAAGAATAGACAAGGTAGGAATAGATACACAATCGTGTGTAAAATTCAAGAATGGTTAATTTTGAAAACAGGAGGGACAAAATTGGGTGTCAACAGCTGCCCCTCTTTGCCCGGGGATGATGAAAGAGTCTTCGGGCAAAGATGTTGATAGCGCGGCCAATTTTTCCATGGCTATAGAGGAGCCTATGACTTGAGAGGAATATGGGGCGTCAGGCTGAGTTATTTTCTTTACTTGGGCTGCATTTCCTGCAATGAAATATGTGTTTGCAATATATTCTGTACATATATAAAACGTACCTTCCCGCTAGGCTGGTTTATCTTTTCAGGACTATTGCAATATGAGATTGTGTATGCCATGTTGTAATTGTGTGTCTTTTGCTGTCGAGCGTTATATTCGACATTGGGTCGTATGCTCTCCATCGGTGCATCGGGCTGTGTACCCTCCGCAAAGAAAAATAGAAATGCAAACCGATATCGAGCTGTGTACCCTGAATCGACGCTTCAGGTTGTATGCCCTCAGCTAATGTAAAATGCAAATCGATATCGGGCTCTGTACCGTCAATCGACGCTTCAGGTTGTATGCCCTCAGCTAATGTAAAGTGCAAATCGATATCGGGCTGCGTACCCTCAATCGACGCTTCGGGTTGTATGCCCTCAGCTAATGTAAAGTACAAATCGATATCAGGCTATGTACCCTCAATCGACGCCTCGGGTTGTGTGCCCTCAGCTAATTTAGAATGCAAATCGATATCGGGTTGTGTACCCTCAATCGATGCCTCGGGTTGTGTGCCCTTAGCTAATTTGAAATGCAAATCGATATCGGGCTGTGTACCCTCAATCGACGCCTCGGGTTATGTGCTCTCGGCTAATTTAAAATGACAAATTGATATCGGGCTGTGTACCCTCAATAGATGCCTCGGGTTGTGTGCCCTCAGCTAATTTAAAATACAAATCGATATAGGGCTGTGTACCCTCAATCGACGCCTCGGGTTGTGTGCCCTCAGCTAATTTAAAATGACAAATCGATATCGGGCTGTGTACCCTCAGCTAATTTAAAATGCAAATCGATATCGGGCTGTGTACCCTCAATCGACACCTCGGGTTGTGTGCCCTCAGCTAATTTCAAATGACAAATCGATATCGGACTGTGTACCCTCAATCGACGCCTCGGGTTGTGTGCCCTCAGCTAATTTAAAATGACAAATCGATCGGGCTGTTTACCTCAATCGACACCTCGGGTTGTGTGCCCTCAGCTAATTTAAAATGACAAATTGATATCGGGATGTGTACCCTCAATTGACGCCTCGGGTTGTGTGCCCTCAGCTAATAACAAACCTTTACTGAATATTATCTTTGTTGTGCATTGTTGATTTTAGGTATCTTTCGTGCCTGCATCCAAAGAAAGATTGGTGAGTTGTACGGGGGTTTTTGATTGTGCAATCTTGGCTTGTTTCGCGTTCACTGTCCACGAGCGCCAGGATCTTGGCCGAGCTGATAGGGATATGTATAAAACAGTATATAGTGCAAAATGAATTTGAAAAATTTTTGTACGAAAGATAATGCAATAAAATATTTTATACCATTGAGTCACAAGTCGCACTGTGTAGAGCCGAAGTGGTCGTCCTCCATGCTGTTCCAAATGAATTTTGAGGATGTCCTCCACAATTTCCCCAGTTTGCATTTGAAATTTTTGAGAGGTCCTCAAAAATTTCTGCCCCAGTGTCAACTATGTTTGTCCTTTGGGAATTTTTGAGAGTTTCTCAAAAATTCTGCCCCAGTTTGCATTTTGAAATTTTTGAGAGGTCCTAAAAATTTTTACCCCAGTGTCAACTATGTCTGTCCTTTAAGAATTTTTGAGAGTTCCTCAAAAATTCTGTACTCTCAAAAATTCTGCCCCAGTGTTTGCTTTATTGGGGAAAATGAAGTTTTTGTATTTATGCGACCGAACCTTGAATAGGTTTCCTATGTATCCCACTTGGGGAATAAGGTCGTGACATAGTTCAGATTACATAATGTAATTGCAGAATGGGGAAATCCCTAATCAGTACAAATCCCTGTACAAAGTATCTTTTGACAGCGTCTGAGTTGATAGGTTTTGGCCAGACTTCTCCATCCATCTCTGCCAGTATCAACGCTCCTCCATTCAAAATTCGGTGAACCATGTACGGTCCTTGCCAATTTGGTGCAAACTTGTCTTTTGCTTCTTCTTGATTTGGAAATATCTTCTTCAGTACTAACTGCCCAGGTTCAAAGAATCTTTCTCGAACTTTCTTGCTGAATGCTTTGGCCATCCTCCTCTGATATAATTGCCCATGACATATTGCATTTAATCTCATGCCATCGATGAGGGCTAACTGCTCTCTTCTCCCTTTGACCCATTCGGCGTCTTTCAATTGTGTCTCTTGGATGATTCTCAAAGATGGTATCTCAACCTCTGCGGGTATCACTGCTTCAGTACCATATACCAACAAATAAGGGGTGGCCCCCGTGGATGTTCTCATCGTAGTGCGATACCCTAACAGGGCATAGGGTAGATTCTCGTGCCATTGCTTTGAAGTGCCTGTCGTCTTACGCAATATCCTCTTGATGTTCTTATTGGCCGCCTCGACCGCACCATTCATTTGAGGTCTGTATGCGGTGGAGTTGTGATTCTTGATTTTGAAGACCTCACAGGTCGCTTTCATAAGGTCACTGTTGAGGTTGGACCCATTGTCAGTGATGACGGATTCAGGGATGCCAAATCGGCAGATCATCTTATCACGGACAAAGTTTGACACCACCTTCTTTGTTACCGACCTGGATGATGGAGCTTCCACCCATTTGGTAAAATAGTCGATGGCTACTAATGTGAAACGATGTCCATTGGAAGCGGCTGGCTCGATAGGTCCTATGACATCCATTCCCCAGGTAGCAAAAGGCCAAGGTGATCCCATAATGTTCAACTCGTTGGGAGGCACTCGAATCATATCTCCATAGACTTGGCATTGATGGCATTTTTCGCGTGCTTTATGCAATCGTGCTCCATTGTCATCCAGAAATAACCAGCCCTCAAAATCTTCTTTGCAAGCACAAAACCATTCATATGTGGGCCACACGCCCCAGAGTGTACCTCTTCTAACAATTTGGCGGATTCTTTTGCATCTACACATCTCAACAAACCTAGATCAGTTGTCCTTTTGTACACCACTTCTCCGTTCAGAAAGAAACCATTTGCTAATCTCCTCAGTGTCTTCTTTTTGAGGCTTGTTGTATTCTTTGGATAACTGCCGTCCTTGAGGAACCCTTTGATGTCGTAGAACCAAGGTTGTCCGTCTGACTCTTCTTCCACGTGGTAGCAGTATGCTGGCTGCTTCCTCACTGTCACAGGTATTGGATCAATGTAATTCTTGTCAGGATGCTTGATCATAGCAGATATGGTAGCCAAAGCGTCTGCGAACTCATTTTGCAGTCTACGTACGTCCTTGAATTCTATCTTGGTGCATCTTTGCTTCAACTCCCTTATGCACTCCAAATACGGCAATATCTTGGAGTTCTTCGCTGTCCATTCTCCC
This sequence comes from Petunia x hybrida, assembly GCA_037355625.1. Lineage (NCBI taxonomy): Eukaryota > Viridiplantae > Streptophyta > Magnoliopsida > Solanales > Solanaceae > Petunia > Petunia x hybrida. Next base: position 1,466,281 of record JBBBVM010000258.1, read on the forward strand.
CGGACATGGTGAATAAATAAGTCTGAATCTTCGATTGCCAGCAACTCTTGTATGTTCATATCTACGGCCAATCTAAGACCCAAAATGCAGGCCTCATACTCCGCCATGTTGTTGGTGCAAGGGAACCACAGTTTGGCCGTGACGAGATAGTGTTGTCCAGTCTCAGAAACTAATACCACTCCAATGCCGACTCCTTTGAAATTGACCGCTCCATCAAAGAATAACCGCCAACCATCATATTCTTCGGTGATCTCCTCTCCTACGAACATGACTTGTTCGTCAGGGAAGTAAGTATGCAAAGGTTCATAGTCATCTTCCACCAAATTCTCGGCCATATGATCAACCAAAGCTTGAGCTTTCACCGCCTTTTGAGTAACAAAAGTGATGTCGAACTCGCTGAGCAGCATCTGCCATTTAGCCAGCTTTCCAGTAGGCATTGGTTTTTGGAAAATGTACTTAAGAGTGTCCATCCTTGATATCAGCAACGTTGAATAGGATGTCAAGTAGTGCCTCAACTTTTGTGCTGTCCATGTTAACGCACAACACGTGCGCTCCAGCAATGTGTACTTGGCCTCATAAGGAGTGAACTTCTTGCTCAGATAATATATGGCTTGCTCCTTCCTCCCAGTTGAATCATGTTGTCCCAGTACACAACCAAAGGCCGAGTCTACCACTGATAGATATAATATCAAAGGTCGCCCAGGCTCGGGTAGGACCAGTATAGGCAGGCACGACAAATATTCCTTGATCCGATCAAATGCCTTTTGTCAATCCACTGTCCACTCGATCGCCGCGTCTTTTTTCAGCAACTTGATGATTGGCTCACAGATGACGGTGGATTGTGTTATGAAACGGCTGATGTAATTGAGCCTTCCTAGAAAGCTCATAACCTCTTTTTGCTTCTCGGGGTGGCAGTTCTTTGATGGCTTTGATCTTGGATGGATCCAACTCGATACCCCTCCTACTGACGATGAAACCCAAGAGCTTTCCTTCCGGGACACCAAATGCACATTTTGCCGGATTTAGCTTCAAATTGTACTTTCGCAAGCGATTAAAGAACTTGCGCAAGTTGTCAAGGTGCTCCAAACTTTTCTTTGATTTGATGATCACGTCATCCACATAGACTTCAATCTCTTTGTGCATTAGGTCATGGAACATAGTGGTCATTTCCCTCGTGTAAGCTGCCCCAGCGTTCTTCAAACCGAATGGCATAACCTTGTAGCAATAAGTTCCCCAAGATGTAGTGAAGGATATTTTCTCGGCATCTTCCTCATCCATGATCACTTCATGATAGCCGGAAAAACAGTCTACGAAGGATTGTAGTTCATGCTTCGCGCAGTTGTCAATCAGGATGTGTATGTTTGGTAGTGGAAAATCATCCTTCGGACTTGCCCTATTCAGATCTCCGTAGTCCACACAAACTCAGAGTTTCCCATCTTTCTTCGGCACTGGGACAATGTTGGCCAACCAAGTTGGATACTTGACCATTTTCAGAATTCTCGCATTGAGCTGCTTAGTTACTTCTTCAGCAATTTTCAACAGAACCGATGACTTGAAGGTTCTGGCCTTTTGTTTGACTGGCAGAAAGCCCAGATTGATAGGTAATTTATGAGCTACCACATTCGTGCTTATGCCGGTCATGTCATCATATGACCAGGCGAATACGTCCTCATATTCTTTGAGAAACTCAGTATATCGCTTTTTGTCCTCGGCATTGAGGTGTACACTGATCCTTGTCTCTTTCACAATTTCCTCATCTCCTAAGTTTATCATTTCAGTCTCCTCAACATTTTGGCTTAGGTTTGTTTTCAAATCTTTCAAATTCTTCTTGCGTAGTCTCATCAAAATCATCATAATCATCTATAGCTTCTCCAAGCTCTGTTGTTTCATTACACGTTGCGACAAAAACATCTCTTTTGATATGGAAGGAGCAAAAAGGAGGCAAGTGCTTTGGAGGCTTGAAGAACACAAAAGTTTTTCTTATATTCTTTTATATTTCTAGTAATTTCTTCATGATGAATATTTCTGCCATGATTGTTATGAATATGAGCAAATTAGTTACCCATCTAGAACTTGACGGAACCATTATTGAATGATGTGTTGAATATTTTGTGATTAAATCGAGCTTAACATTTATTATTCCTTTTTATTTAACTAGGATTTGATTGCTTTCGATTACAGAACTCACAATTGAATGTCCACTTTATTCTTGTAAACCCTTGGAATAGAGTCTCGAGTTGGGGTAAGCTGAATAACGATACTTTAACCAAATGAGGAATTGTTTAGAGAAAAAGAGTGGAGTGAGTTCTGGAACAACGAACCTATATGGTCAAGGTGGGTAGGCCATCTCTATTATTTTTTGTTAACTTAGAAAAGTAACTCGAGATACTTATTGCTTGTTGTGGGAGATTACTAGTGATAAACTAGGAGCTCACGATTATTAGGGATAGGTAAGTGAGATGTAGTATTCAATATATCACTGCGATAAGTGGGTAAGTCTTGACCTAGGCCTTTTATCCTTGAATTCTCCTCTAGCCATTTTAATACTTGTCATGAATGACTTGTTATTCATTTTAGTGTTTATATAAAAACTAATTGTAATTGATTCCTGAAATTATTTGAATGAATAGTTGGTGAAAATAAGGTTAAAAATTAACGTTGCTTTCTGTGGGATTCGACCATGGATTTGTTATTATATTTGCACTGATGGTTTAATCTTTTTTAAGACATAGTTGGGTGTGATCAAATTTTGTCTCCATTTTCGGGGAGCTAACAATTTTGTTTGTAGTTGTAAATATTGCTAGATTTTTTGTTTAAATAATTTTTAAGTCTTGTACAAATTTATTATTTTTTTAAAAAAGGATACATGAAATATGGAAGTTATGTGAGGTTAGGTGATGATTATTCCCATTGTGAGCCTTGTTGTTATAATTGCAGAGGAAACTACCAGTTGAGATGATTATTTTCAAGATTGACAAATGAAGGACTTAGTGTAGAACCTAGTCCTTAAGGTGAAGGCATGACTGGTCGAAAAGATTGTGGCATGCAAATCCATACAGAACTAGGAGTAGTGGCGCGTGTGCATTAACACGGGTCGCACCTTCCCAATGACAGCAGCACACCTTTGGCCCGTGCGGCGCTCATAGTCCCACCTGACTACAAGCCAGCCTGCTCCTTATCCCAGGTTTTAGGAAGCTCGCCTCAGTGGCCTAGCTCCAACTGTAGTGCTCGAAGGTCTCTCCCTTGTGCGCATCTCATATGCAGAAACTTTAGTGTGCGCACATCCGGGGTTGGCTTAGGACCTGCCCGTCCCTCGCCTAGCACTAAGCGTCGCTCCTGCGTGCGAAGTGCAATCCTCAAGCTTGGCCCTCGCCTTGTGTCCTGGCACTTGGCTTGGCTTCGCCCGAGTAGGACAACTCTTTAGCCCTTGGCCCTTGTCATGTGCGACTCTAAGGATACCTCCCAATGTCTCCTGACAATGGCAAGCGTAGCCCTCGCATCATGCCCCCCTCCTGAGTAGCGCAGCGTCGCCCCTCGACTGCGCGTCTAGGCCAACGAGCCCTTGCTTGCATGGTTGAACACTTGCCATGCTTGCAAGTCAATACACGAGGCTCTCAATAGCTCCTCGAGTACTCAATCGGCACAGAGGTCTTTATCATATCCGAAGACAGCCCGCGGGGCTTAGTCTTTCCTTCCGTCAAGCCTCTGTCGCCCGTTGTTCGCCCAACGTTGGCCCTCTGGCCACACGCCGTCCATAGAGTCGCCTGACTCGTATGGATACCTGGAATACTCCTCTGAGATGTCCAGGCAGGCCCTTGAGGTCCTTCCTCAAGGCAGCTCACTTGGTGCGACTTCCTGACAAAGTGCACGGGGAGGGCTGGTAGGCTGTCACCATGTCTGCCCCCTTATATATGTCCTTAAAAATTAAACCCATGTCTCAAACACTTGACATCCTTTGTTCAGAGAATCGTACAAGGGTCTAACCTTCCACTCCGGCCTCCAAATGAGGTGCCATTTATTCCTAGAGATTCCTCTTGACTTCCTTCACACCTCCAGGAAGTTTCATCTCATTCCCATACTCGTGGAAAGAGATATAGCCCTCGGAAGATCAGCAAAATTACCACAATTCCACTGCTTCTTGGCTAAGTCAAGCCCATAAGTAAACAAGCTCCGATCGGCACCAAACATGGTATGCACACTCTATAGCATCTTAGGAATAAGGCCCTCACCCTATATTCCAAGATTCCCACTATAGCTCCAAAACGTGCGGCACTGACACTCGTGCCCGCACACAGCTCGCACGGCTGACACTCAGCCTGCGCCCAACTGACACTCATCCAGCACCTTGCTGGCCCTCATCTAGCACATGTCTAGCACTCGTCTAGCACATGGCTAAGGCTTCCCATCAAGCACGCGACTGACACTCGGCCAGCACACGGCTAGCCCTCGTCTAGCCGACCGACACCCGTTCAGCGCACGGCCGACACTCGGCCGAGCGGCTGACACTCGTCTGGTCCGCCTGTGGTGCAAAGACATTGCGCGCGCAAAGGCATCAAAAGGGCGCCGCGCAACATTCTCCCCCACTCGATCTAGGCATCGTCCTCGATGACTGGTTGCCTACGCCCACGAAAACCCGAAGTTTGCCCCCTCGGGATTCTCCATCACTGTTCCCATTTCCAAGGCTCCTTGGACTTCCTCAAGTCCCTTCTCTTAAAGTAGGAGTCGTGCCCTTCACTGCTCCTCCCAAGTTTTTTCCAAGCGTGCCTCTGCACTTCATCTCCGCAATGATCACTTGGACAGTGCCTCCGCACTTACACCTCCTTGGTGACTAACTGTTGCTCCCTCTGAAGACAACTCTTTTGTGTTGGCACACCAGCCAACCACGCCATAGCTCATATGGCCATCATCCGTCCGGCTAGCTCCCTTTGCTTTTGGTGAGTACTTCAGGCACCCTCTGGTGTGGCACACGCAGTCCAACCGCGCCTTGCGGCCCTATTCTCCACCTCTAGATGATTTGCTCCCTTTAGGATTTTCCTTAAGCACAATGCCTCATCATAGGCAAATTCTCCCCCACTCAAGTAGGAGATTCTCCTCAATTCAGGTAGGCATCCCTCGATGTGGCTCCTTGCCAACCATATTCTCATGGTCCTTACCCTCCGTTTCCCTCTGGAAAGATTCCACTATGCCACTACGTGAACAATATCAAATCCCGATCCCATAACTCGGAGTAACTTGTTGCTTGATCCCACACTCAAGGCAAATCACGACTGATCGACAATAGCCCACACAAAGACACTAGCGGCTACTCATGCCCAGTTCTGCCCCAATTGAACATCCAATCCGGCCTTCGAAACCCACGCTCCACGCCTGGTAACTTTGGCTCCTCAAATGCCCTCGCACCCTCTGGTACTTGGCAAGCTCTTGGGACGTACTCCTATGAGTACTTCAATTCTCAAAGCGGTAGCTTCGCTGCATTCCCGAACAAAGCTCTTTGTTCTCAAACCATCGCTTCCTTAGCAGATCCCGAATCGTACTCCTTGTACTTGGCCCAACTGGCAAGAACGCCTTGTTCAACCTGTATGCGCCTCCTGATTCGGTGTACCTCTGTACCCTTTGCTTTTGGAAGGACTCCATTCTCAAACTTGAAAACCCATCCAATCCGTAGCCTCGCTATCCCCACTTTGATTCAACACACAATGCCTCCCCACATAATGGTTTGGCTCATTCCGTCCATCTACTCCGCGCAGTTCCATATTTGCCTCCCCACACGAAGTGGTTTGGCTCACCATCCTCATTGTTGCCTCCCCGTCCGCTGGTTTGGCCCATTATCGTGTCCCTCCGTCCGCCAGTTCAACATATTTCCCACATTTGCCTCCCCACATGAAGTGGCTTGGCTATTCATTCCAACTTTGCCTCCCTACTAGGTAGGTTGGTTTCTTTCCGTCACAAACATAGTGGCTGACTCCACCTCATTATGACACTCGAGCACCCCACAAGGACGCTTGCTCTCAAGCCCTTCTTCACGGTTGTCACGGCCTCCTGGTAAGCCCCGCCCTAGCTTTGGCATCACCCAATGCATAGAGCTCATATTTGGAGATCACTCTCCCCCGCGATGGTAGGCACCTTACCCAATCATCCAACGCGATTGTTGGTGCGACATTCATGCCAACACCCCCGTACTAGCTCGGCTCCTGCCTAGCGTAGCACTCATTCATGCAAGCAACGCTTGCCCCATGTTGTAGGCACCAAGCCTACTCAACCGACATGGTTGTTGAGGGATTCGCCTTCCATTCATTGCAACCGTTAAGATGGCTAGGCATTCACAATGTCCAACTCCTCAGAAGGACTTCATTCGATGCTCCTCGGTTCTTAAGTCTTCCATCTGGAAGGCCCTTTAATTCACGTACTTCTAGCATCCATCTTATGCTCCACGCATTATGCTCCGCGCATTCCCAATGCCCTTAGGCTGCTCAAGTCAATCCCACTGGAAAGACACTCAAATGATGCGCCACTCGCATCCATGGCATGATCTCCACGATTTGCTTCAATATAAATAGCCCACGGCTTGCATCTGTTCACAACATGGTTGCTCGACCTGGCAATCATGGCCCTTTTCTTGGCCACCCGACTCATCGGCATGTCCCTCTCTGAACGAAAGCCCATTGTTGGAAAGAAAATATCTTTGCTTCACAAATTTCCCCTCTTCAATGTTTCCCCGCCTCTAGAAGAGTTTCTTTACAACTGATGAGTTCCCCAATCAAGTAGTTGTAACCAGCTGGTTTGGTCAAGGCTTGCACGCCACTTGCTTTCCTCAAATGTTCTTTGAACCATGCTTGTAATAGAAGATTATACCCTTGGAAGTATTTCGCTCCCCTCTTGCAACAACCCAAAGCTCGATAAATGTCTGTTACTATCATAGGAACTATGGTATAACGATAACCATCAATCCCGTTGAACGCTGCATCGGCAACCATAGTAAGTCTTGAACATATGTCGTGACTTGAACTCTCGGGAAAAAACCATTACTTCCAGGAAACCAATAGCAAATGCAATTGGTCTAGCCCTCCTCCAATCACCATAGGACTCAAACTCCTTCTTATGACTATCATACACCCTCAAATGTCCAAACCGAGTATAAAAATAGGAAAAGGGGATCTTCTTTTATTGTAAAAATCCCACGTCCACACTTGCTACCATTCCTAACTTCTTACGAAACTCGTGAGCTGTGGGGATGCTAGGTGCTAGTATGTGACCCCCTTGCCAACGATGCTTGTCTAACCCCGAGTGTGACATAGAACCCCCTATCTCTTCCAACAAAGGTGTTAATTCAATGTCCCCAAACCTAAACACGTTCAATTCTTCATCCCAAAACGACACTGATGCTTCGACCATCTCCCTACATGGTTCCATTTCTAACAGTGAAACCAAATGACCTAAGTGTTGACGTACTTCGGTTTGCTCTCCTAGTGACAGGTTGCTCCACCAATTAGTTAACAAAGGAGGTGCGCCCATAGTCATTCTAAAATGATGGAACTTTTGACTCATTGTGACCTAAAAAATAAAGAACAAATAAAATTTAAAACCCCGTCCCCTTTGAGAATAATCGAACAAATCAAAATGCGTTTTCATTCTCGTCTCACTTTTTCTTTTCTTTTCTCTTCTTTTTCTCTCAAATGCACATAATTATGTCCAAACGTCCCTTTGGGGTCGGGAAAACCCGTTTAGGTAGTTTGGACAAGTTGAAAACTAGCCGGCTCACGGGGAGCCCCTCCTACGGCATGATGCATGCTCGTTATAATAAAAGAGTGGTGTAACTCTAGACAAGGTTCCCCAAGGCGGACGGCCAAGGAGTGGGATCATTTGAAATTGTTGGTTGTACCACGGACCAACTATATTCCAACATGTCCCTCTTAACAGGTGTTTTGATGGTGAAGCGACCGTGGGATCCACGTAATCGCCGTGTGTGTGTGAAGTGTCGTTTCCCAGGAGTGGGGGAGTATGAGTGGAATATGCAAAATGTCACATAAATAATACGATAAATAAAATAAAGTGAATGAAACAAAACAAAGTAAAAGAAACCAAGTTAGTATAACAATAATAATAATGAATAACAAGATAATGATCAAATAAATCTCAAAAAATAAAGACTCGTTGTGGTTAGGACTTTGAGTATCCCCAGCGGAGTCGCCATTCTGTCATACCCGATTTTGGACTCAACTCGAGGCGAGTCGGGTTTCGAATTTGACTGGGTGAACTCGTTTGAGTTAAGGTTTTGGAGTCACCACCTAATATAATTCTGAGGCGTATTGGGTCACCTAATGTCTAAAGTCAAGTTCAAATGGTCTACTAGTCTATTTCAGAGATTCTATGCGGGTAAGAAATCCAAATGACTCAAGGAAGAAGGTGTTAGGCACTTCCCTGAGTCCCACCAAAAGGTAGTTACCGTCTGAGTCTTTATTTTGGGATGTAAGCAGTGCATATTGTCATATGAGTACTAACTTGGATTTATCGTATCTTCATACACAAACAATTTTTATTCGACCTATACTTATGCCTAATCGTGGTCAAGGCCTCTAATATTAAACGCCTAATCGTGAAACAACAGACGAGTAGTGTTAACATATAAACGGGGTTTACTACCACCTTACATACTTGGAAAGGTTTACACAAAGAGTATATTTTGCAAATAGAGTTTAGATTTTGGTAGAAACAAAAGGGGGTTTGTTTTAAAATAAAATGTCGGCTCATTTAGGGTCGGCGTGACTCGTCATTAATTTTCGAGCCCTAACCTTAATGGCCTTTTGGTGTTGGGGTTGGATTTTTGGAAATATACATATAGGAGGAAGGGGCTGTTTTCGAAAATAGGATCAGAAGAACACATAAATGCAAATAGTGGGCTATCGCACGTAATAATACTTACATATACATGCAAATACATGATCTAGATAATGATACTTTGGAAAAATATAGTTTTTAAAGTGTATAAACGACCCCCAAGCTTTATACACCTTTATTAAGAGCACTTCAAAACATTTTACATACGTATACATGCCATTTTTGAAAGGTTTACTGGGCCTGGACTATTTGCGCAAAATAGAAACAGTTTGAACATATAAAAAGGCCGGTTTTTTGAAAACGTTATGGGCCTGGATTGTTTTTAACAAAAGGACCAGTTTTAATTTTCAGAGACAGTCTCCTATAGACAAGTAGAACACATATGGCCCCTATTTATCAAAAATTTAGCTAATAACGTTAATTAATCATGCTTTTGATACTTTTCAAAGTGTACATATTCCAGGGAAAGTAAAAACTCCAAACATGCTCTCAGTTTTCTCAGAAGAAACAACTAAGAATCATTTCAACTTAAGCCTAAAAATGATGCAATGCACACAGGGGGTGATAGAGTTGAGAGAATGGCTCCTGGGTAGCCTGTTTGGTACAACATCATTGTTGTACCCCTGTTTTAAGAAGATACAAGCATGGCACTTAACAAATATATAAGTTTTAGGAGGCAGTTCCTCTGGGGGAAGCATAGAAATGGCAGGGGTATATGCCACAAGAAGAAAGCCTTGTTTCTCAAAGCAATATCCAGTTTCAAAGTTCAGGAGTATCACTAGTCAGGGATTCCTTATTTCAAAAGCCACTAGAACCAGTTTAGGCAGTTGAGACATTAGGTTCATTGAACCTTAATAGAACACAGCTGCAAGAGAAAGAGTGAGCAGGGAGTGAGGGAGAGAGAAAGCCAGACCCCAAAAGGAGAGGTCCATCAAGACATAGGAGCAGTCGAGTGCACCTTGGCGTGTCTTTCATATGTGCAGGTTACCCAAAGTAATGCAGACGAATAGTTTAGGCAGAAATAGAGGTAAGGCAAAGAGCCATGTTAAGGAATCAACATAGAGGTACTAAGCAAGAAGTAATGAGTTGAGGCATCATGCCTCTAGCTATGTACTGGTAAAGTTGAGAGAATTTTAAACAGATATGCACGCACTATTCAGAACCAAAACATAGTGTGCCTACCAATGGTTTTCAACAGGGCATGGTTGCAATACACACATATATATGTGTCATACCCAATTTTGGACTCAACTCGAGGCGAGTCGGTTTTCGGATTTGACTAGGTGAGCTCGTTTGAGTTTAGATGTTTTGGAGTCGCCACCTAATATAGATTCTAAGGTGTATTAGGTCACCTAAGTGTCTAGGGTTAAGTTCAAAAGGTTTACTAGTCTATTTCAGAGATTCTATGTGGGTAAGAAGTCCAAGTGACTCAGGGGAGAAGGTGATAGGCACTCCCCAGAGTCCCACCAAAAGGTGGTTACCATCCGAGTCTTAATTTTGGGATTTAAATAATGCCTATTATCATATGAATACTAACTTGGAATTTAATCGTTTAAACTAGAATGTCACATGTTTATACACATATATGCGAGCAACTTTCACATTCGGCCTAGGTTAAAGCCTAATCACATCTATGCTCACTAATGTCAAAGCCTAATCGTACACAAGAGCTATCATGCAAACAGGCATTATAATTCGACTCATAGATGTTATCATACTTTAAAAAGAAGAGTATTTGCATAAATAATGGTTTTTGTAAATAGTTTCAGTTTTAACAAAAGACCGAAGGGAGTTTGTTTTAAAACAAAATGTCGGCTCATTTAGGGTTGGTGTGACTCTTCATTAATTGTCGAGCCCTAAGCTTAATGGCCTTTTGGTGTTGGGGTCGGATTTTGGAAATATACATATAGGAGGAGGGGTGTTTTCGAAAAAGGGAATCACAAGAACACATAAATGCAAATAGTGGGCTGTCGCACATAATAATACTTACATATACATGCGAATACATGATCTAGATGATGATACTTTGAAAAAAGTATAGTTTTAAAATGTATAAACGACACCCTAAGCTTTATATGCCCTTATATACTATTAGATTAGTGTATAAGAGTGTTGGAGCATTTCAAAACATTTTATATGCATATAAAGGCCATTTTCGAAAGGTTTATTGGGCCTGGACTATTTGCGCAAATAGAAAGCAGTTTAAACACATAAGAAAGGCCTTTTATCTGACAAACGTTATGGGCCTGGACTATCTTTAACAAAAGGGACAGTTTCAACTCTCAAAGACGGCCTCCTATTGACAAGTAGAATATATATTACCCCTGTTTATCGTGAATTTAGCTAATAACAATAATTAATCATGCTTCTGGTCTTCCAAAGTGTACAAATCTTCAGGGAAAGTAGAGATTTAACCATGCTATCAATTTTCATGAAAGAAACAACTCAGAACTAATTTTAGCTTAAGCCTAACATGATGCAATGCACACAAAGGGTGAGAGAGTTGAGAGAATGGCTCCTGGCAGCCTGTGTGATACAACATCATTGATGTACCCCCTGTTTTAAGAAGATACAACCAGGGCACTTAACAAATAGAAAGATTGGTGAGTTGTACGGGGTGGGGGGGGGGGTTCGGTTTGTGCATTCTTCGCTTGTTTCGCGTCTGCTGTCCACGAGCGCCGGGATCTTGGCCGAGCTGATAGGGATATATAAAAAAATAATATATAGTGCAAAAATGAATTTGAAAAACTTTTGTAAGAAAGAAAATACAATAAAATATTTTATCCCATTGAGTCACAAGCCACGCTGTGTAAATCCAAAGCGGTCATCCTTCATGCTGCTCCAAAATGAATTTTGAGGGCGCCCTCAAAATTCTACCCCAGTTTTCATTTTGAAATTTTTGAGAGGTCCTCAAAAATTTTCTGCCCCAGTGTCAACTATGTATGTCCTTTAGGAATTTTTTAGAGTTCCTCAAAAATTCTGCCCCAGTATCAACTATGTCTGTCCTTTAGGAATTTCCTCAAAAATTCTGCCCCAGTGTTTGTTTTGTGGGGAAAATGAAGTTTTTGTATTTATGCGACCGAACCTTGAATAGGTTGCCTACGTATCCCACTTGGGGACTCAGGTCGTGACGTAGTTCAGATTACACAATATATTGTAGAATGTAGAAATCATTAATCAGTACGAACTCCTATACATAGTATCTCTTGACAGCATCTGAGTTGATTGATTTCGGCCAGACTTCTCCATCTATTTCAGCCAGTATCAATGCTCCTCCATTCAAAACTCGGTGAACCATGTACGGTCTCTGCCAGTTCGGTGCAAACTTGCCCTTTGCTTCTTCTTGATTTGGGAATATCTTCTTCAGTACTAGTTGCCCAGGTTCAAAGGATCTCTCTCGAACTTTCTTGCTGAATGCTTAGGCCATCCTCCTCTGATATAATTACCCATGGCATATTGCATTCAGTCTCTTGCCATCGATGAGGGTTAACTGCTCCATTCTCCCTTTGATCTACTCGGCGTCTTTCAATTGTGTCTCTTGGATGATTCTCAAAGATGGTATCTCAACCTCTGCGGGTATAACTGCCTCGGTGCCATACACCAACAAATAAGGGGTAGCCCCTGTTGACGTTCTCATTGTGGTGCGGTATCCTAAAAGAGCATAAGGCAGGTTCTCATGCCATTGCTTTGAAATGCCTGTCATCTTGCGCAATATCCTTTTGATGTTCTTATTGGCCGCCTCGACCGCTCCTTTCATTTGAGGCCTGTATGCAGTGGAGTTGCGATGCTTGGTTTTGAAGACCTCATAGGTTGCTTTCATTAGGTCACTGTTGAGGCTGGACCCATTGTCAGTGATGATGGATTCAGGGATACCAAATCGACAGATTATCTTATCACGGACAAAGTTCGACACCACCTTCTTTGTTACTGATTTGTATGATGCAGCTTCCACCCATTTGGTAAAATAGTCAATGACCACAAATATGAAGCGATGTCCATTGGAAGCAGTTGGCTCGATAGGTCCTATGACATCCATTCCCCAGGCAGCAAAATGCCATGGCGATCCCATAATGTTCAGCTCATTGGGAGGCACTCGAATCATATCTCCGTGAACTTAGCATTGATGGCATTTCTTAGCGTGCTTTATACAATCATGTTCCATTGTTATCCAGAAATAACCAGCCCTGAAAATCTTCTTTGCGAGCACGAAGCCATTCATGTGCGGGCCACATGCCCCATAATGTATTTCTTCTATCAATTTAGCAGCTTCCTTTGCGTCCATACATCTCAATAAACCCAGATCGGGTGTCCTTTTGTACAAAACCTCTCCATTCAGAAAGAAACCATTCGATAATCTCCTCAGTGTCTTCTTTTGGAGTCTTGTCGCATCCTTTGGGTAACTACCATCTTTGAGGACCCCTTTGATGTCGTAGAACCAAGGTTGTCCGTCTGACTCTTCTTCCACGTGATAACAGTAAGCTGGTTGCTCCCTCACTGTCACGGGTATTGGATCAATGTAGTTCTTGTCTGGATGTTTGATCATAGAAGATCTGGTAGCCAATGCGTCTGCGAACCCATTTTGCAATCTAGGTACATACTGGAACTCTATCATGGTGAATCTTTGCTTCAAATCCTTTATGCATTCCAGGTATGGTAGTATCTTGGAGTTCTTCGCTGTCCATTCTCCTCGAACTTGATAAATCAGTAAGTCCGAATCTCCGGTTGCCACTAGCTCTTGTATGTTCATATCTACTGCCAACCTAAGACCCAAGATGCAGGCCTCATACTCCGCCATGTTGTTGGTGCAAGGGAACCTTAGTTTGGCCGTGACAGTATAGTGTTGTCCAGTCTCAGAAACTAATACCGCTCCAATGTCGACTCCTTTGAAATTTACCGCTCCGTCGAAAAATAGCCTCCAACAATCATATTCTTCGGTTATCTCTTCCCCTACGAACATGACTTCTTCATCAGGGAAATAGGTGTGCAAAGGCTCATAGTCATCTCCCACCGGGTTCTCAGCCATATGATCAGCCAAAGCTTGAGCTTTTACCGCCTTTTGAGTGACAAAGGTGATGTCGAATTAGCTGAGCAGCATTTTCCATTTAGCCAGTTTTCCAGTAGGCATTGGTTTTTGGAAAATGTACTTGAGAGGGTCCATCCTTGATATCAGCAACATTGAGTAGGATGTCAAGTAGTGCCTCAGTTTCTGTGCTATCCATGTCAGTGCACAACACGTGCGCTCCAGTAATGTGTACCTAGCTTTATAGGTAGTGAACTTCTTGCTTAGATAATATATGGCTTGCTCCTTCCTCCCACTTGAATCATGTTGTCCCAGTACATAACCAAAGGTCGAGTCTACCACAGACAGATATAGGGTCAAAGGTCTCCCAGGCTCAGGTGGAACCATCACGGGCGGGCATGACAAGTACTCCTTGATCCGATCAAATGCCTTTTTGCAAACCTCTGTCCATTCGATCACCGCGTCTTTCTTCAGCAACTTGATGATCAGCTCACAGATGACAGTGGATTGTGCTATGAAACGGCTGATGTAATTGAGCGTCTCTAGGAAGCTCATAACTTCTTTCTTTCTTTTTGGGGGTGGCAACTCCTTAATGGCCTTGATCTTGGAAGGATCCAGCTCGATGCCCCTTCTACTGATGATGAAACCCAAAACTTCCCTGCTGGAACCCCAAAAGCACACTTTGCCGGATTCAGCTTCAGATTATATTTTCGCAAGCAGTCGAAGAACTTGCGCAAGTTGTCAAGATGCTCCAAACTTTTATTCGATTTGATGATCACGTCGTCCACATAGACTTCAATCTCCTTGTGCATTAGGTCATGGAACATGGTTGTCATAGCCCTCATGTAAGTTGCCCCAGCATTCTTCAACCCAAATGCCATGACTTTGTAGCAATAAGTTCCCCAAGATGTAGTGAAATCTGTTTTCTCGGCATCTTCTTCATCCATGAGCACTTGATGATAGCCGGTGAAATAGTCTACGAAGGATTGTAGTTCATGTTTCGCTCAATTTTCAGTCAGGATGTGTATGTTTGGTAGAGGAAAATCATCCTTTGGACTTGCTCTATTCAGATCTCTGTGGTCCACACAAACTCAGAGTTTCCCATCTTTCTTCGGCACTGGGACAATGTTGGCCAACCAAGTCGGGTACTTGACCGTTTTTCAGAATCCCCGCATTGAGCTGCTTAGTTACTTCTTCACAAATTTTCAACAGAACCGATGACTTGAAAGTTCGGGCCTTTTGCTTGATTGGTGGAAAGCCCGGATTGATAGGTAATTTTTGAGCTACCACATCCATACTTATGCAAGTCATGTCATCGTACGACCAAGCAAACACGCCCTCATATTCTCTAAGAAACTCAGTGTATTGCTGTTTGTCCTTGGCATTGAGGTGTACACTGATCCTTGTTCCTTCACAATTTCCTTATCTCCTAAGTTTATCAATTTAGTCTCCTCAAGGTTTGGCTTAGGTTTATTTTCAAATCTTTCAAATTCTTCTTGTGTAGTTTCATCAAAATCATCATAATCGGCTCTAGCTTCTCCAAGTTCCATTGTTTCATTACACGTTGTGATTGTGGACTCAATGGGATTACTAATGTAAGAGCTGAAAAATTAAAATATTGCAAAATTAAAAGATTAAAGCAAAAATTAAACAGGAAATGGTGCGATGTTTTATTTATGAATCCATGCAAAAAAAAGTTTGTAGGGAAACATATGCAATAGAAAAGAGAAATGCAAACTCCATGACTCAGGGTCGGGTTTTATTTTAGAAAGCATAAGAAATAAATTTTGATCCCGACAGCTCTACCAAGGTCCATGGTAAGCTCGGCCCCGGTTGCTGATCCAGTTGTTCAGTGCTGCTCCAGATCCAGCCTTTCTCAGCCCAGGAGGTTCAATGTGTTCTTCCAGGATCACACAACAGTCTTCATCAGCCACGAACAGATTTTGCATTCCTGCCCGCAGATCCTCTTCAGCATCAGCTACTTTCGGCTCCACTCCTTGTGCTGCGGATACCTCCCCTTTTCGACCATCCAAGTATCCAGCCGAGACGAAGATATGTAGGAGAGTCTTAGTGCTTTTCTTATAGAACTTGAAATCCATTGATGCTTCTTCCATGCTCATTTCATGTCACGACCAAATTTTTAGGGCCGTGATGGCACCTAAGTGTTACATCCTTAGGCGAACCACGAATAATTAAACTGACTCATAATGATAATTTAGATAGAAATATTTCAATAAAATGTAGGTGTAGACATCCACCTGAAATACAGTGTCAATAGAGCATCTACGAATTCTGACATCCGATATATATAATATATAATACAAGATGTAGGAAGCGACTAAACACTAAGGTGGATCAGACGGTATGCCACCGCGAACCATGCGGTTGGCTCACCTCAAGCAAAAATTGCCGCAGCCTCGAACGGATCAGATAAGTCCAGCTGCCTGACTAGTAGAAGGATCTGCACATTTAAACAGTAAGTTATGAGCCAAAGCCCAGTAAGATCATCGACAGGCCCGCTAAATTACCCTTTCGGGACAAGTCTTTGATAATGCATAAGCAGATAACGGAAGTACAATCCACACCTTTACAGTAACCCATAAACATTACATGTGATAATATAATTATACAACAACACAAGCAATAATACGCGGATACATAACATGGACAATAATATAAAGATACATAATATAGGCAGCATATACAATATTATATTGATATTATGGCATAAGCAATAATATAATAAACACACAGCATGGCGATGATATATCTCGCATACCACATAAGTAATGATGTACCTAGCACATAGCATAAGCACACACCCTGTGCGGCTTTGTTTATAGGTCATAACGCACCACAGGCCTCTGTCCCTATAAACAACTTTACTTATAGGTCATAATGCACCACAAGCCTCTGTCCCTATAAGTCTCCACATCTACGTCATAACGCACCACCAGCCTCTGTCCCTAGATGGAATTTCGCTTCTAGGTCATAACGCACCACCGGCCTCTGTCCCTAGAGCATATCAATAATACACCGGCACACAACATCGACTATACACAAGTTACGTTTGTGCTTTCTCCTTTTTTGTATAAATATAACGAGTAGTACATAATACTATCTACTAGACAATGCTAGTCAATTAAGTATTCGACATCTTACTTAGCAAGATCAAATCTTATCCGCAAGCAAAATAGAGGTCAAGTCTCACTTACCTCAAAATCGGCTCAAGTGGCTAAGGAACGACCTCCTTTCCCAAACGATGTGCCTCCGTAAGACTCCTCTCTGAGCCAAAGAAATAGTTTCGCACTCGTAAGCATGTGAGGAAAGGATTCTAAGCCCTTACGCAATTTAAAAGGCAATTTACCAAAATACCCCCGGGTCGGACGTACCCAAAACCCGTAAAATTTATGTTTCCGGACTCCCCATACTCCCACGAGTCCAAAAGTACCATTATTGTACATACCCTAGTCCAACTCGGTTATTTTTCCCATTTCACAATTTTAGGGTTCAAACCCTCTTTCCAAGGATCGTCACTTTGATCCTCGGATTAAAGCGTTAAAAATGGGTGAGAATAGTTACCTTGTGTTTAGGAATGATTTTGGTACTTCAAATTCCCCTTGGAATCACTTTTAGAAGCTCAAAACATGAAAATAAAAAAGAATGCCCGCCCTAGTATATATAGCAGCCCGCATCTTTAAAGAGTTGTACCACATGCTGTCCGAATTGTACCTCACTGGGCAGCTTTCGGTAAAATACACATAACGTTTCGTACAAATATCCAAATGATACTAAATTTGTGGCATTAGAACCAAAACTCAAAGAGCTACAACTTTCATGTTTTGACTTTGTTCCAATTCCTTATGGATTGATCTGAAAAATGGATTTTTTTTCCGGCTGAACAGTAAAAAAAACAGATTTCAGCAGCTTTTTGGCTTGCACCAGATCAGCCACTGTTTTTGGGTCCAAACGGGACCCTACGAAGCTCGGAATGACCCCAAAGTTTGTACACAAGTCATACAAGACTTGTGTGACAAGCTCGTCAAGACGGAACTCAATTCGGATCTCTAGAACTCAAAAAGTGGGTCCCACTGGAAAGGGTCAAATTTCGACTTTCGCCAAAATAGCGAATTTTAATCAAACGACCCCGGAATCCAAATTTGAAAGTTGCTACAAGTCACAAATGACGATACGAACCTAACGGAACTCTCAGATCTCTCATCGGAGTTCGTTTACTCAAATCGAGCTCGAAAACCTCTTTTAACCTTTTTAAACTTCTACAACGGAGACTTTATAAAAAGTCCTATCAAACGAGGTCCGTTTTCACTTCTGAAGGGTGCTACAGGTCATAAATTACCATACGAACCTAACGCAACTTTCAGATTTCTTATCAGAGCTCATTTGCTCAAATCGAGCTCCGAAACCTCTTTTAGCCTTAACGAATATCCGAAACGGATGTCTTTCTCCGATACCTATCTAACAAAGTTCGTTTTAGCTAAAAAATTTCAGACATGTCATAATGGACCTGACGAAGCTTTTGGAATTTTCGACACGTAAATCGAGGTCCCGATTCCCGAAACGACTATTTGAGGTCGTTACAATCTCCCCCACTTAGACTCTCGTTCGTCCTCGGATGAGCCCGAGTCTAAGGTAAGATTCACATTTTCACGAAAATAATTACACGGATTTTCGAGGACTCTCGCTACTATCCGAAATCATAAACAACAACATAACTTTCAGGCTTTAGAGATTGAAATCAAACCTGAATTATCGAAAAGGCGAGGATACTTCTCCCGCATGTCGGACTCGAGTTCCCAAGTGGCCTCTTCGCTAGGACGATTCTTCCATAGCACTTTAACCAACGGGATCTCTTTCGACCTTAGCTTACGGATCTCTCTAGCCGCAATAGCAATCGGCTCCTCCAAATAAGCCAAGTCCTCGTCGATCTTGACAGAAGCCATATCAATCACATGGGATGGATCATGAACATACTTTCAGAGCATAGATATGTGGAATACCGGATGAACTGACAGAGATGGAGGCAAAGCAAGCCTATATGCAACAGCGCCAATGCGCTCCAAGACCTCAAAAGGACCAATGAACCTCGGACTAAGCTTGCCCTTTTTCCCGAATCTCATAACACCCTTCATCGGTGATACTTTAAGAAATACCTTGTCACCTACCATAAACACCAAATCTCTCCTCCTCCGATCCGCATAAGATATCTGTCGACTCTGAGCTGTGCGGAGCCGATCCTGAATGATTCGGACCTTATCTAAGGTCTGCTGAACTAGATCCGGACCCAACACCTTCACCTCTCCAGGTTCAAACCAACCAACTGGAGAACGACATCGGTGGCCATATAATGCCTCTAGATAGAAGACTGATAACTGTTATTATAGGCAAATTCCGCCAAAGGCAAATAACTGTCCCAATGGCCTCCAAAGTCAATAGCAGAAGCCCTCAGCATGTCCTCAAGAATCTGGATGGTCCTCTCGGACTGACCATCAGTCTGAGGATAAAATACAGTGCTAAGATCCACTCGGGTACCCAGCTCCTTCTTAAATGATCTCCAGAACTGAGCTGTGAACTGAGTACCGCGATCTGATATAATAGAGACTGGAGCACCATGCAATCTCACAATCTGCTCGATAAATATACGAGCTAAGCGCTCCGATGAATAAGTAGTCCTCACGGGGATGAAATGAGCTGACTTGGTGAGACGATCCACCACTACCCATACTGAATCATGCTTGCCTAAGGTCAAAGGCAATCCAACCACAAAGTCCATAGTAATATGCTCCCATTTCCATTCCGGAATCGGCATGGACTGAGTCACCCCGGCTGGTCTTTTATGCTCATACTTTACCTGCTGACAATTTAAGCACCGAGACACATGATCAACAACATCTCTCTTCATTCCCTTCCACCAATATAACTCCCGAAGATCTTGATACATCTTTGTAATACCAGGACGAATAGAATACCGAGAACTGTGTGCCTCTGCCAATATCAGCTGCCTCAACTTCCCAACATTTGGAACACACAACCGACCGTTGAGCCGCAGTACACCATCATCTCCGATCATAAATGAGGTCACTCCCCCACTTAAAACTCTATCTCGAATATCACGCAAATATGAATCATCAAATTGCTTTTCCTTGATTTGGGAAGCTAGGGATGACTGAGTCCCTATATAAGCAAAAACTCGGTCTGGCACAGAATCATCAAATCGCACTCCACTAATAGACAAGGCCTGCAACTCTCGAGCTAGTGGTCTCATATCAACATCAAGATAGGCAAGGCTACCCATAGACTTCCTGCTCAGAGCATCAGCCACAACATTAGCTTTCCCGGGATGATACCGAATAACGATGTCATAATCCTTAAGCAACTCCAGCCATCGGCGCTGTCTCCCGTTCAAGTCCTTCTGGGTGAACAGATGCTAGAGACTCTTATGATCAGTGAAAATCTCACAAGGCTCACCATATAAATAATGCCTCCACAACTTCAATGCAAATACCACCGCCAATAACTCTAGATCGTGGACAGGGTAGTTCTTCTCGTGCACTTTCAGTTGTCTCGAGGCATAAGCTATCACCTTGCCATTCTGCATCAAAACACCACCTAAGGCAATACCAGAAGCATCACAATAGACTGTGAATCCCCCGGATCCACTAGGCAAGGCCAATACAGGTGCTGTAGTCAAGACAGTCTTGAGCCTCTGAAAGCTAGACTCACAAGCAGCAGACCATAGAAAAGGAACATTCTTCTGCGTCAATTTAGTCAGTGGTGCTGATATGGAAGAAAATCCCTCCACGAATCGCCGATAATAACCTGCCAAGCCTAAGAAACTCTGAATCTCTGTAGGAGAAGTAGGCCTAGGCCAATTCTGAACGGCCTCCACTTTCTTGGGATCAACACCAATACCGTCCTTGGTCACCACGTGACCCAGGAATGAAACGGTATCCAGCCAGAACTCACATTTAGAGAATTTAGCATACAATTCATGGTCTCTCAAGGTCTGAAGGATAATCTTCAAGTGATGCTCATGCTCCCCTCGGCTCCTTGAATATATAAGGATGTCATCAATGAACACAATAACAAAAGAATCAAGATATGGCTTGAACACACGGTTCATAAGATCCATAAAGGCGGCCGGAGCATTTGTAAGCCCAAATGACATGACAAGAAACTCATAGTGCCCATATCTCGTACGGAAAGCAGTCTTAGAAATATCCTCAGTCCGAATCCGCAACTGATGATACCCCCATCTCAAGTCAATCTTGGAAAAATGAGTAGCACCCTGAAGCTGATCAAATAAATCATCTATACGTGGTAAAGGATACCTGTTTTTGATAGTCACTTTGTTCAATTGCCGATAATCAATACATATGCGCATAGAACCATCCTTCTTCTTTACAAAAGAACCGGAGCACCCCAAGGAGACACATTGGGTCTAATGAAACCCTTATCAAGCAAATCTTGAATTTACTCCTTCAATTCCCTCAACTCAGCAGGAGCCATACGATATGGAGGAATAGATATAGGCTGAGTACCTGGCAATATATCAATACAGAACTCAATCTCCCGCATAGGAGGCAAACCCGGCAAGTCATCCGGAAAGACCTCCGGATACTCGCATACTACCGGTACTCGATCAGTAGATACCTCCTCCACTCGAACATCTCGAATAGAAGCAATATACCCTCCGCACCCGCGAGCTATCATCTTCTGAGCCTTCATGAATGATATGGTCTTGTTCCTCGGAGAAGACCTGGAACCCTTCCAAATAGCCTTAGACTCGCCTTCGGCACCTATAGTCACGGACTTGGCATGGCAATCCAACGTCGCGTGACAGGATGCCAACCAATCCATGCCCATGATCACATCAAATTCCACCATATCTAGCAACATCAAGTCTACTAGAGACTCAACACCACAAATAGAAATCACACACTCCCGATACCCTTTATCTACACATATAGGATCTCCGACAGGCGTTGCCACCATAAATGGAGCATCAATAAAAACCAGATCCTTGCTCAAGCAAGGTGAAAATCCAGGAGACACATAAGAGAAAGTAGATCCCGGATCTATAAGGGCAAAGGCACTGCAGCCACAAACAGAAAGAGTACCTGTGATCACATCATTGGATGCCTCGGCATCCTGGCGTGTCATAGCAAAAACCTGAGCTGAACCTCCAGGACCAGGAGCTCTCTGAACCGGCTGCCTAGGAGGAACCTGAGTGACAGGCCTAGCTGCCTGAGGAGAAGACCGAACCATAGCAGCAGAACTCTGATGTCCCGCGGAGGTAGGTCCAGATGAAGTAACATAGGGGCAATCCCTAACAAAGTGCCTGGGATCCCCACACTGGTAACAAGCCTTACTACCCGCCTCCTCCGCGTCCACCTCCGGGCCTGCACCTCCCATAGTGCCTCTGACGGCATCTCCCACAAACAGGTGGAACAGACTGAGATGAATCCCCACGCCTCTGAGACGGCTGAGGCCTCTGAACACCCGATGAAGTACCCTGAGATGGTAAAGCAGTGGCCTGGGGAAGCCTAGGCAGAGTATGACCACGAAAACTCTGGCCACCATGCGAGGGGCCACCAGAAGTACCAGAATATCGCACCCTCTTGCTCGCCCTCTCTGCATCTGCTCTAGCATGAATGTCCCCCATACGCCTCGCAATATCAACCACATCATAATAAGACTTGTTGCCAATATGTGAGGCAACAGCCACCTGAAGACGAGGGTGAAGACCCTCAACAAATCTAAGAACCTTGTCTCTCTCCAGCATAACCATAGCAGGCGCATACTGAGATAACTCTAAAAATCTGGTATCATAAGCAGTCACGGACATGCCTCCCTGTCTTAACAACTCAAACTCGCGTCTCTGGGCATCAAGATGACTCTGAGGCACAAATCTACTCATAAACATAGCAACGAACTCGGTCCAAGTCAAGGGAGGAAGATCACTCGACCTCTGCCTCATCATAGAAGACCACCAAGTCTCGGCATCACTGGACAAACGGAAAGAAGCACATCTCACCCCAAGGGTGTCCCTAGTACCCAATACAGAAAATATCTTCTCACATTTCTGAATATACCTCTGGGCAATGCAAGTAGCTGGGGTACCATCGAACTCGGGAGGCTTGAGCTTCATAAAGGACTCAATCCTTCGAGCTACCTCCTCGTCACTCATAGAAAGAGCAGGAATAGAATGACCCAACTGAATACCCGACTGAGGAGCAAAAGTGGAAGGCTGAGCAATAGGACTAATAACTGGAGTAGACTGAGGAATCACCGGAGTAGCCTCAGGAGTCGGCGTACCCATAGCTGGAGTAACTGGCTGGGGTACCGCAGAAGGTACTGGCATATCGCCCATAGGCGAGGCCTGAGATCCAAGCATGCCCATCATCCGCAAAAGAACATCTGCAGAAATAGATTCCGTTGTACCCGGTAAAAGAGAAGGCATAGTCGATGGGACATGTGTGACGGGTATCTCAGAAGACACCGGTGGTACTGTACTAGTCTGTCTGGCAGCAGGAGGTCTGCCCACAGAAGCTCTGGTAGTAGCTGCTCTCAGCTGAGTAGGTGCCCGCGCACCAGTCCGTGTGCTACGCACAGCTCTCCCACGGACCGACTCAGTCATAGCGTCACCAGCTCCCGAAGCAGAGGACGATCGCGTTCTCACCATCTGTCATAATCACATTAAAGGATTAGCACCTATGTAAGCATCATAGCACGAGAAGAGATGAAATGAAGGGAAACAACTCTTCCTAAAATGCCTTTGCAGCCTCTCGCTTATAAGTATGGTCGACAACATACCCATAAACAAGACTCTGCTCGGACACTGCTCCATTGACTCCCTAAGACTCGACTAACAACCTAGGGCTCTGATACCAATTTGTCACGACCCAATTTTCGGGGCCATGATTGCACCTAAGTGTTACATCCTTAGGCGAACCACGAATGATTAAACTGACTCATAATGATAATTTAGATAGAAATATTTCAATAAAATGTAGGTGTAGACATCCACCCGAAATACAGTGTCAATAGAGCGTCTACGAATTCTGACATCCGATATATATAATATAAAATACAAGATGTAGGAAGCGACTAAACACTAAGGTGGATCAGACGGTATGCCACCGCGAACCATGCGGTTGGCTCACCTCAAGCAAAAATAGCCGCAGCCTCGAACGGATCAGATAAGTCCAGCTGTCTGACTAGTAGAAAGATCTGCACATTTAAAAAGTAAGTTATGAGCCAAAGCCCAGTAAGATCATCGACAGGCCCGCTAAATTACCCTTTCGGGACAATTCTTTGATAATGCATAAGCAGATAACGGAAGTACAATCCACACCTTTACAGTAACCCATAAACGTTACATGCGATAATATAATTATACAACAACACAAGCAATAATACGCGGATACATAACATGGTCAATAATATAAAGATACATAATATAGGCAGCATATACAATATTATATTGATATTATGGCATAAGCAATAATATAATAAACACACAGCATGGCGATGATATATCTCGCATACCATAAAAGTAATGATGTGCCTAGCACATAGCATAAGCACACACCCTGTGCGGCTTTGTTTATAGGTCATAACGCACCACAGGCCTCCGTCCCTATAAACAACTTTACTTATAGGTCATAACGCACCACAAGCCACTGTCCCTATAAGTCTCCACATCTACGTCATAACGCACCACCAGCCTCTGTCCCTAGATGGAATTTCGCTTCTAGGTCATAACGCACCACCGGCCTCTGTCCCTAGAGCATATCAATAATACACCGGCACACAACATCGACTATACACAAGTTACGTTTGTGCTTTCTCCTTTTTTGTATAAATATAACGAGTAGTACATAATACTATCTACTAGACAATGCTAGTCAATTAAGTACTCGACATCTTACTTAGCAGGATCAAATCTTATCCGCAAGCAAAATAGAGGTCAAGTCTCACTTACCTCAAAATCGGCTAAAGTGGCTAAGGAACGACCTCCTTTCCCAAACGATGTGCCTCCGTAAGACTCCTCTCTGAGCCAAAGAAATAGTGTCGCACTCGTAAGCATGTGAGGAAAGGATTCTAAGCCCTTACGCAATTTAAAAGGCAATTTACAAAAATACTCCCTGGTCGGACGTACCCAAAACCCGTAAAATTTATGTTTCCGGATTCCCCATACTCCCACGAGTCCAAAAGTACCATTATTGTACATACCCGAGTCCAACTCGGTTATTTTTCCCATTTCACAATTCTAGGGTTCAAACCCTCTTTCCAAGGATCGTCACTTTGATCCTCGGATTAAAGCGTTAAAAATGGGTAAGAATAGTTAACTTGTGTTAAGGAATGATTTTGGTACTTCAAATTCCCCTTGGAATCACTTTTAGAAGCTCAAAACATGAAAATAAAAAAGAATGCCCGCCCTAGTATATATAGCAGCCCGCAGCTTTAAAGAGTTGTACCACATGCTGTCCGAATTGTACCTCACTGGACAGCTTTCGGTAAAATACACATAACGTTTCATGTTTTGACTTTTTTCTAATTCATTATGGATTGATCTGAAAAATGGATTTTTTTTCCGGCTGAACAGTAAAAAAAAACAGATTTCAGCAGCTTTTTGGCTTGCACCAGATCAGCCACTGTTTTTGGATCCAAACAGGACCCTACGAAGCTCGGAATGACCCCAAAATTTGTACACAAGTCATACAAGACTTGTGTGACATGCTTGTCAAGATGGAACTCAATTCGGATCTCTAGAACTCAAAAAGTGAGTCCCACGGGAAAGGGTCAAATTTCGACTTTCGCCAAAATAGCGAATTTTAATCAAACGACCCCGGAATCCAAATTCGAAAGTTGCTACAAGTCAGAAATGACGATACGAACCTAACGGAACTCTCAGATCTCTCATCGGAGTTCGTTTACTCAAATCGAGCTCGAAAACCTCTTTTAACCTTTTTAAACTTCTGCAACTGAGACTTTATAAAAAGTCCTATCAAACGAGGTCCGTTTTCACTTCTGAAGGTTGCTACAGGTCATAAATTACAATACGAACCTAACGCAACTTTCAGATTTCTTATCAGAGCTAATTTGCTCAAATCGAGCTCCGAAACCTCTTTTAGCCTTAACGAATATCCGAAACGGATGTCTTTCTCCGATACCTATCTAACAAAGTTCGTTTTAGCTAAAAAATTTCAGACATGTCATAATGGACCTTACGGAGCTTTTGGAATTTTCGACACGCAAATCGAGGTCCCGATTCCCAAAATGACTATTTGAGGTCGTTACATTTCATAGGTCACAATATACCCTATGCCAGCCTTCTCGTTATCTGGCCTCATCACAATTCTGATTGGCTCGATCATACTATCCAAGCTCTTGCCCAAACCTTTGCCCGGTTCATAGCCTTGCTTGATCATGATGCCTATAACCCAGTCTCCAGGACACTTTGCAGGCTGTGGGAATACATATGGCTCGTCGATCACTACCTCCATGGGTTCAGGTGCTTTGGGTATCCATACTTGCTCTCCTTTTGTTTCTTCAGAGATGCGTTTCCAATTGGGGTGAGCACTGGGTGAGTATTTCGGTCGCTTCTCGGTCTTAGCTGGTAGGGTCTCATGAAATTCTCGCGATGGCACTCCCCAGACGGACATGACTGGCTCCCAGACCAGGTTCCTTCCTTCGTAGCCTTTGCCTCGGCAATCCCAGTAAGCACTGTAAAAGTTCCTCTTCTTCTCTTCAACCCCAGGCGGCGTGCTGACCAACTTGGGAGCAAAGTGTGCAATATAGCCTCCTTGGACCGTGCCTGTAGGATTCCAACTTGAATTGTAATTCTTGCGACGTTCTCCTCGCGTGCCTTGTAGTGTTTCCACAAGTTCTACAGTATAGAATGTCTGCCCATCAGGAGTATCTCCTTCAATTGCTGGTATGGTTTGCTCATTGTAGATGGAATTGTTCCCCTTGCCAAACACCACTACCTCTTTGTGATCCATTAAATGCTTTCACCTTCATGTCGCTTTCCCTTATCTTGCTTTGGTGTATTCTCATTCTCTTCAGAGTGATGAATGGGCATATGTTCAGACCAGAACCTCCGTCAATTAGAACTCTTCCCACGAACCAGTCTTTGCATTTGATAGTGACGTGCAAAGCTTTGTTGTGATTCAATCCTTCAGGTGGTAGCTCATCTCCATGAAAACCGATTCGGTTGGCCTCCATGACTTGTCCAACCATGCTAGCCAGGTTCTCAACTGAAGTGTCCACCGGAACATGTGCTTCGTCCAGCACTTTCATCAAAGCACTTCGGTGACTTTTCGATTTGAGGAGTAGGGCCAAAATAGAGATTTGTGCTGGAGTTTTCCCCAAATGCTCAACCACGGAGTACTCCTTAGCTTGTACTTTCTTCCACAGTCCCTCGAACTCTTCCTCGCTAATGCCTCGCTTTTCTTGCACTAGATGCTCGGGAGTGTAAATCCTCCCACTCCTAGTCATTCCTTGTGCGACAACAGTCTCAGCTACAACCTTGTTCATTTTCTCCCTTTCATAGTCCCACGGCACTGCCTTGTCGCTGTATGGTGGAACCACGTCGACATAGAATTTAGGAGCTACTTCTACCTCAATGGGCTCTGGTGCTGTAGCGGCTTGAGCAACTGAAGCGGCTGCTAGTGCACTTTCTTTTGCCTTAACAATAGTTACTTCTAGATTTCATTCCTTATCCACCTCGATCAGGTTCACCCTACCATCTCCATGATTAGGCAAAGGATTGTTGTGCACATTCGGAGTCTTCAAGTGTATCACCTTTTGGTCAATCAAGTCTTGTATTTTGTCTCTTAAGGCATAGCATTTTTTGGTGTCATGACCAGGCCCTCCAGAGTGATAGGCACAGGTTTTGGTTTGATCAAAGTAAGGTGTCATTCTATCAGGCATTTTGAATGGCACGGGTTTTATGTGACCGACTGCTTTGAGTCTCTCGAACAACTGGGTACGAGATTCAGCCAGTGGGGTGTAGTTCCTTTTGGGTCTTGGGTTATTATTGGCGTGAGGCCTTGGTGAGTAAGTGTTGGTGTTTCGGTAATTGGGGCTTTGTGGGTATGACGGTCTTTGCGGTGGCGGGTTTTGGTACATAGGCTGGGTATTATAGACTGAGTAGGTGGATGTGGGTGGTATGTATGGGTAGGAGGGAGGAGGTGTTTGGTAGTAATGGTTGTGAGTAGGGGAGTGGTCAAGTGATACGGCCACGAAGGAGACATCGTCCTTCTTCTTTCTTGAGGTGGTAGTGCTGCTAGCTTGTAGAGCTTTGTTAGCGGCTTGTAATACAGCCATGCTAACGATCCTTCCAGTTTTGAGTCCATCTTCGACTATGTCACCTATCTTGATCAATTCTCCGAACTTTTTGTCTTGCAGATTCAGCATCTTGTCAAAATAGACATCCTCTTGTATACGAATGAAAGTCGCAACTATCTCAGCATCTTCCATGGGAGGCTGGACCTTCGCGGATTCAGCCCTCCATCTAGTTGCAAACTCTCTGAAAGTCTCAGTGGGCTCGTTCTTCAACTTCTCTAAGTTAAACCGATCAGGCATAGCGTCAGTGTCATGCCCAAAACTGTCGACAAAGTCTCCAGCCATTGCTTCCCAGCTTACCCACTTCTTGGTTTGTTGCTTAGAGTACCATACCAGTGCATCTCCAGTTAGACTGCGGTTGAACACCTGCATGCGAATCTTTTCGTGATGCCTAACCCCGATCAGCTTGTCACATTAAGATCTTAAGAGAGCCACTGGGTCTCCACTACCGTCGAACATGTTGAACTTGGGTTTTTTGTAGCCTTCGGGTAGTTTCAAGTCAGGATACAAGTAGAGATCCTCATAGGCTAACCCTCGGGTTCCCTTGCCGCCTTGGAGTTGTTTGAACTTCTCAACCAGCCATTGGACTTGTCCTTTGGTGCTGTCTGGGTCTTCCTTAGTCCATGCGTACATTTCGTGGTCCTTGGTGGGTGAGGCCATGGTTTTGGTTTCAACAGTGAATGCAGGTATGTTGTTTTGTGGTACTTTTGGTGGTGCAGTGTGGGTAGGGTAAGAAAGGTCTCTTTCGGGGTAAAGTGGATCTTTGCCGTGAGGGCGAGCAGTTTGGTTTGGTTCAATGATATCCTCAGTATGGGTCAGGGGAATCCTACTTTCCAATTCGAGCAACCTCTGCTCCAGCTTAGTGTAGTTTTCATAAGCGGCCATGCTTTATTTCTCAGGAGTGCCAACCTTGTCGAACTCAGCCATGATACTTCGTCTCGTCCTTGTCCATGTAGGTAGAGGGGGAGGTGTCGGGATTGATCCTTTGCACCTCAACCGGTATTGCGGCGCGGCCAGAATGCTCAAACCAAACTTTAGGGGACTTAGGAACTGACATATCAAAACAAGAAGATAAAATGTGAGTATGTATTAGTTTAAGATTGCGTCCTATCATGCATGGGACCTCTTTTGTGCTAGAGGTGGGCATATCGTGGATTCGAAGTAAACGTTTGCACCAAACACATCATTTCGTTTGAATAAACATAATCATCACCAATCTAAAACCCCAAAAATAACGAAATTTTATTTAGTTTGCTTGGCTTTATTACAACCACTAATGACTCGATAACAATAAAGAAAGGACAAGACGACTCGTCTCGACACGACTAGACTAGGCGCCAAGCAAAAAGGACTTCCGGTTCGAACATCAGCTCCAGCGTCTTCCTTCTCCTTTTTGGCTTCCTTCTCGATTTTGTGGGCCAGACTAAGGAGCGGAGTACAGCAAATGTTTCCATCAAGTCTTTCCCATCCTCCATGTCACCCAGAGCCTTTACCAGGAATTCGCAAATTTCCGACCCTCTTGCTTCCTTCTCCTACTGTGGTACTGACTTAAAATATTCTCCCCATCCTTTGAGCAAATCTTGCAGATTCCCAGCAGCTTGTCTCGCAGTCATGACCTTGCCGGTCCAATACTTGAGCTCATCCCCTTTTATCTTATCTTTGTATTGTCTCCTCATTTCTCTCTCTTGTGTCACCCTAAACTCTTTCTTTCTTTGGTTAAATTCTTGCTTCAGCTTCTTGTATTTTTCATCAGCACTTTGAGACTTGGCCTTCCTTTTCAGTGTAGTCTTAGATCGATACTTCGTCGAGCCATTGGGGGTAGGATAGGGTCGCTGCGGGGTTCACCATACTGTCACGGCCACGAAAAAACTGCATGGTGAGCCTTTTCTCCCACATCGTCAGTATGGTGAGGACCATCAGGTGCTCGATATCCTTTAAGTCAACATTGAAACTTCTTCCTTCAGTTAACTGTGGAGTTTGTTGTGTCATGCCTACTTGCCGAAGGATCCTTAGAGGAACATAGTGATGAGTTCCTTGGAATCCAATCAATGTCAGAAAAGTGATGTCTTGACCTTGTGTGGAGACAACGAAACCAGCACAATGTTCAATCACCCATTGCACCTCTTGCAGTTCCTCGAGCCTAGTGTACCATCCTTCCATGTTTGGGGGGTATTCCCATGTCGCTGTTCCAGCCATGCGGGTGCTATGTGAGCGAATTCCTCCTTGCTAAGAGGGTTTTGGTGCCATTGGATTGACAAGGACGCTGTGCAAGTGTTCTATCAACCAGATCTCCAGTAACAGATTGCAACCTTCGAAAAAGTCTCCACCTCTCCTACATTTGGTTAGAGCTCGGTAGACTTCCCCCAAAATCATCGGAACCAAACTCACTTGACATTTGAAAGCACCTCTGTGCAGACCCTCTACTACTCTCCCTAGCCTTATGTCGATCTTACCTCCTTTCTCGGGAAAGACCATACTCCCAAGAAAAGCGATGATGAAAGCATTGGATTCGGTCCATTCCCCATCTTGAATCTCCCACGCCGCATTCCATTCATGCCTAAGTGTCGGATCTCCAAGCCTAGAATGCATATACTCCAACGTGACTTTCCCATCATGCACTCCATAGATGTATGGATCATAAGGAGCTCTTAGCAAATCTATGAATTCCTTAGCTTCCATGTCTCGTGGATAGACCACAGTCTCGGGTCCAGGCTCCAACCCTGCTAGCCCTCCGAATTCTTCCAGCATCGGTGCTAACTCGAAACCATTGAAGTGAAACACAACCCTTTTGTAGTCCCAGAAGTGGGTAGCAGCTTCAACCAAACCAGTCACGGCAGTGTAGTTTTTTAGAGCTATCAACTCCCCCAACATCTTTTGAACATGAGCTTTGCTGACAACGGCCAAATCCTCCCACCAAAGTCTGATCAAGTGGGGAGGTTGGGAAACGACCTCAAATTGGAGAGTACCCTTTGCAGCCATAGTCTGAAAACAAAACAAGAAACGGTAAAGACCAAAACATTCTTATAGTTTTGATCATGTTCAACAGACAATCAATGTTTCGTGCAAACGTTTCTTCGAATCAATGCGGAGATGCAATTTGTCATTTTTGGGTTAAAAACCCTTTTGACATTTGGCGTAGGTTTACTAATGGACTATTACGTGCCAAGGACGTATAGCCTTCCTAGGCTTATCGTTATGCAAAACAATAAATGCGCATTTTGTAGCCAATTATTCTCATAAATTCCCTAAAATTCATAAATCAGTACATGACAATAATTTTGGAAAAATACAAAAGAAGAAATGCAAATGACACTTTGACTAGGTAGCACACTCCTTTCGCAATCTTGGCCTTCTTTGCTTCTCGTGTAATCTCCTTGACTTCTTCCATAGCTTTGATCAAGTACCCTTTGGCTGCTACCAAGTGTAAGATGTCTACCTCTGCACACTCTGAATTCCATTGTTCAAGTTTTGTATCCAATGCCTCTATCTTTCCTTCTAGTTCCAATGTAAGCTTCTTCCACACTTCGATTTCTCATGCTCATTACAACAGAAGAGTGATTTCTCATGCTCATTCCTTCTAATTCTAGACATGGTTCCCCAAGGCGGACAGCCAAGGAGTGGGATCATTTGAAATTGTTGGTTGTACCACGGACCAACTATATTTCAACATATCCCTCTTAAAAGGTGCTTTTGGTGGTGAAGCGACCGTGGGATCCACGTAATCGCCATGTGTGTGTGAAGTGTCGTTTCCCAGGAGTGGGGGAGTATGAGTGAAATATGCAAAATGCCACATGAGTAATACAATAAATAAATGAAGTGACCGAAAGGAAAAACAAAAAAAGAAACCAAGTTATTACAACGATAATAATAATGAATAACAAAATAATAATTAAACAAATCCCAAAAATAAAGACTCGTCGTGGTTAGGAATTTGGATATCCCCAGCGGAGTCGCCATTCTGTCATACCCGATTTTGGACTCAACTCGAGGCGAGTCGGGTTTCGGATTTGACTAGGTGAACTCGTTTGAGTTTAGATGTTTTGGAGTCGCCACCTAAGATAGATTCTAAGGCGTATTAGGTCACCTAACTGTCTAGAGTTAAGTTCAAAAGGTCTACTAGTCTGTTTTAGAGATTCTATGTGGGTAAGAAGTCCAAGTGACTCAGGGGTGAAGGTGTTAGGCACTCCCCCGAGTCCCACCAAAAGGTGGTTACCGTCCGAGTCTTAATTTTGGGATGTAAATAATGCCTATTATCATACGAATACTAACTTGGAATTTAATCGTTTAAACTAGAATGTCACATGTTTATACACATATATGCGAGCAACTTTCACATTCGGCCTAGGTTAAAGCCTAATCGCGTCTATGGTCTCTAATATCAAAGCCTAATCGTACACAAGAGCTATCATGCAAACAGGCATTATAATTCGACTCATAGACGTAATCATACTTTAAAAAGAAGAGTATTTGCATAGATAATGGTTTTGTAAATAGTTTCGGTTTTAACAAAGGACCGAAGGGAGTTTGTTTTAAAATAAAATGTCGGCTCATTTAAGGTCGGTGTGACTCGTCATTAATTGTCGAGCCCTAACCTTAATGGCCTTTTGGTGTTGGGGTCGGATTTTGGAAATATACATATAAGAGGAGGGGCTGTTTTTGAAAAAGGGAATCATAAGAACACATAAATGCAAATAGTGGGCTGTTGCACATAATAATACTTACATATACATGCGAATACATGATCTAGATGATGATACTTTGAAAAAAGTATAGTTTTAAAATGTATAAACGACACCCTAAGCTTTATTAGTGTATAAGAGTGTTGGAGCATTTCAAAACATTTTATATGCATATAAAGGCAATTTTCGAAAGGTTTATTGGGCCTGGACTATTTGTGCAAAACAGAAAGCAGTTTAAACACATAAAAAAGGCCTTTTATCTGAAAAACATTATGGGCCTGGACTATCTTTAACAAAAGGGACAGTTTCAATTCTTAGAGATGGCCTCCTATTGACAAGTAGAATACATATAACCCCTGTTTATCAAGAATTTAGCTAATAACATTAATTAATCATGCTTCTGGGCTTCCAAAGTGTACAAATCTTCAGGGAAAGTAGAGATTTAACCATGCTATCAGTTTTCATGAAAGAAACAACTTAGAACTAATTTTAGCTTAAGCCTAACATGATGCAATGCACACAAAGGGTGAGAGAGTTGAGAGAATGGCTCCTGGTAGCCTGTTTGATACAACATCATTGATGTACCCCCTGTTTTAAGTAGATACAAGCATGGCACTTAACAAATATACAATTTTTAGGGGGACAGTTCCTAAGGGGAAAAACATGGAAAGAGGAGGGGTATTGGTCATGGGAGGAAGGTCCTATTTCTCAAAGATAATGTCCAGTTCTCAAAGTTCAGGGGTATCAATAACCAGGGGTTCTCTAAACCACCAGAACTAGGTTTAGGCAATTCAGACATTGGCACTATTGAATCCTCAAGGTGCCATATACAATAGGATACAACTGCATGAAACAGAGTTAGCATGGGATGAGGGAAAGGGAAAGCCTGACCCCAGAGAGATTTGCCAGTAACTCTCTTGACCAGGTGCAGTCAAGGCACCTTTTAACCAATGTACAGGACTCCCAGAAAAACACATACCAACACTAAAGAGAACAGAGATGATACAAGATCAGGTTGTTGACACACACACACAGATGTCACAGTGAATTAGAGAGTGAGTGAGTAGCCTTGCTATTTAAATTAACATATCATTAGTGAACATAGGCATGATTTTAAAGGTGTAGGGATTACTTAGGCCTATCAGTTCATCCATAATCAAAGCAGAACACAAGCATAACAAATAATTCAAGTAAAGAAAACACAAGATGAGATTATGCAGGGCAAACACATAGATATAATGAGTGATAGAGGGTGGAAGATATACCTTTTGAACACTGTGAAGCTAATGTGAGTACAGTCAGCAGAAAGGAAAGGCAGGACCAGCACTCACACAAACAGTACTGACTCTCCCAGGGAATTAAGTGACCAAGAAGAATTGAATGCAGAAAAGCTATGCAGAGTTTTGCTAAGTATACCAGTGTATGTCTCTGAATTTTTTAGAGTTCAGAAAACTCTCCCCTTTTTCGTTCAGAGCAAGAAGAGTTTATATAGGCATAGTAGGGGTGTTAAAAACCAACGGGTAAAAGTTAATAAAGGTAAGCAAATATAGTCTTCCAAAAATAACAGGGACAAACTTGAGCCAAATTTCCAATAATAGAGCAGTCAATCCCTAATTCTAAGGTCAATCAATCTTGAATTGATTTGAGAACCCCTCCCCTCAACTTAACCTTGTCCAGATTCACAAATCTACTCATAAATAAGTTTGAACTTCGATAGGTTTCAAAAAATACAAATATCAATGATCACGCCAACTTTTTTAAATTCTAACCACAGATTTCAATTGAACTTTAAACAAAATCCCTTGGATCATGCAAATCACTCCACCAGTTCAGGTTTTAACTAGGCAGGCCGTGGATCCACACAAGCAATGCACAGCAAGATGGTTCAAACGACTTAAGCAAAACATTGCAATTTCTAGGGTTCAAATTCAAAGGAAATAACATAGAATTTTAACCTTAAATGTGTCAAAATCAAAGCATAAATAGGCTTACTACAATGTCCAAACAAATCAACGGTTCATAGAGGTCATAAGTCATGCAAATCAGTCAATCAATCAATTGAAAACAATGGTCATGCTAATTCATGGAAACACATAGGAAATTTAGCATAACACAGATTCCACAAAAAAAAAAAGAATAAGGTTACCTATTTACTAGAATCGGGTTCGATCGCGACCACCGTTATAATCTTAATTTCGCATGGGGTTTTTACCCCGCTTAGGTGATAACACCTTTGAATCGATGGCCTGAACCCTGCCGGAGGCATTTCCCGGTGGTGGTGTCACAGTTATCAAGGGTCAAATCTTGCCCTTGCCCAAACATCCTCAAAACTACACAGGTTTTGTAGCGGACTTCGAGGGGAACACAATGATGTTGTTTTCCCTAATTTTCTCCGGCTGGAATGGCCGGAAAAGTCCATTGACGGTGGTGGCGACTTAAGTCGCCAAGGAGAGAGAGAGAGTTATTATCCGAGGGAGGGAGGTGAGGAAATGAGGATCAACGGGGTTTAGGGGTTGTGTGGGGTAGTTTAGGAATTTTAGTTTTCAGCCGTTGGATCAGATCAAACAGAGGGCTAGGATTGGGCCACGTCAGTGCTTAAGTGGCAAAATAGGCTGATGTGTGTGCTTTGTGTATATATATATATATATATATATATATATATATATATATATATATATATATATATATATATATATATATATATATATATATATATATATATATAGGGTTTTGCTAACCTACTACATGGTTGTAGTAGGTTAGCATTGTATCCATTTTTAAGTTTACCAAAATGCCCCTAATTAAACTTCAACAATATATTAATGAGAGGGGCTCTTTTGTCTTTTCCCTCAAAACCAACACAATTCTCCTTTGTCTTCTTTCCCGTCAAGTCTTTCCCTCTTCAAAAATCCAACCAAAGAACAGATATTCTTTCATTGTTAATTAGAATTGCTGGGAAAGAAGCTTCTCAGATAGGAGAATCACTAATACCACTGCTAATAATGGTCAGTACTAATTGTTGTTCTTGCCATCGTTAGCTGTTAATGTCAGCTCCATTAAAAACTTCCATGACTCCATATGAAAATTTCTTATGGATAAATACTGAACGCAGAAAGAACTTACCCATGACCCATGTTGATTTTTGTTTCTCATAGTATTCATTTCTTATTCCCATATTAGATAATTTTGACACAAGTTTTCTAATACAGTAAATGATTTGGAGTTTTTGTGTATCTATTTGCTTTTGGGAAAAGAAAAAACTCCTATGTAAGAAGGTTAGCAGAGGTCTGTTAAGCAAATTGGAAGCCGAGAGGAGAGGGCTGAGGGGTTTAACAGGAGGGAAGTGAATTGTACAAAAGTTTTGGTGCTGAGGAGGGAATGGATTTTGGTTGAAATGACAAAAGTACCACTTTTTTTAATGAGTTGGCAAAAATAGTAAGGACATTTTTGTGAATTTAAAAATGGGTACAATGCTAACCTACTACAACCATGTAGTAGGTTAGCAAAACCCATATATATATATATATATATATATATATATATATATATATATATAGGTATAAAAAGGTATAAAATGGATTTTAAATGGTGCAAAAATTATGGAAAAAATTAGGAAGTCAATTTTAAAATGTTAGGGAGGCTAAACTGCACAAAAATTGTAATTCCAAGGCTTAGAACAGTTTAGGATAATTTTGTCAAAAATAAGAATAATTGTAGTAAATTGTAAAATAGCTATGGTTTGAGACGATGCTCTTGAAAATGGTCTTAATTACCAGGATATTATGAGAAGGTAATTTTGAAGATAATAGACGAGGTGGGAATGGAATACACAAGTGTGTGGAATTAAAACAGTTGATTTTGAAAATAAGAGGGACAAAATTGGGTGTCAACAATATGCAGAAACAAAAGAAAACAATAAGGATGAATACCTTAATATTGTGCAAACAAAGG
Source organism: Petunia x hybrida (assembly GCA_037355625.1). NCBI lineage: Eukaryota > Viridiplantae > Streptophyta > Magnoliopsida > Solanales > Solanaceae > Petunia > Petunia x hybrida. The sequence continues at coordinate 1,503,139 of JBBBVM010000258.1, forward strand.
AGAGAAGATGCTAAGGCCAGCTCACCAGCAAATGAATCCTTTCAAAGAAGCAGATAAGCAGGGAGAGAGAGATGCTAAGAGAAGCTATGCAATTTAGTGTATCAATGTATTTTTGGGTTTTTCTAATGTCCAGAACTCTGTTTCTTTTTGTCGAAAGGGAGTCCCTTATATAGGTGAAGAGTAGGGACTTTAATTCAAACAAGAAGAGCTAAACAAGGTAAGGGGAGATAGTTTCCAGAAATAAAAAAGAAATTTTAGCACACTTTTCCAAATATAAACCAATCAAACCCCTAGAATTAAGATCAATCTGAGATTCAGGTGAGTATAATCCCTTCCCCCAGCCATAATAGAGTCTAAATTCAAGAATCACTATTCAAATATAGTGTAAACCAATTTTGAGTCCTAAAATTCCTTGATTAACTCAACTGATTCCAATCAAAATCATAAGTATACCGAATTAACAGGTAGTTTCCAATCAAGCATCAATCAACAAGTTTTCAATATAAAATCAATCAACTTTCAATCTAAACTAGGCACAAGTTTATAGGGATTGTGTGTCGAGGCTGGGTAAACAAACAAGATCAACTTCTAGAGTAAACGCGGTTCTCAGTTCAAACTAATGAAAATAATACAAGATTTGTACGATGATTCCATGCAATGTTTGTACTAATAAGTAAATCAAAGCAAAAAGTGTAGGATCATGTATTTCATTCTCGGCTAATCAATAAATAACAAATGAACATGCTAATACACCAAAAGTCCAGGCAAATCTAAATATGGCTATTGCACAAATCTAAAACAGTAAAAAGGGAAGGGTTACCCATTCATACCAAAGTCGGGTCAAATCGACCCGTTGCAGTTTTACTTTCGAGTGGGGTTTTTACCCCGTTTGAGTGTCAACACCTTAAAATCGGTGGCCTGAACCTCGCCGGAGGCGAGGCGTCTCCCGGCGGTGGTATTCCAGTTATCAAAGTTCACATTTTGCCCTTACCCAAACGTCGTCAAGACTGTATGGGTTTTGTGGCGGACAACGAGGGGAACTCAATCGTGCCATTTTCCCCAAAATTCTCCTGTCACAATGGCCGAAAAGATCATCGACAGGGAGGGCGATTGGAATCGCCAAGAGAGAGAGAGAGAGAGTCGGGTCTAGGGTGAGAGGGGAAAATGGGAATAGTTTTAGGGGTTTTGGGGTGTGAAGTGTTAAAAAGGAAGTTTAATTCCTGGCCGTCGGATTAATGTCGTGGGCGGCCAGGATCAAGCCACGTGGGCAGGTGACGTGTAAAGAAATGACTTATGTGTGTGCCTTGTGTGTATATATGTGTATAAATATTATATAAATAGTTATAAAAAGGGTATGAAATGGATTTAAAATAGTATAAAAATTATAAAAAAATTAGGAAATTAATTTTAAAATGTTAGGAAGGCTAAATGCGTTAAAATTGTAATTTTGAGGCCTAAAATAATTTTGGATAATTTTGCCAAAAATAGGAATAATTGTAGAAAATCGTAAAATAGCTATAGTTTGAGACGATGCTTTGAAAATGGCCTCAATTGTCAGGATATTATGAGAAGGTAATACGAAAAGAATAGATAAGGTAGGAATGGATACACAATCGTGTGTAAAATTCAAGAACGGTTGATTTTGAAAATAGGAGGGACAAAATTGGGTGTCAACGGTAATTAAAGGGAAGACAATCTTCTTTCTAGTTACAAATATTGTAGTAATATTGTATCATTTCTTCATGAATATTCTTCCTTGATTTATTGCAATAGATAGCTGCCAATATCTTCTTTCCATGCATATAGCTTCTGTACTCAAATGTTCTCTATAAGGTGTTCAGCCTTGGTAGATGATGAACATAGTTCCCGTCTTTGTTTCTTGCCTCGCCATATCCGTTCCTTTCCTCGTTGACGAGATTTCATTAGGACAACTTCTTTGAATGCAATAATTGTAGTAAAAGTATTCTCCATAAATAATTTTATCAATTCTGATCTTGAAGAATAATTTCATTCCTTACCAAAGATTGTACTACAATCAAATTTAAGATATCACCCTTCCATAAATCAATATTGTAATAAAAACTTCCCTGCCTTGTAGTAAATCTCAATATAAAAACCTTGTAATAAATATTTACTTCTCTATCTATGTTGTAAACCCACACTTCTCTTCCATATATTCCTCCTTCCATAAGTAATAGGGTAAAATATTTACTACTCGTATTTCCATTCCTTGACCTATTAAATTACATTCCATAAGAGCTAATCAATCTCCATCTGCTCCGTTCTTGTCTTGGAAAATACATCTTCCACATTGTAGTAATATTTTCCTTTCTCTCATAAAATAGATCTTCATTATAGTATCACTTTTCTCATATTGTAAAACATCAAATATTAATTCTTCCCTTAAGCTTGAAGATAAAATCTTTGAAATAATTTTTTTTCCATAATTTTCATCATAGCAAACATACACAAAAAGTGCTATCCCTTCCTTCTAGCACTAATGGGTTTGTAGTCTATAGCGATGCCTCTCGTGTGGGTCTTAGTTGTGTTCTTATGCAGCATAGGAGGGTGATTGCTTATGCTTCTAGACACCTGAAGCCGAATGAGAAGAATTATCTGACTCATGATCTAGAGTTGGAAGCTGTGGCCTTCGCTCTAAAAATTTAGAGGCACTATCTTTATGGCGAGCCTTATGAGGTGTATACTGATCATATGAGCTTGCAGTATCTTCTCTCTCAGAAGGATCTTAATGGCCGACAGTAGAGGTGGCTTGAATTGATAAAAGATTATGATCTCACTATCCGCTATCATCCTGGGACGGCGAATGTCGTAGCAGATACTTTGAGCAGGAAGTCTATGGGTAGCATGGCTTTTCTTTATGCTGACATGAGACCTTTGGCCCAAGAGTTGAAGTCCCTTGGCGACTCCAGTGTAAGATTTCTTTACACAGACTCCAGCTGAGTCTTGGCATGTATTGCAGCTCAGTGTTCTATAGCCAGTCAGATTAAGGAAAGACAGTTCGAGGATTCTCATTTGCAGGTGTTGCATGGTGGTGTCCTAAGTGGAGGAGTTCCCTCCTTCAAGCTTGATTCAGATGGCATTCTTCGATTTAATGGCTGACTCTGTGTCCCTAATGTCGGTGATCTAAGGCAGTCACTGCTCTGCGAGCCTCATAACTCGCATTATTCTATTCATCCTGGCATTACTAAGATGTATCAGGATCTCCGAGAGCTATATTGGTGGAAAGGGATGAAGAGGGATGCGTTCGATTATGTGCCTCGTTGCTTGAACTGTCAGCAAGTTACGTTCGACCACTGGAGACCAGCAGGCTCAGGCATTGCCCATTCCAAAATGGAAATGGGAGCAGATCACTATGGATTTTGCGGTTGGTCTGCAAAGACCCGGCGACACCATGATTCAGTCTGGGTTATTGTGGACAGACAGACTAATTCAGCTCACTTTATCCATGTGAAGACTACTGATTCAGCTCAGAGATTTGCTTGAATTTTCATTGATCAGGTGGTTAGGCTGCATAGCACTCTAGTATCTATCATATCCGATCGTGTTTCCCAATTTACTTCCCAGTTCTGGCAGTCTTTTTAGAGAGAGTTGGGGACCCAGGTGCAGCTTAGCACGGCGTTCCATCCTCAGACTGATGGTCAGTCCGAGCGGGTTATCCAGATTCTTGAGGATATGCTGAGAGCTTGTGTATTGGACTTCGGAGGACACTGGGATGATCATTTGGCCTTTGCGAAGTTTTCTTATAATAACAGATATCAGTCCTCCATTAAGATGGCTCCATTTGAGGCCTTGTATGGCCGTAGATGTCGTTCTCCTATAGGTTGGTTTGAGTCCCGAGATATGGAGATGATGACATCAGATATGGTTTGGCCGACTCTGGATGTTGTTCAAGTTATTCAGGATCGTCTACGGACCGCTCAAAGCAGGCAGATTTCATATTCAAACCAGATGAGCCGAGAGTTAGAGTTTGAGGTCGGCGACATGGTATTTCTAAAAGTTTTGCCAATGCGGGGTGTAAAGATTTTGGAAGAAAGGGAAGCTCAGTCCCAGATTTATTGGCCCTTTTCCATATCGAGAAGCGCATCGGCAAGGAGGCTTATCGGCTCGATTTTCCAGCTACTATGCCAGTTCATCCGGTGTTTCATGTGTCGATGCTTCGAAAGTGTATCCGGGATCCTTCCGAAGTGATTGAGTTAGATCATTCTCAGGTGGATGTGAATCTAGCCTATGAGGAGTTCCCAGTTGCCATAGTTGCTTGAGATGTCCGGAAGCTTCGTTCGAAGCAGATTCTGATGGTTCGAGTGCGATGGCACAGCCGCCCTCATGAGGAGGACACTTGGGAGCTTTAGTCTAGCATGCGTGAGAGATATCCTCATCTCTTCGATGACTCGGGTAGGATCTGAATTTCTAAATCTTAAAAGATCTTATCAGTATTTATGTTTTCGGTTCTGTATGGTGTGATTAGGTCCGTTGTATAGTAGTTGAAAGCTGGCGTAAGATTTTCCATCAGTCATGTGAAATCTGCTCTAGACTCTGGCTCGTTCAAGGACGAACGAGAGTTGAGCTGTCTGTAAAATTTGAGCTGATTCGGACCTCGTTTAGTAGGATTTTGAGAAGGTTTCCGTTCTAGTTGTCGGTAAAGCTTAAAAGAGGTTTTTGAGATTGATTTGAGCAAATGAGCTCCGATTCAAAATTCAAAATTTGCATTAGATTTGTATGGCCATTTATGATCTGTAGGAACTTTTGGAAGTGAATTCTGAGGTCGTTTGGACAAATTCGCTAAAATCTCGAAAGTTAAGAAATCGACCTCTTTCCATGGGAGTCATATCTTGAGTTCTAGAGAGCCGATTTGAGTTCCGTCTTTGCGAGCATGTCACAGAAGTCTTGTATAACTTGTGTTAAAAATTTGGGGTTTTTACGAGCTTTGTAAGGTCCCGTTTGAATCCAAAAACCAGCACATCAGTTGCTGGTGCAAAAATAGCCTAGTAAGCTGCTATTTGGTTATTTTATTAAGCAAAATACCACTAAGCTTATAGCTTAGCGGCTAATTTTATTAATAATAAATAAATAAAAAACAATAAATTCGGTCTTTACAATCATGAATAAAATACGAACTTGCTAAAAATAAGTAATGCCTAAGTAGTGATACTATAGCAAAATACTCAAGCATTGCATTCACCTCATTGGATTAAGCATCGTACAATGCTAATACTACCAATTGAAGCAAATTTAATTCTTTGATAATGTGCTTTATATGAATCACCACACTACTTAAGGCTAATGAGTATGAGAAACTAGTGAACGAAGTAGCTAAATATTTGATTAAAGCTAAAAGTAGATAACTTGTTGCATTCCATCTACCATGACGCATCCAAATATAGAGCCAAATAATGACGTGATAACTCTTGCATAATAGCTCGTTGAAGAGTTCGTTGAGGAGTTAAAAATTCTGCCCGGTCCTTTGTGTTCGCATAACAGCCCCTCACTCGTTGAGCTTTTAAAAAATCTGCCCGGCGCATAAAAATACTCCCAACTCCGCTCGTTGAGTGCTCGCTGTAGTGAGCAAGTTTCTTCCTACTCACAATCTGCCTCAAAAAATCGCTCGCTAGCTTTGCTCGTTAAGGCAAGCAACAATCTGCCCAGGTTCGCACTCCTCCACCTTCGCTCGCTGGCTCCGCTCGTTGAGCTAACTGAATTTCTGAGCACACAAATAACATCTAAAACATGCTGCAACTGTAATCCACTGCTACTTTCAACAGCGAACAAAGCTACAAAAAAGAAAACAATGTTAGTAGTAAAAGCCTCCATGCTCTCCTCCACAAGGATTCGAACATGAAGGAAAATTTCACCTCCCTTGTTTCTAGACATTCCTCCTCAGCCTAGTGCGAATGTATAGCTCGTTACACTTATCCCCATTCAGCAACCCCATTACAGTTATCCTTAATCAACAACCAGTTTCGCCAAATAATCCGCCAATTTATTCCCTTCTCTAAAAACATGGATCACCACCACCTCTATACCCTCCATCAACATCCAAATCTCCTCAACTATTTGCACAATTTGCCAAGGCACCTCCCAAATCTTTGTCACTACGTTCTTGAGCAACATTGAGTCCGTTTCAACAATAACTTGTGCATAGGAAGTAAAAACCACATACCTCAAGGCCATAAGAATTGTCGTTGCCTCCACTTGAGTATTTGTGGTCATACAATCATACATCTCCCTAGCATAAGCATGCACAATATCACCCCTGTCATCCCGAACACAAAATGCCCAAGAACTAACACCTGGATTACCTCTAGAAGCACCATCCATATTACATTTGATCCACCAGACTCCACAGAACCTTTGTCATCACAAGCTTAGGTGTATGATCCCTTAACACCGGCAACAAGTCCTCCCACCTACCAGGCACAGACTGAAAGTTCCTCCTGCGAACTCTCAGCAACATGATAATATGCTGAGTGACAAGATACACCAATCTATGAGCTGAGGTCGACCTGCCATGCCTCAAATTATTCCTCCGTTTCCACAACTCCCACAAAATAAAGATGGGGATAGCATGGTAAATCAACCTCAGGACCGTGCTACCAGGAGCATGCCACCACAAATTTATCACTTGTGTCAAGTGCAACCCATCAAAATTCTGCAGGACCTCCAAAATATTTCCAGACATATCATACCATAAGCGCATTCAATAACACATGGGAAACAGTTTCCACATCAGGTTTCACACAACAATGACACCTAGGGGGAATTGAATTCCCCACCTCTTCAGCATATCATCTAAGGGCAGCTTAAATTTCCACAACCTCCATAAGGAAAATGACATCTTAAAAGGAATACCTTTAATCCAGATATGCTTGTAGAGATCACTTGGCTTCTTTCTTTGCCTCACCAAATGATAAGATACCGAATTGAAAAAGTGCCCCGAGACTCCAGCATCCAAAAAGGCATGTCCCTCTGTGCAGAACAAATCGGAGGGTTGACATTATGAATGACGTGCTCAGCAATGTCTTCACGCAATAGCTCCCTAAGGCGCTGCTCCAGCCATACTCCATCCTCAGCATCTTCATAGACACACACTACGGTCTCATCACACGGAAACTCAAGAGGAACTGCATGATACAATGCACCAAGTCCAGTCCAGTTATCAAGCCAAAAGTATGAATTGCCCTTCTCATCTGCCAGATTATCTCATGATCCATCTCATGCCTTCTCTGCAACATTTTCTCCCATGCATAAGTCCCCTTCTTCCATGGCACCACCACAGAGTGATGCTTTTTCAAGTATTTGATGCCCATATAGTCCTTCCACAAAGACTGCTTAGTACGAAAATTCCAACAAAGCTTTGCAAATAAGGCCTTGCAAATATCATACAAGCTCTTAAAGCCAACTCCACCTTCATTCAAAGGATGACACAGTGTCTTCCAAGAAGCCCAATGCCTGCTATCTTGGCCCACAGTGTTACTCTAGAAGATTTTGGCAAACATCCTGTGAAATTGAGTTACCACCCTAGAAGGGAGGTCACAAGCAAATAATAGGTGAATAGGCATGCTCTGAAGTACTGAGGTAATCAGAGTCGCCCGTCCACCTATGGAAAGCAGTTTACCAGTCCAGGAGTCAAGCTTTTTCTGCACCTTCTCTACCAGTTCATTGTAGTGACAGTTCTTCTTCCTAGCATAATAAATAGGCACACCAAGATGCTTGAAAAGAAAATCACCCCTCGGTATCTCAGTAACATCAAGCACCCTGTCAGCTATCAACTGTGAAATATGGCCATGCATATACACATTACTCTTCTCCTTATTGATTTTTTGATCGCTGAAAAGCTCATAACTAGTAAGAGTCTCCATCACCAATTTCAAAGAGCCCTCCTTAACAGATGAAAATATAATCATATCATCCGCATATGCCAGGTGATTAAGGTAGGGACTCCACTTTGGCCTCCCATACGGCACAAAGTTATCATCCCTATGCAGTGCATTCAGAGCTCTAGGAAGGCACTCAGCAGCAAGTAAAAATAAGGTAGGAGATAAAGGATCACCTTGTTTCACCCCCCTAGAAGACTGGAAGAACCCATATGGCTGGTCATTAACTAGCAGAGAGTACCAGTTATTACACAGGGTCCTATAGACCATGTCAATAAATATCTCACAAAATCCCATCCTCCTCAGGGCCTTTCTCAGAAACAACCATGACACCCTATCATACGCCGTAGCCATGTCTAACTTGATTACCACATTAGCCGGTTTCCCACGTCAGCAATGTCATGCTTAATTTCTTGCACCAGCAGAATATTCTCAAAAATGCTTCTCCCCTTCACAAAGCCAGACTGCTGCGGTGAAATAATTCCAGGCAATAAAAAAGAGAGCCTATCACGAATTACCCTAGATAATACCTTATTGCTGAAGTTGCTCAGACTAATTGGTCTCATGTCTGAAAAGGTAGCGAAATCATTCCTTTTAGGCAGGAGAACCAAGTTAGTAACAGTGATGTAACGAGGTAGTAAGTGACCCCGAAAGAGTGCCTTTACCATTATAACCACATCAGCACAAATAATATCCCAACAAGCATGGTAAAAGGCAACCGTAAAACCATCAGGGCCCCCTGTAGAGTCAGCATTTAGGCCAAAAACTGCCTTTTTAATCTCCTGTTCATCTAGCTCATCAATAACAACAACATTCTGGTCCTGTGTAACAAGACTAGGCAGGTGATCAAGCATAAAAAAATCATTTGGCACCAGATCATTAGAAAACTGAGCCTGAAAAAATCAGATTGCCTCCTGGCCTATGTCTGTATCGTTCTCAAGCCAAGAACCAGTAGCATCCTGAATTCTTCTAACCTGCAACCTCTTCCTTTTTCCATTTACATGAGCATGAAAAAATTTTGTGTTTCTATCCGCGTCTTTGAACCACTGCATATTAGCTTTCTGCTTCCAAAACTGTTCCTGCAGAGCATAAAAACGAATAAACTCTACATTCATTCTCTGGAGTCTCTCTCTATTATACCCAGTGGGATGCTCCTCGAACTCTTGTTCATATACCCAGAAAACCTCCTCTAGCGTAGAAATCTGTCTGAAGATGTCACCATATGTCTCCCTGCTCCAAACAGACAATGCTTTTCTCAATTTTTTCAGCTTGCACTGAAAATTATAAAAAGGGTCCCTACAAAAGTTTTCAGCCTAGTTTTCTCTGACAACAGCCTGGAATGAGTCATGCTGCACCCAAAAGTTCAAAAATCTGAATGACTTCTTCACAGTAGGGTTATCCATATTAGTAGTAATCAACACTGGCGCATGATCTGATCCCTGCCTAATCAAGTGCTCCACTTCAAACTAAGAAAATAATTCCTGATGAGCTTGATTCACAAGACACCTATCAAGCCTTTTGAATATGCATGCATCATCCAATCTACCATTCCACCAAGTGTACATGTTGCCCTTGAAACCCATGTCTGACAGCTGACAAGTGTTTATAGAATGCACAAAATCTTCAACCTTTGGGTAATTAACTGGCAGGCCCCCAAACTTTTCATGTTCATCCACAATGACGTTAAATTCACCTCCCCCCCAACCAGCCATGGGGATGTCATATCACTAGTCTGAGCATACAAAAGGTCCCACAGCTCCACTCAGGTGAAAGGATCAGTACTAGCATAAACAAATGACAATACAAATTCCAGCAAACCATCCAAGTGCGTCAGTTTTAAGGAAAAAATTGTGATGTATCATACACCACCTCCACCTGATATTCATCATCAACAAAAGCCCATATTTTTCTATTACATTATGCCAAGAAGAACCCTTACCTAACCAGACGATACTTGTTAATATGTCTATGGTGCTGAAACGGCTCCATTAGTGCAATAAATGAAAAGTGCTTCTGCCTATGCAGTGTGACCACTCTATCAAAGGCCTGCTGAGTGTTGACAGACCTTATATTCCATATGAGTGAGCTATTCATTGAAACTAAGAGGCTTTGGAAATCATCCTCCTCGTTGAAACCCCTCCATAAGCTGGAGGAATGCTTGCACCTCTTTTCACCCATGCCTGCTTGATTTTCTTCTTTTGTTGTTCCACCTGTCTGGGTGATATATCACCCTTTTCAGCAATATTAACGTAGTTCTGAGCATTAGACTCAGTATCAATGAAAAGACCTTAGGTAGTCGTTTCAGGAGTTAGGACTCCGATTGGCGTGCCGATAATTTTAAAATCTTTGTAATATCCATTAGGACTTATCTATAAAATTTGAGCTAAATCAGACCTCGTTTGGTAGGCATCGGAAGAATATTTCAGTTTTTATAGTCGATAAATATTAAAAAGATGTTTTCGAGCTCGATTTTGGCGAATGAGCTCCGATTTGAAATCCGAAAGCGTCATTAGGTCGTATGATCATTTGCGACCTGCGTGAACTTTCCAAAGTGAATTTCGATGTCGTTCAGATAGTTTCCGCTAAAATGTCGAAAGTTAATGATTTGATTTTTTTTTCCGTTTAATTTGCATCTTGAGTTTCGGGAATCTGATTTGAGATCCGCCTTAGCGAGTATGTTACATATATTTTTTATAACTTGTCTTAGAAATTTGAGATCATTTTGAATTTCGTACGGTTCCGTTTTAATTTTCGTCACGAAAAATAAAAGAAAATAGAGAAAAGATAAAAAGGAAAAGATTAAAAAATAATGGAGGCGGTTCTCTAAGGGATAAAAGGTTATCCCTTTATCCTTTACTGTAAATGGAAACGAAACAGAAATGCAAAAGCAACAGAGAGCGAAAAGCAAAAAAAAGAGCCCGAAAATAGAAAAAGGAAAGGAAAAGGAGCAGAAAAAAATAGAATTTTCACCCTGAAACATCTAGGTAATGGTGCTAATCCATTATTTCAGTTTATTACGTGTATTTGAATATATTTTAAATATAAAAATTGGGATATTATACATCGTTTTAATAAGTTCAATTGATAGTTTCAAGGGTTAATTGGACCCCGATAATGGAATTGATTATATATTTATACTCAGGGAATTATGGGCAACCAATAAATGTAATTTATTTAGAATTTGGTTATGTGACTTTGAACCCTGTACATAGGCCTGGCCTGCGCATGCGAATAGGGTATCAGCTTCCTAATCGGATTGCCCTAAGAAATAAGGAATGAAGCCTTTAGCCTTATGTGATATATTTTTCTGCTTATTGAACACAATGGGATCGTTTGGCAATGAATCCAAAGGACAAAGCGGTTGTTGAGTAGCTGTGTTAACTTTGGAACAAGGTAAGTGTTTGCATCCATTTCTTTGGAGGCCCTTGGCCTTGTAGATATTCTACCACATGTTCCTTACGTGTGTAGCTTCCGATAGGCGTACTCATTACGCCTTAGCTTTGAATTTACATCGTATATTATATGTTATGCCCTGTTGTTGGTATTGCATTGAGCATATGAACATTGCACTCTGGTTTTGAGCATTGCATATACTTCCCGGTAATCGATGAGAGTCCCGAGCCGGTGAAGGGTCATTATTGCATATACTTCCCGGTATCGATGAGAGTCCCGAGCCGGTGAAGGGTCATCATTGCATAAACTTCCCGGTAATAGATGAGAGTCCCGAGCCGGTGAAGGGTCATCATTGCATATACTTCCCAGTAATCGATGAGAGTCCTGAGCTGGTGAAGGGTCATCATTGCTTATACTTTCTGGCAATCGATGACAGTCCCAAGCCGGTGAAGGGTCATTATTGCATATATCTCCTGGTAGACTATGAGTGTCCCGCACCGGAGATAGGTATCAGGCATATGTGACTGCATTGCATCGTAACACATTCATCCCATCTGATTGCACCGCATGCTGACTATTATGTGTATTGTGCTGTGTTTTATGTATGCGGTATGTATACCATGTTGTGGACATATCTCAGTTTTCCTATATATTTTTGGCTCGTATCCTGGGTTTCACGCCGCGACAGTATAAATATATGGATCGGGTTGCACGCCGCAACAGTATTGATATATGGATCGGGTTTCATGCCGCAACAGTATAGATATATGGATCGAGTTTCACGCTGCGACAGCATAAATATATTGATCGGGTTGCACGCTGCAACAGTATAAATATATGGATCGGGTTGCACGCCGTGACAGTATAAATATATGGATCGGGTTGCACGCCGCGACAGTATAAATATATGGATCGGGTTTCAAGCAACAGTATAGATATATGGATCGAGTTTCACGCTGCGACAGTATAAATATATTGATCGGGTTGCACGCCGCAACAGTATAAATATATGGATCGGGTTGCACGCCGTGACAGTATAAATATATGGATCGGGTTGCACGCCGCGACAGTATAAATATATGGATCGGGTTGCATGCCGCCACAGTATAAATATATGGATCGGGTTGCACGCCGTGACAGTATAAATATATGGATAGGGTTGCACGCCGCCACAGTATAAATATATGGATCGGGTTGCACGCGCAACAGTATAAATATATGGATCGGGTTGCACGCCGCGACGGTGTAAATATTGTCGCACCCCGTTTTTCCGAAGCTCGGATCGAGTTCAAAAGGTTGGGTTTGACTGGGTGACTCGGTTGAGTCAAAATTGGAGTCGCCACCTAATAAATTTGTATAACAGGCGTATCAGGTCACCTAAATATTCTAAGTGTCTAAAGTTAACTCCGGGTTGGTCGGACTAACAAAGATTCTAAGGTAAGAAGCCCTTATGACTCGGGAAGAAGGTATTAGGCACTTCCCGAGTCCCACTAAAATTGGTTCCCGACCGAGTTTAAAATTTTGGGATATTGACTAAGCATGTGAGCAAGATTTTTAAAGGGAATTTTAAATGGTTCTCAAGGTTAAACGTGAACACAAATTATAATAATGGCTAGGAATATAAATGGGATTTAAACAATTCAAATTAATGAAAACGGGGCCAGAAGTCAAAGGCAAGCACTAAACAGAATATGCTGCGCAAATGAAAACGAACAAAACATTCCAGCATATATTAACATTCTGAACCTTGCACTCCCAGTCCAAGCCCACTAGCTGATTTCGAATATAGCCCCACAGATGCAATATCTTGACTTTTAGCGAAAATAAAAGTGTAGCAATGTCCATTATTCAAAGTATTCCCACAAATGAATTTTGATGACAAAAACAGTAACGTAAAAATATTTTTTCGAACATAATTTCCCAAAATACACAATAACTTAAACGGAAAGGGGCAAAAATAGAGATTATTGTGTATAAGGAATGTTAGTTGTCTTTTGAAGGTATTTTGACATTAATTGTCAAGTACCGTTTCATAGACAACTATTGCTTTTGAGGTCGCGCAAAAGAAAATATATACGTATATAAGTAGGAAGGTTTTGATAAAAAGATAAACACACAAAATAGGTTGAATGCATATAAAGGCACACGCACATAAATATATATTATCAATATAGTTGAGTTTTTCAAAAAGATGACTTCATGCAATACATGTTAGGTGATCTAAGTAGTTTGCAATTTATAAAGAAAGATGTACATGTACAAATATAGATGTATTTAAATTATATAGCTCGACCCCGAAAGCATATACCTTCTTCCTTATACACTATTAATGAGTGTAAAGGAAGTATATTAGCTCTTCTTTTTTTTAAAAAAAGGATAGGCTTTAAATTTTGCAAGAACATTGGCCTGAACTAAAATTAGCCCGTGTTCAGTTTCTGCAAAGACAAGAATCAGTTGGATAAAATTGTGAAAAATAACCTTTGTTAAAATCGCTTTGCAAAAACAGCCATCTGCTTCAAAAAATCAGATTAGAGGCTTATATTATTTTGGAAATAAATATGTTTAATGGTCAGACACCACGTTTTGCAGAAATGAACCTCAATTGAGGCTGTGTTGCGAAAATAGCCTCTGTTTAAATAAAAATCAAAAAATTCCATCCCTATGCAGCGAAATAAGCCCTGCTCAGCAAAACCAGAATTTAAACATTCTAAACAACACCTGTTATGCGACTTGGTTACTTTTAAACATCAATTTCAACTTCAAGCATATAAGCCAACCAAAGATTTCACCATGAATGACTAAGAAAAAAGGTAAAATAAGGCCCCTGTTTAGCCTCGAATACATACAGCCCTGTGAAAGTTTTGTTAACACCTCATGGTGTCTACGCAAAGTCATAAATACAAAACATGATTTCAATGATCATAAGCTACAACTGCACTTAAAAGAAAAAATAAGGGAGAGACAGAAAAGTCGGGCCTTCGTCCCTTCAACTTCATCATTCTACTATTTAAAGTTCTTCATGGAATCAATAGCCAATTGCAGGAAGATTAGTACGAGGTGTGACCTCTACGGGTCACATTACCATGTCTAAAAACCTGTGAAAAGACCTTTGGTATAACCTTAATGGCTATCCATAATACTCTTAGCAACAGATGAAGTGAAGAAGAGATGTAAAGTGTAAACTCAATGATTTCAATCTGAATGAACAAATAAGAAGCAGCAGAGAGCTTTTTCTTGTGAGAAGAAAGAATATTCTGTTTTCCTGAGTTTTTTCCACGTCTGTAACAAGGGAAAGGCTGCCCCTTTTATAGTTTTAGGTTAGGTCTGTTAGAATTTGAACTCCTTTCTAGTAAAGGAAAAGAATTATATTTAGAACAACTATATGGAAAAAATAAAGTAATTGGCAATCAACTTTTATTTCCTGTTAAAAGAATTAATTTGCAGATTTCCAAGAATAAATCAATCCCTTAAAAATTTCGAATATACAGACCTTTTAATAGCTTGAATAAAGGTCAATCCGTACCATATATACAATGTTCACATCTATGCTTGCAATGAAATAAATCCATATATATATATATATATATATATATATATATATATATATATATATATATATATATATATATATATATATATATATATATATATATATATATATATATATATATATATATATATATATTCAGAATATTATCACTCTTCAAATATACTTCAAATATACTTGATTTCCTCAAATTAGAAATCAGTCAAAGCAATCCTATCCTCAATTATACATATACGTTAAAATTTTATGAAGTGCAAGATCCATAATTCAAAGAGTCAAAACAACATTCACATATATATTTTCATTAAAAGAAAGTCTATCAAATCAGCCTTTATTTCTTTTCTATTCGAAATTTAGAACATGTGTAGACTTATACTTAACAGAACTGAATCGAGAATTTAATACTAACGCATCAAGCAGGCAGGCGTTTATATATTCAAAATAAAATTGAAAACATGGAACAACTTTTATTCCTTTACTTTCTGATTTTAAGAGCTAATTTTGGCTACTATTAGGAACAGCTATGTCGTCTAAACTTTGCCTTTAGGCATCGATTCAAGGTGAAGAAAAACTAGCGAAGCAAACATGAATCTCATGAATAAAACACGGCACCAACCAGTCATAACATGCTTCAAACAATAATAATAATTAAAAAAAAATGTAAAAAGAAGAGACATTACCCCATTTTGCGTTCGGGTCGGGTCGGATCTGCTTGACCCGCTTGTTTGAACTTTTAATTTTGCCGTGTTTATGTGTAGACGATGATTTCACGATTCTTGCTATGACTAATTCGGATTTGTCATGATATGCTTGATTTTGTCTTGATACGCTTGATTTCTCTTGTTTCCTTGTTGAGCCGAGAAGGAGAGAGAGACGCGGCGTGAGCGGTGGAGAAATGATGGTGCCGTGGTGGAGTCTAGGTGGAGAATGCATTTGGACGGGTTTTAGGGCGCGGGGGGAGAGAGGGAGAGGGACTGGCGGCTGAATTTGGGAGATTGTAAAAGGGGAAATGGGTGTTAGGGTTTATTTTGGTGAGGGGAGTGTTTGGTTAAAGGGGAAAAATGAGAAAAATGAAGTGGGGCTGACGTGGACGCGTGGTTGGCCAAAAATGCGCCATGTAGGCGGGTGTGCGCTGATGTGTGTGCGTGTGGGTCCTAGAGAAAGTGATGTGTATATGTAGTATATGTCTTAAATATATATATAGGTGTATATATGCTGTATATTTCGGGTATATGGGAGTATATTTGGTCAATAATTAGCTTAAAAATGCTAGTAAATAAGAGAAAAAATTAATAAAAATATAAGGAATAATATTATAGACTTAGAAAAAATAATAATTGACTTAAAATAATTATAAATAAATTTAGGTAATGTTAATTGAATGCAAATAATCGTAAAATGGATATTCAAGTATATAAATTGCATAAATAGTTACAAAATCGTGCAAGTACTTTGAAAACGACTCAAATGACGTATTTATGTGATATAATCTCATTGAGATACGTATATATATAGATAGGACGTTAGCAATATGGATAAATGCATGATAATTGACGCAGTTCTGTCTAAAATATTAAAATTTCATTTTCAAGGTTTTGTATGATAAAATTGTAAAATAGGAGGGACAAAATTGGGTGTCAACAGCTGCCCCTCTTTGCCCGGGGATGATGAAAGAGTCTTCGGGCAAAGATGTTGACAGTGCGGCCAATTTTATCACGACGGGGGGGCAAAATGCTGGACAGAAAAAATAAGGGTTTTGGGGTGTTTTGGCTGAACTCTGGTCTCTGAATTGTCTGCATATCTCGGGTTGCACGAGAATCAGACCGTGTGATGTTCTAGAATGGCATGTCGCCTGTGTGAGATGTATATAACGCACGATTTAGGTGTCAATGCAAAGTTTTAAATTGGGGTGTGCTTTGAAATTTGATGACATATTGAGGAGTAAGCACGATAAATTTGCACGATTCAGATAAATGGGCACGATTAGGCACGAAAACATGCACGATTCACACAAGGTAAGTACAAATTGGACAGAATACAAACTGACTTCCTAATGAAAGAGGCAGATTACTTGTTTGCACATGAGAGGTTTTAGATTTGAGCGGAGAACAAATAATTTGATGAAGTGGTAAAAGCATAATCGAAAGGACTAAGCTTTTCGAATGGAGTTTTAAAATGGTGTATAATACGTATTAGAAATTTTGTGATTGCACAATTTCATTATAGGGAAATGATTTTGAAAGCAAGTGTGAAAGAGTGAGGAAAGGCTCAAAGGGATTGCTGGAAAGTCGAAGAGTGTCTTGTGGTGTTGCCCCATATGTTGTCGTGTTTGTTGTTGTAATTACTATTTGTGCCTGCACTCAAAGAAAGATATGTGAGTTTTGGGGAAAGGGGAACGGTTGATTTGTGTATCCTCCTCATTGTTGCATCTTGGGCTTGTGGATATCGATTCTACAATGAATTTTGAGGGAACCTCAAAATTCTGCCCCAGTGTCGTCTTGCATCTTTTGGAATTTTTGAGGGGATCCTCAAAAATTCTGCCCCAGTTTATTGCCTTTAAAATATCACCTTACTGTAAATAGTGCCTGCAAAACAAAATACATGTATGTCCAATTCTAAGGCGGACAAGCCTAATAACAGTGCCTGCAAAATAAAATATATATGTATATATCCAATTATAAGGCAGATGGGCCTATTATAGTAGTGCCTGCAAAACAGAATATATGTGATGTCCTACTCTAAGGCGGACAGGCCTAATAGTCATATTCTAAGCCTGATGGGGCTCACCGTCATATTTTAAGCCTGACGAGGCTAGTCGTCATATTTTAAGCCTGACGAGGCTATTCGTCATATTTTAAGCCTGACGTGGCTAGTCCTATTGTAGTGGTGCCTGCAAAATAAAATATATGAGTTTGTCCTATTTTAAGCCGGATAAGGCTGATTATAGTAGTGCCTGCAAAACAGAAAGAATGAGTATGTCTAATTCTAAGGCGGACAGGCCTAATAGTCATATTCTAAGCCTGACGGGGCTCATCGTCATATTTTAAGCCTGACGAGGCTAATCGTCATATTTTAAGCCTGACGTGGCTAGTCGTCATATTTTAAGCCTGACGAGGCTAGTCGTCATATTTTAAGCCTGACGTGGTTATTCGTCATATAATAAGTCTGTCATATTTTAAGCCTGACGGGGCTAGTCGTCATATTTTAAGCCTGACGAGGCTAGTCGTCATATTTTAAGCCTGACGGGGCTAATCGTCATATTTTAAGCCTGACGAGGCTATTTGTCATATCATAAGCCTGTCATATTTTAAGCCTGACGGGGCTAGTCGTCATATTTTAAGCCTGACGAGGCTATTCGTCATATTGTAAGCCTGTCATATTTTAAGCCTGACGGGGCTAGTCGTCATATTTTAAGCCTGACGAGGCTATTTGTCATATCATAAGCCTGTCATATTTTAAGCCTGACGGGGCTAGTCGTCATATTTTAAGCCTGACGAGGCCATTCGTCATATCATAAGCCTGTCATATTTTAAGCCTGACGGGGCTAGTCGTCATATTTTAAGCCTGACGAGGCTAGTCGGCATATTTTAAGCCTGACGAGGCTAATCGTCATATTTTAAGCCTGACGAGGCTAGTCGTCATATTTTAAGCCTGACGTGGCTAGTCGTCACATTTTAAGCCTGTCATATTTTAAGCCTGACGGGGCTAGTCGTCATATTTTAAGCCTGACGAGGCTATTTGTCATATTGTAAGCCTGTCATATTTTAAGCCTGACGGGGCTAGTCGTCATATTTTAAGCCTGACGTGGCTAATCGTCATATTTTAAGCCTGACGGGGCTAAGCGTCGTATTAAAAGTGTCATGTCCAAAAGCTTGTAAGTGCATTCCTTTAATGCATGTCAGGTATTGGAACTGAAGTCATTCATTCTCAGATTGTTGTATTGCCTGCGAGTCTTGTATTTGTAAGAGAAGATCTGCTCTCAAAGAAAAAGTTGTTAATTTAAAACAAAGTAGTTGCCTTGCATTGAACACCCGAGTGTCGGCTCGAATCTGCATTTGTCCTTTGATGTGATATCTTGAAAATCTTTATTACCCAATTGATCATGCGGATACTTCTTCCATTTTAGGTTATAAACCTTTGGGTGAGTGTATTGGATTAGGAGGTTGTCCCAAAAGTTGTGCTTATCTTTGCTAAGAGAGAAATGAGAATTTTATTATAATGAAACCTTGCCCAAGTAGGCTGCTTACGTATCTTGTCAATACAATAATCAAGTCATACGTAGTTCAGATACAAAGTAGGGATAAAGGGCAAAAGAGCAGTCAGATGCAGAGATGGTAGATTTTGCACGGTGATGGATTGCCTTCATGTGTTGCGCTTTCTCTTCAAATGCCTCGGAGCTATCTTCGATGGATTGCCTTGAACATAGATTGTATTTGCAGCTTGAGATTTGGAATTGTCATTTGGTGGTTCTTGTTGTACCGTTATCTTGCCTTTTTCAATCAAGTTCTGAATTTTATGTTTCAGTGCTGGACATTCTTCAGTGTCATGACCTTGAATGTTCGAATGATATGCGCAAGTCTTTGATGGATCAAAATTCGAACGAGGAACCCATCCATTTCTCGGCTGCAATATCCCTTGATCCCTCAGTCTTTCAAAGATGTTTGTCAGAGATTCAGCTAGAGGAGTAAATGTGCGAATCTTCCTCTTTTTGGTCTGGTGACGACTGCGTTGAGCCTGATTGGGTTGTGGCTGAAAACCCTGATAGTGGGGAGGTTGTCTAGTGTGTAAGTTAGGAGTATCATGAAATTGTAGATTCCGTTGATTCTGCTTGTACGGTGGTTGGTGCCCAATTATGGCGACTAATGTGTTGTCCTCTTCATTACTTCGCAAATTCTCACGTGCCTCGGGTTGAAAATGTTGATTAACATAGTGCACTGTTGAACTTCCAATGACCTTCCCTTCTTGAATGCCAATTTCGAGTTCTTTTATTATCCGAATCAGACTAGGAAAGTCGTGTGCCTGAACGCCGAGCAATTTCTCATAGTAAATCCCCTCTTGGATTTGGACGAAAGTTGAAACTAACTCTTCTTCAGGTAAAGGAGGGTGTATCTTGGAAGCTTCGATTCTCCATCGGGTAGCATATTCTTCAAAAGACTCGTGTTGCATTATTTTGACTTTGTACATCTCATATAGGTGCACATCCTTTCGGACGTTGAACTTGTATTGCTCCACAAAATCTTGGGCCATATCTTCCCAAGTGTGCCATTTTCTGAAGTCTTGTTTGGTGTACCAAGTGAGTGCTAGCCCAGATAAACTTTGGATGAACAATTGCATCCTGATGGCCTCGATGTGCCCAACCCCAATTAATCTATTGCGGTAATCTTTCAAATGATAGAAGGGGTTTCCCTTTCCGTCGAAAGTGCTGAATTTTGGAATTTTGTATCCATGCGGTAGCTCAACGTATGGATGTAGACACAAATCCTTATACCTCAGACTTTGAATATTCCTTAAACTCATCTCTTCTTTCACAACCATTTCTAGATTATGGAGCTTTTCATTTAAACCCTCATGTTCATTTGGCTGGATTTCTTTTCTGTGCTTCTTATGTGGGTATACCGCCAGCTGACTCCGCTTGTCCCTTGCCACAATTTGCATAGTAGTAGGATCAGGATTGTCAGATTTGTCTGAAATGTCCTGTTGAGCCTTGTTTTTCTCGACGCCATATGTTTGAGGTTCTGAAGACTTTGTTCCAAAAGTGAATATTTCAACTTCGCCTGTCATTTCAGCTTCTTCTTAATGCAGATTCTTTGCCAACTTCGGTGTTCAAATGCTAGGTAACCTTTAACAAAATGACAAAATATGCAAAACAGAATTAGTATATTATGGATTTTGAAACAAAATAGCACGTAAAGGTCATATATGCAGCTAAGAGGATGCCTAGAAGGCATATAATAGACTAATGCTTGAACTAGACACTATGACAAATGGTATAGAGATTATAAAGGATTGCTTGAGTGCTTTATGTAGCAGTCAAGACAAAGATTTTGGTTGATGAATCATTGATAAGGATGTTGCGGTGAAGTCAAGGGAAAGGTTGGACTTTAGGTGACCAAAAGGGAGGTCGGCTCTTGTCGAACACCAAAGACTTGGGTGCGATCACTGTTTCCTTTACAAATTTGTCTGTCGTGATCCATGCCTTTTCACAATCGTTAACCAACTGCTGTATTTCAAACTTTGCACCAGCTTTCCTTATTGGCAAAATAAAAATTTTATTATAAAGGGACCGAACCCGGTGTGGGCTGCCTACGTATCCTGCTACTGACAGGAATCAGGTCAAGCGTAGTTCAAAATACATAAAGAGAAAATCTTAGAAACATGTGCCATAAAGCTTGCTTAGAAAGTAAAATAAATGTCTCCAAAAATTATGCAACTTAGAAGCTCTCTTCTTGTATTTGGATGTCTGTCATTTAAACTGTTGCCTCTTTGTCCTAGTCATCTGCAATTGCTTCGTCATTAGCATTTTCAATCTTGATTTGCCCAGACTTGATCAGCCCTTCAATCTTCTCTTTAAAAGCAAAACATTTCTCAATATTATGCCCCAGCATGCCTGAATGGTAAACACATGACTTCTTCATATCTGCTTTCCACGGTTCCTTGTAACTTTTCCTTTCAATAGGGTGCACTATCCCTACATCTTTCAACTTTTCGTACAAACTTGCATATGATCCACCAATGGGAGGAAACTTGCGAGGAGCATCACGAGAGCAATTCTTAGTGTTGTTTATTGGATTCTGATAAGAAACTGGGTTAACTGACTGTGAGGAAACTTCAACTGTTGGCATGAAGGTCAGAGGTTGGCACCACATAAGTTGAGGTTTTCCCTTTGGCACTTCGACTACCTTGCCATTTTCCACTAAACTCTGAATCTCCTTCCTCAGAGCGGTGCATTCGTTGGTGTCATGACCTGGTATGTTAGAGTGAAATGCACAATGTTTGCTTGAATCGAAGTAAGGTGGTAGTGGGGTAAAGACTTCTCCACGTTGCAGCTGCAACATCCCGATAGACTTAAGTTTCTCAAATATGACGACAAGTGGTTGATGAAAATGAATGATGGTTTGGTTATTGAGAGATAATGGAATATGACTTGGGGTTTTGGCAATGGTAGCTTTCCCTTTCTTTGCATCGTTCATATCCTTAGATTGTGCTTCAGTCAAATTGTTACCTAAGAACTTCTTAGAAATCGGTTCTATAACACTTTTCCTTTTCAACAAGCTATTGCATGTACGGTGGTTGCCATAGGATTTATATCGGTCAATAAAGGCTTTGACCAGGTCACTCCAAGAAGTCCATTTGCTTGTGTCTTGCCCTATGTACCAAATCAATGCTGACCCTGTAAGTGTCTTAACAAACAATTTCATCTTGAGTTCATCGTCGTGTTCCATACTTTCTAGTTGGTGCAGATATGCTCCCAAATGTACGTAAGGATTTTTAGTTCCATCATACAACGGAAGTTTTGTCACCATGCTGATATCCGATTGTTTTGCGTAAATCTTTGCAACATTTGGTAGGTTCTCCTCACTTCCCACCTCCTGATTGCCTCCTGCTTGTCAATTTTCTGCTCCATGCGCATAATACTTGCCGCAACAACCCCCTCCTGTTTTGACAAATCACCAATAAGTGCACTCTGCTTAGCCATGTCTTCTATTTTGGTGTTCAACTCGAGCCGACCTTTTGGAAAGGAAGTCTTTGAGTTAGGAAATAATTAGAATGTGCAAAAGATCAGAAAAGTAGGGTTATATGCATTGGAGAGATATTGAACTTGGGGAAAAGATTCATTCAGGTAGAGAGAGAGAGGGAGAAAGAGCAACAAACGAGTTCATGCAATGCACACATATCAAGTAACAAAGGCATCCTATAATGCGAAAAACTATTTTACGCACGATGATTTTGAAAAGCGCTTTGTGCCGCATGTCTCATTTCATTTGCTAACAAAATAGGGAGCCTAAGAGATAATATTGCATTTATTGGATCTTATCACATTGGATGATGATGAAATAGTGTAAAAAACGGAAAAGACTAAATATTGCTAGGAAATTAGATCATGGCCAAATAAACATCTTTCATGCTGATCCATCCCCAAAAGATTCTTCTTCTTCTTCAGATGAGTCTTCCTCCGCCGAACTTGCCCCTGATGAATCTCCTTGGAAGATGATATTATCTGCATCAGTTAAGAGCCGGGATATGTCAAATGTGAAGTTTTTCAACATTTCCCAAGCCTTCCTTCCTTTCTCTTCTATTCCTTTGTCAGTCACAGAGTTCATTCCTTCGCTAGCCCATACACCGATGGACTCTATACGTTTTGTCAGGAGCTTTGCCTTATTGCGCCATTTGTCTTTTTCTTTGTTCTTTGCTTCGACCAAACTTTACTTCTTCACTATTTTCTCTCGTGCCTTTGCCAGTTGTTTGTGTAGCCTCTTGCACTCAGATTCTAATTCATCAGCATTTCTTTTCCTTTTTCTTGTTGCTCTTGGTTGAACTGCCTTTGCTATGTCTTTCCTTAGCCAGTCTGGATAATCTTCATCATAGCTTGCATCAAATCTGTCTCGTCCAATAGTCTCAAATCCCATTTGTTGCCTTTCTTTCCAAAGTTCTAATATCTTGTATTTGAATGGTATCACTCCTCCAGAAATATCTGCTTTGAAACTTCTGATGTCTGCAATTTGGGGTACAATCTGCTTTCTCCCCGCTTGTCTAAGTGTCCTTAAAGGAGTGTATGGGTAAACTCCTCTAAAGCCCACTAAGATGAGAAATGAGTCTCTTTCGGATCGTATGATTACTGTTGTGCTGGGAAAGTAATCAAACATCCATTGTATGTCTTCAGATGTCAACTGAGAAAGCCTGTGGTGCCAGCTTTCGGTAGTTGTTGGCCGTTCCCACTTTTCAAGAGAACTGTCCATGCGGGCGATATGTGTTAAGATGTAATTTTCTCTTGGTATGAAATGGAAGCCTTGGTCTGTGGAGTTCTTCTTGTGCAAATGCTCCATCAACCAAATTTGTAGAAGCAAATTGCAACCTTCGAAAAAGCTAGCGCCCTTCTTGCATCTTTCTAAAGCTCGATACATCTCTGCAACAATCATCGGTACCAAAGTGTATTTCTTGATAGAGTACTTGAGTAGGGCGTCGGCAATTGATACCATGCCAACATCAACTCGTCCTTTGTGTTCTGGAAAAACGACAGTTCCTAAAAAGCTGGTGACAAACGCAAGTACCCTCCGCTCTTGCCAATCTGCCTGGTTAATGTTGAAATAGTCTTTGGCTTCTTGAAATGCTTCTCCATACCCAAATTTGATGTAGAGGGAAGTCAGAGAAATTCCCGACTGCCTTATACTGTCTGTGCATAACTCGGGCTTAAACCCTACCATTTCGAAGAACTCCTCGGGTGCAATGTTCTTAGGCATCAAGACTTCTTCACTTTCAAATGGTAATTGGGTTAACCCGCCTATTTCTTCCAGTAATGGTGTCAACTCTACGCTCCCAAAGTGAAAAATTGCTCGGTCCGCATCCCAATAGTGTACGGCTGCTTCTACTATCCTTTTTATTGCCGTGTGCTCTACTAGTGAAATCAGGTTCCCCAACACTACTTTAACTCGGTCGTGTTGATCTATGCTTAAGTTTTCCCACCAATCTCTTAGCAACTGAGGGACTTCAACGACCATGTCAAATGTTCTATTGGCCATGATCTTTTGGAAAAGGTGAAGGAAGGAAGGAATATGCCTAAATTTTGGTTGTAAGCAAATGATTAACGTGTGGCACGAGCTTTTGAAAACAATACAACAGAGGATATGAGGAGATGTGGCGTTGTGAGTTGAGAACCTTTTAGACACTTTAGAAGGAAAATGTTAATGGACTTTCAACAAACCACGGATGACAAGTTTTTATATAATGCTTAAAGGATAAACGTGCCTTATGTGTCATCCTGTCTATCAAACGGTTATTTCTGCTTCAAATTGGGCCTTTAATGCCTTTCGGTTACCTTTTACGCGTTTGAATAGCATTGAATACAGAATAATTCCGACCGCTTAGGAATAAACAGTCGTTTCTGATTCAGTTTCGGCTTTGATGCCTCTTGGGTAACCTTTGTGCCTTCGAATGGCATTGAATGCAGAATAATTCCAATAAACGGTCTACATTTGCATGTTCAATCCTTTAAGTAAATGCAAATAAATCATGTCTAACGCTCTTTGGGGGTTAAAAACCCGTCCAGATTGTTTGAACAAGTTGGCCTATCAGACTTGAAAACGAGTCGGCTAAATGATATGTCATGACGCATGATTCCTAGCATTGCTACTAAAGAATGGAGTTAGCTAGACCGAGTTTTATTATCTTCCCAAGCGGACAACTCAGGAGCGGGAACGTCTTGGACCAAATAGGTTCCAAGTTGTTCCCCCTAAAAAGAGATTTTTTTTTTGTGAGGAAAGAGGTGGTCGTAACCACCGCACGATTTAGAAACTTGCCGGGAGTGGCGGAAGGTATGCATGATATGCACAAATTTAAAAAATGCATAAGTTTTTGAAAGAAATGCATATGTTTTGTAAAATGATGCACAGATATTGAAGTATTTCATGAAATGATTTTAAAAGGATAAGAACAAAATGAACGCGTTAGTTTCGAAAGATAGGATTAAAATAAACTAGGCAATATTAAAAATCACGAAAAAAGAAAAGATACAAATATTTTACCAACTTTTAAAGAGGGAAAGACGAATAAAACAAGTTAATTTTGAAAAATAGGCTAATAAAGTTAGGCGGTATATTTTCAAAAATGAGAAAAGAATTATGAAGTGAAACCTTTTTTTTAAAAAAAAGATTTAGCAAATTTATGGAAATGGTGCACATACAAATAAATTTTAAAAGGGAGAAACAAACAAGTTAATTTTGGAAAATAGGTTGAAATTTTCGAAAAAAAAAAAAGAAAAAGAATTATGAAATGAAAAAGATTTAGGAGATTCGAAAATAACTGAAGTTTAGGATATTATGAACTAGACAATATATGAACTGAAATTATTTTAAAAGAAAAAGATTGAGAAAATTCATGGAAGATTTGAAAACATTTGAAGTATAGGATGTGATGTAAGAAACTACCAAGAGTGGGTTTACTAGACAAGAACATGGTTCCCCCAGGCGACAACCAAGGGGTGGGAACGTTTGGAATTGTTGGTTGTACCACGGACCAACTTATCCCAACCGTCCCCCTTACAGGGTTTTTTAAGGTGGAATGACCGTGAGATCCACGTAATCGCTCGTGTGTGTGCAAAGTGTCGTTTCCAGAAGTGGAGGAGTATAAGTGAAGATGCCAATATTACAAAGACATTGCATATAAATAAAAAACAAACAAAAAAGAAAAAGAAAACAAGTTAGTAAAATAATAGACAAAATAACAAGCAAAAATAAAGCAATTAATTAAATGATATAAATATCCCAAAAATAAAACCCGTTGTGGTTAGGACTTTGAAATCCCCAGCAGAGTCGCCATTCTGTCGCACCCCGTTTTTCCGAAGCTCGGATCGAGTTCAAAAGGTTGGGTTTGACTGGGTGACTCGGTTGAGTCAAAATTGGAGTCGCCACCTAATAAATTTGTATAACAGGCGTATCAGGTCACCTAAATATTCTAAGTGTCTAAAGTTAACTCCGGGTTGGTCGGACTAACAAAGATTCTAAGGTAAGAAGCCCTTATGACTCGGGAATAAGGTATTAGGCACTTCCCGAGTCCCACTAAAATTGGTTCCCGACCGAGTTTAAAATTTTGGGATATTGACTAAGCATGTGAGCAAGATTTTTAAAGGGAATTTTAAATGGTTCTCAAGGTTAAACGTGAACACAAATTATAATAATGGCTAGGAATATAAATGGGATTTAAACAATTCAAATTAATGAAAACGGGGCCAGAAGTCAAAGGCAAGCACTAAACAGAATATGCTGCGCAAATGAAAACGAACAAAACATTCCAGCATATATTAACATTCTGAACCTTGCACTCCCAGTCCAAGCCCACTAGCTGATTTCGAATATAGCCCCACAGATGCAATATCTTGACTTTTAGCGAAAATAAAAGTGTAGCAACGTCCATTATTCAAAGTATTCCCACAAATGAATTTTGATGACAAAAACAGTAACGTAAAAATATTTTTTCGAACACAATTTCCCAAAATACACAATAACTTAAACGGAAAGGGGCAAAAATAGAGATTATTGTGTATAAGGAATGTTAGTTGTCTTTTGAAGGTATTTTGACATTAATTGTCAAGTACCGTTTCATAGACAACTATTGCTTTTGAGGTCGCGCAAAAGAAAATATATACGTATATAAGTAGGAAGGTTTTGATAAAAAGATAAACACACAAAATAGGTTGAATGCATATAAAGGCACACGCACATAAATATATATTATCAATATAGTTGAGTTTTTCAAAAAAATGACTTCATGCAATACATGTTAGGTGATCTAAGTAGTTTGCAATTTATAAAGAAAGATGTACATGTACAAATATAGATGTATTTAAATTGTATAGCTCGACCCCGAAAGCATATACCTTCTTCCTTATACACTATTAATGAGTGTAAAGGAAGTATATTAGCTCTTCTTTTTTTTAAAAAAAAGGATAGGCTTTAAATTTTGCAAGAACATTGGCCTGAACTAAAATTAGCCCGTGTTCAGTTTCTGCAAAGACAAGAATCAGTTGGATAAAATTGTGAAAAATAACCTTTGTTAAAATCGCTTTGCAAAAACAGCCATCTGCTTCAAAAAATCAGATTAGAGGCTTATATTATTTCGGAAATAAATATGTTTAATGGTCAGACACCACGTTTTGCAGAAATGAACCTCAATTGAGGCTGTGTTGCGAAAATAGCCTCTGTTTAAATAAAAATCAAAAAATTCCATCCCTATGCAGCGAAATAAGCCCTGCTCAGCAAAACCAGAAATTAAACATTCTAAACAACACCTGTTATGCGACTTGGTTACTTTTAAACATCAATTTCAACTTCAAGCATATAAGCCAACCAAAGATTTCACCATGAATGACGAAGAAAAAAGGTAAAATAAGGCCCCTGTTTAGCCTCGAATACATACAGCCCTGTGAAAGTTTTGTTAACACCTCATGGTGTCTACGCAAAGTCATAAATACAAAACATGATTTCAATGATCATAAGCTACAACTGCACTTAAAAGAAAAAATAAGAGAGAGACAGAAAAGTCGGGCCTTCGTCCCTTCAACTTCATCATTCTACTATTTAAAGTTCTTCATGGAATCAATAGCCAATTGCAAGAAGATTAGTACGAGGTGTGACCTCTACGGGTCACATTACCATGTCTAAAAACCTGTGAAAAGACCTTTGGTATAACCTTAATGGCTATCCATAATACTCTTAGCAACAGATGAAGTGAAGAAGAGATGTAAAGTGTAAACTCAATGATTTCAATCTGAATGAACAAATAAGAAGCAGCAGAGAGCTTTTTCTTGTGAGAAGAAAGAATATTCTGTTTTCCTGAGTTTTTTCCACGTCTGTAACAAGGGAAAGGCTGCCCCTTTTATAGTTTTAGGTTAGGTCTGTTAGAATTTGAACTCCTTTCTAGTAAAGGAAAAGAATTATATTTAGAACAACTATATGGAAAAAATAAAGTAATTGGCAATCAACTTTTATTTCCTGTTAAAAGAATTAATTTGCAGATTTCCAAGAATAAATCAATCCCTTAAATTTCGAATATACAGACCTTTTAATAGCTTGAATAAAGGTCAATCCGTACCATATATACAATGTTCACATCTATGCTTGCAATGAAATAAATCCATATATATATATATATATATATATATATATATATATATTCAGAATATTATCACTCTTCAAATATACTTCAAATATACTTGATTTCCTCAAATTAGAAATCAGTCAAAGCAATCCTATCCTCAATTATACATATACGTTAAAATTTTATGAAGTGCAAGATCCATAATTCAAAGAGTCAAAACAACATTCACATATATATTTTCATTAAAAGAAAGTCTATCAAATCAGCCTTTATTTCTTTTCTATTCGAAATTTAGAACATGTGTAGACTTATACTTAACAGAACTGAATCGAGAATTTAATACTAACGCATCAAGCAGGCAGGCGTTTATATATTCAAAATAAAATTGAAAACATGGAACAACTTTTATTCCTTTACTTTCTGATTTTAAGAGCTAATTTTGGCTACTATTAGGAACAGCTATGTCGTCTAAACTTTGCCTTTAGGCATCGATTCAAGGTGAAGAAAAACTAGCGAAGCAAACATGAATCTCATGAATAAAACACGGCACTAACCAGTCATAACATGCTTCAAACAGTAATAATAATAAAAAAAAAATGTAAAAAGAAGAGACATTACCCCATTTTGCGTTCGGGTCGGGTCGGATCTGCTTGACCCGCTTGTTTGAACTTTTAATTTTGCCGTGTTTATGTGTAGACGATGATTTCACGATTCTTGCTATGACTAATTCGGATTTGTCATGATATGCTTGATTTTGTCTTGATACGCTTGATTTCTCTTGTTTCCTTGTTGAGCCGAGAAGGAGAGAGAGACGCGGCGTGAGCGGTGGAGAAATGATGGTGCCGTGGTGGAGTCTAGGTGGAGAATGCATTTGGACGGGTTTTAGGGCGCGGGGGGAGAGAGGGAGAGGGACTGGCGGCTGAATTTGGGAGATTGTAAAAGGGGAAATGGGTGTTAGGGTTTATTTTGGTGAGGGGAGTGTTTGGTTAAAGGGGAAAAATGAGAAAAATGAAGTGGGGCTGACGTGGACGCGTGGTTGGCCAAAAATGCGCCATGTAGGCGGGTGTGCGCTGATGTGTGTGCGTGTGGGTCCTAGAGAAAGTGATGTGTATATGTAGTATATGTCTTAAATATATATATAGGTGTATATATGCTGTATATTTCGGGTATATGGGAGTATATTTGGTCAATAATTAGCTTAAAAATGCTAGTAAATAAGAGAAAAAATTAATAAAAATATAAGGAATAATATTATAGACTTAGAAAAAATAATAATTGACTTAAAATAATTATAAATAAATTTAGGTAATGTTAATTGAATGCAAATAATCGTAAAATGGATATTCAAGTATATAAATTGCATAAATAGTTACAAAATCGTGCAAGTACTTTGAAAACGACTCAAATGACGTATTTATGTGATATAATCTCATTGAGATACGTATATATATAGATAGGACGTTAGCAATATGGATAAATGCATGATAATTGACGCAGTTCTGTCTAAAATATTAAAATTGCATTTTCAAGGTTTTGTATGATAAAATTGTAAAATAGGAGGGACAAAATTGGGTGTCAACAAATATATGAATCGGGTTGCACACCGCGGCAGTATAAATATATGGATCGAGTTGTACGCCGCGAAAGTATAAATATATGGATGGGGTTGCACGCCGCGACGGTGTAAATATATGGACTGGGTTGCACGCCGCGACAGTATAAATATATGGATCGGGTTGCACCCCGCAACAGTATGTATTTCTGATTGTTGATATGTTCGGTATACTTAAAAACCTATATATTCTGTCTATCTTATGTCCCCAGTTATTTATGAGTTTATGATTCCATACGTGTTTCAAGTTATTATCTGGCTCTGCCTTTTTATAGTTTAAATAAGTTGGATTTGGTTTACCTATTTTTCTTCTCCTTGGTTAGCTATCCTATTCTTTGAGGTGGCTAGTCTGCCCCACTTATTGAGTCCTTTTGACTCACCCTTGTTTGTTGTTTGTTTTTTGTCTATCTATTTCTTTTCGGCAGGTTCACTCCAGGATTGAGTTCGCCACGTTGTGAAGGAGCGAAGCCAACCTCAGCTGTCAGGGTGAACCAGCTTGTATTCCAGATGGTCACCAGTTTTACGTTTATTATTTCAGTTGTATTTTGCTCCCTTCAGGAGGCGTATGTATTCTTTTGTATTCTTAGATGTCTACTCTGGATAGCCCTAAACCTAGTATGTAGGGTAGTTAGCTGTAATTTCTTTTGTACAGCTTAGAGGTATCAGTATATTTGTCACTTTTTTAAGTCCTGTTCTTATTTATGAGTTGGATTTATATTCATTTTCCTAATTCAGTTGTTAAGGGTTCATCCGATGGGGTCTAAGGGAGGATGTCGTGTGCCCGTACGACCTAGCTGAAAATTCGAGTCATGTCAGTTGGTATCAGAGCCCGGTTTAGAGTCTATCCAGACTAAGACAGTGTCTAGTAGAGTCTCACTGATGGGTACGTAGACGTCCGTACTTATCTACGATAGGCTATGATGGCAAT
The DNA here is from genome assembly GCA_037355625.1 of Petunia x hybrida. Lineage (NCBI taxonomy): Eukaryota > Viridiplantae > Streptophyta > Magnoliopsida > Solanales > Solanaceae > Petunia > Petunia x hybrida. The sequence continues at coordinate 1,534,320 of JBBBVM010000258.1, forward strand.
TAGGAAGTTTCACTTCCTTCTCTTCTGATCGTGCGTCGGTCTAGGATGTGAAAAGTATTTATGTTAATTCCTTCATGGTAATTGTGAACCCTCGTGCGACAAATCAACAAACGATAAGAGTTTAGGACGAAGTAATCTAGCCTGGGGCTAGAGCTACTCAAGCCCCGAGAGTTGTGGATCGTGCTGACGATCCAGTTGCGAAGCCCCAGCTGTACTATCTCGCGATGGGCAAGGGAGTCGGGCCTTGTGCTTCCCTTGGCTCTCTACGATGCTTTTACAAGAATCTTGGCGACGCAGATACAGAAAGAACCTATTATTAATTAGGCCGCTTATCAGGTTGCCGCAGATGCAGATGTTCGGTCTCAGAAAGCTCCTATTCCAATTCTTAATATTGCCCCAGTAAATTATGTTCCGGAGGCAGCATGTGTTGTGCCTCCAGTTATTCAGGCTGGTTATCTAGCCTGAGTAATGGCTCGGTCCGAGTGTCTGAAGATGCTGCATTATTCCACCCAATTAAATCTTGTGATGTTCTTAGGCCATGCATCAAATAATCCCTGTGTAAGTTTTTTTTTAAATAAAATAATGTAAGTATATCCTTTAGGCTCTCGGTTATCTCGAGCTGTATGGTGTTGATTATTCTGCCCTCCAATTTCAGGGGTCCAGCCTTGAATTGGTGCACCACTCTCTTATTAGCTAACTTGGTTCGATTTATCTTCTAGATCCGTGGAAAAGTTCCTTTCGCGCAGTGAACGAGATGAAAAGTATCGCCAATTTGAGTAGATTGGACAGAGAAGCCTGTCGGTTTCAGAATATGAGATTGAATTCTCTAGAATGGCTAGATATGCACTAGAATTAGTCCATGAACCTTCCGAGAAGGTTCGAAGATTTATTGGTGACCTTTCTCCTTCCTTGAGATCCTAGATGGCTCGAGAAATTGAGGTTGGGACTTTATTTGATGTTGTTGTTGATATTGCTCAGAGTTATTAGGCGTACCATAAGTTAGAGCGGGAAGAGTTAGAGTGGGAGAGCAAGAGATCCTACGGCCCTGGTGGGCACCATGGTACCTCATTGGGAGGTAAGAGTTCTGATTATTTTAGGAGGTCACCTGCCAGATTATCTCAGCTTGTAGAGCGTAATTCTCAAAGTGCGCTAGTAGTTCATCAAGATAGACTCAGTTTTCTCTTTGTAGCTATCAATAACCTGTCCAGTTTCCATTTTTGGCGAAAAAGGTGTTATCATTATCGTGAGTCTGGTTATCCTTTGAGGAGTTTTCCCTTACTCCGGCAAGTAGGCAGTCGTCCTTTCTCTCGCCATCAGGCACATGCACAGTTGCAGGGGATTTCATTTTAATCTTAATCATCAAGAGAAATGCCACCATCCAGTAGAGGTTGAGAGCATGGTGGTAGTGGTTCTTCGGAAGGTGATTATCAGGATAGTGGCTCAACTCAGCTGCAGAGGTAGTTCTATGAACTACCAGTCTGGCAAGATGTTTAGACATCCGATGTAGTAGACCCAAGGATTTCTTCTTCCCTTATATGTGAGTAAGATTAGATTCACCCAATCGATCGGGAAAATTGTTTGCCTTATCATGTTTCCATGGTTTCCTTGGATGTCGTCTATTAAGAATCAGTTGCAGTAGAAGGGTGAGCTTCTGGTATGATTTATTCCTGGCAATTATGAGACCCTACTAGTTTATCTGGTTTAAATGTGATGGGTGGTTAATGATGGGTGGTTAATTAGGAATCAATGGTTGTGATATTTTAACATTTTGGCAGTGGATGTGCAAGAGGAAGCAATTGGTGGTGTTCATATTTGGTGGTGGGTGTAGGGATGGTGATGAGGGGTTGAATGAGTTGTTTAGGGTGTTTAATTAAGAGTTACTTAGTGTATTGATATAGGTAATTAAATGGAAAAAATTATGAATGAAACAAGAAAAGGAAAAAGAGATAAGAAATTAATATTTAAAGGAATTCTGATGTGGCGATGAAGTGGTGTTGACTAGGCATGCGCGTGTAAAATACTAACTCCCCTGAGACTGGTATTATAAGTTTAAGGGTGGAATTAATATCATTTGGAAGCTATTAAGGGGGGTGAAGGGATGCCCGTAAAGATAAGATGGGAAAGTGGTAATCTGGGAAGTTTAGGGGGTAAGTAACCTATTCCGCCCTTTCGAAAATCCACCAAAAGGGTGGTTAATCAGGCAGTTTTCACGAATTTAAATTAAATAAATAACTTTGAGATTTTAAGAAAAAAATAGGATAAATAAATAAAGGGATAAATAATAAGCAAGTAAATAGATAAGTAAATAAATAAATAAATAATTTAAATAAATATATTATTTTGAAAGATGAATGGTGGTTTAACAGAGGTAAAACGTAATTGTATCTTTTTTATTGCACTCATTATTTAACAATGGTTGTTAACATTCGCAAATTAATTGACAGATTCTAAAGAAAATAAGTAATCACTTAGCAGCTTTAATAATAATTCTATCATACAAACTCCTAGTCCGGTTTTCAGAGATCCTAAACATGGATTCTAAAGGGACGGAAAAGAGGGAGTTTAGAAGATAGAACCCGGAATACAATTTAGCTGCAGCGCAGTACTTATTCACCCAATGAAAAGGCAGTTGCCCTGGATGCGAGTTTTACAAACTCATTTCCCAAGAATATTTTTATGTCAAAGAAAAGATGAGAAAAGGATTAGCATACGCAACTAATGATAGAAGATAAATGAACACAAAAAAGAAAATGACTTGCAAATCTAGAACAATGAAGAAAGAAGAGGATCCATAGTTAAACCATTTCATGACAAGCTATTAATCAGGCAAAGCAAACAAAAAAGAGACCAAGCTAAAGGGATTCAAGGAGAAGCCTATCTTGATAACTAAATACTGGAAAAATTGTCAAGGAAAAGCAGGAAAAACTCAAAGGGAAACAACCATGAATTCTTTAGAGTTACTGCAGACATCTTAAAAAGAACTGAACCTAATTCCCTAGTATCATAGCAGAACCATACTCTACTTTCAGCTTTAAACATAAGAAACTATAGCATATAATATATTTCCTTTTAACTGACCCAAGAACATGCATACAACCAGAACAAGAAACTGGACAATACACTAACACAAAATATTTTTTTAAGAAGAAATTAAACTTGAGAATAAACAAGACTGGATATAAGAAACTTAAGTCATGACAAGACTAGAATTGAAGCTACAGGGTGTTGCATAAACTTGAAAGATCTCGGGAAAACAACTCAGGTAGACATAATCCAGAAATGAACTAAGGGAAGAAACTAAAGGAAATACTAGGATCCAAAACACATAACAAGCAGATACTCCCATAGACAACATCACCCTCATAGCCTGCAGCACATCTGCATACTCCCTCAGAACCTGCAGCATATCTGATACTCCCTCAGAACCTGCAGCAAACCAGATAAGCCTAGGGATACCCAGCTTTCACACACGTACTCCTGACTTCCTACACTGCCTATAAACAAACTGAATCTCCTTTAAATACCTTTGCAAACCACCAAGACTACTTCTGAACATCTGCAACACTTCTGCAATACTCCTTAAACTCACAAATCTCCCATACCATAGCACATATACACAAACCTTCCAGATCCATCCTGAACTATTGCAGCACCCTAGACTCTCTACAAACCAACCTGCAAACCACCCGACCTCTAACACCCCCTATTCTTACAGAAAGCTACTAACTTTAGCTCAAAACAACTTTGTTGAAGCTTAATAAGTACTTTAAACTTTACACCATTTTCAGACTCATACTTAAATAGGAAAGCAACATAATACCAGAGTTGAACTATATTTACATACCATCAGTCGAATAGAAAACAGAACTAAGAAACTTAATGATAAGGAGAAGAGCATTACCTTTGAGCGGGAAGGAACTGAGGCGTAAAACTGAGAGATAACAACTCGAGCAAGATCGACGACTCGAAAAATGAAGAAAGCGATAAAACCAAATCCCAGAAAAATAGAAACAACCACACTATATTTACAAAGAAAAAAATTCAAAATTCTTTATGTATTCTATCTATATTCTACCATTTTTGTATGTATTTTCCTTTCCCAGAACCTCCAAAACTATTGAGAATAGGTTCAATATATACATGCGGCTTCTAAGGTTTAAACGGAGGGATTTAAAATTCATAATTACTTCAAATCGGACATTTTCGTTGTAGGATAAGGGAGTAAACTGTCCATTCTTGCCAAAAATTTTATAGTTTCAACCTTATACACAATAACTAGTCCGTTGGAGAGAAAATTAACGCCTCAGATTAACTCGCATATGAACTAACGATTAAGATGCGTCCAACGTACCTTTGTACGAAGAAGAAGACAAAAATGATAAGGATTTGTCGTTTGATTCAGGTTTATCTGCATTTTTTGGATCGAAATTGGAAGGGGTCGCGGGTCGAAGGTTTTGAATTGGGTGGGTCGCGAGTGGAATTTGGGAAAAAGACTGATTTTAGGGGGGTTTTTAGTAAATGGGGGGTTTTTGCATGGGTGGGATAGAATCTGGGCTGTGTATTACAATTTTTGCCCATTGTCCTTTAAAATCAATAATTTACTTTTAATTTTCAAAAATTGACCTTGTTTTAAAATAATTGGATATTGATTAAGCGTTTCGGGACAAAATTGGGTGTTAACACACTTCACCACAACGACATGAATCAAATATGGTAACTTCAAAGTACAAGTTTCCTTTATGTCTAAACACAAACATCTTTAGTTTTAAATCATGCCCCTCTACACAATTTTAGGACGCTTTCCAGTTGTTGACAATTTAAACGCACCACACACTTGTCCTCCCTTGGCACTTATGTGATCTGCCAGTTATAGAAGCACTTCAGAAGTGACTCCACTTTTGAGGAACAATGCCCTCGCTCCCAGCTCATAAGCATGCTTGAGGCCATGAAGTACGACCTCGTACTCTATTTCATTGTTTGTGATGAAATGGCATTTTATCACCTTTTGGATCATTTCACCTGCAGGGCTGACCAAAACGAGCCCAAGACCAGCTCCTTTGATGTTCGACGCCCCGTCCATAAAGATCATCCACGCCCTCAATGTCACACCATCTATAGCTTCCAATTCTCCCTCAACTTCGGGAATATGTTGGTACTGAAATTTGTTATGAAATCAACCAGCACCTGAGACTTTATGGTCGTACATGGCTGATAAATAATGTCGTGGTCACTCAGCTCGACCGCCTATTTTGGCAAACGCTCCAATAACTCTAGCTTATGCAAAATGCTCCTTAATGGGAGACTAGGCTCTTTTCTCCTCTCGTACAAGTACGACACTCAGTGCTACCTCTGAGACTGCCAATTACAATAAGAGTTGTTTCTCTCTCACGGTTCAGACAGTAATAAAGGGTTTGATAGATACTTCTTCATATCTCGAACCACCTATCGACAGTGCTTCGTCCACTCTAAAGAACTGATGACAACGCTTGGATGACCGAGATATGAATCTGCTCCGCGGAAATACGACTGTTGAGCCTCTTTACTTTGGACTCACTTTTGAGCACCTCTGGTATCCCCATGATTGTCTTTATTTTAATCGGGTTTCCCTCGATCCCTCAGTTTGAATGATAAAGCCCAAGAATATTTCTAATGATACTCCAAAAGCACATTTTTCTATGTTAAGCTTCATACTGAATTTTTCCAAGATGTCAAATACAATCTCAAGTATCCAACATGATCCTTTGAGATCTCAGATTCACCTGCATTTTAGTTGATGTATACCTCCATCATTTTTCCAATTTGATCCTTAATCATTAAGTTGACCAATAGCTGGTAGGTGGTCCCAACATTCTTAAGACCGAATGAAATTACTAAAATTGAGCATCTTATGCCCCGCTGTCAAGTCGATAAGTTGATCAATGTTTGGCAAGGGGAAAGAATCCTTCAGGCACGCTTTATTCAAGTCAGTAAAATCGGCACACATTCTCTACTTTCTAATTTTCTTTGGAACTACCACCACGTTAGATATCCGAGTGGATCCATTATTCAAACAGTTTTCAACCTCTTCGTAGACTGCCTAATTCTTCTCGCAACTAATTGTTTGTTTCTTTTGTCTGATGGTCTTGTAGCATATAGCATCATTTAGCTTGTGTATGATCACCTCGATAGGAATGCAAACGAAGTTAGTTGTCCAAGACCGAAGGAAGTTGGCAAACTCGCCTCGGGCTTTGACCGTTATTTTTGAACACACATAAAATATCTTCTCGGGAGTGCTTTCATCAAAGACTAAAACATCCAACTTATCAACAAATGGCTTTCGAGACATCCCCTTTGTCAGGATCACATATGATGTCCAGCGTTTCAGGGGGGGCCACCCTTTTTGGCTCTTCTTCTTCGATGGCGGTGTCAAATATAGAGGTTTCTTTATTTTCAGTAACCATTGCTTAGCTTCTGCTCTCGCCGCACTTGAGATAGCTGTCGTATAACACTTCCTTGACATCCTCTATTCTCTTTCAGTTTCTTTTATCCCCCACTTAGTCAGGTACTTAACCACCTGATAGAGTGTCAAGGGTATTGCTTCCATCTCGTGTATACAAGATATGGCATGCCAGTACTTGGAATGATGTATGGTTAATCACCTCGGGCATGTAGACTGGCAAGACAAATTCACTAACCTTTTTCTAGAATTCTTGAAGCTGGATAGTGTGTATGAGCTTGGGATTATCTGGTCTGGCAGCTTCATGGCTTGCACTACTACTTGTCTGATAATATTTATAGCGCACTCGCCGTAAATGGAAATGCATTATACCTCTGAATCCCCTATTCTCAAGGAGACAATAAAAGCGTCGTAGCGTAGGAAGAGAAGTTCATCTATATCTTCTCCATCATACAGTACCATATCACCTGTGGGACCTCTTCCTACCGTCCTTACTAACTTGGCAAACCATTATGCTTTTACACATCCCTTCGAGATTCCAAAACCACCATATATTATGTTGATAGACCTAATGACCTTTGACGGCGCCATTAGTTACTCCGCTTCCCTACCTGCGTGTACGTTTGCTTTCCCTAATATGATAGAAATTTCTTGAGATGAACCACATTGAGGAGATGGGCTAACTAGAGCATGAGGGTCCTGCAATTAGCGGTATCGTGGACGCGGTCATTAGTAGAATTCACAATAAACTAATAGATCTTTGTTGATTGAGTCGGTCTTCCTATCCTTAGGCCAATGGACCTGTTGTCCTAATTTCTTGAAGTGATTCTTAACTAAGTCGACCATGTCCACGCGAAGGCTGAGATCTCTGAACCTTCTAGGCTTAGGTGTTCTTGCAGAGCACAAAGATCCTCTATTCCAGCGGGAGTTTCACCTTTGGGCATCATCGTGCCTCGAGGTCTCTAAACATGAATCTCTCCTGCTTTTCGACATGCGGTAATCAGAGGTATCGTCGTTGGATTCATGCTTACATGATCTACTCTCATTTCTTTCGAATGTCCTCAACGAGTAGTACACTTAATTCCATGTTTTTGTCGTGTGCTCTTGCAAACTCTTCTGCAACTCTCGAATAGTTGTCGAGCCTCTAGATTTCATAATTTTAGCGAAAGCCACAATCGTGATGTTGTCCGACACTGGAGGGAGTGTCATCCGCTCTTTTTGAAACTTTTCTAGGTTATCTTTGAGCAACTTTCCATCTTTTGCCTAATCTCAGAGATATCTTCGATTTGTTTCTCATTTTTCTATACAGCGGAATACACCTTGACAAACAAGTCCTGCATCTGAGTAAATTATTCAATGGTCACTATGGGTAGTTTAGTGTACCAGGTCTTTTCCCAATTCGTTAGGGGGCGCCAAATTGTTTTACCAGGACAGACTAGATTTCTTCCTTTGTTAGGTCGTTGCTCTTAACCTCCATCATGTAGGCTGCTATATGATCATTTAGATCTTTCATGTCGTCGTACTTGATCCATTTTGTCACTTTGTTCATTAAGTTGACGGACAACAGAAAGTAGACAATGATGCTACTAGAGCAGTGGTGTCCGAACTCCCTAGCATTGTGCTACAATTGGTCCGTCGTGCCACAGAATTTGGTGTGTCACCTGTGGGCCTAGATTCCTCGAGAGATTCTCGTGGCGATGATGTCTTGCTAAGTGCATCTTTGAGATGTTTAGACAATATTTCGACCATCAACTTTGGGAGACACTCTTGCGCCTTAAGGATCTTCTCTAGTACCTTCTCCAATCCGTTCCTGGACTCCGCCTTACTTTTTCCCTTGGCGGGATCTCTCTCCAATGACTAGAACTCCGAGTCGTTGTGGCTAGCATCTTCCATCAGGTCTACATCTCTCCCATTAGGGTCTGCTTCACTCTCCTTAGGGTTCAGAGCCGCGTTATTTATTCCTTAAACCTACGTGATAGGAAAACCAATTGAATTTGTATTTAAGGCAAAAACAATAATGAGATATCGAAGAAACAATAGTAAGGTAAGAGTTGTATTCCTTGCATGAATATTTCAATGAGGCAATTGGGGTATTTATAGGCTAACTTTACCCCAATCACGGTTCTAATACAAAGTTATTCGTAGAGTTCATGGCCCATTCCATAAGGAAGTCAGTCAGTTCCTACCGTAGGTAGGAACGATATAGTTCCAAAGGCGGCACACTTATTTGCACCAGTGCGTCTGTTCGCCTTAAGCCTACACGGTAGCAGCATCCGTCGCACACGTGGCGAGCACGTGCTCGTGGATTCATAACTTCTGTATCTCAGACCAGTTCCATGTGGGTCAATGGGCCTTTAGGTCTGTTATTTAAGGTCGTGTAGTTTATGCCCACAAAACTCGGATCGTATAAACCTCTACTTAGAGGTGGGCGCTCGGTATTTCATTCAGTTTCTCGAAATTCAATTCAGTATTTCGATATTTTGATTTCCAAGGGGCACATACCAAATACCGCATCAAACTACTTTAGTATTTTATATTTTTGTTTGATTTTATTCGATGCGATATTTAGGTATACCAAATAATGGGATACTATCAACTTTAGTCTAGAGTTTGTCAATTCACTGCTGCATTTTTTAGAACATAATAAAACTATTTAATTTTTAAGTTGTATCATGGCTGCTAGACTGCAGAATTTGCTACTGCTACCTGCTGCCAACACGTAGCCAACATTCCCGCTGCCAATGAATATGACACTTAGGCAAAAAAAAAAAAAAAAAAAAAAAAACTATCAGGTAGTTGCATATTATACTGCTGCATTTAGCGCAGATTATATTGGTGCCACATGATGTTTGGACTATTTAATCCTGTTGGGACTTAAGTTGGATTAAAACTTAAAAATTAATATGTTTTGAAACATACAAAAAAAAAGTTCAAAATTTGGGATTCCAAAACTCAGAGACTTTCTTACTATATTCCGTACGGAATTCCAAATTACTTGAAATTTTATACCTAATTCCGTATCAAATTTTGAACTTTATGCCCACCCTACTATTCCCCACGACAAAAAGGTACAAAACACTAAGGGGTCGTTCGGTGTGGGGTATTAATATTTAATACCCGCACAAAACTCAGCGTTAATTTAGTGCAGCGTTCGGTTGGTTTTTGTGAAATTTTAATACCCGCATAAAATTAGTGCAACGTTTGGTTGCGTTTTTGTATATTCCGCATTATTAATACCTGCATTATTAATGCGGGAATCTATGTATTATTTTATGCGGGGTGGAAGGTGGTATTAATAATGTGGGTATTAATAATGCAGGTATTAAAATTTGAAATGACAAAATTAACCCTCATAATAATAAGGATATTTTAAAATTTTATTTAAGGAGTAAATAAATATTTTAAATAATAATATTTTTTGTTAATTTGTAATATATCAGTGATTCAACAAATAATCCCTACGTTATAATATATGCGTGGCTAATACCCACATTATTAAACCCCACATAACTAATACCCGCATTATCAATACCCACATTATTAATACACACATTATTAATACCCACATTACTAATACCCTCATTAATAGTTAATACCCGCGTAAAATACAAGCCAAACCGAACGACCCCTAAGTGCTCGTTTGGTTCGGAGACAAGTTATGCAGGTATTAGTTATGCAGGTATTAGTAATGCAGGTATTAGTTATGCAGGTATTAGCAACGCAGGTATTAGTTATGCAGGTATTAGTTATACAGGTGTTATATCTTGGTTAATGAATGATTTTTTGTATTAAAAAATTAGTATACATTTCATAATTTAAATTATATTTTAATATTTTATTATTCAATAGATGTTTGTTTACAATTGAATAACAATGTAAAGAGATGTGAGGGTATATTTGTCTTCTCATAAATTAATACCCGCATTATTATTCCATCTTCTATGCCGCACAAAATAATACATAGATTCACTCATTAATTTTTGCGGGTATTAATTAGTGCAGATTTGTATATTCAAATCAAACATTGTATTATTAGTGCAAATTTTTATGCCTTATTACAAAATAAACCAAACGCTGCGTTATATTGCGAGGGATTTAGTGCATATATTAATTCTTTTGTCCACCCAGGCAAACTAGCACTACAGGATCTCGATTTATGCCAAATGTTAGTAAAAACATTTAATTACTCAAGATGAATTGATAATTGTCTCGAAACACAAAATAAACTGAGAATTCTAAAAACTTAAAATTTCTTAGTCAACATAATTCATAGTCATCTGATCGATAAGTAGTGAGTGAGGTGACAGCCTAATCAGAAACTTACACTTTTTTCAGTACCAAACATTTTGATTATCTTCTCTTAGGAGACAACAATGTAAGATGTGACCCACACGATTATTATTGTGGGACTGTATTTTGTGTGTTTGACCTATATTAAACTAGGTTTAATATTTGAAAGTGCAGTCATCAAATCTTTGATCAATGGTTATTTTTCCGATATAACGGTTCATTAACTACTCACTTTGGCGGAAGATATGAAATAAAGGGACCTTCAGAAGAATTTATTCTGATGAACTCTCTACTAAAAAAAAAAAAAAATTCATTGGGAGAGAACAGTTTCTAGGAAAATTCAAAGCAGAAAATAGTTCTAATTCATGTTCATATTCTTAAATAAAGCATATTTCTTTTATTCATATACGGTGAAAATCAGCAAAATTTTGCTGTCCTAGTTTGTATTAGGGTTTAATTTGGATTATAGAGGAAGTCTAAATCGTAAAAATACTATAGTAACAAGCAGTCAATAATAAGATATCTCAAAATCATAAACACGTTATAGAGTTACTTAGAGATTAGTACTAATGTTTTATAATGCATAAAGTCAACATCGGTAGAGCTTAACAATTACTTAATACTACTAAAACACATCGAATAGTTACTTTCTTGTAGTTGTACTAGTTAATTAAGAACATGTGCTAAATTGTACAAACAGTTCAACATTCACTACTAGAAACACGCATCGTTTCAACGGACATTCCGTTAAAATATGTGTGAAATGTGACGGATTGAATGGGGAAGTGTTTTGACAACCGAATCCATCGGAAAGTTCGCGTTTTCCTAGTAGTGATTCTAAGTTCACAAGCATTATATCTCTATTATGGTGATGAAGCCTCAGCTAATTAAGTAGACTCCAGAGGTCAATATCACCCCAGCCAGTTTCTCCTTCTTGCAAGAATGTTGGTAATTCTTCCTTGGAGTTGATATTACATGAATTCGAAGGTATGCTTCCAGTTGCTGCTTCCTTATCAAATTCATTAGGATCATCCAATAAACTTGCCCACCATTGAACTCCATTTTCTGTCGACGCTTCAGTCATTTGCTTCTCCTTAGTCCTTATTATATTTTTGCTGCTTTCATCCTTATGGATAGTACTGTTTGTGATACTCTTGCTGCTGCCCAAAGAAACATTCTTTGCGCTTGAAAAGATCCGAGGTTGAGGCCTTATTATGGTATTCTCAGTGATCTTAATGGCAGATCTGCACCTTTTCCCTTGTCTTTGAGGAGATAATTTCCTTCGAAAGTTAGTGTTCCAATAGTTTTTCACATCATTTGCTGTTCTTCCAGGAAGTCTACCCGCAATAAGTGACCACCTACATGGAATGCATATGATAAGAGGAGACAAGCTCAATATATATGTTCTTGGTTATGCATGGAAATCAATATTGTGGGTGAAGTGTACTTAATATTACTCCCTCGGTTTCTGTTTTGGGAGATCTTTCAATTCATGAATTTGTCGAAATATATATATACTCCCTCCGTCCCACTTTGTTTGTCTGTAGTTCGAATTTCGAGGGTTAAACGAATTTATCTTTGACCGTAATTTTTATATATATCTTTTAAATATTTTGAATTGTAATTTATTGTGACTTATAGTACTTTTCATGTAGTTTTCAAATATGTAAATTTTATTTAAGAAAAGTTAAAAGATTTTATATCCTAATCTACGGTCAAATTTAAGAAGTTTGACTCTCCAAACAGTAACTATGACAAACAAAATGGGACAGAGGGAGTATTTTTTTGATAAACTGTAAATGATTACCATTACGTCCAAAACCTTAAACCTAAAGAGCATCTACAAGTTCCAAACTGAACTTTAGACCTCCCACAGTCGCAACTACTTACGATAAATGCTGAATAAACAACCTACTTCTATGAGCTCTCTTTGAGCTTTGTAACATCGTTATCCTCTCTATAATCTCCTTCTTAATCTGTTCAACTACAAACTCAATAATTTTTCGAAATATTAAACTGTAAAAGTAGGGCAAAAATAAATTTTTTTATGTTACATATAGATTATTGAATCCTCATTCAAAATATTATTTTAGGTTCTAATTTCAAATCTTAACTAGTTAACCGTGACATTCTTGTGTTTTTGAAAATCCACTTTATTTTAATTCCTTACTCCGCCAATAGTGGTCACTTGCATGTCGCCTACCTGGCATGATATCAGATTAACCGAAGCAGTGTTACGAATATCAGCTTTCAAAAAAATTAAAAAGAAAATAGCTTGCCTGTTGCCTAGAAGCTTATGAAGCCTCAAAATGAGATCCACTTCATCCTCAGAGAAGTCACCTCTCTTAATATGTGGCCTTAGATAATTCAACCACCTTAGTCTGCAACTCTTTCTACATCTATTCAGACCTGTTTCATATGTAAAAGAGAAGGAGAGTATTAGACATATGCATATACTACTATTTAAAGGAATATAAAGAGGAAAAGAGTATGGCTTATAGTTTTAGTTTGTTTACCAGCTCTAACGGGAACAAGATGCCACTTTCCTTCACCATACTTTTCAATGCATTTTCTCAAAAGAAAATCTTCTTCTTCAGTCCATGAACCTTTTCTCACTCCCATTGTCGGCGTGCAGATAACAATAGTATTCATGATATGGGCGTCTGAAGCTGCCAAAACCTAGCAATGATTGAATTATGACAAAGCACGTGATGAAAAGTCAAATATAAAGAAACACCAATAAAAAAGACCTACTATATTTAGTCTGCAGACTTGCTCTTTCCACAGATTCTATTACTCATTTTTCTATTTTTGCAGTCTCTATATATATACATATTTGGACACTAAATGATTCTTTATTCACATGAGGAACATGAAGGAAAAAGAATTGGACAGTAAAAGTAGACCTCACGTTTATAACATTTTAAAAGGCAACAAGACATGAATAGACAATATCACTTCGACTCAGGCAAATTAATTACTGTACTACTGAGTAGATGTCAGAATATAAATTTTAAGTTGGGGACACGTATTAAAATATTCAAATACTTGTATAAAATATAGAAACATGAGGGTTTTACTTGGTATATGTAAATTGGGCTGAAGGCCCACTAAGAACACTATCATATTTGTAAACTTTCTGAGTTTCTGTCATATTATAGACCTTGGCTGATGGGCCACGTGAGAGTACTATTATTAAAGCCTTCAAATTATAAAATGTTAGTTACATTGTTTTTGTTTGATCCTCACAATATAAATTTACTATTTATATTTTGTTATGAAATCATTAATTTTTTAATTATACCAATTGTATGAAATATTAATTAGTTTAACGTTAAGTGTATTATTTAATTAGTTCAATTGCATGATTTGTTAATTAGTTTAAAAATACCTAAAATGTTAATTGGTTTAACATTAATTTATTATTGTTAATTTGTTTAACATTAATTTACTATTGTTAATTTGTTTAACATGTTAGAAATATTAATTAGTTTAATATTAATTAGTTTAATATTTAATATCTTTGTTAATTAGTTTAACGAGTGCATAAATGATAATTATTTTAACATTTAACTTATTTTATTTAATATGTTAAATAAAATTTAAAAAAAAAGTTAATTTGTTTAATTAGATCCATACGGGATTATATCATGAAAACAAAATGTTGTTTTTAAACATGATCAGACATTAAGCTAAGTAGTTGACTAGGTTAATTTACAGGTAGTTAATTTTTTTCGACGATGACTGGGAACATAGTGAACTTTCGACTCCATTATTAATATATATGTTTATTAACTTAATCAACTTAGTGCTTATTGTCTGAATATGTATGTTGAACATAGTACTTGCGTTTAGATAATTCCTTCTTTAGTTCCTCACTATTTTTTTATTTTGTTAAAAGAAAATGTCTACTGCTGCTAAGAACATTGTTGCTGAGCTCAACAAAGGATTGAAACTCAATGGTGACAACTATGAGACCTGAAGCTTAAAATTTCAATATGTGCTTGAAGAGCAAGAGGCTCTGGAGGCAATTAACATCGTCATGGATGAGCCTGAGGAAGGCACCACGGCTCAGCATAGGCGTGACCGTGCGGCTTATGACACTTGGAAAAAGAAAGACTCCTTGGCTCGCATTATGTTGCTGAGCACCTTAGATGATGATATCTTAAGGGAATTTAAGGATCACCAAAGAGCTATGGGTCTTTGGGTTGCTTTGAAGAATAGGTTTGGTACCTGTTCTATTGAAAGGCTACGATCCTTAACAATCAAGTTTGACTCATACAAGAAGCGCCCAGAACATTCAGTGAGAACTCATCTGAGGCTTATGACAAACATGATTGGGGAGTTAAAAGATGCTGGTCATGTGTTGACCGATGAGCAACAAGTTCAAGCTGTCATACGGTCCTTACCTAATTCTTGGGATCATATGAAGATGCATTTGACCCACAATCAGCTAATCAAGACTCTGGAAGATATCCGGAGATCTCTTGAGCTTGAAGAGGATCGGCTTGAGGCTGCTAAGCCAACAGCTGAGTTGCATATGGCAACATCCTCTAAGGCCAAAGGAGGCTTTAAGAAAAAGAATTGGGTTAAGAAAAGAGGACCAACTCAGTCTCAGCCTGCTAAAAGAGCAAGGGCAGAACAACAAGGCAATAACAAACGTCCCAAACGAGTAAATGTTGCAAAGGTGAAATGCTTTAACTGTGACAAAAAGAGTCACTATGCTAAGGATTGCTCTGAGCCTCCTCGAAAGGTATTTCACAAAACTCAAACTAGTGAACTTTGTGTTTCTAGTTTTGTGTTTTTGACTGAATCTAATCCTTTGTGGATTGTAGACTCGGGAGCAACGGACCACATAACGAGGGAACGCAATTTTTTTTGTGGAGTTTCGGCGTATTTCACGTGGAATAAAGTGGATTTATGTGGGCAACAACAATAAGGTTGTTGTTGAAGGGATCGGTACATGCAAGTTAGTCTTGCGTGGTGGTCGACACCTACTACTACATGATGTCCTCTATGCTCCAGGAATTCGCCAGAATATTATTTCTGTTATTGTTTTGCTTAGGCTCAGCTTTAGCTTGTTTTTCCATGACAATTCTGTCAAATTGACTTTAGGTTCAACTTTATTTGGTTTTGGTCATGTGACCGGAGGTTTTATTATTATGGATTTGGATTATGATTCATTTAATAATAATGCTAGTTTTTCTATGTTTGCTTCCTCACATAAATATGATAGTGATGTAAACATATGGCATGGTAGACTTGGTCATATTGGCCAACAAAGAATGCAAAGGTTAGCAAAACAAGGTTTGCTTACTGGCATTGAACATGTGGAATTATCCACTTGTGAAAGTTGTCTAGCAGGAAAATCAGGAAGAAAACCCTTCGGTAAAGCGACTAGAGCTGAATATCCCTTGCAATTAGTCCATTCGGACATCTGTGGGCCTATGAATGTCAGGGCTAGAAATGGAGCGTACTATTTCATCACATTTATAGATGACTACACTCGTTTCGGTTATGTCTATTTAATTTCCCACAAATCAGAAGCAATAAGTTGTTTCCAACGCTATATGAGCTTAGTGGAAAATCAATTAGACAAGAAGATAAAAGTTCTTCGAACTGACCGAGGTCGAGAGTACTTGTCAACTCAATTTAATGAGTTATGTGATGGAAAGGGAATTGTTCATCAGTTGACTATCCCAAATACTCCACAATAAAATGGCGTTGCGGAGAGAAGAAACAGGACGCTTCTAGAAATGGTTAGGTCAATGATGGCTCAAGCTAACCTCCCAATCAGTTATTGGGGTGGTGCATTGCTTACTGCTACCTATGTACTTAACCGAGTGCCTACAAAATCAGTTGCAACCACTCCATATGAGTTGTGGACTGGAAGAGCACCCAACCTAAGTGTATTAAGACCTTGGGGTTGCGCTGCATATACACATGATTCTTCTCACAAACATGACAAATTAGGCCCGAGAGGAAAGAAAAGTATCTTTATAAGATACTCAGAAACCTCTAAGGGTTATGTGTTTATAGGTCAGCAAGACAGTGGGAGCGTAACTGAGTTTGAGTCACGAGATGTCACATTCTTAGAGGATGAGTTTCCTAAAAAGGGAGAGGTAGGTCAAGACCTAACCTTGTTTGAGATAGAGGATCAAGATCAACAAAGATCACTTCATTCGAGTTGGAGAGATTTAACAGATGATGAATTAGTTTCACATCAACAACCTCCTTCATCATCGGATGCGAATGTAAGTAATCATTTGACATCAAATAGTAACCAAATGGATCTTGTTCCAAGTGGGAGTGAGATGGTCACTGATCTTGTTCCAAGTGGGAGCAGGATAGATGTTCTTGATCTAAGTAGGAGCAACGTTGATCCAAATGGGAACAACGAAGAAGAATCACAAAAAGGACGTGGTTTACGTAAAAAAATTCCCCGCCGACGATTTGATGTCGAAGGTGCTGAACTTTTTATGTTGTTCTTACAAGTAGAAAACGAGCCTAAAAATGCAAAAGAGGCTCTCTCATGCCCTTCTAAGGAAAAATGGATAAAAGCAATGGAAGATGAAATGGAGTCAATGAGAGTCAACAAAGTCTGGGAACTAGTTGATCTCCTAAAAGAACGCAGAGCTATTGGGAGCAAATGGGTTCTCAAAATTAAGCTCAAGGCTGATGGCACAGTTGAGAGATATAAGGCTCGACTGGTGGCGAAAGGTTATACACAACAGGAAGGAATAGACTACGAAGAAACTTTCTCACCTGTTGTGCGATTTAACTCAATTCGCTTGATTCTAGCTATAGTAGCAAGTTTAGATCTTGAATTACATCAGATGGATGTAAAGACTGCCTTTCTCAATGGAGAATTAGATGAAGAAATTTATATGGAACAACTCAAATGTTTCATTGAAAAAGGCCACGAACAAAAGGTTTGTAGACTTTTGAAGTCTATTTATGGCCTCAAACAATCTTCAAGGCAGTGGTATATACACTTTCAAAATGTGATCATATCCAATGGTTTTACTATGGTTGATGAAGACCATTGTATTTATACCAAGAGATCAAGAAATAAGCTTGTAATTCTGACATTATATGTCGATGATATACTTATAGCTGGAAATGATAAGGAGTTATTAAATGAGGTAAAGGCCTGGTTGTCGTCTCAATTTGAGATGAAAGATATTGGTGAAGCTGCATATATTCTTGGAATCAAGATTTCAAGAGATCGTCCTGAGAAACTATTGTATCTCTCTCAAGAGAATTACATTAAGAAAATTCTTGAATGATTTAATATGCAGAATAGCAACCCAATTGAGACTCCTATCAGCAAAGGCCATAACTTGGGAAATCATTTGTGTCCTCAGACTCCTGAAGAGACAGAAAAGATGAAGCGAGTGCCTTATAGAAGTGCAGTCGGATGTCTAATGTATGCTATGATGTGTACTAGACCTGATATTTGTCAAGCAGTTGGCTTGGTAAGTATATATCAATCCGATCCAGGTCCAGCACATTGGCAAGCAGTAAAGAGGATCATGAGATATCTGAGAGGAACAGCTCACTACGCACTTTGTTATCAAGGCAGTAAAGATTTGCGATTAGTTGGATACACTGATGCTGATCATGGAGGAGATTTAGACGAGAGGAAGTCTACCTCAGGATATGTCTTCTTACTTAGTAATGGTGCCATATCATGGAAGAGTAAGAAGCAATCATGTGTAGCACTATCCACGATGGAAGCCGAATATGTGGCTCTGTCAAAAGCAATAAAAGAAGCTGTTTGGTTGAATAGGCTCTTCAAAAGCTTGTTGGGTAACACTGATGATGAACCAGTATTGGTCTACTGTGATAGTAAGGCTGCAGTTGATGCAACCAAGAATCCTAAGCATCATTGTGATACTAAGCACATAGATATCAAGTATAACTATGCAAGAGACATGTATAAACGCAAGAGGTTGAACCTGGTGAAAATATCTGCAGAAGATATGGTAGCAGACCCATTGACCAAGCCTTTAGCTAGAGATGCATTTGTGAGACACACTAGGTCTCAAGGCTTGCGTAGACTTTGAGTGATTTTGTATTATTCTTTGTTTTTCCAGTTGTTCACAAAACTATGTTCTTTGATAATCAATAAAGTTGATTTACTTACATACATATTCATAATTTATTGAGTGTTTAGTACATTCTTCAATTATATTTTAGTATGTCGGGTAGACAAGAGGTTGGCCTTCTCACACAGGCAACCGCCTCCTTATCTTAGTGATAAGTGGAGATGAGGCTTGATTTTAAGAAAGATTATCAAATGGATAATCTGAGAGCGATATGCTTAAAATCAATACAGTCGTTTAAATAATAACATAAGGTTATTAAGGTGAAAGGATGTTCACCTAGTCTACTTAGTGAGCTAGATGTGAGTTTAAGAAACTCGAATTTAGATACATATGGTGTCTGAATTTCATCTATACAACATTATTTATAAAGACATACGCTCCTTAAGGAAAGGAGAAAAATGTTGTAGCACATGTTTCGTACCATGTGTGCTAATTTCGACCTTGGGTTAACATAAGTTTGATCTCAACTTACTGTTGCGTGAGACCCAGAGCCTTTATGCTGGCTCAAATTATGTACCCTCAGTAACTCCGATCAGATACTTGAGACTTAGTCTAATGTTAGCTATCTTAGTGTGATTCCAAAAGACCATGAAAATGGATGCGGTCTGGCGGGACATATCTAGAAAAGCAGTTGAGCTAATGTTAAGAGAATCGTGAGAAGAGGAAGATCATTAAAGGAATCTCATTAATTTTGTATTCATAGGTGCACCAGTTATAACTTATGAGTTATAATTGTGAATACATAAAAAAATGATATTTGAGATTTTTTTTGAGAGGATATCAAAATGTGATTCATATGATCTAGGGTATTGCATACTTTATAATCTACTTGCAGGTTTGCACTCGACGAGAGGCTATATACTCCTAACAGATGTATAGCACGTAGCTCTCACAGTATGTTGGTCGCACGGTCTATTTCACTGTATGAATATTTGTAGAGATGAGATGAGAATATGTTTCTCATATTATAAGATCACTCCCATTATGTGTGAGTGGGAGATGTTGGAATTATCTGTTAAGAGTCCACCCATAAGGGGTGCTCTTAAAGCTTAACCTGGTAAATAAGTTGTTACCTAGTAGAGTCCTATAAGAGGACAACTACTTCATATATGCTATAAATAAAACAGTAATACACCATAAAGAATAACGCACTTTTCTATACAGGTCTTCCTACTCTCTACTAAATAATTTAGGTGTTTAGACTGTGGATAAAGGAGTTGATCTGTCAAGCACGTGACAACTACCGACGGCTAGTAATTCCAGCCACGGTTCAAGATCCTACCGCTTCCGCTTACGAGAACAACAAGTAAGTTCTCGGTTTATGTTTAAACAATCTATTTAGTATAGATTTGTGATATGTGCATGTATGTATCCTTCAATTTCAAATTTCAACAAAAATATTTTCACACTATTCTCTCTTTCTTCATCTCATACATCCTTATTTTCTCCTTCTTTCTCTAATTCTTCATCTTGTTTTCCTTATCTTCCCCGTGTTTCATCGCCATCAATTTCTTCTTCATTGGTGTTATTATTAATTTATGGAGAAATTTAGTGAAAGATGATTTTTTGATATAATGGAGTGGATTATCCAGTCTATCAAACAACAGTTAATAATTAAGCTACCAAGAATGTTTAAGCATATGAGTAGACACCATCGTGTTGTTTAGTTCAAGCAACCAGAAAATGTTTAAACATTAAATAGAAATTAAAATATTTGGAGACATGTGTAAACATCATCATGTTGTTTAATTAAAACAATAGTCAGAAAGATGTTCAGACAGTATTTAGTTATTGGGAGGAAGAGGAGGATGAGATGGAGAAGGATGAGGAGGAGGTGAAGTAGGGGGAGGAATGGCGGTTTGCGTATGCAAGATATATTTTTAGCTTTTAAAGTTTGTGTAGTGTTTCTTTAGACGAGTGTTCAAAAAAATTTAAGTAACTTAGAATTGTTTTGCCCGGCTAAGTAAAGCTGAGAGGGTTAAATTGAATCTCCCCAACAAAATTATAATGCACAATAAGGGCATTAATAAGTTTTCTTATTGATATGTATCCTAGCTTAGTAGGAGGAGGTAGTTCAAATATTGCTGTCAAAACTTACAAATAAAATGGGGCAGCTGGAACGAGTAGCAGGTTAAGTCCAAATTCCTCCTTTTTTTTTTTCATCCTTCTCATATCCTTGAGAGATTATTGGACAAGAAAGCCCGTCTCAGTATTTCACTTATTCCACACTCAAGCTTTGTTCAGCTTACTTAAAAGCTAATAAAAAATAAGAAATAAGTGATACACACATAAACACGTGAAAAAAAGTAATAATGTAGATAAGATTTAATTATTTATTTATTGTCTTATACAGCTTTATCATTTTATTTATTGTTTATTTTCTATCACAGATTAAAAAGCTGTCGTTTCTCTTTCATAGGACATAGGTGATTGCTATATTTTTCGATAATCGTTAGAAAGAGGAGACTTTCTTCCTCAAATGAGTACTTTTTTTCAAAAGATGGACCACTAGAATATCTTTCTTTTGGGTACAATTTCTCTCCTTTTTGAGATTTGTAAAGGAGTTAAATAGATGTATTGAAGTTCATTAATGTACAGTGTAGTTAGTGTGCCAATAGTCAATGGCTAGTTCAAAAAATTTCATCCTATGTATCCACTTATCCCTGGTTATGTCCTTTTGTCTCTACTAAAAAATATTTTAGCAAAATGGCCTCCTACCCATTTTTAAACATATGAAAAGTCTATTTTACCCCTGACCAATATTAGCCCTAATTTCTAATTCTGAGCCACCCCTTCTCTTTCCCCTCACACACACACACTCTCTCTCTCCCCCTTTCTTTCCCTTACGAATTAGGGTTCTTCATCTGGGTTAGTTTCTCTATTCTTCTTATTTAAGTTTTATTTTTTTCTTTATTGAATTTTTATAAATAATCCAATTTTTGATTCCCTATATCGTTAATTTTTGTTGTTAATCGGTACCTTTTGTTTAATATTGTTCAATATCTAATGAAATTACATTAATTACGTAGTTGATGTAAATTTTTAGCAAAGTATTGGTGTTGCATTTTATTTTTTTTTTAAAATTTTTGTTTCCTTGATTCGTTAGATTTTGTTTTTAATCGGTAACGTTCGTTTTATGTTGTTGAATATGTTATATGAAATTCTATTATATACGTAGTTGATGTAAATTTTTAGCAAAATATTGGTGTTGTATTTTATTTTATTTTTACTGTAGGGCAACAGTTGAGATTATATTCAATTATAAGTTTTGTTGGCTGTTACATTTTTTATTTTTCCTATTCTTGTAGAAACGGTTGCCCACAGGGCAACAGTTAATATAGCATTCAAACATAAGTTATGTTTGTAGGAAAAGTGTTGTCTGTCAGGTTGTCCTTGCTTACTGTTTAGTAGTAAGTATTAACTTTTTTATTTTTCTTTCTTTTTGTGACGTTGACATTACATTTGATGGTTGTACTGGAAAAGTTGTTGCCTATAAGTTTAAGTTAATTATGGTATGATATTGCATTTATTGATTCTATTTTTATTTTATTTATTTTTTGCATTCACCCTTCGTTAAATCTTATGCAGGTATGGTGGTGGTGCTTATGTGCTTAAGTTTGTTGACTCAATATTGCATGGCAATGATGTTTTCAAGATGAAGTGGGCACAGTTGAAAGATTATCGTTTTGATTGGGCTGCTAACCTGTGGAGTCATTCAAGGTCCAAGTCTATGGTGGATATGGTACTCCTTTTGAGAAGATGGACGATTGATTACCATGAGCATAATTCTCCTTTTTATAAAGTAGTTCTTGGAAAGTCTTTCTCTGTTGTATAAAAGTGATGAGGATGACTGAATTTTTAATGTAAGTGCTTGTCTTTTTAGTTGACGCGATTGAATCTTTTGTGTCTTGTTGACACCCAATTTTGTCCCGATTTTTTTTCAAAATTAATAAATTATGGCCATATTTATAATTGAGGATAATTTTTTTGAAAATTAAATATAATTGGTTAATTTCTGATTAAAAGGGTCAAATTTTGCAATGCATAGCCTAATTTCTACCCTACCCGTGCAATCACCCGCTTATCTCATTTGAATCCTAAATTGAGGTCAAAATCATTCCTTCATTTAAAATCCAGCTTATTTTTGCAAAGCCCACATCACACACACACCACACTATTATCTTATACACACTACACAAAAACCCTACCAGATATTAACAAAAAGATCAGCCGCAACACCCCCCCCCCCCACAACGGATCTCCTTGACAACTCCCTCATCTTCTCAAGAAAAACCCTCCACACACACAAAGGCATACAAAACCGGCGCACCACCCTCATACATAAAAACCAACAACGATTCTCTATTAAAAAAAAAAAAAAAAAAAGAAGAGAACAAAAACACCAACAGATCAAGGTCCACCACCGTGGATGGAATCACAGGCGTATCGAAACAGAAGGAGTAGCATAGGGACTCCATCATCACCACCTAGATCTTGATCGTAAAAAACCCATCGCCGGTGGTATTGGTTTTCTCTGTTTTGATGCTTAATCGACGCAAGAAATAGTATAAAAAGGGGGAATCGAACTTCGTTGTTGCCGGAAATACTTCCTCCGGCGAACTCATGTCTTCTCTGTTTCTTTTCGTTCTGCTGCTGTATCTGAAAATGTAAGAGAGGGTTGCAGCGGCGCCGCCGTATCCTTCACCGAAAAACATGGCCGGCTGTTGCTCCTCTATTTCTCTTCACTGTCTCTGCGATGTTGTTACTGAGACGATTGCGAATTTGCCTTTGCTCGTTCTTATCCTTCATCGCCACGGGGGGTTTTGCCACTGTTTCTGTGAATTTTTTTCTGGACCTTTGATGTTGTTGTTTCGTGCTACTCTGTTTCGTTTCCCATATTTGGAGCAGTTTTGACCGCTGCACTGTTGGTTCGTAAAGGGTTTGGTATTGTTGGTGTTGACTGGTGCTGCTTGTGATGTAGATTAATCATGAGCAGAGAGGGAGTTCTTTGTCTTTTGTGACTCGGAGAATGCAGGAGTTTCTAAGGGTGGTTGCTCTGTTTCTCTTTGAGTTCATAGCTGAGAAATTCTGTGGTTACTTTTGATCAACAGCCCTTGATTTGCATGATGCTAAATGATTGTGCTCATCTTACGCTTTAAGAGATGCAACATTTTTAGGCCTATTAAAATAACTGTCTTGAGGCCTATGCATATGGACTGATTTGAACTTGATACTACACCTGGCCAATGAAAAAATACGTATACACGTATTGAGGCCTACACAAGGAATTGACGAATAATGAATTGACGGATAATGAATTGACGGATTTTGAACATGATACTACACTTGATCCGTCCCGTTCCCGTGTCCCTAAAGCAAAAGGCGATGATGAATGCATTTTAACGCTAAGCAAGTCGAATAGAGTAGTGGGTTTGGTGCTTTGGCATGGCAACACGGCCCGGGCTCCGTGTTTGCAACCGTACCAAATCCCGAGCCTCTACATGACGCGCCATACAAATCTGAGCCTAAATTTTGCAAAACAACCCCCGTTACTATTATATTTTATTACTATTATTATTATTATTATTATTATTATTATTATATATTCTATTATTATTATTATTTTTATTTATTATATTATTATTATTATTATTACTTTATTATTTATTTTATTTCATTAATTACTGTACCTTATTATCGTACTAATCCAATTTTACTTGTTTGTTTTGCGAGGTACATTTTGGAACGAATAATTTATGGACGAGTTTGGCTAACTCGCTAATGAGAATAATCCATTGCATTGAGGGCATTTGGAGATTGAATTCGGACTCAAGTATTCAACATAAGACCTTAGAAAATTTAGAAAATTCAAGGCTCCCGCGAGTTGATCAATATCACGGGTTCTATCTTTAACTTCGCATTCCTTTCCTTAGACATTTATGTAGATAAAATGTATGAATTATTCTATTTGTCAATAATATTTGATCGCTTGGTATATTGCTTTACTTTATGTGCATTATCCTTTTATTTTTGAAGTCGTTATTTAATTTATTGTAAACTGGGGCAAATTAGCAAAATGCGTGCAAATTAAAATAGTTTTCATAAACAAGTTTTATTTCAATTAATTATTTTAGATAAACTTTCTAGAAAAGCATATTTTGCAAATATTTTGGAAACCTGTCGGATTAACCGTATTTTACGGAATTTCGGAAGTGCCTTAAAAACCTTCTTCCGAAATTAATAAAACCTCTTACCTTTAGAATCTCTGAAAGAAAGACCGTCTTTTTATAAAAACGGAGTTTTTGCACGCATTTGCTAATTTGGTTCCCTGTTTTCCTTAAATTGGGTGGCGACTCCAAAAACTCCAAAAGAGTTAGTCCATCCTGTCGATATTCCGGAATTTATCCCTTTTCGGGGGTAATTTTTGGGGTTCAACAGCATGGCGACTCTGCTGGGGAGCAATAAAGGTTTTGACCATAAAGGTTTCCAATTGTTTGCAACTAGCATGCTTAATTTATTTTCTTTATTATATCTGTTTGTTTGGTTTGCCTTATAAAGCATGTATTGTATTAATTTGTGCATAATCTGCGTTCCGTTCATATTTCCTCCCTCATGGAGCCTGTCAATTCTCTTTCACCTCCTCGATTTCATCACGGGGTACCCGCTTGACGGGTAGTTATGCAGGAAGGGCATTGCCCTTGCCTCACTCTTTCAAACTTCTTTCGTGTCACCAAAAGTTAGTTCGGGATATTGAGATTGCCTGGTTTTGTCATGGCCAGTTCTACTGCGTTGTGAGGCCAGGTCTATCCCGCATAGGTCGATTCAGCCTCAACTGTTAGCCCACTCTTAGAAGGAGATTAGGTCATGCATGCATATACACCTTAGTTTGGGGGGAAAGTTCGGCAGATTTGGTTGGTTTGTGTTTGGAGATGGCTTGGTATAGTGAGATCTAAGAGGCGAAGCCCCTGGTGTCTTTAAAAGGATCAGTGGGGTCCCTCTCGTGAATGGCTTTGCGTGTGTGCAGGCCTATGTTGTTTATCCAGCTGCAACTTTGAAAAAATTGAAGTATGCTTGTTGCATACTAGGAGAGCGAAGCCCCTGTGTCTTTGAATGACCAGTGGGGTCCCTCCTTGGAGACCAGTGCGGTCTTGGCTACCCAGGAAACTGAGAGGCTTGATTAAAGCCGAGGACCAGTGAGGAGCCCTATGAACAAGGTCGGTGAGCCTTGCAAAACCTAGGAAACTGAGAGGCTTGATTAAAGCCGAGGACCAGTGAGGTTTTATTTTGAA
Source organism: Petunia x hybrida (assembly GCA_037355625.1). Classification (NCBI taxonomy): domain Eukaryota; kingdom Viridiplantae; phylum Streptophyta; class Magnoliopsida; order Solanales; family Solanaceae; genus Petunia; species Petunia x hybrida. The sequence continues at coordinate 1,560,446 of JBBBVM010000258.1, forward strand.
AGGCCAATTGGCGCCTTTCGTGATTTGCAGTCTGGTATTGTGGAGGCAGTTGGAAATTTCTCCCTGGATGTTGTAAACCAATTGGGAATTGTGCTTGGAGGAGTGTGGATGTTTGCAAAAGTTATGGAGGATTGTTTCGGGTTTTAGGCATTTGGGTTTAGAATTTTGTGCAGATTCTGTGGAGAGCATGAGCTGTGTTAAATACTTGTGATTGTCACATGTTAATTGTTTGCCTTGCTTTAATTGCTCAAAATGCGTCAAATACTAGGTGTTGCTTGCTTGTATGCAATCCTATGAATAACATGCAAACTATCTTAGTTACCCTTTGTGAGGTTTCTTTGTTTTGATCATTTCTCCAAATGTTGGATTTGTGAAGTGCCTGACCATTTACCATGCAAAGGTTTCGAGATATGATTGATAGTAGACGCTCTAGCTCGTGAACAATGCAGTACCAGAAGCTAATGGCATTGCTTGAAAGAACTTGGTGATTGAACTTAATAGCATTATTTTCAATTTTAATTCAGATTGAGGCCCTGAATTGCATTGTACTTTAAAGCTTATGTTAATCTGAATCAACTCATTTTGAATTTACGAAAGTTGAAATAAAATGCATCTCATTCTTATTATATTATTTACACTTGCATTTGTTTCTGTTTCAAAGTTAAAATTGGTAAACCTGCCGAAGCTTTGCTTGTGACGTATGGCAAAACAACTGAACAATTTAAATCGATGCACTGAAAAGTTATTGTCTGCGCTCTTTGGATATCGCACTATCTGTTAGAACTTCAACTGGGGCAGCTTTTATTTGTTGGTATATGGCGTTGAAGCAGTGATGCAGAACTACGCACGGTCTGATTCCCAAGGAGGGATACGTAGGCTCCCACATCGGGCTCGACCCTTTAGCATCTAAGTTATTATTTTCCCCCAAGAAGGACAACTGGGGCAATTTTTGCAAAGCGAGTTAGGGATGCGGAAGATTATAACTGGGGCAGAATTTTGCAAGAAGCGGCGTTGGTTGTTAAAGATGAGTTGGCAAGAATTCTGTAATTGGTTAAGCAAACAGTGCAAAGTCTAAGACAAAGGACGTTCAGTTCGTTTTAAAATATGTTACAAGTTTAGGTCAAGGCAATTTTTTTTGAAATGCATCTTTAACTTCATTTGCATGCTTATTTCACTCGCTATATTGCATTAAAACATTTTATCTTGCCTCTATTTTTCAAAGTCTATGCTATTTGAGTTCATGAGCCAAGTTTCTGAAAGCAATTTGCAAATCCAAGTCCAATGAAGACGAGGAAGCAGCAGAAGCAGCAAGATCAGGATGAAGTCCACACAAAATCAAATGCTTCCCCTTTCCTCCCCAAAGCTAACAATTTTTCTTTGAGAGCAGGAACATGAAAGCTGGCAATGAAAGGATCATTCACACTATGGATGACCAATTTATTGAACGCGCATCCAAAGTTGCCTTGCAGATTGCGTCGCATTGCCATTTTCACGACTTAAAGCATTATGCTTTGTCATGAGTTATTGCCGAACAGGCGGCATTTCTACCCCCTATGACTTTCACTCCTACTAGGCGACAAAGCCGAGGCTTGTTTTGTGTTTTCAAAACTAAGCCAAATAGGGCATCGCTTTGTTTCAGGCGATAATTCGCACAAGGCTATCCTTTCCGGATTGTCCCGCCAATTGATTTATCAATGGCTATCGCTCTGACTGCATTTCTGCATTACTTTGCTTTGCACTTATTTTGAATTATGTCTTCACACTTTCTTTAAAACTAACGCCTTGCTTTACTCTTTCAGGTTGACCACCAGAAATTGAACATCAGATTCAATAAGAACTGAAGACATTCAACGCTTTGCAGCACTATTAATTCAAGCAACACGACCCAATTTTGCTTATTTGTTTTGTATTATTTTGCCTTGATTAATCCAATTTGCAACTTTGTTTTGCAGGCTGCTATCAAATTTAGGCTCGTTCGCCTTATAATTGAACGTTTTAGGCTCGTTCGCCTTATAATTGAACGTTTTAGGCTCATTCGCCTTATAATTGAATGTTTGGGCTCGTTCGCCTTATAAACGAACGTTATGTTACCTGCGTAGGTTATAGATTAGCCAAGTCGACTTGAGATATTATGTCTTGTTAGTCGACTTGTTTTATGAAAGCCTTGCATTTTACAATTCGTTCTTGCTTTACTTATCATCTTGCTTTACTGTTTCAGAATAAGGATCAGCTTAGAGGTTCTTCGGGCGGAGTATCTTGTCAGTTGATCGAAGGAAGAACTTTGGATGATATCAAGACCCAACTTTGCTTATTTGTTTTGCATTATCTTGCCTTAATTAATCCAATTTGCAACTTTGTTTTGCAGGATGCTATCAAATTTAGGCTCGTTCACCTTATAATCGAACGTTTTAGGCTCGTTCGCCTTATAATTGAACGTTTTAGGCTCATTCGCCTTATAATTGAATGTTTGGGCTCGTTCGCCTTATAAACGAACGTTATGTTACCTGCGTAGGATATAGATTAGCCAAGTCGACTTGAGATATTATGTCTCGTTAGTCGACTTATTTTATGAAAGCCTTGCATTTTACAATTCGTTCTTGCTTTACTTATCATCTTGCTTTACTGTTTCAGAATAAGGATCAGCTTAGAGGTTCTCCGGGCGGAGTATCTTGTCAGTTGATCGAAGGAAGAACTTTGGATGATATCACCACCCGTATTTACAATTTTTGTTATCACTTTATTTATTTCTTATTCCAATTATTACAGTTTATTAGCAGTTGCTTGTTTACCGTTTGTTGAGATTATTACAGGATTTTTAGCCGCACCGCAGCAGCATTTGGAGCACTGCGTGGAGCTTTTCTTAGCAGTGAACTGGGCAATCGTTGATATGAGCTGGACTCGTCAACGAAGACCTGAAGAATCGCACCCGCATAAGTCATCCACCCTAGAGGTAAGTCTCTTGTTAACCCTGAGTCTGAGGTTTGAGATTGAAGACAAGATGGCTCGGTTATCAAGGTGTAGTGGAAGCTATGTCCGTGTAAACCCCTCTTTATGGGTGTGTCGTCGACCACATTTTCATAACTTGGGTGATTACAAGCCTCTTTTCCCGCGCTCGAGTAGTCGTTACTATCTCGTCTTTGATTTTCAAATCGCGTCGAACTACATATGGCCTGATTCTCTTTCAGCCCGAGATATGTAGGCAACTCGGAAACCGAAGTTCGGCCATGCCCATAAGCCTCGCATTTTGATCCTAGGAATCGAAGTCTTGGCTTTACCGTGACAAAATTGGGTTTCATGTCAACTTCTTTACCCTGGAAACTCTTTCATCCTTTCCGGGTAAAGAGGGGCAGCTGTTGACACCCAATTTTGTCCCGATTTTTTTTCAAAATTAATAAATTATGGCCATATTTATAATTGAGGATAATTTTTTTGAAAATTAAATATAATTGGTTAATTTCTGATTAAAAGGGTCAAATTTTGCAATGCATAGCCTAATTTCTACCATACCCGTGCAATCACCCGCTTATCTCATTTGAATCCTAAATTGAGGTCAAAATCATTCCTTCATTTAAAATCCAGCTTATTTTTGCAAAGCCCATATCACACACACACACCACACTATTATCTTATACACACTACACAAAAACCCTACCAGATATTAACAAAAAGATCAGCCGCAACACCCCCCCTCACAACGGATCTCCTTGACAACTCCCTCATCTTCTCAAGAAAAACCCTCCACACACACAAGGCATACAAAACCGGCGCACCACCCTCATACATAAAAACCAACAACGATTCTCTATTAAAAAAAAAAAAAAAAGAAGAGAACAAAAACACCAATAGATCAAGGTCCACCACCGTGGATGGAATCACAGGCGAATCGAAACAGAAGGAGTAGCATAGGGACTCCATCATCACCACCTAGATCTTGATCGTAAAAACCCCATCGCCGGTGGTATTGGTTTTCTCTGTTTTGATGCTTAATCGACGCAAGAAATAGTATAAAAAGGGGGAATGGAACTTCGTTGTTGCCGGAAATACTTCCTCCGGCGAACTCATGTCTTCTCTGTTTCTTTTCATTCTGCTGCTGTATCTGAAAATGTAAGAGAGGGTTGCAGCGGCGCCGCCGTATCCTTCACCGAAAAACATGGCCGGCTGTTGCTCCTCTATTTCTCTTCACTGTCTCTGCGATGTTGTTACTGAGACGATTGGGAATTTGCCTTTGCTCGTTCTTATCCTTCATCGCCACGGGGGGTTTTGCCACTGTTTCTGTGAATTTTTTTCTGGACCTTCGATGTTGTTGTTTCGTGCTACTCTGTTTCGTTTCCCATATTTGGAGCAGTTTTGACCGCTGCACTGTTGGTTCGTAAAGGGTTTGGTATTGTTGGTGTTGACTGGTGCTGCTTGTGATGTAGATTAATCATGAGCAGAGAGGGAGTTCTTTGTCTTTTGTGACTCGGAGAATGCAGGAGTTTCTAAGGGTGGTTGCTCTGTTTCTCTTTGAGTTCATAGCTGAGAAATTCTGTGGTTACTTTTGATCAACAGCCCTTGATTTGCATGATGCTAAATGATTGTGCTCATCTTACGCTTTAAGAGATGCAGCATTTTTAGGCCTATTAAAATAACTGTCTTGAGGCCTATGCATATGGACTGATTTGAACTTGATACTACACCTGGCCAATGAAAAAATACGTATACACGTATTGAGGCCTACACAAGGAATTGACGAATAATGAATTGACGGATAATGAATTGACGGATTTTGAACATGATACTACACTTGATCCGTCCCGTTCCCGTGTCCCTAAAGCAAAAGGCGATGATGAATGCATTTTAACGCTAAGCAAGTCGAATAGAGTAGTGGGTTTGGTGCTTTGGCATGGCAACACGGCCCGGGCTCCGTGTTTGCAACCGTACCAAATCCCGAGCCTCTACATGACGCGCCATACAAATCTGAGCCTAAATTTTGCAAAACAACCCCCGTTACTATTATATTTTATTACTATTATTATTATTATTATTATTATTATTATTATTATTATTATATATTCTATTATTATTATTATTTTTATTTATTATATTATTATTATTATTATTATTACTTTATTATTTATTTTATTTCATTAATTACTGTACCTTATTATCGTACTAATCCAATTTTACTTGTTTGTTTTGCGAGGTACATTTTGGCACGAATAATTTATGGACGAGTTTGGCTAACTCGCTAATGAGAATAATCCATTGCATTGAGGGCATTTGGAGATTGAATTCGGACTCAAGTATTCAACATAAGACCTTAGAAAATTTAGAAAATTCAAGGCTCCCGCGAGTTGATCAATATCACGGGTTCTATCTTTAACTTCGCATTCCTTTCCTTAGACATTTATTTAGATAAAATGTATGAATTATTCTATTTGTCAATAATATTTGATCGCTTGGTATATTGCTTTACTTTATGTGCATTATCCTTTTATTTTTGAAGTCGTTATTTAATTTATTGCAAACTGGGGCAAATTAGCAAAATGCGTGCAAATTAAAATAGTTTTCATAAACAAGTTTTATTTCAATTAATTATTTTAGATAAATTTTCTAGAAAAGCATATTTTGCAAATATTTTGGAAACCTGTCGGATTAACCGTATTTTACGGAATTTCGGAAGTGCCTTAAAAACCTTCTTCCGAAATTAATAAAACCTCTTACCTTTAGAATCTCTGAAAGAAAGACCGTCTTTTTATAAAAGCGGAGTTTTTGCACGCATTTGCTAATTTGGTTCCCTGTTTTCCTTAAATTGGGTGGCGACTCCAAAAACTCCAAAAGAGTTAGTCCATCCTGTCGATATTCCGGAATTTATCCCTTTTCGGGGGTAATTTTTGGGGTTCAACATGTCTAACACATGCTTATAATGTTAGTAATGTAAATGTTTTGGGATTTGTAAAGTTTGATTGTATTTAGTGTTGAATGTATATTTTTCTGTAAGCATTTTATGTGTGTCATAGCTTATTTTTTAATGTTTGTTTGTGTTTTGTTAACTTATGATGTTGTGAAGGAAGTAACTCAATGCAAGTGGCTTGTGGAATTTGGTGAGGGATAAGGGGTGAAGTGTTGGCCATGTAGCATTATTTCAAGTGCATTAGCTTTGGGAATTTGGGTAATGAGTGGAGGCCAAGTGCTGCATAGTAATGGATCTGGTGTAGGCCAAGTGCTGCCTGTCAGGCATCCACTTAAGCCAGTTGGCTGTAAGGTTTTGGTAAGGCTTTGCAGGCAACTGTTGCCTATTTGTTAGCACTTAAAACTAAACACAATGGTATAGGAGAGTTAATGGAGTAATGAAGCTAAGACATATTAATTGCCTTGCTTGTGTTATTAGTGTTTGTTTGTATATTTTATTCTTATTATATAAGGGCAACAACTCAAGACAATTGGCTTAGGGAATTTGATGTCGGGTGAAGGTCAAGTGCTGTCTAGGTAGCATTTCGAGGGAATTGGCGACTGAGGAAATTTGGTAAGTGGTGGGGGTCAACTGTTGCCTAGGAAGCATTTCAAGGGTATTGGCTTTGAGAATTTGGTGAGGGGGTGGATGCCAAGGGTTGCCTAGGAAGCATCTTACTGGAATTGGCTAAGGAATTTGGTGAGCAGGGGAGGCCAAGTGTTGCCTGAGTAGAAACTCAAAGCAATTGTATGTGAGAAATTGATAAGGGTTGGCGGGCAACTGTTGCCTATTTACCAACACTAGAAGACAAGCACAATGATAGAGGGGTTAAACTCATGAATCCAATTCATCTTTATTCTATCTCTAAAGCTTCTTTCTAACTTGCCCTACTTGTTTCTCTACATTTCCATTTCCAGATTCTTCTATAAACTCATGAATTTGACAAGACTTTTATGTGTCACATATAATGTATATAATAAATATATCTATCTCGAGTAACTATTTCTGCAAAAAAAAAAAAAAACCCCTTTCCCTCTAGAACATGGTTAATGTTTTACGCTTACAGCCCGAGTCATTAACAGGGAAGAATCCAATATGTTTTTCCCAATAAAAGGTTCTAAAAATAGTCATTTAAATTTGAAGCTTGTTTGTTTGGAACAACAAGAGAGAACTCTAGAAAAAGTAAATAATAGCTTCCAAATATTATGGACAACCAACATGTTGGTTATTGTTCTTAAACTCATTTTGGTTATGACAAAACTATACTAATTATAGTGTACATGGCAGGTTACGTGGATGATCGAAGATAGGTGGAATCCACACAAGAAGAAAAGAAGAAAAGGATACGCTAAGATTTAAGAAGGTCTAAGAAAGGAAGATTGAAGCGTGGAAGATGTCAGGAAACAATTGGTTTTAAAAGATGTAGCTAACTAAAGTAAAGATTTCGAATAGAGAACATCGACAGTTAAAAGTCTTTAAGGCCAGCTGTACTATGTGAAAGTAATAGAAAGTGTGAACACTAATTACTAGCTCTCCCTTATTCTAAAAAAGATTCCATATCACAAAAGGGTCTTTTTGAGGATCAATTCTCTTGGGTCAAAATATCTCTTTTGCAATAAAAAATATTCCAAAACATTCTGTTATTTCCCACGATTACACCACTTTACTGATTTAAGGACCAGTTCCTTAAAATGTGTTCCTTTACTTTACGATATGCGGAATTAAAACTGTAAGTAATTGAACACCAGATTTTAGCGTGGAAAAACCCCTTGACTCGGGATCAAAAAACCACGACCTACTTCTCAAGTAGGATTTCAACTTCACTATGTAAAAAGACCCACTTGGTTACAAGACTCACTCTTACTAACCTAGGACTAACTCTAATCCTTTAGTGATCTTTCTCACGATCAGTGAAGTTGTGTCAAGTCCACGACTTGAACCAGGAAGTACAACTCGATTTTAGCTTACTACAATTGAACTAAGACTTGAACTTTTACAAGACTCAATCTTAAGGAACAGATTCTAACTTAGTTCTACTGTAGCTAACTGATTACACAAATAAGCCAATAACTCACTACTAGAAAAACAGCCTATAGTGTCGGTTGTAAAACCGTTGTTATAGCCCCCAAAACCGTTGCAACACATCTAATACAACGGTTTTCCACCCGTCGCAGCCCAGAGCGTTGCAATAGTTCTAAAGCAACGGTTGTGCGCGACGGTTTCATTAACCGTTGCTGTTTACCTATCTATTGCGGCGGTTTTTTATCAGTCGACTTCCATATCTATTGCAACGGTTTAGACCTCAAATGCAACGGTTATCCCATCGTTGCTATAGCACTGATTCAACAGTTGTTGGTGTCATCGTAAATTTTATTTTAATGCTATTGCAACGGTTTGACTACGCTATTGCAACGGTGAGCATACACTATTGCAGCGTTTTGTATAAATTGCTATGACAATTTGGTTTAGTTTATACACATAAGATTATATTAAACTGTAATTGGAATATCAAAGAAGTTTATAATCAATACAATCATAATCCACGAATCCAAGTAGTTTATCCATATATAAGATCAAAATATCACTAATTAATTAGTTTGTCAAATTTAAGAGTACGAATACATAGCAAAAACTTAAGTTTTTAGACAAAAGATCATTCCTAGTCTTGCATCCTTTAAACCAATACTACTCTTAAGTAAGGTCGAGCTCCCCATCACTGTCTTCCAACACCTCGTATTCATTTGATTCACCTACAAAACCATTAAAAAACCAAGAACTTGGTCATTGCACAACTAATTCAAAACCTGCAATCATTCACAATATACAAGGATCAGTTTATGTTCTTATTGAGAGGGAATTCATCAGTTAAATACCAGTTTACACCCTTAGATGTTGGTCTGAAAGTAAGCACACATCAACATATTTGCCAGGTTCAAAGGTTCATTTCTTACAGAGACATAACAAAGAGAAAGTTAAACTGTGTCTATGCTCAATTCATAATGATTCAAAATTCTGGAAAAAGAGAATTTCCTACCAAAGTCAGAGAGTTTGTCTCCTAGAATGATGGTAACATCTACCTTTTCAACTATGGTCATGGTAGTTGTTTAGTAAAATCTAGACAATTGAAAATTAAACCGGACACGTGCCATATATCCAAGAAGTAACTCGGGAAAATGGGGAGAATGACTAGTGGAGAAGAGCCTGATACGTCAAGACAATAGCAGCTTAACACTTCCTAAACAATTTTCTCCTGCAGCCGTCTTCTGCTCAAGTCAATGGTCTCACCAAAGTGACATAGCAGCAGAAACAATACAAAGGGACAAAAGAATCAAGCAATACTACTTCAACTAGGTGAAACAAATAAACCAAACAAACTTTTCAGTAGAAAACTGTCAGTAAGACTGGATGAAAAGTAAGAAATGCAAAATTGAAGTGAGTGAGGCTTATGACCTATGGAAAAATGTTATTACCATCAAATATGGGAAGAGTGAAGAATGGTGCACCAACTGTGTCAAAGGTCCCCATGGTGTATCAGTTTGGAAGCACATCAGGGGATTATGGGATGAATTTTTTGATAGCATAAGGTTGAAAATTGGTAATGGAAGAAGGGTCAAGTTGTGGGCTGATAGATGGCTTGATGATATCCCTTTAAAAGAACAATTTCCTGACCTTTATGAAATTTGTTTACAGAAAAACTGCACTGTAGCAGATTGTTACTCAACAGGGGGATGGGATCTCCATTTGAGAAGGAGCTTGCACGATTGGGAAATTGACAGCATTTGTGCACTAATTCAAAAGCTAGATTTAGTCCTCCTCAAGGATCAGGAGACTGACTCACTGATCTGGAAACTAAAAAAAGACGGCAAGTTTGTCGTAAATGCTTGTTACAAAAATCTCCTAAGGAGAACGGGGGTTGATCAAGATAGCTGGCCATGGAAGATAATTTGGAAGACTATTGCTCCTCCTAGAGCAGCTTGTTTCACGTGGATTGCTACCCACGAGGCTTGTCTAACCCACGATAACCTACAGAAAAGAGGCTTTAATTTGTGCAGCAGATGCTTGTTATGTGAAGAAGATAATGAATCAGTGAATCACCTCCTACTCCACTGTAAATTTACCAGGCAGATCTGGGTAATGTTCCTTACCATTTTTGGTGTTCAGTGGGTCATGCCAAGCAGTATTAAACTAGCACTTAGCAGCTGGTATGGACAACTATCTTATGTCGAGAATAAGCATTACTGGAAGGCTATTCCTACTTGCATCTTTTGGAATATCTGGCAGGAAAGGAACAACAGATGCTTTAATGATAAGAGAGAGAACATTCTACATGTCAAATCCAAATGTTTGAAGAACCTTTATTTTTGGCATAAAAAGAGCATTGTATCTGATTTAGTTTCTCTGTCTGATCTTTTGTTTTCCTTCAACCTTTAGAAGGAAACTTCTCATCAAAAAATTATTTTCAAATACCTCAGCAAGCAGAACATTGGGGTTCTGCACTATTCTGTACAAAGTACTCGGTACAAACTAGGAAACGGATAATCTCAACAAGCCAATGCCATCTCAATTGTCCTAAGCTTCAGAATTTACCTTAGCAACTCTATGAATATTGCTGTGTTTTTCCAGTTTATGCATTAGCTTTGCAATTCCTACTTCTAACAAATCAGTCACAATTTTTTCAGCCAAGACAGGTCAAAAACTGAACCAAGCTACATTATCAAATTTTGGTTTATCTTCATCCTCCCTCTAAATCTGAATCATCCAGTTCATCCGGATATTCTTCTTCTTCAACAACGGGTTTCTTGGCAGGCTTTGCCTTCTTGCTCTTAACAGTTTTCTTAACATGTTTCTCCCCTCCTATTTAGTTCTACTAAAATAGATGGAAGGAGAAACAGAAAACTAGTGCACGTGAAAGAGTAATATCTGCATACTAGTCATGAAGGACCTGCACACAATGTAATGTATGCATTCGTTTTCCCTTTCCTTTTCTTTTTAATATGAAAACAGCACTCTCGTCTACAGGGAAGATCAAGAAAACAGTACTTTTTAATCATTCAGAGAATTGAGAAAGTCTAGCAAAGTATCAATGACATACTACAGATAGCACTTTTTACTAAGAACACACATGCTCCAATAATTTTCCATTAGTAGATCGACTGTGATGCCCAATAACCAATGCCCAGAAAGCACACAACAACCTACCAGACTAGAAACAAACATTTATCAGAGTTGGCATATATATATAAGTGTATTAATGGGGCACAACCAAAAGCTGCGACTGTAAAAAACCTTCTTCATCACAACAACCAGATCTCTCAAACACACTTTATTACCAAACAAACTACTGAAGGGGTTATAAAAGAGTATGCTAACCTCGATTATTGCTACCGACAGACGGGCGATGGATTGGTTGAATAGTTGCCTGCTGTGCTGCTAGCTTATCAAGATCTAAATCTCCATTAGGATTACGAAGTTCTGCAATGAGTTCTGCAATAATTTCTCGCCGCATTGCTGCCTTTCCTTCCGCAAACTTTTCCTCCATTTTTTTCATCATCTCTTGCATGTTTTTCTCCTGATCATTTGTAGCACTTGAAGATGGTTGAAAATGTCCCGCTTTTCTTTGCAATGATGTTTTTGTAACCCCTCGTCCATACAATCTTAGACGTCCTGGATGTTCAGGTCCCATAACCGATGTGAACGCATCAACATGCTCATTGTCATCTTCACTCTGTTGAGTTTGAATTTTCTCCATCTCAGCCTACAAAAAAATTCAAGATGACAGAATTCAAGTTAAAGAAACTATGTCAAAATAATTTACCTCAATAACATCGCTTTTAGATAAATTCGCACAATTTTACTAGCTGTATCTTCATTAGAGTCCTTGTATGATCGTCCGGGTTTCCTTTCTCTTGTTTTCATAAAGATCTCTTTGAGTGTTACCGGATCAGACCTGCCCTCCTCATTTTCCTAGTTAAATGAAAGTTGATATCAAATATCTTTTGTCAGTAATAGTTTCATGTGTAATGATAAAACGAGAACATACCAAACCAAAGCGAACTACAGCAAAACTTGTTTTGCCAACAGTGTGTGGATTGTTCAGCTTTTTTCGATTCTGCATATTGGTCTTGGAGCTTTTCTACAAAAAAAAAAAAAAAAAGTCGATGAATACACAGCTCGCATGTTTAATAAAATAGCTATATGGATAGATTATACTGCCCCGACCTATTCAAGAACTTGTATTGGCAGCAAAGGAAAAAAAATTAAGAAAGTTGTATATATCAAGAAAGGGGAAGTAAGAAACAAGCGCTTAACTTACCTGAACCTTTTCCGAGTTCCAATATTTAAGGAGTTCTTTAAATACAAGCTCTGAAACATCTTCGGGCTTATTCTCCAGTCGCGTTGCATCGTTACTATAAGCAGTAAAGTGATTCTTTTTCAGAGTATACTTGTACCTTCTCCAGGCAGAACCAATTGATTCCAATGACCATTTTTTTGCAGCATCAGGAATATCATATTTCGTCTACAATTAGTTTAAATAGGTGAGCGCATAAATTCAAAACTAATTTCAGGCGAAGATTAAACAATGGGAACTTCAAACCTTGGTATATTCCCATAAATCATCTTTGGTGTCCATCTTTTTCCAATCAGCTATATCCAGAGGACAAAATGTAGGATTCCTTGCCAATGTACCGAGGAAGCTGCTATACTCTGCTACATCGTTAGTAGTAGGACCAACAGGTTGATCCTTCTCATTCAACACAATCAGTTTACGCTCATTCCGTGCATGTACATGTTTCATTTGTGTTCTACCTCTCTGTCTTTTCTTAGTAGAAGGACCTACAATAGTACCAATAAAAGATAGCCACAAAGTCACTATACAGATCATTATGCCAGATTCAAATACTATTAGTTGAATCAGTATACTTCATATAAAAAATCAATAACAGAAAATTAGGTTAGACTAATAGATGATTCAACTGATAGAGCAAGCTGGAGGTTCCTACCTTGTTCTTCACATTCTTCATTTGAAGTAGAATCATGTTGCACCTGTTCCTCTACTGTCTGTACATGGATTCCTACCTCTTCCTCTACCGGTCGGGTATGCATTCCTATCTCTGGATGTGGTAGTGTTTGTAGCTGCTCTTCAACAGTATTTGACAAATGCTCTTTAGTTCCTCTACTGTTAGAGCTAGCTGGAACAACTTTTCTTTTGGTCAACAATAATTTTTTTTGTCTCTCTGCCAAATAGCGCATTGTTCCTGCATTAATGTAGGCTGAGTTCTTTCCTTTTCTCTTCGATTTTGAAGACCCTTCCTGATTCATGACTGTCAAAATCTATGTTAAGTAAATAAAAATATAACCAAAGGGATGCAGGATAATGGAGAACCAAAGAAACAACAGTTCACATCCAAGAGCTCATTTGAGAAGCAGAAATAAAATATTGTATCAGTACATCAGTTGTTATGAAACTAGTACAACCTATCAGCAAAACAAATTAACTGTGCCTATTTGCTGTCCTTTTGTTTGCAAAATGTATAGAAAATGGTGAAAATCCCATAGAGTTCATTTAGAACAACTCAGAACTAGCTGTCAGTCAGTATATACCAGGTTATTGATAAGCATAGCATCAGGAAACACATCATATTGACTCCAATAATCTCTGTAGTTGTACAGTTTAACCACTTTATTTTTGCTATTTGGTAATGAAACCACAATATTACCTGATCAAGAAAACTATTACTCCTAGTCTCCTAGTTACTTTTACTTTCATAATAAAAAAGCTATTAAACAATACTTCTTGAAACGCCTAGATTCAGGAACCACATCAGCATACTAAACTTCAGAACAAGAGTGATCTTAGGCAGCAAGCTCAAAAAGATAAAGACAATGCTCAGTAATGCTTTGTCTAATCTTGTTTCCATTAAAGATTCAGCTGGAATTGTTAATGAGGATGTTGCTATACAGGGTATTGCAGAAGATACACGACATCAAATTATCGGTTGTTGAATAGCTCCATAATAGATAACCTCTCCATCGATGGGATTTTGGTCCCGAGCACTAGCAAAACTATCGGTTGTTGCTAACAAAGTCACTCCATAATTTTGAGTCTTGCATGAGGCATCCCTTCCCATCGTATGAAAACGATATCCATTGATGAAATATCCCGTATATCTTTTGGCTATCGTATTAGGCCCTTTAGATAGCCATCGTATATACTTGGGCACTTCAAGGGTTTTAACTTTCTCTTTAAACCAGTTGCCAAATTCTCGACTATGAGTCTGTGCTCTTACCCATGCATTTGATCTGGTACGACTATCAACTATGTTCTTATGTTCCCTGTAAGCACGGATTTTAGAAAGAAATCATTAGGCCTTTAGGAATGAAGTTTAAACTATCTTATTCCGTAAAATTAATAGAAGTAGAAATCATTAGGCCTTTAGGAATGAAGTTTAAACTATCTTATTCCGTAAAATTAATAGAAGTAGAAATCATTAGGCCTTTAGGAATGAAGTTTAAACTATCTTATTCCGTAAAATTAATAGAAGTAGAAATCATTAGGCCTTTAGGAATGAAGTTTAAACTATCTTATTCCGTAAAATTAATAGAAGTGACAACTATAGAAAATCTCTTACTTGATAAACATCTCCACTTGTTCATCTCCCGTGTTGAACAAAATATAACGATGTGCTTCAAAAGATAACTGTGAGTCCAACTCAAAAGCCTTGATTCTCTTTCTTTTCTTACCCCCTATTGGACGGCCTATCTTTGGGAATATTGGGGGCAAATCATCAATCTCTGTCTGAATGCCCTCGTCGTCTTCAGTTTGGTATCTACTGAATCTTGTCTTCACTCCATCATGCAGGTATCTCGAACAAAATATCAAGCATTCTTCCGCCAAAAACCCCTCTGCTATTGATGCTTCTGGATGAGTTCGATTATGAACAAAACCCTTATATACACACAAGTTTCGCTCAATGGGATACATGTGGCGAAGATGAACCGGGCCCCCAAGTTTAATTTCGTTTACTAAATGGACAGGCAAATGGAGCATTATATCAAAAAATGTTGGAGTAAAAATCGTTTCAAGCTCAGAGACAACATTAGCAATTTCAGATTGCAATGTATCAAGATCTTTTCGCCTTACAACCTTACTATATATGGCTTTAAAGAAGTTCCCCAACCTTATCAAGCACAACGAAACATTCTTGGGCAACACGTCTCTAACTGCAACCTGAAGTAGGTGATGCATTACAAAATGAGCATCATGACTCTTATACCCTGATATTTTCATCCCATCCACTTGCACACACCGTGATATATTTGAGGCACACCCTTTTGGTAATTTGGAATTTTTCAACACTGTGCAAAACAACATTTTTTCTTCAGGCTTCATGCTAAAACAAGCTTTAGCCAAATAAACTTTTCCATTACTATCATCTTTCACTGGTTGAAGCTCCTTCCTTATCCCCATTTCTTGCAAGTCATAACGAGCATTAACATGATCTTTTGACTTTCCAGGAATATCCAATAAAGTCCCAACCACACTATCAAATATGTTTTTCTCAATGTGCATCGGATCAAGATTGTGCCTTAGTTTGTTATGTTTCCAATAAGGCAATTCAAAAAATATGGATCTTTTCTTCCAAGGACCCTCATTCCGACGCCTTTTCTTCTGTCCCTTTCCGAAGACATTTCTGAATTCTCGCAGCTCTTCAAACACTTGTTCACCCGACAAGGGAGTAGGTGCCGGTCTATGATCTTCCTTACCATCAAATGATTTCTTATCTCTTCGGTATGGATGATCAGGAGGCAAAAATGCCCGATGGCCCAAGTAACACATCTTACGGCTATGTTTGAGATATTGAGAGCATGTGCCATAATTACAAGTCGGGCAGGCAAATCTCCCCTTAGTGCTCCATCCGGAAAGCATAGCTAGTGCTGGAAAATCACTAACTGTCCACAATAGGGCTGCACGCATTTGAAATGTTTGGTTAGCTTCAGCATCATATGTGTCTACCCCAGTTTCCCATAATTCCTTCAATTCAGCAACTAGTGGTTGTAGGTACACATCTATATCATTTCCTGGAGATGATGGACCTGGAATAATCATTGACAACATTATATACTCTGGCTTCATGCAAATCCACGGGGATAAGTTATAATTCATTAACATAACAGGCCATGTGCTATGGGAAATGCTCATGGTCCGAAAAGGATTGAAACCATCACTTGAAAGACCCAATCTAACATTACGAGGATCTCTAGAGAAATCCGGATGCCTAGAATCAAAATCTTTCCAAGCATCTCCATCGGCAGGATGTCTTAAATTCCCATCATTGGGTCGTTCAGAAGCATGCCATCTCATAGCTGCAGCTGTTTCAGCACACATAAATATCCTTTGAAGCCTAGGCTTCAATGGAAAGTACCTTAAAACCTTTGCAGGGATTTTGGAGCTTGCATTAGTCAAATTATTAACAACATTCTTCCATCTAGAAGACCCGCAAATCGAGCAATTATCTGCCTGAGCATTTTCCTTCCAAAATAACATACAATCATTGGGGCATGCATGTATTTTTTCATAACCAAGACCCAAATCTTTTATCATGTTTCTTGCTTTGTGAAAAGACTCGGGTAGTTGAGCAAATGGAAACACCTCTTTTAGCAAGTCTAACAAATCAGAGAATGCCACATTACTCAACCCATGAATGCATTTAAACAAGTACAACCGAATGATGAAGCTCAATTTAGAGAAGTTCTCACACCCATGATATAACTCTTGTTTCCCTTCCTCAACTAATTTAAAAAATCTTTTTGCATCTTCAGATGGTCCCTCACTCTCTTCTTCTACATGCCCCATGTCATCCTCTACATTTCTAAAAGTATCATGAAGTAGTCCATCAATATCATCATGCATGTTGGAACATTTATCATTATTGGTTAGATTTGGAGTATTTATCGTGGAAAAACCTTCTCCATGGTAAACCCATTTGGTGTATCCACGAGCAAACCCAAAATAAATCAAATGATTCTCCACCATATTTCTATAATGCCAATAACGATTACCACACCCTTTGCAAGGGCATAGTATTTCATTTCCTTGGGAAGCTCGTTCAAACGCCTTGTTAAGAAAATCATCCACTCCGAGCTTATACTCATCGGTGGATCTTGGAAGATCCATCCAACTTTTATCTCCATAATCCATCGAGTCTAAAAAATATCCTATATGACATGAAAAAAAGAAAATCACCACAGTAAATGTTCAAATAACAAAACAACAAAAAATTGTGTAGATGTAAACAATTATAGCTTGTCCTAAACTACAACTACTCAAAAGATTAGTATTACCCATGTACTTTTGACAATTAGATGTCCATATGGTTCAAATTAAAGATCCAAAATGCACAATTGCAGATAACAAACTTGTAGCTTCAGACATTCTTATCACAGATAATTAAAGGAGAGCGGCTAAACATAAACACAAGAGCCCCTACCATATGATAGAAACAAACAAGCAGCCAACTAGATACCCAAGATACATCTACGGCTATCATTAACAAGACACACTTACCGTCGTTTCGGGTCAACTAATTTAGTGTTCTAGAGATCTTTTTAGCAGAGCTATGTCTTCAATCGAATTAAACTTATTAACTGATGCATCTCAGCTACATAGAATTAAATCAAAGCTGAAGTTGCAGACCAAGCTACCAGGAACAAAACCTACTCTCCATCCCTCACACACACACCAACCTGCACACCCTCACACTGCCTATAATTCAACAGATTTACATACGACTCCTTACTAACTCAACATCACCCCTGCTACTGCAACTTACAACCTCACAGCCCCTTTAAACTTATAGGATCATCAGGATACAAACTCCAAACCTCTTCTAACAACCATACACAAACTGTATATACATATACACTGCTTACAAGCTGAAGATGGAAAAATTCCAAGATAAAAACTGAAAAATAAGCCTAAAGCATTCACCTTAAACGCTCAAAACACAAAAACAGTCCCGAAAACAAAACAAGAAAGCAAGAAATTTCCTCTAATAAACAGTACTAATGGTCACGCCGATGCTGGTCAAAGCTGAAGACGGAAGAAGAGCTTCACCTGCCTGAAGATGGAAACACCGACGCTGGTCACGCCGACGCCAGTCACGCCACCGCCGATCAACAAGAGCTGGTCACGGTGGTCCCGCCGAGCTTCACCTTTTGTTTTTGTATTTTTTGCACTGAAGTTGTTTAGTTGTAAAACCCTTTGTTTGTATTTTGCACTGAAGTTGTTTATTTGAGAATACAATTAATAAAAATTTAATTCATAAAAAGTGGGCTACATTTAATTTTTACCAAAAAATTAGAGGGACATTTTGGAGGGAAACTTTGGAGGGAACAAGAACCGTCCCCATAGCTAAAAATTTTAATATAACCGTTGCAAAACATATAACATATTTCAACGCTAGAAAACTGTATCAAAAAAGGACATCAGTTGGGACAGTTATAGATCTATTAGGACGGTTATGCTGTAGAACTGTCTCATTATGTTGAATGTGATATTGCTACGGTTATAAACGTCGCTATAAACTATGTATAGCAACGGTTTTAAAACCGTTGCTAATTTATCCGTAGCTATAGGCTGTTTTTCTAGTAGTGACTCTTTTAAGCTTTTGCTCGATGCTCTCTGTATTTGTGCTTAACTTCTACGGCTGAAATGCTCCATACTTTATAGCTCCAGCAGCCAAGAAGTCTTCAATAATTAGAACTCCAATGCTCCCTTGAGTTTGAGTCCTAATTGGATTCTTCTCTTTAGAATCCGGATCTTCTATCCTTATCCTTGTGTTTATGGAATCTTTTTGTATCTGTTTAGACCTGCATAATTATCAAGATAAACATTAGCTTTAGGATAATTAATAATATCTCAACTTAAACGATTTTGCATGATTATCTATTTAGCTGCAGTGATTCAAAGGAACAGGTCCTTTGAATCCGTTCCTCAGTCATCAGTCAAAACTCCAAGCTTATCCAAGCTAACACATTCTTTCAATGAAAATCATGATCTCAATAATATTAATCATGAAGGAAAATTATGGAAGAGGATAAATCAAAGGCTGCTGATTGGAAGATATTACCGAAGAAGCCTTACAACGACTACTCAAATAGAAGGCTATAAATAGAAGACCTAGGTAAAGAAGTTACACGCTTCTATTCACTGTCAACATTATTTTCTAGCTTTTACTTAATACTCTTACTGTATACTTGAGAGTTTACGAGTGTTCAAAAAAAAAAAAAAAGATAAAGGTAGAGATAATAGTTGTGTCAAGGTGAAGTTCGTCTGATAAGCTATAAATTAGACTTGTTCGTTGTTGATGAGCGAAGGTCCAAAACCAATGAGAGAATGTTTAGTAGTGAACAATAAACTACACGGTACACTTGAAACCGAGAAGAGCCAGAAGAGATACTCTCCCTTGTGACCCAAGGGGACTGGATTAGGAACCACATTGGTTTTGAACCAGTATAAAATCACTGTATCACTTTTATACTTCTGAATCTATTTTCTGTTTAGCTTTATTTTATACTACATAGTCAACTACCTGATCCCTTAAGTGGACTAACTAATCTAAAACGAACAATTTACCCTCCCCCTCTTGTAATTTCAATTGGTTTAGAGCTTGGTCTCATATTATTTTATTTGTTTGCCTAACAACAAGTGAGAAAAGATTATGTCTTCCCATGTTGTCAATGGACCTCTACTCCAAGAGGGAACTTTTGCCTCCAAGACTCCTTACTTCAATGGTAAGCACTATGGTCATTGGAAGATTCGTATGGAAACATACGTTAAATCAGTTGACTATAAGGTCTGGCGTGTTATCAAGAAGGGACCGATGATTTCCATACTACAAAACCTACTATGAAGCTTGAAGGACACACCTCCACTGCTCCAATTTTCCTTTATATGGATGACTATACCGATGAGCAAGGGAGATAATTTAACTCAACTATAAGGCTGTCAACATTCTTTATAATGCAATCAATAGAGAAGAATATGAAAAGATATCCAGCTATGAGACTGTAAAAGAAATATGGGATAAGCTGGAAGTTACGTATCAGGGTACTAGTAAGGTAAAGAGAACAAGAATTAATCTTTTGGTCTATGAATATGAACTATTCTAAATGAAAGAAGGTGAATCTGTAGAAGAGATGTTTGCAAGGTTCATCAAAATCCTTGGTGAACTGAAAGCACTTGGAAAAGTTTATACTAATGAAGAGCAAGTTAGAAAGATTCTCTGGAGTCTTTCTACTATCTGGCAACCAAAGATCATTAAGATATAAAGTGGAGATCTGAACAAGTTATCCTATGATGAACTAAGAGGTGGCCTAATTGCTTTTGAAAAGCACATCTAAAAAAGAATTGCTCAAGAAGAAAAGAAGAAAATTGTGGCTTTCAATACCACAACAGAGGAAGTCGATTGTGATTACCAAGAGGATGATGATATCCAAGAAGAACTTTCTATGATGTTTAGAACATCAGCAATTTGATAAACAGAAGAAGGCAAATCAGAAAGTCTAGAACTCAGTACAGGAAGGACAATCAGAACACCACTATCAGGAAGGAAAACTTAGGACATATTGCAGCAAACTTTCCTGAAGCCAAGAAGAAGCAGTTCAAAGGAAAGAATGATCTTATGATAATTGGAGTGATGAAGAAGAATCTGAAAATACTGAAAATCTTTGAAGAACAACTATATGGACTTTCTTTTGATATTAGAGCTTCGTTCTCTGCGGGATATTGAGACATTTCGTCGAACACCTCAACATCGCAGAGTTTATCTATTTTTAGCTTATCTTTTAAAGATCCATCTAAATCTGAAACCTCTGGGCTTCAGGTAGTGCCTTGGTCTGCATGCCTTGGATCTTGCAGACCACTTGTTCTGGATGTTGTCGAATTTTTGGATCATACAAGAAGTTGTTTCTATCATCACAATTAGCACATCGAGGATGACACTGGAGTCAGAATCGATAAAAGCTCTAATACCAATATTTATACAGCATCATAAGGGAAATGGAGAATAGGAAGAAGAATAGAAAAAATGAGAAAGAATAAGAAAGGAATCAACTCAAATATTGTTATTAATCAACTGAACCATTTATTAATGAACCAGAGAGACCCTATTTATAGTAGGGAGCCTTCCATGGTAAAATCCTAAACCTATGTACTTCATCTCTAACTAAGAGATAAAAATATTTTCAAAATATGATAAGATAAGACCTAATCAAAATATAATGATAATTATAAAATCTATCCTAAGACATAATTATCCTAAATAAATAAAATAAGTACTAAATTATTCAATTCTCTTAGGATCTACATCATGAAGTTTCGAAGTAGCAAATTTATGCCACCCCCTAACCTATGCAATCCATCATTATTGTAGGGAAAAATCTTCAATGTCTGATTAAGCTCTATTAAAGGATGACGACGAATTGGGAGTCCATACTTGAAACAACCTCGGTTAATCGTTTCAGAAGTTAGGGCTCCAATTGGCGTGCCGATAATTTTAAAATATTCATAATATCCATTAGGACCTGTATGTAAAATTTGAGCTAAATCAGACCTCGTTTGGTAGGCATCGGAAGAAGGTTTCAGTTTTTATTGTCGATAAATATTAAAAAGAGATTTTGGAGCTCGGTTTTGGCGAATGAGCTCCGATTCGAAATCCGAAAGCGTAGTTAGGTTCGTATGATTATTTGTGACTTTTTTGAACTTTCAAAAGTGAATTTCGATGTTGTTCGGCTAGTTTCCGCTAAAATGCCGAAAGTTAAATAATTTGACTTTTTCTATTTAAATTCGCATCTTGAGTTTCGGGAGTCCAATTTGAGATCTGCCTTTGCGAGTATGTTACATATATTTTGTATAACTTATATGGAAAAGTTGAAATTATTTCGAATCGGAGCTCATTCGCCAAAACCGAGCTCGAAAATCTCTTTTTAATATTTATCGACAATAAAAACTGAAACCTTCTTCTGATGCCTACCAAACGAGGTCTGATTTAGCTCCTACTAAGGCTAATGAGAAGCGTCAATTGACCCCTAAGTTGATCCATCAGGCGGTGGTGCTTAAGTTAAAGGTATGGAATTATGAACAAAAGTGTTGCAGCCGTTTGGCAACTCGAGAGGGTAATTTGGTAGCTCAGGTCTGAGTTGCATTCCGTTTTAGCTAATTCTTCCTTAGTCCAGCAGATTGTGCGAGGATGACTATTTCTATTCAAATTAATTGTATGAGTTTATGCTCTAAGTGGAGGAGCCATCCTCCAATTGATATCGAATCCTAATATTAAATCCCTAAGGCGTTGTTCAAGCGTGAGCTAATTCCTAGTTCCATCGACTTGTTCTATATCGAAAGGTATATCGAAGAGGTGATTATCGGCTTAATTATGTTAACCCATTCAAAGTTCCGTGTATCTTTGTTCTGAAAATATAGAACTCTCCTCTCGTGACCGAGGAAGGATCATCTTAGTCAGAATAATCCGGGCAAGGGTGCTATCATATTATCCAGATATGTTTTATTCCAAAAGTTCGGTGTTCGTGTTATAATTTTAATTCTGTAATCATGAGAAAAATTCTGTGGCATAGTTTATAAAGGTCGTGCAAGTTCTTTTATTATCAGCGGGAATCTTGCTTTAGACTTAGGCTCGTTCGAGGACGAACGAGAGTTTAAGTGGAGGAGAATGAAACGACCTCGGTTAGTCGTTTCGGAAGTTAGGGCTCCGATTGGCATGCCGATAATTTTAAAATATTCATAATATCCATTAGGACCTGTCTGTAAAATTTGAGCTAAATCAGACCTCATTTGGTAGGCATCGGAAGAAGGTTTCAGTTTTTATTGACGATAAATATTAAAAAGAGATTTTCGAGCTCGGTTTTGGCGAATGAGCTCCGATTCGGAATCCGAAAGCGTCGTTAGGTTCATATGATTATTTGTGATTTTTTGAACTTTCGAAAGTGAATTTCGATGTTGTTCGGCTAGTTTCCGCTAAAATGCCGAAAGTTAAATAATTTGACTTTTTCTATTTAAATTCGCATCTTGAGTTTCGGGAGTCCAATTTGAGATCTGCCTTTGCGAGTATGTTACATATATTTTGTATAACTTATATGTAAAAGTTGAAATTATTTCGAATATCGCAGGGTACCATTTTAATTTTCGCTGCGAAAAGAAAATAAAAAGAAAAGGAAACAAAACAAAATGGGAAAAAGACAAAAAAATGAAAGAAAAAGCAAAGTGAGTAAGTGACCATGGCGGTGTCGCTTATCTGCTTTACAACTACAGAACACAAAATGAAACAGAAACGTGTGACGGAGAAAATTATCAGAAAAATACCAGAAAATGAGAAAAGAGCCGGGAAAATAGTAGAATTTTTATCCCGAAACATTCATGTAATGATCTTAATGCATTATTTGAGTTTATTACGTGTGTTTGAATATGTTTTAACGGTAAAATTTGGAATATTAGACATCGTTTTAATAAGTTCAATTAATAGTTTAAAGGGTCAAATGGACCCCGATAATGGAATTGATTATATATTCGTACTCAGTGAGTTATGGACAACATATAAATATAATTTATTTAAGGTTTGGTTATGTTACCTTAAACCCTGTACATAGGCCTGGCCTGTGTATTGCGTATGCGAATAGGGCATCAGGTTCCTAACTGGATTGCCCTAAGACGTAAGGAATGAAGTCGTTAGCCTTATGTGCTATATTTTTCTGCTTATTGAACACAGTGGGATCGTTTGGCAATGAATCTAAAGGACAAAGCGGTTATTGAGTGGCTGTGCTAACCTTGTAACAAGGTAAGTGATTATATCCATTTCTTTGGAGGCACCTGGCCTTGTGGATTTTCTACCACGTGTTCCTTACGTGTGTAGCTGCCGATAGGCGTACTCATTACGCCTTAGCCTTGAATTTACATTGTATATTATATGTTATGTCCTGTTGTTGGTATTGCATTGAGAGTCCCGAGCCGGTGAAGGATCATCATTGTATGTACTTCCCGGTTGGCGATGAGAGTCCCGCACCGGTGAAGGGTTATCATTGCATATACTTCCCGGTTGGCGATGAGAGTCCCGCACCGACGAAGGGTCATTATTGCATATACTTCCCGGTAATCGATGAGAGTCCCGAGCCGGTGAAGGGTCATCATTGCATATACTTCCCGGTAATCGATGAGAGTCCCGAGCCGGTGAAGGGTTATTACTGCATATACTTCCCGGTAATCGATGAGAGTCCCGAGCCGGTGAAGGGTCATTATTGCATATATCTCCTGGTAGACGATGAGAGTCCCGCGCCGGAGATAGGTATCAGGTATATGTGACTGCATTGCATCGTACAACATTCATCACATCTCATTGCACCGCATACTGACTATTATGTGTATTGTGTTGTGTGTCTTTGTATGCGGTATGTATACCATGTTGTGGACATATCTCAGTTTGCTTATATATTTATGGCTCGTATTCTGGGCTGTGGGGATCGGGTTGCACACCGCAACGGTATAAATATGTGGATCGGGTTGCACGCCGCAACGGTATAAATATAGAGATCGGGTTGCACGCCGCAACGGTATAAATATGTGGATCTGGTTGCATGCCGCAACATTATAAATAAATGGATTGGGTTGCACGTCGCAATGGTATAAATATATGGATCGGGTTGCACGCCGCGACAGTATGAATATACGGATCGGGTTGCACGCCGCAACAGGATGAATATATGGATCGGGTTGCACGCAGTAACAGGATGTATTTCCGATTGTTGATGTGTTTGGGATACCTATATGTTTTGGTTATCTTATGTTCCTGGTTGTTGATGAGTTTGTCATTCCATACGTGTTTCAAATTATTATCTGGCTCTGCCTTTTCATAATTTAAATAAGAGGAATTTTGTTTATCTGTTTCTTCTCCCTGGCTAGCTATCCTATTCTTTGAGGTGGCTAGTCTGCCCCACTTATTGAGTCCTTTTGACTCACCCTTGTTTGTTGTTTGTTTTTGTCTATCTATTTCGTTTCGGCAGGTTCGCTCCAGGATTGAGTTCGCCACATTCGTGAAGGAGCGAAGATGACTTCATCTGTCAGGGTGAGCCAGCTTTTATTCCGGATGGCCACCAGTTTATTGGTTGTTATTTCAGTTGCATTTTGCTCCCTTCAGGAGGTATCTGTCTTCTTTTGTACTCTTAGATGTCTAGTCTGGATAGCCCTAAACCTAGTATGTTGGGTAGTCAGCTGTAATTTCTTTTGTACAGCTTAGAGGTATCAGTATGTCTGTATTTTTTTTAAGTCTTGTCCTTATTTGTGAATTGTTATATTTATTTTCCTGATTTAATTGGTTATGGTTCGCCCGACGGGTCTAGGGGAGGATGTCGGGTGCCCGCACGGCCTAACCGGATTTCGGGTCGTGTCAATACTTTCTGTAATTTGTTCTCTTGAAATCTATTATCAGTTCAAGGCTTTCCTCTACTTTTGTTCTTTTCCTCAATCATTAAGAAACTTTTATAATTTTTATTTTAAAAAAAAAAAAATTCAATGAAGCTTTTAAGATTGGTTAACTAGTTTTGCAGACTTCTGCAACCTTAATTTTTCTTGCAATGTGAATTTGCTTAAATGTGAACTTCTAAAAATACCAGTTGTAGCAATAATAGAGATTTTTTAATACATAATGTTCTATTTTGCAGAAAATAACCCAAAAAAAAAAAACAAAAAAACAAAAAAACAAAAAAACAAAAAACAAAAGCTTAAGTAGCTTGCCAGCTTCAGTATTAATTGAAGTTTCTCAGTGTTTAGTTGCCGTTAAGTTTGTTCGAGTTTCTGTTAGTTTTAGAGCTCTTTTGGAGGCAAGATTAAACCTATACACTTTTGAATACATAAGGGATGTTTTATATCTCACCCTATATATAAAGGACTAAAAGATACCTCCACCCATACTCAAGGACCTTTCAAGTTTTCCTCCTAGACTGTACATAGCCTACAATTGTTTCCCCCACAAAGGACACCGATGTTATCTTTCACGATATTAGCTCTGAATATGATTTTACTAATTGTTGTGCCCTATTAATTAATTCGACCGTGCTTGATGTTTGTCCCCATGATCGTTACATACTACAGAAAAGGAAATTAATGAAGATTCATCAAACCTATTAAGATACGAGCTAGCTGAAGCATTAACTATTTGTTAGAGATAAAGTGTTATTCAAAATAGTTTGAAACTAGCTACTAGTAGTTAGTTGGTTATACTGATTGTAGTTAGTATAAACAGGTGTAGTTAGTTAGATATTTTCAATACTCATTTGTAACATTTCTCTCCCAACATGTGAAAGGATGAGCTAGAAGGTTCTTTTCCAATTCATCTAGATTCTTAGCTTGAGTTCTTAGCTCCTAAATCCATCTTCATATTTAGAAAATTAACATAGCATAAGAGCTATTGTTACTGATTAAGCTTTTGATTGCACTTCTCTGCCAAGAAAATTCTAGGGTTTCGTCTTCTTCAATTTGAAATTTTTGTTCCGTCAATTCTTCGAATTTGCCTAAACGAGAACGAAAATGGCAAATATTGATGAAATTTAAGATGATGTACCGCCGACACAAGGATCTGTTGCTCCAGGATTGTGATCTACCGCAGATATGGCCAGAGGATCGAGAAAATACAGATGATTGAGAAATGACGGAGTCAGTAACATTGTGATGATTGATCACAATTATCTACTTTATATTCACCCATCTAATACATCAGATTCATTAATTGTTGTTGTACAACTTTTAGAATTGAGAATTAAACTACCTAGAGTTAATCCATGAGAATCCGTTATGTCGATAACTAGGAACATTCGTGTAAAAGGATGAATTCCTTTCAGCTCCAATACCTATTTTCTACATTAAAAGGTTGGATAAAATAATCCTAACCCTAACCGTTTCTTGGGGCTTTTTGCTCCTTGACCTCCCTCAAGTCTTCAATTAAAAAAATAACCTCCAAGTTTTAAAAATTGGCAAGATGACCTCCTCTTTTTTAATCAGGATTAGGACTTAATTACACCCAAAAAATGCCTACACATCGCAACCCCTCAGGTTTTAAATATTACACTTTGGCCCATTACCGAAAAAGGAAAACTTCCTCCCCACCCCTCCAAAATTGCCGCCCTATTGCCCCCCCCCCCTCTCGTTCCAGCCGCCTCCATTGCTCTCTTCTTCAGCAGAACCTCATTTCAGGGCCCAAATCCAACCATTTTGTTCCATAGCTATCAGAAATCCAATTCCCATCTTCAGTTTGCTCTCATTTCTTGATTTATGATTTTGGGAAGCCTTTAAAATTTCAATTTCAAAAGGTTCTAATCCGTCTATCGTGGTGGGTGCAATTACTTCGAATTGAGTTTATATCAACATCATAGTGCTATATGAAGTGTTTTATTGAGCTGCTAAGCTGCTTTATCATATCCGCCATTGTTTTTGTTCCACTAGAACAACTATGCTTCAGTTATATTAGAACTCTGTTTTTGTTCATCGACATAATTCTGTATATTATTGACTTGTTCATATATCAGTAAATAGAGCTGTTATGGGGTGCTATGCAGTAGTGGGTGCTGATTACAATGGGCAATTGGTAAAGACGCCTAAGTGCTGGTCTTGGCGTTCTAATACTAGTTCAACAGTATCTATTGCATTGAAATTGGAGGGTACATTTGACGAGTTGATTGACAGCGTCATTGAACGTGGACAATTAACTTGTGATCCCGACGACGTATCTATTAGTTATATGCTTAGTGCTGCGCCTGCTGGGGGAAAAATAGCTGCTTCGTTCATTAGGAATGACAGTGATATGTGCATATACCTCCTAGATGTAGATGGTAATGGTAGTAGGCTTATTCTTTATATTTCGCGGGTCGAGAGGTCTGCCGCAGCTTCAAATGCCGTTGCAGCATCTCCCATAGCAGCTGATGATCAAATGGTTGAGTCCAGCAATATTATTGGAGATGGTACTGGCAAATCTCTCTTGTACAAGAATGATTAGAAAGCTACGAGCCATCTTCGTAGTGCCTTCGTGGGAGATAAAAGAATCTGTACATGTAAGAAATTTATCAAAAGGGGCAGGAAAAAAGTTCAGCACATTCCATCCATCGGTGTATCATTTACGTCCAAGAAGAGAAGGAATAAATGTTCAAATTGTAAGCGACCAGCCATAAAAAAACAACTTGCCCTCTGGCTCAAAATAGACAGTGATTTATTATTTATTGCGTTTTCCCTAATGAGTGTAATAATTTATTTTTCTGAACATTTGTAATAACTTGTGAACTGAGTAAGTTCTGTTTCTTTGCTTCCAATATATCAGTGTTTAGTCTTGTTGTTTAGTAGAATTAGATATGTTGATAATAGACCCTTTTTTACTGCGGTTGAGGTTCTTAACTCTCGATTTTAACAAGTTGACAAAAAATCTTAACTAGCTTTATTGATATTTGTAGTAATTACTGTTGGTTGTAAACTTTTTGAACATAGACCAACTCAGCATAGACTGAACATTTATTTCCAACAGTTAGCTTGCTAGTGGATTGTGTGGTTGATAATCGGTAAGTTGAAACGTGTGCCAGGTTCTTTAAAGGGTGCACTGTCCAAAGTATGAACTATCCCACCTGATACAATGGCTCCAATAACTCCTGTCTTTTGACCTTCGTCCCCTATTAAGTATAAATAGGGCCCTCATTTCCTAATTTTTTTAACACCCATCAAAAAGTTAATTCATCTACCCCTCCCCTACTTTTTACACCTCTTTGATCTCCTCCCAAGCCTCTTAAAATATACCAGAAGATGCAGGGGATGCAAGTAATGACTATGTCTGGCCGAATGGAATGTACATCATTACAAGGAACCTTACATGCTTCACGCTTACTGTAAATAGATATTAATGTATAAATGATGACCTAGTACGTTTCGTACCTCGTTCTTTAATATTTGGATTTGTTTACCTTAGTTATTTGATTTTTAACACATTAAACGCTGTACTCTTTGATTATAGATTTTTCCATGGAACATAAAATATCTTTTACCCGACTACACGATGCAAGCTGTTATCTACAGTGGCGATGTTAGATACTTCATGGAATTCTATGTGACAACAACTTGCAAAACGCTTCAGCGAGGTTGGTTAAGGTTTATTAATGATCGTCATATCACTCAAGGCCAAGTTCTCCACTTTCAAATAATGCGCCGACATCCTGAACATGATCTTTGTTTTCGTGTGCATATGATGTCACGAACAAGAGGACCTCTTTAACAGTTTAGTAAAGAAAGCTTTTTTTTTTATTAATGTATTTATTAAAAATATTATCAATGGAAATGGGCGATATTTTGTCGGCGTATTAATTTTGGTGTTCCTACTGTTAAGTTCATTATAAGTTATTATTTTTAGGCGAAGTAAACAGTCTTTGACGATCTTCCAATTTACCTTTATTTACTATCTTATTGATCATATACTTAGCAAAGTTGATAATAAACTCTTGATGCGCAAGAAATTGGTCTTTGATGGCCATGTATACGTAGTTGACAATCGATCTTCCGTTGGTGACACTATACTTTAAATGGGTTTTATTCATCTGTGGTTGAAAACTTTTTCTGGACTAGGAATAAAATACTGTGTAAACTACTATAGATGGTCTTCACTAAATAAATGTTGGAATTAAAATAAATTGAATGTTTGTTGTTCAAGTTAGCTATTCGATCATATACTAAAATCGCATAGACTAAAGACAAATACATATTCAAATAATAATAACTAGTTGTCATAAATTAATAGACAACAAACTTAATGAGTAAGCTAAGTATATTGATAGGTAGATAATAGGTGAGTGGGAAACGTGTCATGTTTAAAGGAGTACACTACCCAAGCTTGTCATGTCCCGTCGGATTTAATGGAGTGGGAAAAGTCTCACCGGAAAATGGATTTAATCATGACTATTAGGCCCCCCCCCCTATCCGTTTCACCTTCTTCTTCTTGTATAAATAAGACCATTTTTTACACTTTCATTCACACAATTCCAACTGTAAAATCTCAACTTTTTTTAAAGCTTTTTCTGCACAGCAATGTCTTCTTCCCAAGATGCACTGCTAATCCATCAAGCTCTAGACATCCTTATACGAAGAATTAATGAGGACAGGCAGCGCCAAGATATGAACGTTCGGCGCATTGCAGGTATTCTTCATGCAATGTGTCGCCGCGTCGGTATCAACCCCGACAACCTCATCACCTCCCAAGTTCCCCTTAATTTTTATATTTTTTAAGTATGTTAAATGTTTTAAGTTAGTTTAAGCATATATGCGTTTTGGTTTTCGTTATTTTGTAAAGAGGTTTCTGATTAAAGAAAGCTCTTTAATATATAATTATTAAAAAAGTGTGAATGAAATTGAGTAATTTTGCTGCTGGCGTACTAATTTATGTGTTTCTATTGAATTAATACTTGTTTCTGCTTTGTTTTCATCGAAGTAGATGACTGGATCTGTTCAGCATAATAATAGACCAAGTGAAGTTGATAAACGACTTAACATGGAGACCAGAAAAAATTTATAACATGGATCTGATGAACTAGATAATAAACGAATTCAAGTTTATGAACAACTAACATAAAATCATGCAAAAGGGTTGGTGGTTTTTAAAATGTCTGTACTGGGATAGACATTTCCGCGTGTATAAACTGATAACTCATGTCAAGTATACAAACAACCAAAATAAATATTCAATGTGCCACAACATAGTACGGTACACTTTCTAAAATTAATATAATTTCTATAAAAGTTGCTAATCAGGTATTTAGGGTTGACAATCATCACTGCTAAACTTGATTTAATATGACTGAGACAACACATTTTTTAATGAAATAATTATAACATCAGATTCATCTTCAGAATCATCCGGATTGTAGTTTGGGCTCTATAGTTAAGGTAAACCATTCAGGCATTTACAGACTAGTTTAACTGGAAGATACACATCAACCTTAGTTCGGTCTATTATACACTTATTGAAAAGCTGAGCGTTGAAGTTCTACCGTTCAAGATATTATCACACGCGCGTTTTGTATTTAGGGATTGTGATGTTTGGGGTTTAGGGTCTAGGGTCCATGCGCTTGGGGTTTGGGCTCTAGGGTAGAAGTAGATCATTTTGGCTCGTGGGTATATTATCAACGATCCGAAATTAAACTGTGTTTGATTGTCAACGTCGCTCAGGTTGCTAATATACTCTCATGATTTTTCTTAAAATAATATAAAAATCCTATGTTAAACACTAGTAAGGGGTAATTTTGTAATCTACGAACCAGGAAACCACTCACGTGACAACTTTGTTGCATAATGTACCTTAATGATGGTCAATAGCATTGATAAGGACTTCATTGGATAACAAAAATAACATAATGTATACTAATGTTAAGGTTCTGAGAAAGCAAGACACCTTTCTCTAAGCATGGAAGAAGATCACATTGCTTGGGAAGAATATTATGATCTTGTATCGCAAGCAATGTGAGTGATACATGATCATAATCTTCTTCCCAAGCAATGTGATCTTCTTCTATGCTTAGAGAAAGGTGTCTTGCTTTCTCAGAACCTTAACATTAGTATACATTATGTTATTTTTGTTATCCAATGCAGTCCTTATCATTGCTATTGACCATCATTAAGGTACATTATGCAACAAAGTTGTCACGTGAGTGGTTTCCTGGTTCGTAGATTATAAAATTACCCCTTACTAGTGTTTAACATAGAATTTTTATATTATTTTAAGCAAAATCATGAGAGTATATTATCAACCTGAGCGACGTTGACCATCAAACACAGTGTAATTTCAGATCGTTGATAATATACCCACGAGCCAAAATGATCTACTTATACCCTAGAGTCCAAACCCCAAACCCCAAGCGCGTGGACCCTAGACCCTAAACCCCAAACATCACAATCCCTAAATGCCAAACGCGCGCATGATAATATCCTGAACGGTAGAACTTAAACGCTCAGCTTTTCAATAAGTGTATAATAGACCGAACTAAGGTTGATGCGTATCTTCCAGTTAAACTAGTCTGTAAATGCCTAAATGGTCTTCCTCGGTCTAGTTAATTCTGTTAATGTGATAGCAATTTTCTCTAGTAATTTACTAATTTAGTTATTTTATTGGTTTGATTACTGTTAACCATCATAACATTCCATGTGCTTCCACAATTTATCTAATAGACTATACTTGGTAGACAATCAAAATTACAACAGAAACTTTAACATGAACAATATCAATAGACCGCACCGGTGAATAATCAAAACGGAACTGAAACTAATATTACCAACTGAACCAACATTACATAATTAAAAGGTTTAGACCATTAAAATATATAAACAACAAAAACCAGAACATTCAATCATAAACATCAACAAAAAGAAAAAAAGACCACTAAAACATAAACAACAAGTAACAAACGACTAGTTCGGTTCATTGGGTGAACTTAGTGGGGATTCTTCAACCATATCTAGTGGTCAATCTGGTGAAGCCGGTGCATTTGGTGAACCTGGTATATTTGGTAAATTTGGTGGGGATTCTTCAACCATATCCAGTGGTGCGTCTGGTGACCCTGGTGGACTTGCATCTTCCTCTATGAAATTTGCCTCTGGCGCTGGTGGTGCATGAATTGCATCAAGTCTTGCGTTGATCGCTCTGACCTGATTCTCCGTTGCCTGCGCCTCTGCCCATATTCTGTTTTCAAGCCTCTTCAAATACTCCCACAATTCAGTAACCTCTGATTGCAGAATGGCTAACTCCCAGTAAATATCACGCTTCTTGGATGGTCCGGCCATTTTGGACTGTTCTTTTGATAGTTTAAATGCAGAAAAATTTGTATTGAAAATGGAGTTGATAAAGCACACAATGTTGAGGGGTTTATATAGAGATAATGTTGAAGAGTTTCAAAGGCTAGTGAAGAGACACAAATTAAATGCAATGGTCGCTTCTTAATTAATGATTACAGAGAAAATGGGCACCTTTAATCAAGTCTTTTAAATTCAAATAAAGAAAAACGGCTCTGACTTGACAATACTTGCTTTGGGCAGTGCATTACCAACTGCTCTGCCACACTTCACAACACCTATTATCTACCGTACAATCTACTTTGCGTATTGGCTAAGATATACGTCTGTTAATATACGTCATCTATATTTTGATTGGTTGAAATATTGTTTTGTCTTAAGTCTATGCATATTTAGTCTATGCTCGAAAAGCTTCCAACTTATACCAACACAATATTTTCGATAGTACAAGTATAAATCCAGCAACTGTCTACTGTCGACCATGTAAAGTAGTTTATAGTTTTATTCCTAGTTTTTCCAAAAAATAGAATTGCCACTATGAATATTTATTTCCATATCGGTAATCGACCTATTATCAGTATGCATTCAACAGCTATAGTTCACAATTTAATAAATTATTTAGTTATCAGTGATCATTCCTGTGCAAGCTTATTTTAAATAGTAGCAAAATGCATTGTCAACTCTTTTAACATCCGAACAGATTTAAATAAAATTCCTCATCTACAATTGTTTAAAACTCAAACAAGATTTAAAAATAATCGTCAACTACAACTGTTTATCACTCAAACAAGATTTAAAAAGTAATCATCAACTACAATTGTTTAACACTCAAACAAGATTACAATAAATATATTATAACAAACTTTTAAAGATTGACAAATCAATCTTTGTTCTCATCTTTTTTAATACACTCTTTGTCATGACTCTCCAATACACCCGACAAAATTTCTTCGGGATCTTGACCAACTTCTCCATTCAAGTTCATTTCCGATTCGACATGGGATGCATCCTCCACTTCATAAAACTGTTCCTCATCGTTCTCCCCATTTTTCATCAGCAGTTCATTATCACTCTTATTGGTGGCATCAACTGCATTGGCATTGATGGCATTGGCATCAACTGCATTGGCACTGGCATCAACTGCATTGGCACTTGCATCAACTACATTGGTACTGGCATCAACTGCATTGGCATTGGCATTGGTGGCATTGGCATTGGTGGCACTGACACTGGTGGCACTGACAGTAGCAACCACTTCATCAAATCTACGCTTCTTTCTCAGAATTGTAGTGGTCTTTCCAGCAGTACCACGATCCATTGCCTTCCTCTTCCTGTGCCTCATCAACCACGCGGAAGGACGGTACAAGCATTTGCATACTGTCATCTTTGGTTGTTCCGCTAGCATCTTAGCAACATCAACCAATTTGTCCTCCATTGCTGCCAGCCTATCGAGCACAACATGCAAAAAAGGACTTCCAGCACTGACACCACCAGTTGAAAGACCTGCAGCTTCACCAAAAATTCCGGTACGATCTCCACCAACATCTTCATCGCCTCTTGCATTTTCTTCACCATCTACATCCATATCACCTTCTCCAGCAGGATTAAGAGCTGTCTTCTTGATTACTATGGCCCCCTCAAGTTCAGCCCTAAGGGCATCCACCTACCCATCCTTAACTTCATCTGCATAGGGCACATATGAATCCTCCCACCTCGATCTCACTTCTTGATCAGTAGGGAATAGGTAAGGGCGCACTATCTTGATAGAAGTCGAGCAAATTAGTTTCTTACAGTTTGAATAAAAATATTAATGACATGAAAATAGCGCAACATTACTTTAATTTTATTTTCTCCTTCCACAAATGGATCGAAGGATTTATGCACCTTTTTACTGTACCATTTAAGCATCTGAGGGCACGGCATAGGAGACTGATCTTTCAGTGCAGCTCTCTTTCCAATGGCAGGAAATGCTTCATTGACCCAGGCCTAAGATAAAAGATTTAATCGGACTACGAAAAATGAAAACTTCACAATCAACTAACTATTGGTTTATTGTAGACTTATCAAAAATGCCCAGGGGAAGTCATAAAGAGCATATCCAGGTGGTTTTCCTTTCTCACGAAAGGTTTTATAATGCTTGGCCATGTCAAGCTTGGGCTTCAAATATTCAATCGTAAGCTCGAAGCACAACCTGCCCCATAGATACTTGGAGAAGAACTCCAGATCATCAACCATACAAACCCATTCCTTCTCAATAGACTTTGAAGTATCCTTTGCCATCAACATCGTGTGGAGAAACCACAAAAGACAAATCTTCAACTTTTCCTCTTTGTCAAATCTTCTGCTAGTTTTCAACTCCCTCCACAGCCTCGACGATGTCACTTTAACATTCGCCTCAGTGGATGGTTTCTAAATTACTTTTTCATAAAATTCCTCGCCTTTCTTCACAACCTTATTCTTTGCTTTATCGCTGGGTTTTACCCCACACTCCAAACCAGTCATTAGAGCAAACTCCCTGAGCCCAAATAAGCTGGCTTCCCATCAACCAAGAACCAAACCTCCCAACGCTTTTTATCCTTTATTCTATGAAGAAGTAGGGAGTGGACCATCTGTCCATTGAATTGCCAAAATTTGGACATTTCAAGGAACTTTCAAAATACACTCTCCTTAAATTTCTTTTCTAATTTTAAGGTTTTCAACAACTTTTTAAATAAATATAATTTTTTAATGCTAGATCGAACAGATATCTTCGCCGGGAATGATGGAATTTCATCAAGCCAAATTTTAAATCGATACGTTTGAACATTGATTTCCTTGATGCATCGAGGAACTGATAAATGGTCCAACTCACACTCAGGCTCCCTTGCTTCATCCCCTTCTTGATCAGTTTCTTCATCAATTTCTTCTTCAATTGCTTCTTCTTCAATTGCTTCTTCTTCTTCTTCTTCTTCTGCCTCTTCACCACTTTCATCTCTTCCTGATTTCTCTCTATTTTCTTCATCACGAGTATCATAACTTTTTCCATCATCACCACCACTATCATCCATGCTTTCCTTACCTTTCCCTGCATCGGAGAGTTCATCCACTTGAAAAGCGTCGATTTCAGCCAAAAGATCCTCAGTTTGGGGTTCCACTTGGGCCCCTTCCACCACAATATCTTTGCAGAGTGATCCTTTATGGTCTTTTGAATCTAGGGTTCTTTTACACCAACTTCAGCAGCCATTAAACCAGTTTCAACGAGTGGAGATTGATTGTCATCTGCTGCTGGATTATTAGCACTTACTGGAACTCCACCACTTGTGGGTTGATTGTCATCTGCATTTGGATGTTTATCAAGTTCAGCAACTTCAGTTTCATCTCCTCCACAACTTGGAGGTTGATTGTCACCTTCTGCTCAATGTTTATCCAATTCAGCAACATCAGTTTCAGGAATTTGTCTAACACTGTCATCTTCTTCAGATTGCTTACTAGCCTCACTACAAGAAATTGGGTCTTCAACGACCACTTTTTAACGAAGGGACATGAATCCAGTCATTAAAAGGGTACTTGTGACGACCGACACTTTTTCCTGACGCTAAGGCTAGTTTTAAATACAATATTAATGAAGGGATTATTGTTTGTTGTTAAAAGTAAAATATATGGTTGTTAAAACAATATTTATCGGGCGCCACTTTTTCCCACTCTTTTATTTCCTTGCCCCACCCTCCGCTCAACCCACTCCCAACCTAAAAACAAGGATCGAAATCCCTTGGTCTTCTCTATTCTTCTAGCGCACAACAGCAGTTAGAAGAAAATGCTCAAAACCTGGAAAGAAATCTGCAATTATTATAAGTAATGCCCAACCCAAGTAAACACCCTAAGCCTTTTTCTCTTATCGAAACTAAGAACAACCTGTAGAAACTTTGCTGCTCTAAATTAAACAAGCGACTGATCTGCTCGTCCAGCTATGTAGTCAAAACTCAATTCTCAGCAGTCGTATGATTTCTTCATCTCATCACGGTATTCATATTGTGTGACTATTAATTGTGCAATTGAGTTTTATTTTGTTAGTCATATATTAGAGTGAGTTCTTCTGTGACTTGTTGCCATTTTCCATCTCTTGGCCTTCTCTATTCATTTTTGCCCTTCAATAGGGTAAACTTGTTTGTCTCAATCGAAAGGTTATGGATTCTTTATAATGTTCCCAAAGATGGTTGCGAGAAATTACAAAACATAACTTGGATAAATTAAACAACTTTTCTTCTCTAAGAAAAAAAATGTCGGCATAATTTCTTGGTAAAAAAGATATTTGTTAGCCTTATCTCGAACCTCTGGCAGCTTTGAGGAAGTGATGATATGAGAACTTGCATCTAAAATGTTCTTCCTTCTCTAAGCTAAAGAGTAATTGAGGTAATATTTTAGAATTCTTGGAAATCGTACTCACATTAGTAGCTACTATGAGTTACATTAGAAAACTAGCGGCATTCTTACACTTGTACATTTATCAAACCATAATATAGTGTGATTCGCTAATTCTATTCGTAATGAGTTGAAATTCTGTCTAGAGTTGTTATGGAAAAAATAAATCTTCGCATCCTAAAAGTTCACCAGAATTCGCTATATGGTAAATAGAGAATTATCACTGTGATAATTAAGTTTTTTTGTGCAATTTGCTTGTGAAATGTTTTAGAAAATATTTGCCAGTGATGACATGAATGATCATAAAGATAATGTCTGACATACGAGAAAGCTTTGGAATAATTGGAGATTGTGAAATCAAAGCCACTGCACAAAGTTCTAAAAGATGTGACAGATGGGGTAGACACAAGTGCTTGGGAATGGTTGGTCAAGGAGCATTTCTGATAAATATAAGGTATGCTTTCATACATGTTAAGTAACAACGTTTTATTTAAGTGGTACGCAATTTCTTTTTATTGGACAGTTTATGGTTGAGAAGTAGCATAAGACCTCAAGAGATGATGAAATTGAGAAAGCATCAATAAGTGGTAAGTGATCAATAGGTGTACACCACACTTATTTGCTGGTTGGCTCTGGCCTCTGTGTATTAGGAAGCCTTCGTGTATGAAGTCGATACTTCTAAAATTATGTAGACATATTTGTTAATTATTATAGTGCTATTCATAATCAAAACAATACATAATGGTACTTCACATGATAGCATGAGGTCAAACTCACCTGCAAATGGCTCTTAGCTTAATCATTGGTTAGGTCATCCAGTTGCTTGAGCTCTCTAATCTACTACTCTTAAACATGCTACATGTGTTGAAAGTAGTTGTCATACATAGGATCTACAGCAATTTCTCCTTTTTATTGCTTTTGAATATCATCTAAAATGACCATTGATGAAACATCATGGCCCAAAGCTTAAAAAGAAAGAAAATGCTAGGTTATGGATCAAGACCAGTGAACCACTATAAAGTAAGAATCTTTAATGTACTTAGGGGTCGTTCGGTTGCGGGTATTAATATTTAATACCCGCACAAAACTCAGCGCTAATTTAGCGCAGCGTTCGGTTGGTTTTTTGTGAAATTTTAATACCCGTATAAAATTAGTGCAACGTTTGGTTCCGTTTTTGTATATTCCGCATTATTAATACCCGCATTATTAATGCGGGAATCTATGTATTATTTTATGCGGGGTAGAAGGTGGTATTAATAATGTGGGTATTAATAATGTAGGTATTAAAATTTAAAATGACAAACTTAACCCTCATAATAATAAGGATATTTTAAAATTTTATTTAAGGAGTAAATAAATATTTTAAATAATAATATTTTTTGTTAATTTGTAATAAATCAGTGATTCAACAAATAATCCGTACGTTATAATATATGTGTGGCTAATACCCACATTATTAAACCCCACATAACTAATACCCGCATTATCAATACCCACATTATTAATACCCAC
This sequence comes from Petunia x hybrida, assembly GCA_037355625.1. Lineage (NCBI taxonomy): Eukaryota > Viridiplantae > Streptophyta > Magnoliopsida > Solanales > Solanaceae > Petunia > Petunia x hybrida. The sequence goes on from JBBBVM010000258.1 coordinate 1,599,157, forward strand.
ATTATTAATACCCACATTACTAATACCCGCATTAATAATTAATACCCTCGTTATTTGCACCTCCAACCGAAGGACCCCTTAGTATTTGATAGTGATAATATGGACATTGGGGTTCATAGTGCATTAGGTGGTGCTGGGCGTGTATTCAATGTATGGGCCAAGCTCAACTGGTTTGGCTTTGGGAGAATATCCACCACAAGGTTCTCATTTCACTTCTATACATCAACCTCAAGTCCAGAAAAACAAGTGCTCGGGTATCACTTGCATCTAGAGTTGCACCTAAGGATATGTACCAGGGGATGCCTTCATACTACTGAGGTAAATTTCTTCCTCTCCCACCCCTTTTTATGTCATTGGTTTCAATATACGAAAGGGAAATAAAGGACGGAGGAAGAACTGAGCTTTATATACCGTTTAAATTATCTCTACTTGTATATTTATTATGCATGGTTACAGATTAAGGCAAAAAAGGTCTTTGGATGTCTTAGCCAAATAACAATGTGTTTCTCATTCTACTCGAATAATAAGCCATCTGCTGTTTATGTTTTCATCCAGTAGGGAATACCTGGACTTAACTAGTAAATGCTTTTCTTAGTTAGACGGGCAGTCTTGACTCTTGCACCAGTGTTTTAGCTATCAACATTAGCAAATTACCACATCTTTAGAAGTTATTCCAAATACTTTTACCTAAAATACTGAATGAAGAAAAAAAATAAACAGATTGGTTGAGAAGATATTATTTGGGAAGTTGACTTGCTTGATATTGGTTTTCTTCCTTTCTTGGAATATGAAGCTACACACTGGGAATGATCTTTCTTCCCCTATTTGTTTCATTATAATAAACCTTTGAAAGAAGGTCTAGTAGAAGGCCAAGGTGTGTCAAAACAACATGAATTGATGGATAATCAATATTATTTTATCATCTATTTCCAGATAGGAGATAGTTGATATTGTTTTAAACAGTTACTACTTACAATTGCTGATGTGAATATATTTGGCTATTTGGTTTCAAGATGAGAAAAATCATAAAGTCAGCAGTTTTATTATTATTGGTGAAGAGATATATTGGGATCTGAAGTAACACTATTTTTCTAAACTTGGTCAAGTTCAGGCTTTTCTTCAAAATATTTTGATGTACTCTTTTCCCTTGTTGTCCAGCTTAATAATATTAACATCACTAAGAGAAACTTTAAACATGCTTGTCATAATTATTTCACTCGTATGTTGTTAATGCAGGAAACAAGTACAAGAAACTCAGTCAATAGGTACCCTTTGGTAAACCGAATTCAGTAGAATACCTCATCGTATGGATAACAAGCCTAATTGAGAGATTATTTATGACATGGTAAGTAAATAGTACAAGTATACGGTGAAACCTCCTCTTTGTTTAAAAAGTTTGTGTGACTTGATTGTTCCAATGTGAAGGAAAGCAAAGATGGTAATCCACCAGACATGACAACTATTTTCTTTGAGAAAAGAAAAGACAACAACCTTGTCGAACCTGAATATGAATGGGTTGAAAGTCTATTATTTGGCCAACCTTCATCACCAGCATCATGAAGTGAACAATAAATTGAATCATTTAAAAGGTGAGTAACCTTTCTATCAAATGTGACATGATACATCTTGGTTAATGGATTTAGTGATATTTTCTGCTATAAAATTGAGTGAAATATGAATTATTGGTATAGTAGTAAAATGACACAAAAAACTGGAGAAGAAATTCTATAAAGGAAAAGAAAACAAAGTTGTTGCAAATATTTTCTTAGCTTCATTTGATTTGTGTATGTGAAGGTTGAAAGACTTATAATAGGATTTCTTCTTTATGTGAAGTCAGAATATTTAACTCCTACCTGAGTCACATACTTGTTTTTGTGTAAGTTAAAATGTATTGGTGAAAAGCCAGTGACTAACAAGACGAGGCTACATGAGAAAAGAAATTACAAGTTCAGGAAGAAACATGAAAATTCAATCATATAACCTGAGTCTTATAACATTATCTTATAAAAACTTATTTTCTTCTATAAAGTGTTGTTGCCACTGGTTTGTTAATATTTCTTTACTCAATTTTCTGTTATTGAGGATGATCTTTTATTCATTATATTGCAGCTTCTAGTTTGGATAATAAAAGGTAGCTGCTCGAAGGTTTACATAGTTTCATATGGAGCATATCACCTATTTGAATTATGCAAAATCAATGTTATGGAAAAGTACTAGTGATTTACTCTACTTATTTCCCACTTCTGTTTGCTTCTTATATTTGATTCTCTAGGCTCTAAGCTAAACAGAGACGGCCTTCTGAAACAGATTTTTGATGTATAACTCTTGTTGAACGCCCTCTTTCCTAAATCATTAATTGCCGCCATCCTAGTTTTCTGCCAAGGTAATTAATCTCTTTCCTAAGTTGTCCATTAGTGAGTCTGTCACAGTAACCATTGAATAGATAATGGTCTGCTTGCGGTTTGAGTTATGGTATCAGAAGTCACAGAAGCATCATGTTGAGAAGTGTGGGTGCACTTTGATATATGAGAAGAAGAAAATAATCCAGTCAAATCCATCAAAATATGATACAATGATCATTTGGTGTTTTGTTTTACAATGTAAGGATCTCATATTGAATAGGTCAAGAAAAAAGGTCTAAAAATAACACAGCTAAAAGGATTGGGGGAAGGAGGGGAAGGTGCTTAAGAGTACCAACGAACAGCTTGGTTGGGCGGACCAATTTAGCAGCTACCTGAGATGATCAATAAAAGCTTATATTAATTTGATCAATGTGGTTTAGCCACCAATATTCATGCATATCAGGTTGAAACCCCATGATTTAGAAAATTAGTCCCAACATGATATTGCAATAGTGTTTCATGAGAAGCAAGTAATGGATCTTGTTATGATCTTTCTGATCATTGTTATTTGTGTCGCCATATTGAAGATACCCCATCTCTTTTGACGTCGGGCTAGAAATTACTATCAATATTATTCTGAATTCTCATAGCGAGAAATTTGAGTTCTAATGCAACGTATACTTTGTTGTCTTCTGGTTCAATACTGTGTAGAATTTATATCATTCTACAGGTTGGTTATTTATCATATGTTTAACATATACAATGATATGTTAAAATGACTTTTCCATATGGTTTACCTCGCCAAGTTATTGATTTTTGTACTTTGTCCACTGCTGTTTTTTCTCACAGCCTTGTTAGAAATTTCAAACATGTAATCGAAGAAGATTTCTTGTTGTCTGTTTCAGTGGTTATATTTTCCCTAATTGTTTCAGCAAAATATCTTCACTAAGTGACTATTTTGCTTTTAAACTAGCTAATAGAAATTTTGTCACTAAATTGTAGGAACTTGTTCTTTTTATCGATGAAGAATTTGAAGTTTGAAGAATGTATCCTTGAAGAATGCGCAGAGATAGTTGAAGCAGAAGACATTTTTGGAATTGTTAGGGGGTCTTCTTTGTACTTACAATTTGGATGAATATATTAAGTATTTTAGTAATGTGGCTGAATTTTTCTTTTTAAGTTACAATGAAAGTTTATGAATATTGATATTTAGTTTATCTGGATTTGTGTATATTGTGTCAAACAAAGCATTAAATAATTATTACATTCGATAACCACAGGAAATGTATATGAATATATATTAATTAGTTAATAGTAACTTACAATTAACGAAAGGAATTTTGGTCGTAATCATCACAAAATGACCAAATTTCTTGTTGCCGTTTATAGACTTTTAGTGACTGGATTTATAATTAGCGAAGGGAAATTTCGGTCGTTAAAATGAAGAACAGCGACTGGATATTGTGCGGTCGTAAAAGAGTGTTTAGCGACCGGATTCAAATCCGGTCGTTAAACTTTTAACGTGAGAGCCTATAACGACCGGTGATGACCGGATTTTATCCGATCGTTGTTGGCCTATAGCGACCGAATTTACACTTTTAACGACCAAATTTCCCTTCAGTAAAAGCCATATTTCTTGTAGTGCCTCTTTCTTTTTAGATTTACCGCTACAAGCAGCTGTATTGATTTGATTCAAGCCTGCCATTACTTTATCTACATACATAAGCAATTAACACAAAGTAAACAACAATATAAAATAAAAAAAGGAAATATTGGAAAGAACAATAAACAAAAAATCAAAATTTCTTCAAACGACGTCATTGACGTTTCTTCATAAGTTCTAAGACTTGTATGAGAATCAGAAAAAAAATGCAATGATACTAAGGGTTTCTCACCTGAAGCAATCGGGATTACTGGAAATTCTTCAACTGCTACTTCAAATCTTCGAACAAATTATTAAATAGCTGGATGAGAGACAAAATCGTTTAGGAGAACTTATGAAGGGACATGAAATCGGTTCGAAAAATTGGAAGAGGTGCGAGCAAAGAAAACCCTTTTCTGATTACCCGTTTTTGTTATTGTGACCCGACAAAATGACCCGGTTTGGTTAAGTTTATATACTTTTCTGTAATATGCACTTTTACCCACAAATTTTTCTATTTCTTATTTAGCCCCCGACCCCCACTTAACCACACTTAATATTTTTCCCCCAAAAAATAAGTCAAAAAAAAAAGAGGAGGTCATTTAGTTAAGTCAAGTTTTTGGAGGGTCTTTTAGTTAAATCTTTGCTGAGTAAAATTGAAGTATGTGTCTGTTACACCCTTAATACTGTATTTTTAGAAAGATAATTATGGTGTGATGGATACTTAACTAAATGTGTTAATGAGATAACTAACATCCTGATGTTTGGCAATATTTGCCTAATTTATCTTAATATTTCCTCACATTTTGATACGTTATCCGCCCATTGCAAGAAATAATTGTGATTGTTGCGCTCACTTATTGTGTTTGTGATTTTAGGAATGATTTGGATGAATACGAGTGCAAACGGAGTGAAGATGGATAAAATCGAGCAGGAATTGATGAACTTAGCTAATTGTGGGATATGACATTAGACAGAAAGCTATGGAGCAAGCTATGGATTTGTCATAGCTTCAGACTTCCAAGAGACATAAGCTATGCGACACATGGACTGTGGCGCACGACTTCCAGAAGCCATGAGACACGCGAGGCTTACCCTGTGGCTTTTAGTTCTGCGACCCCAACTTTTCCAACTTAGTTTAGGCTTTGGATTAACACTATAAATAGTTATTAATGTCGTTTTTAGTAGGAAGTCGATTTTCTGGAGCAAGTTTTGGAGTTCTTACACATTGAACCAAGGGTTTAATTCCTTTACTTCATCTATTACAATATTTAATCTTTCTTCCATGAATTCTTGTGTTGTTATTCTGAATATGAGTAGTTAAACCTATCGTTCTAGGTTTAGAGCAAATACATGAAGGTTGACGTTTGGAAGTTGATTAATTTCTACCTATTGATTTACCTCTACAGATAGTTTATTTTTTCTGGAGCCTAATTGTTTGGTTATTGAGGCCTGATAATTGAACCCTATCTACGGTTTACAAGTTGAACTCGACAGAGGGAACTTGTGAATGCAAATAAGAAAGAATAGGGCTTGATTGTGAACCTGGGCATCAGGTAATCGATTTGCGGGTAGGATAGACATTTACCTATTCGCCTTGATTAGCTAAATACAGAGTTCTTTAATGCATGCATGTGATTTAATTCCATAGAAATATAGGCGTTAGAGTAGAATCAACTGGAAATCAAGAAGTAGAATCAACTGGAAAACTCAACTGGATTGTTTGTAGCTCTGACCCTAGACCGTTTCTCTTTTATTGATAACAACCTAGAATTTGCTCTATTACTTGACTTCAGTTACTTGTTTTTAATTATTTCATTTAGTTAGTAAAAATCTCAATCATTTGAAAAGATCCCTGAATAGTTTTTAGAAAATTGTTTGCTAGAATATAGTCATTAACACTAGTCCTCGTGGGAACGATACTCGACTCACTACTTTATTACTTGTCGACCACGTATACTTGTGTGTGCGTTTGGGAGCAACAAGTTTTTGGCGCCGTTGCCGGGGACTAAATAATTGACTGTTTTCTTTTTAGACAATTTATTATTTTCTATTCAAGTTTAATTTTTGTTTTGAGTTTCTTGTGCCATTTCAGGTAATAGGTCTTGAATGCGAAAGGAGAGAAAGGACGAACCACTTGAACCTTTTGATCCTGAACCTGAAAGGACCTTACGAAGATTGAGGAAAGAAGCAAGAGACCGTAAAGCACTTGCACCTGTACTTGCTTCCTTACTTATTGGAATGGCAGAAGAACGAGCTCTAGCTGTGTAAGATGTTGCCCTTCCCAGTCTGGAGGGAGTAGCGTCTAGCATTGTGAAACCTGAAATTACTGGACACTTTGAGATTAAGCCCGGTATGATACAACTGCTGCATGCGACTGGGCAATTTGCTGGATTACTGCACGAGGATCCACAACAACATATCCAGAATTTCTTGGAGATTAGTGACACATACACACCATCAGGCGTCTCAACTGATTATGTTCGCTTGATACTCTTCCCGTTTTCATTGATTTGAACAGTAAGGAAGTGGTTAAAGGCTGAAAAGCCTGGGTCTATCACAACTTGGGATGATTTAGCTAAGAAATTTTTGGCTAAATTCTATGCATCTGCCAAAACAGCCAGAATACGGAGTGAGATTATGTCTTTCAGACAACAAGGCGGAGAATCCTTGTATTCAGCTTGGGAGAGATTCAAGTCATTGTTAAAAGATTGCCCGCACCACAACCAATCTAATGAGGTGTTGGCCCACACTTTTGTTGAAGGATTGAATGCTCATACCTAGATCGTGGTGGATGCTGCAGCTGGAGGCCAAGTATTGGCCTTGAATTTTAATGAGATTTATGAATTGCTGGATAAATTTTCTCAGAGCAATCCTGACTGGCAGGGTGATGGTAGAGCTCCAACTCGAAATGTTGTTGGGATACTTCAGTTGGATGCATTCTCAGCATTAACTGCAAAGGTAGATGCCATAGCTAATCAGATCAACAAGTTAGCACTGCCACCAACTCAGCAACAAGTGGCACCAGTCAAACAAGTCCAGCAGTTACAAAATTTCTGTGAGGTCTGTGGAGAGGATCATACTACCGAGGTTCTCCCCTCTAATCCAAAGTCATTTTATTATGTGGGAAATCAAAACAGGTTTCAGGGACAGAATCGGAATCAGTTTGGTAACAGCTACAATCCTAACTCACGAAATCATCCTGGTTTCTCATGGAGTGATAATCAAGCTGCTCAAGGTAATATGACATCTCAGAATAATTACCCGAGTTCACAGCCTCAGGCTCAACCACAGCAGTCGAACAGTTCAGTTAAAGATTTGATAAAGAAGATGTTGGCATGTCAGCAGAAAATTATAGCAGACAATGCAGCTCAAGCACAAGCCATAAAAGATCTTGCCAATGCTAAAAAAAATCTGGAGCACCAGATGGGGCAGCTAGCTGGAGCACAAAACACTGGACCACATGGTGCCTTGCCAAGTGACACAGAGAAGAATCCTAAGGAATTTGTGCAAGCAGTTACTCTGAGAAATGGGCGAGCTCTAGAAGAAGTACCTCCAAAGCCGAGGAAACCTGTTGGTGAACTGGAATCGAATACTGAAAAAGAAGCTGATAAAGTGGTAGAGAAGCAGCCCGAGCTTGATAATGTCAGACCACCACCACCTTTCCCTCAAAGGCTTCATAAGCAGAAATTAGATGCAGCTTGCAAGAAATTTTTAGAGATCTTGAGTCAGATACAAGTGAATATTCCTTTGGTGGAACTTTTGAGTGATGTTCCAAAATATGCTAAGTACATCAAAGATATTGTGGCAAATAAAAGAAGACTGACTGAGTTCGAAACTGTTGCACTTACTGAAGAGTGCAGTTCCAGAGTCAGAAGCAAACTTCCTCAGAAATTGAAAGATCCTGGAAGTTTCACTATTCCTATAAAAAATGGGAAGCATGAGGTTGGGCGGGCTTTATGTGACTTGAGCGCTAGCATAAATTTAATGCCATCATCGGTGTTTCGAAAGCTAGGCCTGGGTGAACTAAGACCAACCACAGTGACCTGTAGTTAGCGGACAGATCTTTGACATGCCCCGAGGGAGTTATTGAGGATGTTCTAGTACAAGTAGGCCAATTCATCCTCCCTGTTGATTTCATCATTTTAGATTATGAGGCTGACCAAGAGGTCCCACTCATCTTGGGAAGAGGATTTTTTGCTACTGCTGATGCTATGATTAGAGTTAGAGCAGGGAAGATGATCATGAGGGTAAATGGTGAAGAAGCTATATTTAATGTGTTCCGGGCTACTCAAGTTCCATCACACTATGAAGAGCTATCTATGGTAAGAGTGCTGGATAGAGAGTTCACTGCCTCTGAAAAATCACTCTTGGCTTCTAAGGACGATTCTCTTGAAAGAGCATTAATGTATGAAGATGATATGCTGAATGATGAAGAGACTGAGGAATACTTAAAGATTCTCAACATGGAGTGTCAATTTATCCCAGGATGAAAGAAGTTTGAGGAGCTTAATAGACCGCTGGCATTAGCTCCTGCTAAACCGTCTATTGAGAAAGCTCCAGTTCTTGAACTTAAACCTTTACCTGCTCATTTACGATATACTTATTTGGGTAAGGGTAACACCTTACCCGTAATCCTTTCTTCTTTGTTGTCTGATGTGCAGGTTGAGAAGGTCTTAAGAGTGTTGCGAGAGCGCAAGAGGGCAATTGGATGGGCCATTCTGGATATTAGAGGGATAAGTCGTTCTTTTTGTATGCACAAGATCCTCTTGGAGGAGGGCCATAAGCCAAGTGTCGAGCAGCAAAGAAGGCTAAATCCAGTAATAAAGGAGGTTGTGAAGAAGGAAATTATCAAGTGGCTTGATGCTGGCATTATTTTTCCAATCTCTGACAGTAATTGGGTGAGTCCAGTCCAATGTGTTCCAAAGAAGGGAGGTATGATAGTTGTGACGAATGAGTAGAATGAATTGATTCCTACAAGAATAGTCATGGGGTGGCGGATTTGCATTGATTATAGAAAATTAAACAAGGCCACCAGAAAAGATCACTTTCCACTCCTCTTCATTGATCAGATGTTGGACAGGCTAGCCGGGCAAGAAAATTGTTGTTTTCTGGATGGATACTCGGGCTACAACTAGATTGTGATAGCACCAGAAGATCCGGAGAAGACGACGTTTACATGTCCTTGTGGCACTTATGCATTTAGAGGGATGCCATTTGGACTATGTAAAACACCGGGAACCTTTCAGAGATGTATGATGGCTATTTTCAATGATATGGTGGAAAAATTTGTTGAGGTATTCATGGACGATTTCTCAGTCTTTGGAGATTCGTTTGATGGCTGCTTGAAGAACTTAGATGCCGTGCTTAGCCGCTGTGAAGAAACCAACTTGGTACTTAACTGGGAAAAATGCCACTTCATGGTTCGAGAAGGCATTGTACTTGGACATAAGGCGTCGAAGCAAGGGATCGAGGTTGATAGAGAAAAGGTTGAAGCAGTAAAAAAATTACCACCGCCTATCTCTATCAAAAGTGTACGTAGTTTCTTGGGACATGCTGGGTTCTATAGGCGATTCATTAAGGACTTTTCGAAGATAGAAAATCCCATGTGTAAATTGTTAGAGAAGGATGCAATGTTTGAATTCGATGATGCCTGTCTGAAGGAATTTGAAGAACTGAAAAAGAGGTTGGTGACTGCACCAATTATTATTGCCCCTGATTGGTCTCTAACGTTTGAGTTGATGTGCGACGCGAGTGATACTGCTGTTGGGGCTGTTCTCGGGCAAAGACAAGGTAGAATTTTTCACTCTATATACTATGCAAGCAAGACTCTTTATGCTGCCCAATCCAATTACACTACCACCGAGAAGGAGCTTCTAGCCATTGTTAATGCTTTTGATAAGTTTCGATCTTACTTGGTTGGCACTCGGGTTATCGTCTACACTGATCATGCCGCAATCCTGTATTTATTTGAAAAGAAAGATTCCAAGCCGCGATTGATTTGTTGGGTTCTTCTACTCAAAGAGTTTGATGTGGAGATCCGAGATCGAAAAGGGACCGAGAATCAAGTGGCCGATCACTTGTCGAGCTGGAAGATAGAAAACATGTAGATGAGGGGCCTGAGATAAATAAAGGTTTTCCAGACGAGCAACCTTTTGCTCTGCAGGTAACCGAGGTGCCATGGTATGCAGATATGGTGAATTTGTTCGTGAGTAATGTTTATCCACATGAGGCTACAGCTGAACAGAGAAGGAAACTCCTCCATGAGAGTAGATTTTACGTCTGGGATGAGCCGTATTTGTATAAAATTGGCCCGAACCAATTGGCGAGGAGATGTATTCTAAATGAGGAAGTCGAGTCTGTTTTGCAAAGTTGTCATTCATCTCCCTATGGTGGTCATCATAGTGGTGATAGGACAGCTGCGAAGGTACTCCAGTCGGGGTTCTTTTGGCCTACTCTATTCAAGGATGCTCATGCCTTTGTTAAACAATGTGATCGATGCCAAAGAACTGGTAATATTTCGAGGCGTCACGAGATGCTCTTGAATAACATCCTAGAGATTGAGTTGTTCAATTGTTGGGGAATTAATTTTATGGGTCTGTTTCCACCTTCTCGTGGCAACAAATACATACTTGTAGCAGTCGACTATGTGTCAAAGTGAGAGGAAGCTGTTGCACTTCCAACCAATGATGCGAGTGTGGTAGTCAGGTTCTTGATAAAAAATATTTTTACTCATTTTGGGACACCACGGGCCATCATCAGTGATGAAGGTACGCATTTTTGCAATCGCTTGTTCAATAAACTTTTGGCCAAGTATGGGGTGCCTCACAAGTTAGCTACTGCTTATCATCCTCAAACGAGTAGCCAAGTGGAGGTGTCGAATAGAGAGATAAAGCAGATTCTTGAGAAAACTGTTAATACTTCAAGGAAGGATTGGTCCATGAAGCTCGACGACGCACTTTGGGCCTATAGAACGGCGTTTAAAACGCCTATTGGAACCTCTCCTTATAGGTTAGTTTATGGTAAGGCCTGTCACTTGCCTGTCGAGTTAGAACATAAGGCGTATTGGGCAATTAAAAAGCTAAATTTGGATATGGAAGTGGCGGGTGAAAAGAGGATGCTTCAGTTGCATGAGCTAGATGAGTTCTATTTCCACGCTTATGAGAATGCGAAGTTATACAAAGAGAGGACAAAGAAATGGCATGACAAGCACACTGAGCATCGTCAATTTGAGCCGGGCCAGTTGGTATTGTTGTTCAATTCTAGATTGAAATTGTTTCCGGGAAAGTTGAAGTCTAGATGGTCGGGCCCCTTTGAGGTAGTTCGTGTCACTGCACATGGAGCGGTAGAATTGAGACCCCCGGATTCCGATAAGTCATTTTTAGTGAACGGGCAAAGAGTTAAGCGCTATTGGGGAGGTTTGGTGGATCATCGTACCTCTGTTACATTGCGAAAACCGTAAATTGTAACCGTCGTGCCGCGACGTTAACTAAGGCGCTTCTCGGAAGGCAACCGGAGCTTTGTATGCCAATGCAAAAATAAAAGAAAAAAAATAGAAAAAGAATAAAAATACAAAATGAGTCGTGCCGCGACATTAAATCAAGTGCTTGTTGGGAGGAAACCCAATTTTTTTTATTGTTTTCGTCATTTTATTTCTTTTGTATGACGTAGTTTCTCGTTGTTTTTGCAGGGCTCGGGAGTTTCGGATGGTGCGCTAAGTTTGAAGCATTGCTCGGCTCATGGCGTGTATCAATTTCAGGATTCAGCAGAAAAGCTACCATAGAAGCGTCACCTACGCCATGGCTTTGAGTGAATCAGTAAGTGAAGAACTGGAAAAGCTATACGCAGGCGACGCTTAGCTCGCAGCTGCGTCAAAAATTTCAGAAGTAGGCAGATACGCCATAGCCAAGGCGTCGCATGCTCCATGGCGATGAGGCAAAAACTTCAGAAAAATTTGAAAAGCCACGGCATAAGCGTCGCTTCTTCCACAGCTTGCCTAAACCAGTGAGTGCAAAATTTTGACACGCTATAAGCGTGCGTCGTTGTCCCCATAGTGCGACATCAAACAGTGAATGAAAAATTTGAAAAGCCATACCCGGGCCGTCGCGTGCCATATAGCATTGAGTTAGGCAGAATGTAAAAAATTTTGCACGCTATAGCCATGTGTCGCGTCTTGCATAGCATGAAGAGTAAACTTCATAATCAAGCAGGAACGCTATACCAGATGCGTCGCGGCTCCCATGGCTTTGAAACAAACAGAACACGCAGATTTCACAAAGCTAAGTGCAAGCGTCGCTTCTCTCACAACTTATCAGGTAAGTGCAAAAATTTTAACGGGTCGACCCACTTTCGACCCGTTACCCGTGACCTAAAAACATTAAAACACCTTTGCCCTTTCCCTCTCCCACTCAGTTTAAACATAAAGCAAACCAAAAGCTCCCAAAAGCTGAGGCCAAACATACCCGTTGATTCCCTTTCTTTATTTCAACAAAATTTTCAGTTGATCATCTCTCTTCTCTCCACGACTCTGGTAAGTTTCTCTCGTATTTCTCTCTCGCCACTGATGCTAAAAACATCACAGTCCCCCTGCCCCTTAGTTTATATTTTTGGTGGTAATTGTGAATTAGTTGTACCCTTGTCAGGTCTTGTTGAAACTGTGAACCCTTGATGGGTTATGGTGGTAGTGGTTAAAGTGATCTCCCACAAAATTTGGGAGGGTTGTTTCCCTCTAAATATTTGTGAAACCAAAGCTTAAAAACGCTGAACACAAGGTGTTCGACATAATGCCACAATGAAGAAAAGCTTATTACTTTGCGAATTCTTGAGTAGCATAGTTCCACAAAGGCATGAATTGAATAAAGTGAGGTCCGAATGATTGAATTGCGTACTTTTGATGCTAATTTCGACTTGATCATGAGTTAATTACGCTAAAGGGCAAGGTTGTGCGACATATGCACCGATACTTCAATGTATACCTTGCCCGTTGCTTCAACTACTTTCTTTGATTCATTGATGTTAGGTTAGTTGTTTTCATATCGTGTGAGTCATTGTAGTTAGTTAGAAACAAGTGTGGGGTTGTTCCTATACCCCGAGAGATTGTCGCATATTTACTTGGGATTCTAAAATCCAAAATTGTGGTGCAGGTACTATGGCGAAAACAACGCAAAAGGCCTCTTCTTCTTCAAATGCACCGGCTGCCCAAAGGCCAAAATTGGGGGTAGCCTCGACTAGTAAAGTGAAAAAGGGAAAAGCAAAGGTTAAAGCACCGAGTAAGGCAAAACCAAGGGTTCCGAAAGAGGCAATCCCTATTCCAAGGCCCGGGGAAAGACAAGGTTTGGTCTATCTTTTGTGAAGAAAGGGGAAAGCCAGGCTTGGTACAAAAATGTGAAACTTTTGGGCTATATCCCGGAACAAGCTATAGATGAAAGGAAATTGATCTAAAAGTGTCGAGCAGTAAGAGAAGCAGTTCATGGGATGAAGTGGGATTCGGTATTTGCGAGTCCGGGGCATGCTAATCTTGATCTTGTGTCAGAATTCTATGCTAATTGGGATCCGAAAGAAGCATGGCGAGGTGATGATATGGTACAGATTCGGGGATGTAAAGTGAAGCTCGATGCCACTGCCTTGTGCAATTTTTTATGGGTGGATGATCATGATACTTAGGAGCTCCACGACTTCATTAAGAGGCCTAACTATAAGGCTATGCGAGACACACTCTGTGGCGTGGATTCTACACATCTGTGGGAACGCTCAGAGGAGACTGGAAGTCACAAGTGTATGTTGTTCTCGCTATTTCAAAAGAAGGCTCGTGTCTGGATGAAGTTGATTAATGCCCGTATTCTACCATGTAGACATTTTTCTAGTGTGACCAAGACACGAGCGTGCATGATCTACTTTTTCATGGTGGGGAAACCGGTGAACATTGGGTATTACATGCTTAAATTGATGAGGAAGATACGCCTCAAAAAGACGTGTCACCAGTTGTTTTTCTGTAATATTCTCACCCAGTATTTAGATAAGGTGGGGGTGCCTATTGATGCGATTGGTGATCGTATTGTCCCCGATATAGAGAACAAGATTGATATTGCCGCGGTTAAGGGTGTAGTTGTGATGTTTGGCATTCTATGCCTATATTTCCTTAATATTTCCTTGCGTTTGGATACTTTATTTGCCCGTTTTATAGTTTATGAATGCGGTTTTACACTGATTTTATGTCGTGCGTATGTAGGTTGTTACGCAGTATAATTGGAGCTTTAAAGAGCATGATTGAGCAAGAAAAGATTGGATTTTGATTGAGGATTGGATCGAGCACACGAAGGCATGACACGAGCGAGCGAAGGAGCAAGAAAACAGAAAAATGGCTGGGCGCCGTGGGCTCCGCGCCGCGCCCCTTACCACGTGCAGTGGCTGGCGCGGTTTCCCATGCTCCGCGGAGCCAAGGCGTGCGAGTTTCGACGGTCACTGGTTGTGTCAGCGCGATCGTGGGCGCGGGGCGCGCGTTATAGCGCCCCTTGTGCGCGTTTTTACGTCCTATTTCGTCTAGGCTTGGGTCTAACGTATTCCTAGGCTTTTGTAAACTCTATAAATACTCTTTTACTTAGTTTTTGAGAGGAGTTCAGACTTTGGAGCAATTGGAGAGCTCATAACATCAAGAACAAGGGTTTTTCTTCCTTCCATTAATCTATTACATCATTATTTCATTATTACATCAATTCCTTGTGTTGTTATTATGAGTATGCGTAGCTAAATCTCTAGTTCTAGGGTTAGAGTATTTCATGAAAGTTGATGTTTGAAGATTGATTCCCATTAATTGAATCCCATTACGGGTTACTTATTCTTTCTTGATTTCACTTGTGTAATTGTCAGGGCCCGATTATTACGCATAATCTATGGTTTTTAGATTGAACTCGAAAGAGGGAATTTAATTACGTAATAAGAAAGAGTAGGACTAGTTTGTGAACCCGGGCATCGGGGAACCAATTCGTGAGTAGGATAGACATATACTTGCTCGCCTAGTTTAACTAATTACAGAAATCATTAATGCGTGCACGTGATTCAACCCATAGACATATAGGGATTGGAGTAGCCTACATAGACCGTGAAGAACTGAAAGATTTTCACGGGTACATTTAATCTGTTAGTTAGTAACCCGGGATTTGAGAAGTGGAATCAATTGAAAAACTCAACTGGATTGTTCGTAACTCTGACCCTGGACCGTCTCCTTATTACTGATAACAACCAAGTTTTGCGCCATTGTTTGAATTCACTTCTACATTTTTAATTACTGTTCTTTAGTTAATAAAATCCTCATTATTGGAAAAAGATTCCTGAGTAGTTGTTAAGAAATTGTTTGTTAGGAATCCAGTCTGAATAGTCCTCGTGGGAATGATACTCTACTTATCATTTTATTACTTGTCGACCGCGTATACTTGCGTGTGCATTGGGAGCAACAAGTTTTTGGCGCCGTTGCCGGGGACTAATTTTTGACTGATTTCTTCTTGAACAGTTTATTAATTTCTATTTAGGTTTAATTTTTGTTTTGAGTTTTGTGCTGTTTCAGGTATTAGGTCCTGCGTGATCTTTACCTACAGGAATGGCAGAAGAACAAGCTTTAGCTGTGCGAGATGTTGCTCTCCCCAGCCTGGAGGGAGTAGCCTCGAGCATAGTTAAGCCTGAAATTACTGGAAACTTTGAGATTAAGTCCGGTATGATACAATTGTTACATACGACTGGACAATTTGGTGGATTACTTCATGAAGATCCGCAACAACATATCCAGAATTTCTTGGAGATCAGTGATACTTATACACCAACGGGAGTTCCTATTGATTATGTTCGCTTGACATTGTTCCCGTTTTCACTGATTGGGGCAGCAAAGAGGTGGTTAAAGGCTGAAAAGTCTGGGTCTATCACCACTTGGAATGATTTGGCTAAGAAGTTCTTGGCTAAGTTTTATCCATCTGCCAAGACAGCCCGGGTGAGGAGTGAAATTATGTCCTTCAGACAGTTAGAAGGAGAATCTTTATATCCAGCCTGGGAGAGATTTAAGGCTCTATTGAGGGATTGTCCACACCATAACCAATCTAATGAGGTTCTTGCACATACTTTTGTGGAGGGGTTGACTGCGCATACTAAGATCGTGGTAGATGCTGCTGCTGGAGGCCAAGTATTAGCCTTAAATTTTGACCAAATCTATGATTTGCTAGATAAGTTTTCGCAGAGCAATCCTGATTGGCAGGGAGATGGTAGAGCTACTACGCAGAAAGCTGCAGGGGTACTTCAGTTAGATGCAGTTTCAGAGCTAAAGGCGAGGATGGATGCTATTTCCAATCAAATTAGCAAGTTAGCTTTGCCAAAGACTCAGCAACCAGTGGCTCCAGTGCAACAACTCCAGAGCTTTTGTGAGGTTTGTGGTCAAGATCATGCTACAGAGGTTTGCTCCTCTAATCCAGAGTCAGTTTATTACGTGGGTAATCAAAACAGGCTGCAGGGTCAAAATCAGTTTGGTAATGGTTATTATCAAGGCAATACGAGAGGCCCAAATAATTACTACCCACTTCCAGCTCCACCACAGCAGGTTAGCAGTTCAGTTGAAGAGATGCTAAAGCAGATAATGGCGGGCCAGCAGAGAATGATAGCTGACACTGCAGCCCATGCACAGGCCATACAAGATCTTGCCAATGCTCACAAGAACCTAGAGCACCAGTTGGGGCAGTTGGTGGGGGAAATAAGCACTGTTAAAAAAGAGCCTGAACAATGTCTGGCAGTGACCTTAGTTGAAGGTGGAGAGCTGATGACCAAGTCCGAGGAGAGAGCTGGAATTGAAAAAGTTGAAAAAGTGGAGAAGGTAAAGAAGAAAGAAGAGAGAAAGGAGGCACCTCTGCCACCTCCACCATTCCCGCAGAGGCTTATACCATCGAAGGATCTGGCCCAATATCAAAAATTTGTGAGTATGCTGAAAGAACTTTATGTTAATATTCCTTTGACTGATGTGTTTGAATTGATGCCATCCTTTGTGAAATTTTTAAAAGAGATTTTAGTCAAGAAGAAAAAGCCTCAAGAGATAGATACAGTTGAGTTAGTTGAGGAGTGTAGCACAATCTTGAGCAAGCTACCTCCAAAACTTCAAGATCCTTGGAAGTTTACTATTTCTTGTACCATTGGAGGGCATAGTATCACTGGTGCCTTGTGTGATTTGGGTGCGAGCATAAATCTCATGCCTCTCTCTGTTTCCAAAAGGTTAGGGCTAGGAGCAATCAAGCCCTCTTCAGTTACTCTTAAGATGACGGATGGCTCACTCACTCACCCTGATGGTAAGTTGGAGGATGTGTTGGTAAAAGTTGGTAAGTTTACATTCTCTGCTGATTTTGTAGTCCTAGATTATGAAGAGGACCAAGAAGCTCCAATTATTTTGGGGAGACCATTCCTAGTCACCTCGAAGGCAATTATTGACATGGAGCTGGGTGAGATGACTGTTAGAGCGCATGGAGAAAAGGTTACTTTCAAGGTGTATACTGAGAAGGAGCACATAGCTAAGGTTGAAGAGTGCTCTATGATGGAATGTGTCAAACAAGAACATGGAAGTAAACCACATGTGAAGTTGAAGATGGGTTCTCTCAAAGAAAGGAAGAAAGCAAAAGTTCGTCGTAAGAAGAGAAGACATAAATGCTGGAAGTGAGCTAAAAGTGTCGTCGTGCCACGACGTTAACTAAGGCGCTTCTCGGGAGGCAACCCGAGTTTGTACTTGTATTATTTTATTTATAGTGTCACATAGTTTTTTGTTTTTCCTTGGATTGCAGGTTCATGTAATGTCGAGGCTAAGTGTAGGGTGCCCTCACCCCTGCCTAATATTGATGACTTGTTGGGGGAAGTCTGAGTACCTCATACTTTATGGAAGCTTGGAGGATGCTAGCACCAAGGACTAGAGTCTTCAGGGAAGTTTTCTTTACCTTGCACTTTCTTATTTTTAGCACTGAGGACATTGCTTAGTTTAAGTGTGGAGTGGGGAACTCTCCCTTATTTTTGAGGTTAGGGATGCATGTACCGTAGGATTTTCTTTTGTCACTTGACTTTATTTTGATTTATTTCTTGCTTTAATATATGAAAAAATTGAAAACAATTAGAAAACCAATGAAAAAATTCCAAAAAGATTTTCTTTTTAGTTTTAGTTAGTGGTACATGTCATCCGCCCCGTGGTTTTTCTTATGACCTCGGTTCTTTTCCACGGGGAGGCCTTTGAACCGGGTAGTTTTTTTTATTTTTAGGATTAGGATAGTTAGTTGTAGATGGCCCTAGACGAAGGGACTAGGTGGAATGCTAGGTGCCTTTGATTTGTTTGATACCGGTGGACTTGAATTGATTGCATGTGCTATTTGTGGTGTCCTTGGGTTTTAATTGTGATGCATGCCTAGGAAAATGGAACAACCTCCTTGAGATACTTGAGTCCGCTTGCTTGACTTTGTTGTGAACCTTTGTGCATTAGTGCTTAATTTTCCACAAGTTGCACTCTAAATGCTTGATTGAGAGTTGTTGATGGAGCCTTTTTGTGTGGATCGTGTGCAATGTGTGTGAGGCATATTTTATTTGTACTCCATGTTTGCATATTAATGTCTAGAACTTGCCCCGTGTGTGTGTAAAGCGAAATCCTAGGTTTGCTCTAGTCGGGAAATGATACAAGGCCTTCTTTTGATTTGCCTACCCTTACATATATACCTTGGGAAAAATTTTTTTTGTTGTGATTTCTTTGACCCTTTTTGTTGGCACCCACACTCCGAGCCTACCCATTTGTTCTAAATTGTCTCTTTTGGCCCTTTACTCCTTAAGCACTTTAGTTAATATTGTGATAGTATTTTGGAGTTGTGGTTGGATATTGGGAGGTTTTTGAGTGGAACTAATGAAGGGGAATACTTGAATGAATTGTGTAGCAGTTGTTTATAAACATTGGCAAGGTTGGAAGATAATGAAATTGAAAAAATGGAATGAAAAAGAAAAGAAAAAATGGCAAACTTGAAAAAAAATTGTGGAAAAAGAAATAAAGAGAGAAGAATATCAATTCCTTGCTAGTGTGTGCTTAAAAGAAAAAATTTGCTACTTGTTGAGAAGGTGTGTGTGAAAGTTGTTGATTGGGTGGCTTTGATGAGAATTGTGTTTGAAATAATTGTGATGTATTAAAGTGCTTAGGGAGGTAGTCACTATTACCTATATGTATCCTACCCGCACCTTAGCCTACATTACAACCTTTTTAAAGTCCTAGTTAATCCCGATTGGAGTGAGCTTACATTAGTGGAGTCCTACACTACAGGCAAGCCTATGGCACATCGTGTGTGACATGTGAGATTTTCATGAGAGTGAGTGAATTCTTTCTATGCTATTGTCCCCATTTTATTCTTGATATTCATTGTTGTGTGTGATATTTGGGGGACACTCTCTTGCTTCATTTTGGTGAGGGCACATGGTTTGCATGAGATAGGTAAAGTTGATGGTTCTTGATTGAGTAGATAGGTGTGATTTTGTGGGAGCATGGTTGCATTAAGTTGAGTTCGTGCACTTGAGCTATTTTGGGGTGGTTGTTCTCATATTTTTGGTTTTGGTAAATTGTTGGCATGTTTGTGGATCCATAGTAGTCATGTGTGCATTGGTTCAATGGTCGGTATCAACCATAGTCATAGGCAGACCTGTTTTACCTAGGTTGGGAAGTGAGTTGTGACTTGCTCGAGGGCGAGCAAGGGTTCAAGTGTGGGGTGGTGATGTTTGGCATTCTATGCCTATATTTCCTTAATATTTCCTTGCGTTTGGATACTTTATTTGCCCGTTTTATAGTTTATGAATGCGGTTTTACACTGATTTTATGTCGTGCGTATGTAGGTTGTTACGCAGTGTAATTGGATCTTTAAAGAGCATGATTGAGCAAGAAAAGATTGGATTTTGATTGAGGATTGGATCGAGCACACGAAGGCATGACACGAGCGAGCGAAGGAGCAAGAAAACAGAAAAATGGCTAGGCGCCGTGGGCTCCGCGCCGCGCCCCTTACCGCGTGCAGTGGCTGGCGCGGTTTACCATGCACCGCGGAGCCAAGGCGTGCGAGTTTCGACGGTCACTGGTTGTGTCAGCGCGATCGTGGGCGCGGGGCGCCCGTTATAGCGCCCCTTGTGCGCGTTTTTACGTCCTATTTCGTCTAGGCTTGGGTCTAACTTATTTCTAGGCTTTGTAAACTCTATAAATACTCTTTTACTTAGTTTTTGAGAGGAGTTCAGACTTTGGAGCAATTGGAGAGCTCATAACATCAAGAACAAGGGTTTTTCTTCCTTCCATTAATCTATTACATCATTATTTCATTATTACATCAATTCCTTGTGTTGTTATTATGAGTATGCGTAGCTAAATCTCTAGTTCTAGGGTTAGAGTATTTCATGAAAGTTGATGTTTGAAGATTGATTCCCATTAATTGAATCCCATTACGGGTTACTTATTCTTTCTTGATTTCACTTGTGTAATTGTCAGGGCCCGATTATTACGCATAATCTATGGTTTTTAGATTGAACTCGAAAGAGGGAATTTAATTACGTAATAAGAAAGAGTAGGACTAGTTTGTGAACCCGGGCATCGGGGAACCAATTCGTGAGTAGGATAGACATATACTTGCTCGCCTAGTTTAACTAATTACAGAAATCGTTAATGCGTGCACGTGATTCAACCCATAGACATATAGGGATTGGAGTAGCCTACATAGACCGTGAAGAACTGAAAGGTTTTCACTGGTACATTTAATCTGTTAGTTAGTAACCCGGGATTTGAGAAGTAGAATCAATTGGAAAACTCAACTGGATTGTTCGTAACTCTGACCCTGGACCGTCTCCTTATTACTGATAACAACCAAGTTTTGCTCCATTGTTTGAATTCACTTCTACCTTTTTAATTACTGTTCTTTAGTTAATAAAATCCTCATTATTGGAAAAAAGATCCCTGAGTAGTTGTTAAGAAATTGTTTGTTAGGAATCCAGTCTGAATAGTCCTCGTGGGAACGATACTCTACTTATCATTTTATTACTTGTCGACCGCGTATACTTGCGTGTGCGTTGGGAGCAACAAGTTGCTAGTAGCCCTGCCAAATTCACCGTGGATGAGTGGCGTGAGACAGACGCCAACCTGTCAGCCCGTAAGTATTTGATGATAGAGTATCTAGCAAAGGCAGCCGGGATGGATATGCAGGCACTTGATCGGGCTGTTCCTTTGTTGGATTCGTCCAAGGGATTGTTGGGCATGACTCAGAAGGTCGGGATACCCTCTACGGAGGATGAGAACACAGATTCCGAGATCATGGATAAGGACAAGGGCAGTGATGATGATGATGAGAGTGGTGATGAAGAAGAGGGTAGTGAAGGAGAAGAAGAGGAGGAGGAGGCGCGCACTCCACCACATAGGCCTGGAGGTTCCTCGAGAGTTCAGGCAGTTGTCCCTACCACTACTACTCCGCCAGCTGCTGATGATGATGCTCCTGGGCATACTAAGCGGGAGGATTCTGATGAGGATGCTGCGAATTAGGCCACTTGGCCTTCAGGGAAGTTCCTTTACCTCTTGTACTTTATTATTTACCGCACTGAGGACATTGCTTAGTTTTAAGTATGGGGTGGGGGACTTCCCAAGTTTTGAGGTTATGGATGATTGTACCTTTAGGTATTTAATTTTAGCAACTTTTATTTTTGTCAATTGACGTTATTTTGATTTGTTTCTTGCTTTAATATATAAAAAAATGAAAAAAACTTAAATTAGAAAACCAATAAAAATTTCCAAAAAGATTTTTTTTAGTTTTAGTTAGTGGTACAGTCATTTGCCCCGTGGTTTTTCGTATGGCCTCGGTTCTTTTCCATGGGTAGACCTTTGAACCGGGTAATTTTTATTTTTAGGAGAAGTATACTATTAGTTAGTAGAGTCTTTTTAGGAAAAATGATAGAATGTTAGGTGCCTTTGGTTTGTTTGATACCGGTGAATTTGGACTAGAGTATTTACTTTTTGTGAATCCCTTTTTGTTTAAAATTGTGATGCATGCCTAGAAAAAAAATTTTGAATGACCCTTTTGAGACGCTTAGGTTTAACTACTTGACTCTTTTGTGAACTATTGTGCCTTAGTGCTTAAATTTCCAAAATTGCACCTTGTTTGCTTGAACCGAGAGTTGGAATGAAACCGTCTTTAGTGAGCTATGTGCCATGTGTGATGTGAGGTATTTTTTTTTCTTATGTTCCGTGTTGCATATTGTTGTCTGGAACTTGCCCCGTGTGTGTTCAAAGCGAAATCCTAGATTTGCTCTAGTCGGGAGATGATACAGGCGTTTCTTTGATAAGCCCTTCTAGCCTTGATTAGCCTACCCTTTAATATTATCCTTCTTAAGCCCTTTTGAGCCTATTGACCTTTTTGTTGGCACCCACATTTCGAGTCTTACCCTTTTTATTCTTAATTATCTTCTTTTTGAACCCTTACTCCTTATAGCACTTTAATTGAAAAATATTTGATTGTTTGTGGAGTTGTGGTTGGATGATTGGGTGGCTTTTGAGTGGAACCGATGAAAGGAAATAAAATGGTGCATTTTGGAAAAAAAAAAAAAGAGAATCAGCGGCAACGCAAGGTTGAGAAAAATATTGAAAAGAAAAAATTGAAATAAAAAAGAGAAAAATAAAGAAAACAAAAGAAAAAAAAATCTCAATCCTTGCTAGTGTTGTGAAAAAGTAAAGTTGCAAATTGCTTAATTGAGTGAGAATTTCTTGTGTATGTTTGGGTGGTTGTTTGGTTGGATTTGAGAAGAATGGTGAAAATAAAAAAAAATTAAAGTGATGTATTAAAGTGCTTAGGGAGGTAGTTACTATTTATCCATATTTATCCTACCCGTCCTTTAGCCTACATTACAACCCGTAAAGTCCTAGTTAATCCCGATTGGAGTGAGCTTACATTAGTGGAGTCCTACACTACGAGCAAGCCTATGGTACGTTGTGTGTGGCACGTGAACTTCTTTTGGAGAGCGAGTGAATTCTTTCTATATTATGTCCCTCATTTACTCTTGAAATATATTCTTTGTGTGATATTTGGGACGCTGTCTTGATTTTTTGTGAGGGCACATGGTTTGCGTGAGATAGGTGAAGTTATTGACTTCTTAGTTGAGTGAATGGGTGTGATTTTGTGAAAGCTTGGTTTCATTGAGTCGGTTTTTGAGATTGAGATGTCTTGAGTTGGTTGTTCTAGTGTTTTAAAACTAGGTGAATGTTTGGCATGTTGTGGGTCACATGGTATGTATTTATGCTCTTGTTTAATGATCGGTATCAACCATAACCATAGGTAGACCCATTCTATCAAGTGTTGGTTTAGTTGGGAAGTTGTTTTTGGTGATTGCTCGAGGGCAAGCAAAGGTCTAAGTGTGGGGTGGTGATGTTTGGCAATATTTGCCTAATTTACCTTAATATTTCCTTACATTTTGATACGTTATCCGCCCATTGCACGAAATAATTGTGATTGTTGCGCTCACTTATTGTGTTTGTGATTTTAGGAATGATTAGGATGAATACGAGTGCAAACGGAGTGAAGATGGATAAAATCAAGCAAGAATTGATGAACTTAGCTAATTGTGGGATATGACATTAAACGGAAAGCTATGGAGCAAGCTACGGATTTGTCATAGCTTCAGACTTCCAAAAGCCATAAGCCATGCGACGCATGGGCTGTGGCGCACGACTTCCAGAAGCCATGAGACACGCCAGGCTTACCCTGTGTCTTTTAGTTCTGCGACCCCAACTTTTCCAACTTAGTTTAGGCTTTGGATTAACTTATGGGAAGACTTTGTAAACACTATAAATAGTCATTAATGTATTTTTTAGTAGGAAGTCGATTTTCTAGAGCAAGTTTTGGAGTTCTTACACATTGAACCAAGGGTTTAATTCCTTTACTTCATCTATTACAATATTTAATCTTTCTTACATGAATTCTTGTGTTGTTATTACGAATATGAGTAGCTAAACCTATCGTTCTAGGGTTAGAGCAAATACTTGAAGGTTGATGTTTGAAAGTTGATTTCTACCTATTGATTTACCACTACAGATTGTTTATTTTTTCTTGAGCCTAATTGTTTGGTTATTGAGGCCTGATAATTGAACACTATCTACGGTTTACAAGTTGAACTCGACAGAGGGAACTTGTGAATGCAAATAAGAAAGAATAGGGCTTGATTGTGAACCTGGGCATCAGGGAATCGATTTGCGGGTAGGATAGACATATACCTATTCGCCTTGCTTAGCTAAATACAGAGTTCTTTAATGCATGCATGTGATTTAATTTCATAGAAATATAGGCGTTAGAGTAGCTTGCATAGACTTGTGAAGAATCGACAGGTTTTTACGAATATAATTAACCTGTTAGTTAGCAATCTAGGAAATCAAGAAGTAGAATCAACTGGAAAACTCAACTGGACTGTTTGTAGCTCTTACCCTGGACCGTTTCTCTTTTATTGATAAAAACCTAGAATTTGCTCTATTACTTGACTTCAGTTACTTGTTTTTAATTATTTCATTTAGTTAGTAAAAATCTCAATCATTGGAAAAGATCCCTGAATAGTTTTTAGGA
Source organism: Petunia x hybrida (assembly GCA_037355625.1). Taxonomy (NCBI): domain Eukaryota; kingdom Viridiplantae; phylum Streptophyta; class Magnoliopsida; order Solanales; family Solanaceae; genus Petunia; species Petunia x hybrida. The sequence goes on from JBBBVM010000258.1 coordinate 1,623,744, forward strand.
AATTGTTTGCTAGAATATAGTTATTAACACTAGTCCTCGTGGGAACGATACTCGAGTCACTACTTTATTACTTGTCGACCACTTATACTTGCGTGTGCGTTTGGGAGCAACACATCCCTTATGTGTGGATTTGACTATGTCGCAACATCCAACATCTTAGACTCATACATAAGGGTTTAAGCTCCATCCCACTAAGGAGAACATTTTCTCTCCTTGGATTCTTTTTCACCAGCAAAATTCCCTGCCTTCACTCTCGTCGTTTAAAGCACCAGTAAGTTAAAGATTAATTTCTCTATACTCTCCAAGAACATGAGCTGGTAGATTAAAGTTATCTTTGCCGATCAATATTTTGTTTAAAAGGTTTCATGTTTTTGTTTAATATTATATGCATATTGTTCTTTTTGCTTTCTCCTTAGAAGGGAATGTTTTTTAGTGATTACAATTTCCTTTTCGCTACCGGAAATTAATGGTTTAGTGTGTTATTCACTTATAAAAGAAAAACAAAAAGAAAAAGAAGAGAAAACACTTTGAAAGAGTAAACGCATCAAATTGAAACTAATAAGATTTTTTTATATCTGATTTGATAAATAGTTGTTACTTGTTACTTGTCCGTTGTTGGCGGAATGGACAAAGGTTATTTTGCAACATGTTGTGGACACCCTTCCTTTGCCTAGCTAGCACAAATTAACATCCCATCCCCCCAAAGATTGAGCAAAAATAAGGAAGAAATATCAAGATATACAGTACAGAAGCAAAAACAAAATCGATTTACAAGAGCACAAAGATGTTGCACGTATCTAAAACAATGCTTTAGACAACTGCTACCCTCTATTTGATTTTATGTATTTTACTCTGATAAGACATTGAGTTTTAAGAAAATTAGGAAAAAACTTGATTCTTGTAATCTTAAACTAAAAATGTGTACTATATGGTACCAAAAATACCTTTTGAATCTCGTGGTCTTAAATATACCGTGTCGTTCTCATAAGACAGTGTCGCTAAAGGTTAAAAATAAATACGAAAATAAGACATAAAATTGGATCAGATAGAGTACTTAATTGGTCACACCAAAACTAAGTCGAAAATTTAACTTCCATGGTAACGTTGGCATCTCCTTTGAGGTTTTCTTATGTATCTTCAAAATGTAGGTAACCTTTCTATTTCATATGCCCTTTTCCAATGCTCCTTTCTTTGGAGAAAAAAAAAAAAGGAGAAATAATTAACTGCCTTTTTCATTGATTTATATGACTAGCTTGTCTTTCTTTGGACAAATTATAGAACTGTCCTTTTCTTCGTTTAGAAAAGTTATTATATTTTCCTTTGCATTGGTATATATACAGTGTAGAAACTAGATTATCAGAAGTAATTTGACAGGCATTAGAGAATGAAAGGTTTACCTGATAAGGAAAGGTTCTGATCAGTTTCATTTTCAATCATTAGCCCATTCAAACTTATAATTCATTCTTGTTCACCACATGCTATAATTTATTACTCCATCCTAGTGTGTTTCTTATATGTTTTAATATGTTTGACTAGATACAAAAATTAAAAAAGAGAGAAAAAAAAACTTTTGCGGTCTACATGATTTTAAACATGTCGTGATGTATTAGCATGGTCATAAAATAGCAATACATCCGTGTAGAAGGGAAAGGAAGAAGAAATGGAAACGTATGATCTGAAAGACAAACGAAATAAGAGAAGCAAATTAAGGGACAGAAGGGATATCTGATCCTTCATATACCTCTAAGTGAAGATAAAACTTGCCCAATGAAGCAGATTAAACACATAACAACTTGACTTTTGACATTATTGAATATTTTTTGCAGGTTTCGAATTATTTTAGGACCATACCATGCTAGCTCTAGTTCTTCTCTTCATTAAATCGTTAACATATTAATGTTGACGTACTGAAACGACAACGCACGATGGTAGTGGTACCAAGATTTGAGTACTATATTTTTAAATTTTCGTGCAAAAATGGAAAGAAAAAAAGAATACGCTATTAAAATCTTCGTACCACCATATGTTGTCTTTTGAAGAATTTCATAACACCCGCAAAGCTGAAACAGAAACTTAATAAGTGCTTCAAAGTGTACTCAATGATTTCTATGCCCGTCAGAAGTGAAACCTAAACCATAATATTGGTGTTTTGGGTGATGATAGCTATGTGTGATCATAGTTTCGGGATTTAAGAATTGAACAAAATTGTAATCAATGCTGTCATATGAGGATATGGTTTATAGATTAGAACGTGCGGGATATATACATATGAAGAAGGCTAATTTAAAGTTGATATAGAATTAAGTTTTTTGGACTTTGATATTCACTAGTTTATTTAATACATATTTCGTTAAGATTTGTAGTCAAGATCATATTAAAATAGGTTTCCAAATTTTTATTCAAATTAGTTTTTTTTTTCACTATTACAAATACGGATGTTAAATTTATTGTAAGACAATAAGGGTAGTGGGAAAGGCTAAAAGATATTCTCCTTGCTCATCGTATTCTATTTTTGTACATGGTAACATATCACTTACATGAGCAATACCAACGAATCGCTCTATTACTTCACCTTCTTTGTTAACATATCTCCGAACAAGTGTCATTTGCTCTTTATGTGATATATTCTTTGATTCATCAACTAGTATTCCAAAACAATCCCCATCCAAGTCTTCAATGATAGCTTTGATTGTTTCTTTTGCACAAGTATCAACAATGTCTTTTTTAATACTTGGAGAGCACATCATCTCATTTCTTGGAGCATTTTTTAATATTATGCTTCCAACATCTCGAACAATATTTTCATACCATTGCAAAAGTTCAAGAAATATACCTTTATTTGTAGAAGATTCACTCTCATCATGACCATGGAATGACAATCCTAACCTCAAAAGGAACCTCGTCACATCAATTGAAGCACTTAAACGACACCGAGTTTGATCACTTTTTTCTTTCTCGGAACACTTATTAATAGAAGTGTGACTTGACTGTGATTGATTCATTAAGTCAAGCATTCTGTTGAAATGCTTGTTGTGGGTGCTATTTACCTCTCCAACATGAGATTTAAATCTTTCAATAGCATGTTCCAACCTTTGAAGTCAGTTTTAGTAAGAGAGTCCCCCATACTTCCATAAGCTTCATGCTCGTTCTTGAACAAATAGCAACACAAACAATATGCAGCATCTTTTGCTATGCTATAATCCAACCATTACAATGTGGACTCTTGACCTAACCAGGATGAAACTGGTGCATTTCCTTTCCGAACTTAGTTTTGGGAAAATTGTGATACACTTGCTGGCAAGTGCCATTTTTAATATAATATCTTCTGACTTCATCACGTATATTAGGATCATATTCTACAATAGGCTTTCTATCTCCTGGCTCAGCTTTGACAGATTCCAAATCAAGTCCCAAAGCAACAGTATCCCTCTGAATTTCCAGAGAAATAGAGGAATCAGAAGATGGTTGAGTAGAGCTCGCACTTTGTCGCACAATTTTTGATCTCGTAAGAAACATATCCATCATAATTTACAAAGAAAATTTCCTACAAAATAAAATTTAATGCTATTCAATTTACATCCAATTCAGATAATTTATCGAAAAAGAATAAATAAATTAGACTTTAAGGATATTCTAGCTTAAGCAACACAAAATTGCAGGAAATTGTATCAATTCATTTAGTATTAGTGTAATATAAAGAAATGGGAATATAAACTTGAAATTTAAAAACATTGAAAGATACTTGCTAAAATAATTTTATTACCTTGTATTTTGATTTTGAGATTGTTGATGATAGCATGTGAATCTTTAGTGGAAGAATAAAGAGACAATAAAAATATAGAAGCCTTTACATATTCCGCATCGTTTATGGAACAAATAAAAAAGATAGAAGCCTTTAAATAAAAAAGGAAAAGTAGTAAAAATTAATTTTTTTGAGCGAAATTTCAACTGTATTATGGAACAAATTAAATTTAGCTTCACTTAAGAAGGTCCACAAGTCAATCTGTTGTAAGAGCAAAAAAAATTCATTACTACCTGGATTCAAACCCAGGAGCTTGAGGCTGTGAGTGTGCACTCATAGCTAAACCAAATCAGCTGCTGGACCTTTTGTTTTATAGGTGCTCCTTAAAAATATATATATACGTTTTCTACATACTGTCTATGAACATAGACATATTCCGCGTCGGGTTTAATGGGTGCTCAAGCACTGAATCCTGTATGAACGCGGGATGTTTCGTGTAACGGGCTGTCTTTTTTTTTTTTTTTTTTAAATAGAGTTCTATATATTTTCATTGCAAGACAGTAAGGTTGTGAGGATAATAAAAACCGCTGATGTTTGGCAATATTTGCCTATTCTACCTTAATATTTTCGTACATTTTGATACTTTATTCGCCCATTGCACGAAATAATTGTGATTGTTGCGCTCACTTATTGTGTTTGTGATGTTAGGAATGACTTGGATGAATACGAGTGCAAACGGAGTGAAGATGGATAAAATCAAGCAAGAATTGATGAACTTAGCTAATTGCGGGATATGGCATTAGACGGAAAGCTATGGAGCAAGCTATGGATTTGTCATAGCTTCAGGCTTCCAAAAGCCATAGCCATGTGTGGCATGGCTGCAGCTTCAGACTCTCAGACGCCCTTGTAAGCATTTAAATTTTGGTGAATTAATTCCATAAGAAATTTGGATTAATTCCTAAATTTAAGAAAATAAAATACCACATGGCAAATGACGTGGCGCCAAATCAAATGAAATAGCCAATCGGAATACGCCAAGTGTACAAATGATAAGCTTTGGTAAATCAAATGAAAGCTTATCACAAAGATAAAGAGATTGGTTTGTAATTCAAAATTAACCAATCAAATCAAAGCAAATATATTTAGGCTTATCACAATTTCTCTATAAATAGAGAGCTCCCATAAGCCAAAAGGGAGGGAACCTGAAGAAGGAGAAGGACATCAAGGTGGAGATCAGCAAGAAAGATATTAAAGGAGGCCAAGCAAAACACAAAAGCAAATTGAAGGAAGGCTAGAGAAGCTCTGCAGCAAAGCATCCAAAGTCTCCTGCTACATTGGCGATCTTTGTTCTTGTTCAAGTTCAACAACGGTGGCCACGATCTACTTCCATGTTCAAGTTCAACAACGGAGGCAACGATCTACGTTCCTGTTCAAGTTCAACAACGGAGGCAACAATCTACGTCCCTGTTCAAAGTAAATGACGGAGGCTGCAATCTACGTTTCTGTTCAAGTCCAACAACGAAGGTTACGGTCTACGGCGGAGTGTAAATCAAGGTTCGGCACACACGACTTCAAATCATTTGTTTGTGGTGATTGAATCTCAAATCCTGTTCGTGACGGATGTCGAAGTGTTCGTGACGTGCAACAAATCCAAATCAAGCTTTTTCAAGTTCTTGAATTAACGTTCGTGAGGAGAAGAATCAGAGGACGTCATTTGTAAATCTAGTGGAATCCTAGAGATTGTAACCCGCATCTTCTGTTAAATCAAATACTATATTTTGTTACACATTTTCAAGTCTTGATTTTCTAGACTTCGAAATTTGTTGTTACAAATTTGGTATGCCCAGTGAGACCTCTCTACCTCTCATCTCTTCTCTTCAAAGTTCAAGGAAACTAAGATGACATCCATAGAAGAACAACTTGTAATCTTGACTAAAGCAGTAGAAGGCCTGACGAAATGCGTAAAAGATCAAGATACTCATATTTCCAAGTTAGAAGAAAAGTTTAGCAGCAAAGCAGAGGGAGAATCCAGCCGAGCACCAACAGAGCTTCCTGAAGCAAAAGAGAAAGGAGAATCTTCTACAAGGCAAGCGATTATGTCTAAAGAGATTCAAGTGTCTTCAGAAAGTCTACTTCATGTTGATCAATTGAAGGACTTCATATTGGGGGCAATAAAAGATAAAGTGGAGCCGCAAGCCAAATCTTCGCTCACATATGAAAAACCTTACATGCAAAGAATTGATAACTTGAAGATGCCTGCTGGTTATCAACCTCCAAAGCTTCAGCACTTTGATGGCAAAGGAAATCCCAAACAACATGTGGCGCACTTCGTCGAGACGTGCAACAATGCTGAGACTTATGGTGATCACCTTGTCAAACAGTTTGTCTGACCTCTCAAAGGGAATGCTTTTGATTGGTACGCAGATCTTGAGCCTAATTCCATTGATAGTTGGGAGCAGTTGGAGCAAGAATTTCTTAACTGCTTCTATAGCACAAGGCGTGTCGTCCGCATGGTTGAACTTACAAATTCTCGCCAGTTGAATGATGAACCGGTCATCGACTTTATCAATCGTTGGAGAAGCTTGAGCCTTAACTGGAAAGACCGCCTTAGTGAAACTTCTGGCATTGAAATGTGCAGTCAAGGGATGCATTGGGGCCTCCACTACATCTTGCAAGGCATAAAGCCTAAAACATTTGAAGAGTTGGCCACACGTGCACATGATATGGAATTGAGTGGGGCTGCAAGCGAAAATCGAGGGCCACCTCTCTAGAGGTCTCATAAAGGTGAAGACAAGCAAGAAGCCGACAAAGGGGGCAAGTTTTCATCCGAGTATGAAATCAAAGAATCCATGTATGTCAACACTTCTCCCCTGGTAGTCTCCACGAAAGTGAGTGAGAAGAAGGGTGAAAAGACATCTTCCATACAAAATAGGTCAAGTCGAAATCTGGCTTTGAAAGAAATGCAAGAAGAGGAGTATCCGTTCTTGGATTCTGATGTTTCTGCTATGTTTGATGAACTCCTCAAGTTGAAGTCCATTGAACTTCCCGAAATGAAGCGACCCAATAAAGCTGCCAAGACTGATAATCCAAATTACTGCAAGTATCATCGATTGATTGGTCACCCCATCAAAAAGTGCTTCATCTTCAAATAGAAAGTCATGGATTTGGCTCGCCAAGGAGATATCCTCTTGGAAGAAGAAGTCTCCAACAAGTAGCAAACGCAAGTGGATGCTCCTTGACGCACGAGCCTAAGCTGCAAGTTACTCCTGGCCAGCAAGAGTATAAACTTTGCACGGCTAAATAAAAAAAATAAAGTCCACTAGGTTGAAAATCTCGAAAGAGACGGCCTAGGCAAAAGTTAGGACCCAAAAAAAATCATTTTATTTAAACTACGTCAAGAATTGATCCTCTTCACAGAGGTACGTAGGCAACTTAGAATTATTCTAAGTTCGGTTGCATGAGTTTAAAAAAAAAAATCAAAGTATTTTGTGATCATTGATGTTAGTTGACAAGTCTACATCGATTCTTTCAATTGGAGATGCAGAGAAAGCGAAAAGGGAAAAGAAGACAATTTGCATCGAATTAGAAAGGATATTTTATTTCTTCAATGAGGGAATTTCATACATCAATGATTCAAAGAAAGGATAGAAAGCAACAAGATATCACCATATACAAAGAGCCTAAGACTTAAGTCCTAAAAACAATTTGAAGCCATGGTTCCGATGCATCAAAGGGCTCAGTAAGGCAGCTGAGGGCATAGCCAATTTACTGAAGTCATGTCACGTAGTCAAAAGAAGGAAGTGCTCATCAACAAAATTTTGGTAAAGTCATGCTCCATGTGCTTCTCCACGGTTGCTCTTCAAGTGTTCTCTCGCAAAACTCACAAAAATGGGAAACGTGATGCAGCAAGATTCCTTTTCAATCATATAGATATCTCATGCACCTTGATCTGGTATCAGCCTCATTTACACTCACCCGCAAGCCTGGAAAAAAAAAAAGGAGAGCTCATTGAACGGCTGCCCAAAGTCAGCTTGTGCAGGTAGCAGCATCAACTTTGAAGTTTTTTCTATGTCAATCCATGATGAATTAGGCTTCAATATTTGGCATGGATTTAGTACCCTGAGTCTAGTTTCTAGAGGATCAAGAGGCTCATGATTTGGACACTCATAGCTTGAGATACAAACTTTTCCGTAAGCTTGCGCAAATCTGTGAAATCACCATGACAGGCATCTTGGTTGACTTCAAACATTAAATTTTACCAATCGGTATGGAATGAAATTCTGATTTTCTGATATGTTATAGATCCAGAAGTTCTCTTTCCAACTTAGAAAACGGCATGTGATTCGGACACCCATAACTCAAGATATGAATTTTTCCGTGAGCTGGCACAAATCTGTGAAATCTACACGACAGACTGCTTGTTCGAATTGAAAAATTAATTCCAGCTGCTATGGATAGGATTTTGATCTGACTTTTGGATATGTCATAGCTCCAGAATTTTTTCTTTCTAACGAAACAAGTGGCTTGTCAATTGGATGCTCCCAGGCAGAGATATGAAGTTTCTATCACAGACACGCGGAGCTGGAATGTAAGCAGGGCAGACGTCTGGACTAAGGTCAAGAAATCACCGCAACCAGTCTAGAAGGAATTTTGCAACGAACTTAAAGACTTCTTTCCAATGGTGCAAATAGCTTTTAATTCAGACGCTTATATCTCGAGATATTCTATTTCCAACAAGGATGTGCATAGCTAGGAAAATCAGCAACCAACTTTGAGTCCATTGAAAGAAAATTCATTCCGGTGATTTGGACGGCAAGCTTTGTACCTGCTGAAGTCACTCAAGTATAGTTTTCATAATATCAAGCTCTTTTCAGTTTTGACGCTCTCACATCAAGAAGTAAATATCCTCGTGAAGCTGCGTAGAGTGAGCCGCACCCTGAGCCTCTTGCCAAGTTTTGCTGCTCAACGTCAATGCTGGCTGCAAGAATGACTCTTCTTGCACCTTTTCATCAAAGTTGATTCCTTCATGTCTATAAGATGAAGATGCAGTATGTGCTCGCCTCACCAAAAGTGTGTCTTCGCCAAACCGCAAGAAGATAGTGATGCATATAGTTCTTCGCCAAATCAGGGACATCGGAAAACTCATCACAAACGCTTGCACCAAATTACGAGACGAGGATCACCGTGTGCTCTCCACAAGACTAGAATGATGGAAGCCACCACCAAGCAACAGGAAGAAAGGTCGCTACAAGTACTTCCTTGTGAATGCCTTCAATAGGAGTGCTCCAGTGTCTCCCGTCAAGCCGCAAGCAGGGGATGCTTCAGGTTCTTCCTTAGCAAGCTACAAGAAACAAAGTGCTTCATCTGCTTCTTCAAAGTTGGGACGGAGAGTTTGCCATTCACGAGGAAGATCTTTGGGTACTTCGCCAAGGGTGGTATAAGCTGCTCCTGATGCTGTCTTGCCAAGTTGCAAGGAGGGGATCCCGATGTGTTCGCTGAAAAAAACTGGAAAGATGAGCTACGGTAAGGAAGAAGGCGCCGCAAGTATCTCTTATTGAAGGACCTTCAAGGGTGCAATGCTTCCAGGCTTCTCTGATCAACTCATAAGAAGGAGATGTGCCACGTGCTTCCTTGCTTAAGTCGCAGAAGGAATGCTTTAAGCGTCTCTAGCTAAGCTTCGATGGTGAGATGCGCTAAGCACTTCCTCGTCCATGCTTGAAGGGGACTGCACTAAGTGATGTCTTGCCAGAGCTACAAAATACTGCATGGAAGATGAAAACTCCAGGGGGTCTACTGCCGAAGTCACAAGGGAAGTGGATACACAGTACATAGTCTCAAGATCTCAAAAAGGTCGCATCAAGTTGCTTTCGCTGAATGCACAGGATCAAAGTATGCTAGGAACGGTGTCTCGCCAAATCCTGTCGTGCACAAGAGTATGGGAAATTTACATCATAAGGAGCTACTTTGTTAAGATCGAGCTCGGCCAACATATTTTCGGACTTTGGGTCTTGTCCACCCGTCGCAAAATCAAGCATCATTGTCGCCTTTCTAACATGGAATGGAGAAGCTCTCAGCAGATGAGGATATTGAAGAAATTCCTCACCATACACGATCATCTGATGATTGGCCAAAAGTCGTCGTACGTGTCACAATAATTGAAATCGGCAGTTCGCAAGCTCTTTGAAACCTCTATAAATGAATAGCTGCAAAAAAAAAAAAGAAAAAAAATGATAAGAGCAGAATTCTTTCTTCCTTGAATAAATCATTCATTGCAGAATCAAGAAGATTTTGGTTGAATAAAGAGCAGAAGTGGTAAAATCCTATTTAAGGAGATGGTTGCAACTTGAAGATCCCAAGTGAGCAAAAACTAAAGCAATTAACTGGACCACAAAGAGGAAAGTCAATCTTCAAAAGGAAAGAAGTCATTGAAATGTTGGAAGCAGATGTCTGTCACATGGAACTTGATAGGAACTTGTGAACACATGTGTATCTATTTATAGATAAATGGTATCCAAGTTCTCCTATGCCGATTGGTTTCTGCGAGTTAAACACTTATCTAGATTGATTTGGATTATACAAGCTGGTTTTTCAAAATGATTTTACTCCATTTAATGGTATGAGCGGGAATCAAAGTTTTTTGAAATTAAAGAAGGATGACTTCATACGTTATCCTAAAGAGAGTGTTAGCGTGAAGATCACAAAATAGTTGAAGTCTCATATCCAAATCAATGAAATTACTCCTAGCTATTTTGATCCTTATCTTGATTGAAAGAAAGAGTCCATGTCAAAATTGATATTGGTACCCGAATCATTGTGGAGTCTAATTTCAAAGTGCAGCAAATCGATTTTCCACGAAAGTTTGCTTGATCTACGTGGAATTAGCCTACAGTTTAAGTGCAATATTATGGCAAGGTTTTCTACATTGGTTAAGTGCAATAATTTGAAGTTTTAAACAGATTTGAAGAAATTGCAACATTGTAGAGTATGCATAATAATTCAGTTTTTCTCCAGTTCCAAGTGATAGTCCAAGCATCATTTGCTTCAATGAAATTCTTATTTGATCAAATGAGTGAAATAGTCCAGATTACAACCATGACAAATCCGATAAGCAATAGAGTCAACACAAATATCCTCAAATGTACTTCAAGCCTCGTCTTTCAAGTTCGACAAGTCTACGCTTCGACGCGTCTTGAAGTAGGGGGCATTTGTAAGCATTTAAATTTTGGTGAATTAATTCCATAAGAAATTTTGATTAATTCCTAAATTTAAGAAAATAAAATACCACATGGCAAATGACGTGGCGCCAAATCAAATGAAATAGCCAATCGGAATACGCCAAGTGTACAAATGATAAGCTTTGGTAAATCAATGAAAGCTTATCACAAAGATAAAGAGAATGGTTTGTAATTCAAAATCAACTAATCAAATCAAAGCAAATATATTTAGGCTTATCACAATTTCTCTATAAATAGAGAGCTCCCATAAGCCAAAAGGGAGGGAACTTGAAGAAGGAGAAGGACATCAAGGTGGAGATCAGCAAGAAGGACATTAAAGGAGGCCAAGAAAAACACAAAAGCAAATTGAAGGAAGGCTAGAGAAGCTCTGCAGAAAAGCATCCAAAGTCTCCTGCTACATTGGCGATCTTTGTTCCTGTTCAAGTTCAACAACGGAGGCAACGATCTACGTCCCTGTTCAAGTTCAACAACGGAGGCAACGATCTACGTCCCTGTTCAAAGTAAACGACGGAGGCTGCAATCTATGTTTCTGTTCAAGTCCAACAACGGAGGTTACGGTCTACGGCGGAGTGTAAATCAAGGTTCGGCACACACGACTTCAAATCATTTGTTTGTGGTGATAGAATCTCAAATCCTGTTCTTGAAGGACGTCGAAGTGTTCGTGACGTGCAACAAATCCAAATCAAGCTTTTCAAGTTCTTGAATTAACGTTCGTGAGGAGAAGAATCAGAGGACGTCACTTGTAAATCTAGTGGAATCCTAGAGATTGTAACCCACATCTTCTGTTAAATCAAACACTATATTTTGTTACACATTTTCAAGTCTTGATTTCTAGACTTCGAAATTTGTTGTTACAGCCCTAACCATGCGAGGCATGGCTGCAGCGCGCGACTCCCAAACGCCATAACCATGCGAGGCATTCCCATGGCTTTCAGTTCTGCGATCCCAACTTTTCCAATTTCGTTTGGGCTTAGGATTAACTTATGGGAAGACTTTGTAAACACTATAAATTGTATTTTAATTTCGTTTTTAAAGGGAGAGAGACTTGGAGGAGAGCGGAGGAGCCCTAGATGTCCTCTAAGCAAGTTCTTTCTCTCTCTTTCTTATTCTTCTCTTTAATTCTATAGTTTGTTCGTTCTAGGGTTAGAGAAAATACATGAAGGTTGATATTTGAAAGTTGAATTCTTCCTATTGATTTATCATTACAGATTGTTTATTCTTTCTTGAGCCTAATTGTTTAGTTATTGAGGCCTGATAATTGAACACTATTTACGGTTTACAAGTTGAACTCGACAGAGGGAACTTGTGAATGCAAATAAGAAAGAGTAGGGCTTGATTGTGAACCTGGGCATCAGGGAATCGATTTGCGGGTAGGATAGACATATACCTATTCACCTGGTTTAGCTAAATACAGAGTTCGTTAATGCATGCATGTAATTTAATTCCATAGAAATATAGGCGTTAGAGTAGCTTGCATAGACTCGTGAAGAATCGACAGGTTTTCACGAATATAATTAACCTGTTAGTTAGCAATCTAGGAAATCGAAAAGTAGAATCAACTGAAAAACTCAACTGGATTGTTTGTAGCTCTGACCCAGGACCGTTTCTCTGTTATTGATAACAACTTAGAATTCGCTCTATTACTTGACTTCAGTTATTTACTTTTAATTAATTCATTTAGTTAGTAAAAATCTCAATCATTGGAAAAGATCCCTGAGTAGTTTTTAGGAAATTGTTTGCTAGAATTTAGTTATTAACACTAGTCCTCGTGGGAACGATACTCGATTTATCACTTTATTACTTGTCGACCACGTATACTTTGCGTGTGCATTTGGGAGAAACAAGTTTTTGGCGCCGTTGCCGGGGACTAAATAATTGACTGTTTTCTTTTTGAACGATTTATTATTTTCTATTCAGGTTTAATTTTTTTTTTGTCTAGTTTATTTTTGTGTTACTTGTTAACATGGAATCTTTTAATGAAAACCGGTCGAATGATAGTTGCTCAAAGTTTGATGATCTTTGTTTACTGTGTGGAGGAAGACACTTGTGGAAAAATTGTCCAAGTCTTTCAACCCTACGGGACTGGTTATGTGAATTTTCTACAACCTTTGACTGAAACTTTTGCAAATTGTATGGTGGTCTGTGGAATTCTTTTCTTAAGTGTCATACTCCTCCCCCAATCAATAGGTGTGATGATTCTAATAGTGTTTGTCAGTTTGATAGGAGCGATAAAGTGCAGGTTGTTAGCGAAACTTGGATAATAGGGCACACCAAACTCTTTGAAGCATATGAGGATTTTTCTAAGGAAATAACAAATATGACGAGGAAATTTATGAAAGAACGAGTGGAGCTCACACAAGAAATTGATCAATTTGGTTTAGCTATTCACGACTTGGATGCGAATTTGAGTGATATGGTTGAGGTGTCTAATGCCCAATTATCAATTGTCGTGAATAGTAGATTTGAGATAGAAGAGCTTAGGAACCAATTTGAGGAGCAAAAAGTGGAATTTCTACCATTCGAACCAATATTAGTTGATGATGCCGAAGTTGAGGAAATCACATTAGAGTCAAGTGAGGAAAAAGAAAACATCATATTTGAGGACTCCAGTGTTTGTGCAAGTGAGGGTGTCAAAAGTAATGCAATTGTAGAATAGAAGCGCATTGGACCTCATTCCAATCATTTTTCAACATTGTGTTTGGATGGTAACATGAAAATTGAGCCACCCGAACCTATGAAGAAATCAAGGGAGGAGGAACAAAGTGCCTATATTTTAAAGTTTGTGATGCCGAGGAGACAAAACGACATCTCTCATTTAAAGGTCAAGAAGTGCAAAATGCGACAATGGTTACTTGGTTCTTTGGTATTTTTACCATCAACCCAACACCATAGCCGTAAGCTTGAGGAGAAGTTGGGGAGACAATTCATAAATGCAAAGTGGAGGCAAAAGTGGTGAAGTTTGTATCGTCGTGCCGCGACGTTAAATCAAGCGCTTGTTGGGAGGCAACCCAATTTTTATTGTTTTCATTATTTTATTTCTTTAGCATTACGTAGTTTCTTGTGTTTTGTAGGGTTCGGGAGTTCCAGATGGTGATCTACGTTTGAAGCATTGCTTGGCTCATCGCATGCATCAAAAATAACGTTGGAACAGCTATGCTACCAAGCAGGCGTCGCCTACGCCATGGCACGAGCAAAACAGTGAATGAAAAATTTTAAAAGCCATAAGCTGGCATCACTCAGCCTGTGGCGTGTCACGAACAGTGTGCACAAAAATCTGATACGCCATAGCCTTGCGTCGTAGCTCCGTCGCGCACACCAAACATTGTCTGAAATTTTTTTTTTGAAAGCTATAACTAGGCGTCGCGGCCCCTGTGGCGTGACTAAAACAGTGAGTGGGAAACTTGGTGATGCTATAAGCTGACTTCGCAGCTCCATCGCGCAGCTAAAACAGTGAAGGCACAAACTGGACACGCTATAAGTGTGCGATGCGGGTGATACGGCGTCCAGGTAAGTTCGAAAATCTAACGGGTCGCCTCACTTTCGACCCATTAACCCGCGACCTAAAACACTAAAATACCCTTCCCTTTCCCTCTCCCACTTGGTTTAAACACTAAAACAAAAACAAAAGCTGAGGCACAAGCACCCACTGCCGTTGATTCCCTCTCTCTGTTTCCACAAAAATTTTCAGTTGCTCAACTCTCTTCTATCAGTAACGCTGGTAAGTCTCTCTCTTCTCGCCACTGCTACTATAACCATGGACATCCCGTCTCCTTTAGTTTTGTTTTGTGGATTCTGTTTAAGTGAACTCTTGTCGGGTCCTAATAAAATATGTTGGTATCCTTGTCGGGTACATCTGGTAGCTGTTGAAAGTGATCTCCCATGAAAAATTTGGTAGGGTTCAGCCCCTCTAAGCATCTATGAAATCTGAAATTGAAACTAATGCATATCAAGTGTTCGACTAAATGCCTCAGTGACTAAAAGTTTCAATTTTGTAAAGTCTTGAGTAGCAAAAAGTTTAGTTGGCATTCTATGAGCTTTGTGATGACCATGAGAATTAAAATTGATCACTAATGAGCTAAATTTGAGTTGATCATGCGTTGAAGTATGCCATAGGCTTATGTTGTGTGCGATATGCACCATAGCTTCACTATCTCATCAGCCCGCTTCCCGCTTGTGTTAGTTAGTTTTAAATTAGTTAGTTAGTTTTACTTCCACTATAGTGTAGTTAGGATTAAGTGTGGGGTCGTCACAGCGACCCATTGTTCTTGTATGCGTAGCTACTTGTTTTGCAGGTTTAAGTAATGATTAAACTCAAGTGTGGGGTGCGCGCACACCCAATGCCTTAGCAAAATGACATGTTGGGGGAAGTCTGAGTACCCTTGCTCTACGGACGTTTGGTTGGTTCGTGATGGAGATGGCATCACTGCTAGCGCCAAAGGCTAGATCTTTGTGGCCTTCAGGGAAGTTCCTTAACTCTTGCACTTTATTTTTGTCGCACTGAGGACACTGCTTGATTTTAACTGTGGGGTGGGGAAACTTCCGTTCTTTTTGAGGTTATGGATGATTGTACCTTTAGGAATTTAATTTCAGCAACTTTTATTTTTGTTACTTGACATTATTTTGATTTGTTTCTTGCTTTAATATATATAAAAAATGAAAAAAAAAATTAGAAAACTAATGAAAAATTTCAAAAAGATTTTCTTTTTAGTTTTAGCTAGTGGTATAGTCATCCGCCTCGTGGTTTTTCTTATGGCCTCGGTTCTTTTCCATGGGTAGACCTTTGAACCAGGTAATTTTTTATTTTATTTTTAGGAGTAGTTTATTAGTACTAGTTAGTAAAATATTTTTAGGAAAATGGTAGAATGCTACGTGCCTTTGGGTTGTTTGATACCGGTGGATTTAGATTTGAGCATATGCTATTTGTGAATCCCTTTTGGTTTTAAAATTGTGATGCATACCTAGAAAAAAAATTGAGTGACCTTCTTGAGACGCTTAGGTTCAACTACTTGACTCTTTTGTGAACTATGTAACATGTGTGATGTGAGGTATCTTTTCTTATGTTCCGTGCTACATATTGATGTCTAGAACTTGCCCCGTGTGTGTTCAAAGCGAAATCCTAAGTTTGCTCTAGTCGGGAGATGATACAGGCGTTTCTTTGATAAGCCCTTTCTAACCTTGATTAGTCTACCCTATAATATTATCCTTCTTAAGCTCTTTTGAGCCAATTGACATTTTTGTTGGCACCCACATTTCAAGCCTTACCCTTTTTATTCTTAGTTATCTTTCTTTTGAACCCTTACTCCTTATAGCACTTTAATTAAAAAATATTTGATTGATTGTGGAGTTGTGGTTGGATGAGTGGGTGGCTTTTGAGTGGAACCGATGAAAGAAAACAATATGGTGCATTTTGAAAAAAAAAAAAAAAATACATTGGCAAGATTGGGAGAAATTGAAAAAAAAAAGAGATGAAAAGGAAAAAATGAAATGAAAAAAAGAAAAATAAAGAAAAAAAAGTCTCAATCCTTGCTAGTGTTGTGCAAAAGTGAAGTTGCAAATTGCTTAAATTGATAGGAAACTTCTTGTGTATGTTTGGGTGGTTGCTTGGTTGGTTTTGAGAAGAATGGTGAAAATAAAAATTAAAGTGATGTATTAAAGTACTTAGGGAGGTATTCACTATTTATCCATATTTATCCTACCGGTCTTTTAGCCTACATTACAGCCCATAAAGTCCTAGTTAATTCCGATTGGAGTGAGCTTACATTAGTGGAGTCCTACACTACAGGCAAGCCTACGGTACGTTGTGTGTGGCACGTGAACTTCTTTTGGAGAGCGAGTGAATTCTTTCTATAGTATGTCCCTCATTTATTCTTGAAATATATTCTTTGTGTGATATTTTGGACGCTCTCTTGATTTCTTTTGGTGAGGGCACATGGTTTGCGCGAGATAGGTGAAGTTATTGACTTCTTGGTTGAGTGAATGAGTGTGATTTTGTGAAATCTTTGTTTCATTGAGTCGGTTGTTGAGGTTGAAATGTCTTGAGTGGGTTGTTCTAGTGTTTTGAAATTTGGTGAATTTTTGGCATGTTGTGGGTCACATGGTATGTATTTATGTTCTTGTTTAATGGTCGGTATCAACCATAACTATAGGTAGACCTGTTCTATCAAGTGTTGGTTTAGTTGGGAAGTTGTTTTTGGTGATTGCTCGAGGGTGAGCGAAGGTCTAAGTGTGGGGTGGTGATGTTTGGCAATATTTGCCTATTCTACCTTAATATTTCCGCACATTTTGATACTTTATTCGCCCATTGCACGAAATAATTGTGATTGTTGCGCTCACTTATTGTGTTTGTGATGTTAGGAATGATTTGGATGAATACGAGTGCAAACGGAGTGAAGATGGATAAAATCGATCAAGAATTGATGAACTTAGCTAATTGCGGGATATGGCATTAGACGGAAAGCTATGGAGCAAGCTACGGATTTGTCATAGCTTCAGGCTTCCAAAAGCCATAGCCATGTGTGGCATGGCTGCAGCTTCAGACTCTCAGACGCCCTAACCATGCGAGGCATGGCTGCAGCGCGCGACTCCCAAATGCCATAACCATGCGAGGCATTCCCATGGCTTTCAGTTCTGCGACCCCAACTTTTCCAGTTTCGTTTGGGCTTAGGATTAACTTATGGGAAGACTTTGTAAACACTATAAATTATATTTTAATTTCGTTTTTAGAGGGAGAGAGACCTGGAGGAGAGCGGAGGAGCCCTAGATGTCTTCTAAACAAGTTCTTTCTCTCTTTCTCTTATTCTTCTCTTTAATTCTATAGTTTGTTCGTTCTAGGGTTAGAGCAAATACATGAAGGTTGATATTTGAAAGTTGAATTCTTCCTATTGATTTACCATTACAGATTGTTTATTCTTTCTTGAGCCTAATTGTTTAGTTATTGAGGCCTGATAATTGAACACTATCTACGGTTTACAAGTTGAACTCGACAGAGGGAACTTGTGAATGCAAATAAGAAAGAGTAGGGCTTTATTGTGAACCTGGGCATCAGGGAATCGATTTGCGGGTAGGATAGACATATAACTATTCGCCTGGCTTAGCTAAATACAGAGTTCGTCAATGCATGCATGTGATTTAATTCCATAGAAATATAGGCGTTAGAGTAGCTTGCATAGACTCGTGAAGAATCGACAAGTTTTCACGAATATAATTAACCTGTTAGTTAGCAATCTAGGAAATCGAGAAGTAGAATCAACTGAAAAACTCAACTGGATTGTTTGTAGCTCTGACCCAGGACCGTTTCTCTGTTATTGATAACAACTTAGAATTTGCTCTATTACTTGCCTTCAGTTACTTTCTTTTAATTATTTCATTTAGTTAGTAAAAATCTCAATCATTGGAAAAGATCCCTGAGTAGTTTTTAGGAAATTGTTTGCTAGAATTTAGTCATTAACACTAGTCCTCGTGGGAACGATACTCGATTTATCACTTTATTACTTGTCGACCACGTATACTTGCGTGTGCGTTTGGGAGCAACAAACGCTAAAAAAAAAAGTTCTTTTCTTACTCATTGGATTTTGGTTCTCTACACAGATGACGTAATTATCTTTTATTCTGTTATAACATTTGATTTTCTAGATTGTTGGAGGACTTATCCAAGATTGAATTTGAGCATTCCCCTTGCATTTATTTACTCCCTCCGTCCATTTTAGTTGTCACTTTCAGTTTTTTCACGCCCATTAAGAAAATCAATAAATAGAGTATATATTTTACTATGTTACCCCTATTTAATATATGACTATTAAATTTTTTTTGAGAATACCTTTAATAATGAAGTGTATACTTGGAAATAATGAGCAAAAAATGTCTTGAAATCCTAAAGCGTCAACTAATTTGGGACAAACGAATCTTGCTAAAGCGTCAACTAATTTAGGACGGAGGAAGTACAATCTATCATTCATTGATAATATGTTTGAAACAAGACTGATATTTTCACGGGAAGCTCGAAAGGTCTGTGTATTAGTATTTGGGTTCCATGCAACATTGTTTATATTTGGTGTAACGGTTTACTAACGGAATCAAGTTCTCGATTATTTCATTTAATAGCTTTGGTTAAAACCTTCAATTTATCTTTAGAAGTCTATTAGAATACTAGTTTTTGGGCACGCACTTTGCGCGTGCACCCTTATAAATTAAATTAGATTTGAGTTACAAACTTCCTAAATAGCTAATCTTTAATCTGATTATACTTTTTTTTTCTTTATTGAACTATATTTTTTTTTTGTAAATAATAATTGAAAGGTCTAACAACATCTAAAGGGTAAAATGGTCACTTACTTTTTACTTAAGGGATTGACTCTTTTAGAATAGTATGATATGATATGATGTATAAATTGTTAATTCATAATTCTCTTATTAAAAAAGATCTCACAACTGTAAGTTTCCAAATTCTAACTATGCCATTTACGTTATTTACAAACTCTAAATATTAAGAAACTAATAGAAAGGCCCTTTGACTACTACCATCGTCAGTTTGGAACTTGTAACATAAACTAGGTGTTTATTCATACTTGCCACATAATTTGTGATATATTTAAATTTGCCTCATAATTTGGAACCAAAAGAATAATAATTGTGGTACATTTGATTTGATGTATAATTTAGCAAATAATTATTTCATTTTAAAAAAATTGACTTAAAACACGTTTTTAAGGTGGCCATGCATTCCGCGACAATTTTGGCGGGTTGATTGCATAGGTCCGACAGCTAGTAATGCCCCAGTTTCGTTACCCCACTGTCCCCCAGCTATTATGCAAAACCAGGTTTCTAGATGATTTAACTTAAATTGATTACTTTATCTTTTATAATTTTTTTTATAAACACATAAATATCATGCCACATTTAAGATCATATTTTAATATTTTTATTTCTTTTTTTAAGACGTTAATTAATTCAAAGTTGTCACATAAATTAAAATGGGAAAATTAGAACAGAAAAACGCATAGTATCAACCAGCTCTGTAGCTGTCCATTTCGTATGTCCTCCTTTACTTTCTTTGGTAAAAACCACTTATAGGAGATTGTTTATTAGTTGAAAAAAAATTGTAAAGAATGAAATATGAATTTGTGTAGTTATATAATATTTAAAACTTATGGCTATCTAAAACTTGATATTACATAAGTCCTGCTATAAAAAATTATCATTAAAGATAACAAAATAAATTAAAATTACATCATTTCCAGTTATAGAAGTATGTTACTTTTTTGGACGAATTAACTAACAAAGTAACTCTCGTCAGATAAATTGAAACGAGGAGAGTAGCTAAATTCTAAACTAAATTAGGGCTAGTACAAGAGGTGAGTCACCAGGTATAGTTTGCACTTTGCACCAAGAGAGTCTAGACCAAAACGATTAGCTACAAAAAGGCAGAGGAATATAGTAAAAGTTTTTTTTGTTTCTTTTTATGGTATTTGTTGTTCACCAAAACGACTAATTTTAATTCGGCTGAATAATGCACTAAAAAGACAATTCCTACCAATTTGTTTTTTTTAAAAAAAAAAATTTTCTAAGAACCTATAGTTAGAGGTCAAAGCATAAAATAAGATCATAAACTTCCAACCACAATGTTCGGTGATAAAAAAAATCTCTTTTTAACTGCATTAGTATTACCAAAACTATGTAGCTATGTGGTTGCTACATGCTACGGTAGTGGTTTTACATCCATCTCTGATCTCTTACATCGACTTTGATAGTTGGCGTTTCTGTAGCTGTGACATGTATTGGGTATGTCAAGCTCAATCATTAATGATCTGCAATTATTAATCATGTATAGTGTAAACAAGTGTACTCTAACTTATAATTAATAGCTGGAGTACTACATGTGAACCCACCTTCATCTCTAGATGATTTGGAATTTTGCTTGGAGTTTAGCTAGAAATATTCAATGGCTCAACATATCAGTATTTGGGGAGAGAAGATTTTTTTTTTTTTTTTGGTATGTTGTTTACAATAAACCAATAAATACAAAATATTCATACATATATTATCATAAAAATATTTAACTGTTATGCTTAGTTCTGATTTAGTGTAGGCATCAAGAACGAATAATTCTTGAGGCAATAGAGAACATAACATTTTGATACAGATGCAATTACTGATTTCAACCTCTTACGTTAGAAAATTTTTAAATATTGCAGTTAATAATATTTCAAGGAACAAACAAGTGCATAAAGAAATCGATTGTTATACAACAACAAAAGGAAACATCTTAATTTTGTTAAGGGTTTTAAATCATCCAACTCAGTTGATGATATACATGGATAGATAGTTGGCTAGTTTAATCAAATTTTACTAATAGCTTTATCCTTAAGTTTACAACAACTAACATACTTAGTATTATCCCACAAAATAAAATTTGGGGAGGGAAAGATGATGCAGACCTTACTCCCATCAAAGTGGAGAGGCTGATTTCGATAGACTCTCGGCTAAAGATAAGTATTTACCAAAACATCGTTGAAAAGAGAAAACAAAATGCAAAAAAAACCATGGTAAAGATATTATGTACCGTCATGAAGACTAAAGACAACCGAGATTAAAAAAACATCAATAACAAGAAAAATAAAGAAGAAGATAATAATAACATTTTGAAACGACATTAGATAGTCGTTTTGGGAGTTAGGACTCCAATTGGCGCGCCGATAGTTTTAAAAGCTTCGTAAGGTCTATAACGAGTTGTCTGTAAAATTTTAACTAAATCGAACCTCGTTTGGTAGGTATCGGAAGAAGGTTTCAGTTTCCGTTGTAGGTAAATCTTAAAAAGAGGTTTTCGAACTCGATTTTGGCGAATGAGCTCCGATTCAAAATCCAAAAGCGTCGTTAGGTTCATATGGTCATTCCTAACCTGTATGAACTTTCGAAAGTAAATTTCGAGGTCGTTCGGATACTTTTGGCTGAAGTCCCAAAAGTTAAAGAATTTAATCTTTTCCGTTTAATTCGTATCTTGAGTTTCGGAAATCCGATATGAATTCCATCTTCTCGGGCATGTCACACAAGTATTGTATGACTTCTATACAAAATTTGAGGTGCTTCTGAGCCTTATAGGGTTCCATTTTATTTTTTTTATCATGATAGCAAGTTTTCAAAAGAAAAAAGAAAAGAAAAGAAAAGAAAGGAAGATAAAGATATTAGAAGGAAGCGGTGCTTATCCCTTAGCTTAAAAGCTAAAAAAAAAAAACAGAGAACAGAAACAAGAAAACGAGAAATAGAGAACACTGTGAGCGAAAACAATCAGAAACGAGAAAAAAGAAATGAAAAGCTGAAGGAAAATTAGAATTTTCACCCCGAAAAATCCAGGTAATGATGTTAATTTATTATTTCATTTTATTACGTATGTTTGTACATATTTTAATGGTAGAAATCGGATATTAGACATCGTTCTTATAAGTTAAATTGATAAATTAAAGGGTTAATTGGACCCCGATAATGGAATTGATTATATATTCGATCTCAGGAAGTTATGAGCAACCCATAAATGTAATTTATTTAGGGTTTGATTATGTGATTTTGAACTATATACATAGACCTGGACTGCATATCGCGTATACTAATCGTGTATCAGGTTCCTACCTGGATTGTTCTAAAACGTAAGGAATGAAGTCTTTAGCCTTATTTGATATATTTTTCTTCTTATTGAATAGAGTGAGATCGTTTGGTACTGAACTCAAAGGACAAAGCGGTTTTTTAGTAGCAGTGCTAACTTTAGAACAAGGTAAGTGATTATATACATTTTTTTTACGGCATTTGGCCTTATGGAAATTCTATTCACGCGTTCTTTACGTGAATAGTTGTCGATATGGCGCATTTATTACACTACAGCCTTGTTATGTTTCTTGATTTCTAGGTTGTTATGTCATCTGAGGGCAGGAGGATTCCGCTCCATGCATCATATTGAGGGTAGGAGTATTCCGCCCTAGAAGCAGGAGGATTCCGATCTTTGCATCATATTTAGGATAGGAGGATTCCGCCTTAGGAGCAAGACGATTCCGCTTCTTGCATCGTATTGAGGGTAGGAGGATTCCTCCCCGGAGTAGGAGGACTCCACTCAATTAATTGGGCACATGTGACCCTATTGCATCATATTGCATTCATTTCATCGCACCGGTTGTTGTGTATTGTGCGACTTAGCCCAATGTTTTGTGTATGTGTCCTGTATTTCTGATTGTTGATATGTTTGGGAGACCTATATGTTTCTGTCTATCTTATATCCCTAGTTGTTTATGAGTTTATGGTTACATGCGTGTTTCCCGTTATTATCTGGCTCTGCCTATTTATAGTTGAAATAATGTGAATTTGGTTTATCTGCTTTTCTTCTCCTGGCTAGCATATCTGCTTCTTTGAGGTGGCTAGCCAGCCCTCACTTACTGAGTCCTTTTGACTCACCATTTCTATTATTCCTTGCCTATTTTTTTTTTATTTCGGCATGTTTCGCTCCAGAACCGAGTTCGAGACATGATTGAGGAGCAAAGACCACCTCAGCTATCAGGGTAAGCCGACGTTTGTTTAGGATGGCCACCAGTTTAGGTTCTATTACATCAATTGTATTTTTTCTCCCTCCGGGAGATGTACATTTTTCCTTGTGCTCTTAGATGTCTGGTCCGGATAGCCCTAAATCTACTATATGGTGTAATCAGTTGTACCTCTTTCTGAACAGCTTTTCTGTATATCTGTATATATTAGCACGTCTTTTGGATTATTTGATGTCTGTCTCAAGCTAGTTGGTGTCTATTTGATTCACTTAGTGATAAGGGTTTGCTCGATGACGGGTCTAGGGAAGGATGTCGAGTACCCGCACGGCCTAGCTGGAAATCCGGATCATGTCAGTCGGTATCAGAGCCCAGTTTCAAGTCTATCAACTCTAAGACTGTGTCTAGTAGAGTCTCGCTGATGGGTACGTAGATGTCCGTACTTATCTACGGGATGCTATGCTGGTATTTAGGAAGTTTCTCTTCTTTCTTTTCTAATCGTGCGTAGATCTTCCAATCAAATGCAAAAAAAAATTCTTTAATTCCTTTGTAGCAATGGTGAACCCTCGTGCGACAAATCAGCATAGAGTAGGAGCTCAGGACAAAGCAGTCTAGCCTTAGGTTAGCTCTGTCCAAGCCCCGAGAGTTTGGGATCGTGCTGATGGTCTAGTTGCGGAGGCCCTAGCTGTACGAGCTCGTGGTGGACAAAGGTAGCATGGTCTTGTGGTTTCTCCAGCTCTCTATGATGCTTTTATGAGAATCTTGGCGGGTGCAGATACTGGAGGAACCTCATATTCCCTGGGTGGCTCATCAGGTTATCATAGATGCAGATGTTCGGGCCTAGGGAGCTCCTGTTCCAGTTCCTGATGTTGCCCCAGTAAATTATGTTCCAGAGGCAGCATGTGTTGTGCCTCCAATTTTTCTGGCTGGTTAGCTAGCCCAGGTAACAGTTCAGTCCGAGTGCCCGAAGAGGCTGCATTATTTTACCCAATTGAATCTTTCGATATTCTTAGGCCATGCATCAGATAATCCCCGTAATTTTTTTTTTAAATTAAATGATGTCAGCGTATCCTTTAGGCTCTTGGTTATCTCGAGTAGTAGGGTGTTGATTATACTCCTTTCCAGTTTTAGGGTCCAACCGTGGATTGGTGGACCGCTCTTTTATCAGCTAGGCAGGGCTTGCCTAAGCTGACTTAGTGCGATTTTTCTCGTAGATTCGTGGAAAAGTTCCTTTTGTGCAGCGAGCGAGATAAAAAGCGTCGTCAGTTTGAGTGGATTGGACAGGGTAGTCTGTCAATTTTAGGATATGAGATGGAATTCTCTAGGATTGCTGGATATGAGCTAGAACTAGTCAATGAGCCTTCCGAGCACTACTAGAAATCGTGTAAAAAGCTACAAAGAAGGTGGAGACGGAATTCCCTCTCTAATTGATTGGAGAAGGAATTCCGTCTCCAATCACTGTAATTCCTTCTCCAATCACTGACTTAATAAAAAAATAATTAAATTTTTTTGGGTTGGAGACGGAATTCCGTCTCCAACCAAAAAGTAAAAAGTGTGTCAGTGATTGGAGACGGAATTCCGTCTCCAATCAACTGACAACACTTTTTACTTTTTGGTTGGAGACGGAATTCCGTCTCCAACCCAAAAAAATATAACCCGCTCACCTTCAACATATTCAGCATTCATTTCACCCCCCAAAATCAAAAACCCCCCAAACCCCACTGCTCCCCGGCGATTTCACCCCTCCCCCGGCGATCCCACTGCTCCCCCGGCGAATTTCTTCCCTCCCCGGCAAAAACATCCCCAACCCCAATACCAAGTAAGTTTTTTCTTCATTTGAATATCAAGAATCCACATTATTTTTAGCAAATTGAAATTATTTTTCCCTCCCCATTTTTTCCATCCATGAATTCGACCCCCATTTTCCCCACCCCAATACCAACTTTGACACCCCAACTATCATGTTTGTATACTTGTTTAATATTTGTTAGATTGGATTATTAGAAATTAAATGTCATTAGTTCTAGAAATAGTTAGAAAAATAATATAAAGTAGATAAATTTAATTGACGAATAATTAGAAAGAAATAATTAAGAACAATGTTATTGAACATGACAAATAAAATAAATGTAGGGAGTTTGATTTAGTTAGTTAATTAAAAAATTAATATACAACATAATTTAACAATAATGTTATACACCTATAGTTTGCTAGAAAAATTGCTATAAGTTGTTGTATTGATTTAAAATTGCTATCATGTTTGTATACTCGTTTAATATTTGTTAGAGTGGATTATTAGAAATTAAATGTCATTATTTCTAGAAATAGTTAGAAAAATAATATAAAGTAGATAAATTTAATTGAAGAATAATTAGAAAGAAATAATTAAGAACAATGTTATTGAACATGACAAATAAAATAAATGTTGGGAGTTTGATTTAGTTAGTTAATTAAAAAATTAATATACAACACAATTTAACAATAATGTTATACACATATAGTTTGCTAGAAAAATTGCTATAATTTGTTGCATTGATTTATATTATTTGTGTGCAACTTTTGTAGATGGAACATGATGAAAATCGTAGTTGGATGTACAATATGTTCTATGAAAATAGAGGTTTGAGGAAAAGTTATGTAGATGGGGTTGATGGGTTTATTGCTAAAGCTAAATTACTTCCTGAATATATACTAGAGGGGTCAATCAAATGTCCTTGTGTGAAATGCAAGTGTAGCCACGTGCAACCAATTGAAAATGTCGTGTTGCACCTTTATAGAAAAGGATTTATGCCAAATTATTTTGTGTGGACTGCACATGGAGAGTGTAACCCTAGTGTCCATAGAGAGAACTTCCAAAATGACTATGTCGGGTATAACTATCCTATGAATGAGATGTTGAATGATGCGTTTGGAATGTACCAAGGGGAACCCTCTCAACCGAATGTTGAGGAGATTCCCAATAATGAGGCGAAACTCTTCTATGAACAGTTGGAAGAAGCAAGTCGCCCATTTTACGAGGGGGCAAGTCATTCAAAGTTGTCGGTGGCAGTTAGGTTGCTTAGTATTAAATCAGATTATAACATATCTCAAGGAGGCATGGATGAGATCATTGGACTTTTGAATGAACTAAACATAAGTAACTTGGGATTGCCTTCCTCGTACTACGATGCAAAAAAGTTGGTTTCGTTTTTAGGGCTATCTTCAGAAAGAATTCACTGCTGTAAAAAAGGTTGCATGTTATACTACAAAGAAAACAAAGATAAGCAATTTTGTACGTTTTGCGGTGAGGCTCGCTACAAGCCAGTCAAAAATGCTAAACAGAAACAGGTCCCAGTAAAAGCGATGCATTACTTACCTCTTATACCAAGGTTAAAGAGGTTGTATGCATCAATGAGTTCTGCTCCTCATATGAGATGGCATCATGAACGTAAACGACAATCTGGTATTCTATGTCATCCGTCTGATGGAGAAGCATGGAAGCATTTTGATAGAGTGTATCCTGAATTTGCAAGTGAACCTAGAAACATCAGGTTGGGTTTGAGTTCTGATGGGTTTACCTCCGTTTGCTGTCTCTGCTGCACCATATTCTTGCTGGCCTGTATTCGTCACACCGTATAATCTACCCCCAGAAATGTGTATGACAAGTCCATATATTTTCCTGACTTGTATTATCCCTGGTCCTAGTAACCCAAAAAGCTCTATTGATGTGTTCTTGCAGCCTTTGATTGATGAGTTACAAATATTGTGGCGTGATGGTGTTGTAACATATGATTGTTCCTTGAAACAAAACTTTAGATTGCATGCTTGTTTGATGTGGACAATTAATGATTTCCCTGCATATGGCATGTTGTCTGGTTGGTCCACTGCTGGTAAGCTATCTTGTCCTATTTGTATGGAAGATACAAAAGCATTTTATTTGAAACATGGTCGTAAGCACACATGGTTCGACTGTCAGCGCCAGTTTCTGCCAGATGACCATCCATTTAGGAGAAACACTACTGCATTCATGAAGAATAAGGAGGATTTTGATGATCCTCCACAGAGGTTGACGGGGCATGAAGTTTGGTCTCGGATTCAGGGGTATCCCAAGGCAACGGAGCAGCAACCATTGCCTAGAATAGCAGGTTTTGGTGTTACACATAATTGGACAAAGCAGAGCATATTTTGGGAACTTCCTTATTGGAAGGACAATCTTCTTAGGCATAATCTGGATCCAATGCATATTGAAAAAAACTTTTTTGATGCTGTCTTTAACACTGTGATGGATGTCAATAACAAAACGAAGGACAACTTGAAGGCAAGGTTAGATGTTCAGGCATATTGTCGACGACCAGAATTGCACCTACAATCAGATGGGGTTAAGGTGCGCAAGCCATCAGCGAACTACACTTTTGACTTGGAGGAGAGAAGAATGATTTGTGAGTGGATACAGAATATTAAGTTTCCTGATGGTTGCGCATCGAATATATCCAAATGTGTCGACATGACAGAAGGTAAGCTTACGGCAATGAAAAGCCATGATTGTCATGTTTTCATGGAAAATTTGTTGCCAATTGCGTTCAATGGCTTGCCTGATACAATTTGGAAACCACTCACTGAAATGAGTGTGTTTTTCAAGGACTTGTGTTCTAGTACATTGAGGGAAGAAAATCTACAATTGATGGAAAGTAATATTCCTGTGATCTCTACCAAATTGACCAAGATATTTCCCCCTGGTTTCTTCAATGTTATGGAACATCTGCCTATGCACCTTGTTGAAGAAGCAAGACTTGGAGGCCCGGTTCAGGGAAGGTGGATGTATCCTACTGAAAGGTAATGCATATCATAGATTTCCGCCTATATTTAATATTTTTTAATTCATTATTAATTATATGGCTATCTATGTTATACAGGACTATTGGCAAATGTAAGCGGACTGCAAAAAATAGGAATAGAATTGAGGGGTCGATATGTGAGGCTTATCTTGTTAGGGAAACGTCGCATTTCTGTTCTTATTATTTTGGGGCCGAAGTACCTTCTCTAAGTCGCAGGCCTAACCGACATGATGATGGTGGAAGTGGCAATTCACTGTATCCTCATTTTTCCATATTCAATCATCCCGGTCGAGGATCAGAAAAAGGTTGCACAAAAACATTCAGCGACATCGATAGACAAGTTGCTACGACACATGTACTGCTGAATTGCCCAGAAGTGCAACCTTTTTATAGGTATTTGTCAGTTTCTACATAAATACATATATTAATTTTTACATCCTAAATATTGTTGTTGTGCATAGCAGTTTATTTGTCAGTAACTTTGGGCACGATGCTGTGACGACCAAATTTTCAGAGTGGTTTAGAGAATATGTAAGTATTTTAGTGGCACATATCCCGTTGGTGAATACTTTACGCAAGTATGTTTTAACTTATAAATCTACAATTGTATGCATGTTAGGTGAACAATCCTGAAAACGGCGTCAATCATCCACTGTTTTGTGATTTATCATTGGGCCCTATTTATAAGTACAGACAACTGTCTAAGTACTTCATCAATGGCTATAAGTTTCATACTGAAGAATGGTCCATGGGGAAGAAAACATATAACTGCGGAGTGTGGGTGAATGCAGGCACTGGTGATGGAGAGTTTGACTATTATGGTGTAATACATGAAATATTAGAGCTAGAGCTTAATGGTCATCCAAGAAAAAAGTTGGTGCTCTTTCGGTGTAAGTGGTTTGATCCAACACCACTTCGGGGTACAAAGGTGCATCCAGTATATAAAATAGTTGAAATCAATCACAAAAGAACGTATGCACACTATGATCCATTTATCATTGCTCAAAATGTGAAACAAGTGTACTACGTTCCTTATCCTAAGTGCAAAAATAAACTGAAGAACAAGGCAAAAGCAAATTGGTGGGTTGTTTTGAAAGCCAAACCGGTTGGAAGAATTGAGGTAGATGATGCATTAGATGAAGCATATCAAAATGACATATCAACTGTTCAAGAAATTGTAGATGAAGAATTACCCGGCGAGTTGCATCAGGGTGTGGATTATTTTGAAGAATTTGATATGTCGGTGCTCAATCAAACCATGGAAACGTCGTTGGGAAATGAAGAAGGGGAGTACATAGATGAAAATGATACCTCTGAGGATGAATTGCTTGATGAACTAGAAGGAAGCGATGATGATTGATGTTAGTAGTTGAATATTTGTGCGTTACATTTGTTGTTTGTGGTATTTAATTAACGATGATACACTTTATTAAATATCTAATTCTATTGAATTTAACATTAATTTGCAGATATGTCCGGTCGAGGTAGGAAAGGACCTAAGACCCGTGGTGGCCATACTTCCACAGGTCATACTACTCCTCCACTTCCGGTGATGACCCCTACTGCTGAGTTGCTCTCACAGCTAGGTAATTATCCGCCTACATTTTTTGCTGGTCTCCCTAGTAACCCACTATTCCATCAGCCACAGGCCCCTAGTATATCTGCACAGACCATGCCACATATGGGGCAACACTATCAGTTTGGCCAGCCTGCTGGTCCCTCTTTCCATTCCATGCCTATGGTAGGCACATCCCCTCAGTCTGTGCATGTACGGGCCCCTACATTTCAGCCTTTCGGCGCACCCGCGGGCCCTTCACAGCTGATGATGATACCTACTCCTAGTATGCATCCACATAGTTTGCCATCTGCTACACCTTCCATTTCGAGTACTGTTCCATCTGCATCATCCTCGGCATGCCCCAGTTCGAGTACACCCGTACCAGAGAGTCAGCCAGGGTCCTCTCCATCTGTCACCACTACAGCGCGAAAGGGTAGGAAAAAGCGTACTAGCGCTACAGTTCAGTTGCCCGGTGGTATTGGATCTCTCGATGAGTCTGGGAGGTTGATTATCATGCCTGACAGCAAAGAAGGGTAAGATTTATTCATTAACCTTTACATTATAAACTTTTGAATTGAATGCAATATATATATATTTATCAACATAATTTTGTATGTTAAATTTAATGCAGGTTTGTTCCATCGGACAAGGCGGTGAAACTTGTTGTTGAATCTATGACACCACACTTTACTGATGGTTGGCCGACCTGGGGAAAGGTGCCAGTACCTGTTAGGAACCGCATGTTTGAAGCTTTTACGGTATTAACTATACTTATGAAGCTTTTGTCATTTGAAATATTATATGTGTTTTATTAGTTTTCACTTATTATATTGTTATTGTTTCAGGACAAGTGTTCGTGGGATCCTATATATGATGATCAAGTCCAAGCAGTTTTTGAAAAAAAGGCGGCTAAAAGGCTAAGTGATTCCCTATCAAAATACAGAACAAAGGGTAAAGTTCCCAAATGGATTTATCAACAAAATTGGGATAAACTCAAAATTTATTGGGAAACACCTGAATTCTTAGCCCAGAGCGAGCAAGCTAAGAAAAACAGAGCATCCGCAAGGGGAGGATCGAAGCACACTTGTGGTTCTGTTAGTTTGGCTACCCATCGAGCACGATATGTAAGTCAATCTAATTTTTATTTAAATTAAAAACTTAAAACCATTTTGATTTAGCATTAACAAATTTGCATTGTGTAGGAAGCGGAACATGGAAAAGTTAGTGATTATGAATTTTTCCGTTTGTTCCATTATTTATATGACGAACAAGGAAATGAGGTGGGATGGGTCGAGCCACGTGCACAACAACTAGAGGTGAGATATCATAAATAATTTTATTTTTTTTAAATTATTCTTTAATTAATTATTCTAATCGCGTCGTGTATTTTAGGAGAACTACAAAGCTTTACACCAACAATGGCTTGAGAGCCAAGGGTCACAAGTCGCTGAAGGCTCTCCTAAACCCACCCAGGATGAAGAAAATGCAATGTTCGTTCAGGCGGGTGGTGGCTATACTAGCAAAAATCGAGCCTATGGCCTTGGTCCTTCGAGGTACAAGAAGCCTTCTCGTGTAGGTATTGTCAATGCTAGTTGTTCTTCTTCTTCTTCACATGCACCACAAGCTGGGGATGATGAGTTGCGCGCTAGATTGGCGGATATGGAGCAAAGGCTAGTAGATAGTGAAAGGCAACGGATGGAAGACCGTGAGAATGTGAAGAAATTACAGGAAATTGTGGCAAAGATTTGGAGAGATAAGGAGCAAGGAAGTGGCCCGTCCGAAGGAGCGGATTAGTACTCTCACGGTTTGTTAAGTTGTGAACATCCTTTAGTAATTAACTCCTTTAGTTTTTATTTGTGTTGAATGGTTAATGATGAAACAATATGCATGTTGAATTGTTTTATTGGCCGTGGTGGCTTTATTTTATGTTAAACAGGTATTTTATGTTAAACAGGTTGTTTTTGGTATTTGGTTGCTTTGTACCGAATTTCTAATTTTTTGTTTAGCAGGATTTGTATAGTTAGAGACGGAATTCCGTCTCTAACTAACCAAAAAAAATTAAATAATTTTTTTAGAGACGGAATTCCGTCTCTAAACAACAAAAATAATTTTTAAAATTTTAATTGGAGAGGGAATTCCGTCTCTAAACAATATAAATAATATATATAATTTATGTTTGAGAGGGAATTCCCTCTCCAAGCATTAAATTAATAAATTAATTTAATGCTTGGAGAGGGAATTCCCTCTCCAAGCATTAAATTAATTAAATTAATTTAATGATTGGAGAGGGAATTCCCTCTCCAAGCACTAAATTAATTTAATTGATTTAGTGTTTGGAGAGGGAATTCCCTCTCCAAATGCAAAAGTTCACGCGCACTGACACATTGTTGGAGACGGAATTCCGTCTCCAACAATGTGTCAGTGTGTCAGCACTTTTGCATTTGGAGACGGAATTCCGTCTCCAATCAGTCCAACGACGCGCTTAAAAGCGAAGGACTGTCAGAGACGGAATTCCGTCTCCAAACACCGTTTGGAGACGGAATTCCGTCTCCAAACGTTGACGCTGAATCATTAATTTCTAGTAGTGGAGAAGGTTCAAAGATTTATTGATGACCTTTCTCCTTACTTGAGTTCCCAGAAGGCTCGAAAGACTGAGGTCGGGACTTCATTTGATGTTGTTGTTGATATTTCTCGGGACCTTTCTCCTTACTTGAGCCAGAGCGGGAGAGCAAGAAATCCCATGGCCCTTGTGGGAACTATTGTGCCTCTTCTGGAGGTAAGGGTTTTGATGATCATGGAAGGTCAACTGCCAAGTTATCTTAGCTTATGGTGCGTGATTCTCAGAGTGCACCAGTAGTTCGTCAAGATCAGATTCAATCTTCTCTTTATAGCTATTAGCAGTTTATCTAACATCCATTTTTAGCCAAAAGGTATTATCATTATCGTGAGCCTTATTATCTTAGGAGGAACTGTCCCTTATTTCGGCATTAAGGCGATCATCCTTCTTCTCGCCCTCAGACACATGCCCAGTTACAGAGGATTTCATTTAGATCTCAATCGGCCAGAGATATGCCATCATCCGACATAGGTCAAAAGCGTGGTGGCAATGGTTCTTCAGAAGGTGATTATTAGGGTAGTGGCTTTGCTGTAGAGGCAGTTCTATGAATTGCCAGTCTGGTAGGATGCTGCGGCATCCAATGTAGTAGACACAACTATTTCTTCTTCCCTTATATGTGAGTAAAATTTGATTCTTCTAATGAATCTGAAAATGGTTTGTCCTATGATGTTTCCATGGTTTCTTCGGATGCCGTGAGAATCTGTTGTGGTAGAGGGGTGAGCTTCTAGTATGATTTATTACTGCTATTTGTGAGATCCTACTAGTTTATCTGGTTTAAATGTGAGGGATTTGGGAGTGAGTGTCAGTATTGTCTGCTTGGTATTTTGTTATGACACCTTCTGTTATTATGTCAAGTCAGTTTAGCTCTCTCCTCGGAATTCAGTGTTGGTAGGATTTCACCATCAGAAAGTGTCATTGTTTCTTCCGGTGTAAAGCAATTAGTAAGTAATATTCGATCTATCTGTCTTCTCTTTGTTCAAGACGCTAGTAGAGGCATGTTATTCTATGAGCTTCTCTCAATTATAAAAGAGTTTTCTCGTAAATTGTCAGAGTTTCCTTCTTATAGGTAGGTTAAATTGGCATAGATGTTGTTCCATAAAGCTTATTTAATGTCTATTTCTGCAATTCCAATTCTTTGGCTAGCCTGACTCGAAAGTAGTCTAGCTCTGGTAGTCCACGAAAATAAGAAGATGAGCTTCCTGAAGCTTTAATTATTCATATCCTTATTAGTCCAGTTCCATCTCTTCTTCTTTCGGCACTAGTAAGCTTAGCCGGTTGGTAGCCATTTGTGATGTTCCCTGTGTTGAGCCAGAGTGTGTATCAAGGTAGCCGAGTAAGTACATTGGTGTATTTCAAGGCTACTAAATGTAATGCAGAGTGTCATCTGACCTGTGAATTGAGCTATCGAGCGGTGGTGCTTGTGGTAAAGGTTTGAGAGTAGTAAACTCGAGAGTTGCAGCTGTTTGGCAACTTGAAAGGGTAGTTTTGACACGACCCGGAATCCGGTTAGGCCGTGCGGACACCCGACATCCTTCCCTAGACCCGTCGGGCGAACCCTTATCAATTAAATTAGGAAAATAAATATAATTCAATTTATAAATAATAACAAGACATTGAAAAAGTACAAACATAATGATATCTCTAAGCTGTAAAAAAAGAAATTACAGCTGACTACCCACATACTAGGTTTAGGACTATCCAGACTAGACATCTAAGAGTACAAAAGAAGACAGATACCTCCTGGAGGGAGCAAAATGCAACCGAAATAATAACCAATAAACTGGTGGCCATCCGGAATAAAAGCTGGCTCACCCTGACAGCTGAAGTCGTCTTCGCTCCTTCACAACGTGGCGAACTCAATCCTGGAGCGAACCTGCCGAAACGAAATAGATAGACAAGAAACAAACAACAAACAAGGGTGAGTCAAAAGGACTCAATAAGTGGGGCAGACTAGCCACCTCAAAGAATAGGATAGCTGGCCAGGGAGAAGAAACAGATAAACCAAATTCCTTTTATTTAAATTATAAAAAGGCAGAGCCAGAACATATAGGTATCCCGAACATATCAACAATCAGAAATAAATCCTGTTGCGGCATGCAACCCGATCCATATATTTACACCGCTGCGGCGTGTAAACCGATCCGTATATTTATACCGTTGCGGCGTGCAAACCGATTCGTATATTTATACTGTTGCAAGCGTGCAACCCGATCCCCGCAACTCAGAATACGAACCAGAAATATATAGGCAAACTGAAATATGTCCACAATATGGTATACATACCGCATACACAAAACACAGCATGATAGTCACACAATAGTCAGCACGCGGTGCGGTGAAATGGGATGAATGCAGTATGATGCAATGGTGTCATATGTGCCAAATAGATGGAGCGGAATCCTCCTGCTCCGAGGGCGGAATCCTCCTACCCTCAATATGATGCAATGGAGCGGAATCCTCCTGCTCCGAGGGCGGAATCCTCCTACCCTCAATAATGCAACATGATGCAATAATAACCCATCACCAGCGCGGGACTCTCATCGATAACTGGAAAGTATATACCAACTCACAGCCAAAGTACAATACTTAGATTCTCAATGCAATACCAATAACAGGACATAACATATAATATAGAATATAAATCCAAAGCTAAGGCGTAATGAGT
This sequence comes from Petunia x hybrida, assembly GCA_037355625.1. NCBI lineage: Eukaryota > Viridiplantae > Streptophyta > Magnoliopsida > Solanales > Solanaceae > Petunia > Petunia x hybrida. Next base: position 1,658,890 of record JBBBVM010000258.1, read on the forward strand.
ACGCCTATCGGCAGCAACACACGTAAGGAACACGTGGTAGAAAATCCACGAGGCCAGGTGCTTCCAAAGAAATGGATATAAACACTTACCTTGTTACAAAGTTAGTACATCCATTCAATAACCGCTTGTCCTTTGGTTTCATTGCCAAACGATCCCACTCTATTCAATAAGTAGAAAAATATATCAAATTAGGCTAAAGACTTCATTCCTTACGTCATAGGGTAATCCGATTAGGAACCTGATACCCTATTCACATACGCAATACGCAGGCCAGGCCTATGTACAGGGTTTAAAGTCACATAACCAAACTCTAAATAAATTACATTTATAAGTTGCCCATAACTCACTGAGTACGAATATATAATCAATTTCATTATCGGGGTCCAATTGACCCTTTAAACCATTAGTTGAACTTATTAAAACGATGTCTAATATCCCAATTTTTACCGTAAAAATATATTCAAACACATGTAATAAACTCAAATAATATATTAGGACCATTACATGAATGTTTCAGGGTGGAAATTCTATTTTTCTCCTGCCCCATTTCTCATTTTCTGACATTTTTTTTCCATTTCTGCGCTATTTCATTTTTCTCTGCTTCTGAATCGTTTCTGTTTTAATGTTTCTGTTTGCTCCCCATTCTCAATGAAGCTAAGGGAATATATCCCTTAGCCCACCGTCCTTGATTTCTTTTTGTTTTTTGTCTTTTTTATCTTTTTCTTTTATTTTATTTTCTTTTCTTTTCGCGACGAAAATTAAAAAAGTACCCTACGATATTCAAAATAATTCCAACTTTTGTATACCAGTTATACAAAATATATGTAATATACTCGCGAAGGTGGATCTCAAATTAGACTCCCGAAACTCAAGATGCGAATTTAAATAGAAAAAGTCAAATTATTTAACTTTCGGCATTTTAGCGGAAACTAGCCGAACAACATCGAAATTTACTTTCGAAAGTTCATAAAAGTCACAAATAATCATACGAACCTAACGGCGCTTTCAGGTTTCGAATCGGAGCTCATTCGCCAAAACCGAGCTCAAAAATTTCTTTTTAATATTTATCGACAATAAAAACTGACATCTTTTTCCGTTGCCTACCAAACGAGTTCTGATTTAGCTCAAATTTTACAGACAGGTCCTAATGGACCTTACGAATATTTTAAAATTATCAGCACGCCAATCGGAGTCCTAACTTCCGAAACGACTGACCGAGGTCGTTTCAAGTTTGGTAGCTCACGTCTGACCTATGTTCTGCTTTTAGCTAAGTCTTTCTTAGTCAGACTGTGCGAGGATGGCTATTTCTATTCAAATTAGATGTATGAGTTTAAGCTCTAAGTGGAGGAGTCTTCCTCCAATATTGAATGCTAATTTCAAATCTCTAAGGTGTTGTTGAAGCATAAACTAACTCTTAGTTTCATCGACCTGTTCTATATCGAAAAGTATATCGATGAGGTGATTCGTCAGTAGACTCATGTTAATCCATCTAGAGTTTCGTGTATCTTTGTTCCAAAAATGTAGAACTCTTCTCTCGTGATCGAAGAATGGTCAGCTTAGTCAAAATAAGCTGGGCAATGGTGTTATGATATTATCCAGATATGTTTTATTCCAAGAGTTCGGTGTGCGTGTTATAATTCTGATTCTATAATCATGAGACAATGTCTTTGAAATAGTTTATGAAGGTCGTGTAAGTTCTCTTGTTATCGATGTGAATTTTACTTTAGACTCAAGCCTGTTCGAGGACGAACGAGACTCTAAGTAGAGGAGAATGAAATGACTTTAGGTAGTCGTTTTGGGAGCTAGGACTTCGATTGGCGTGTCGATAGTTCTAAAAGCTTCGTAAGGTCCATTAAGACTTTTCTATAAAAATTTGAGCTTAATCGGACCTTGTTTCGTAGATATCGGAAGAAGGTTTTAGTTTCCGTTGTCGGTAAATCTTAAAAAGAGGTTTTTGAGCTCGATTTTAGCGAATGAACTCTGATTCAAAATTCAAAAGTCTCGTTTGATTCGTATTTCTGACCTGTGTGAACTTTCGGAAGTAAATTCTGAGGTCGTTCGGATAGTTTCCGCTAAAGTCCTAAAAGTTAAAGAATTTGATCTTTTTCGTTTAGTTCGTATCTTGAGTTCGGGAATCTGATATAAATTCTGTCTTCTAGAGCATGTCACATAAGTATAGTATGAGCTCTATGCAAAATTTGAGGTCATTCCGAGCTTTGTAGAGTTCTGTTTTAATTTTTTGTCATGGTAGCAAGTTTTCAAAAGAAAAAAAAAGAAAAGAAAGAAAGAAAAAGATATTAGAACGGAGGCGGTGGCTAAGGCTATCCCTTAGCTTAAAAACTAAAAATGAAACAGAAACAGAAATAAGAAAACGAGAAACAAAGAACGTTGTGAGCGAAAAAAAAGTCAGAAAAGAGAGAAAAGAAAGGAAAAGCTGAAGGAAAAATAGAATTTTCAGCCAAAACATCCAGGTAATGATGTTAATTTATTATTTCAGTTTATTACGTATGTTTGTACATATTTTAACGGTATAAATCGAGATATTAGACATCGTTCTTATAAGTTAAATTGATAACTTAAAGGGTTTATTGGACCCCGATAATGGAATTGATTATATATTCGATCTCAGGGAGTTATGGGCAACCCATAAATGTAATTTATTTAGGGTTTGGTTATGTGATTTTGAACCATGTACGTAGGCCTGGAGTGCATATCGCGTACATGAATCGGGTGTCGGGTTCCTACCCAGATTATTCTAAAACGTAAAGAATGAAGTCTTTAGCCTTATTTGATATATTTTTCTGCTTATTGAATAGAGCGGGATCGTTTGGCAATGAACCCAAAGGACAAAGTGGTTGTTGAGTAGCAGTGCTAACTTTGGAACAAGGTAAGTGATTATATCCATTTCTTTGAAAGGCCTTATGGAAATTCTATTCACGTATTCTTTACGTGAATAGCTGCTGACCGGGCGTACTTATTACGCTACAACCTTGTTATGTATTTTTTGATTATGTTTCTTAATTTTCTGGGCTGTTATGTCATCTGAGGGCAGAAGGATTCCGCTCCTTGCATCATATTGAGGGTAGGAGGATTCCACCCTAGAAGCAGGAGGATTCCGCTCCTTGCATCATATTGAGGGTAGGGGGATTCTGCCCTAGGAGCAAGAGGATTGCGCTCCTTACATCATATTGAGGGTAGGAGGGCTCCTCCCCGGAGTAGGAGGATTACGCTCAATTTATTAGGCACATGTGACCCCATCGCATTATACTGTATTCATTTCATCAGACTTGCCTAATGTTTTGTGTATGTGTCCTGTATTTATGATTGTTGATATGCTTGGGAGACCTATATTTTTCTGTCTATCTTATGTCCCTAGAGTTTATGGTTCCATACGTGTTTCTCGTTATTATCTAGCTGTTACACTCCGTATGTCTAAAGTGACGTATATCATTCGAATGACATGTTAAGAATGATTTATGTCACTTTAGACATACGTGGTGTAACAATAAATTGGTATCAGAGCAGTTCAGTCCTAGGGTGTCTACATGCCATGTCTAGTAGAGTCTTGTTCAGGAGTATGTTGCGCGCCATACTTATGAACTTGAGTCTACAAGGCAAATCCTTAGTCAGTTTTTCCGCAACTTAAATTCGATTTTTCCAAACTTTATATTCAACATATAAACGTCATATATGGTCATATTATGACTTTAAACTCACTTAAATCATTCTTAACATGTCATTAGAATGATATACATCACTTTAGACATACGGGGTGTAACACTGGCTCTTCATTTTTATAGTTGAAATAAGGTGAATTTGGTTTATCTTTTTATCATCTCCTTGGCTAGCATATCTGCTTCTTTGAGGTGGCTAGCCAGCCCTCACATACTGAGTCTTTTCGACTCACCCTTTTTGTTGTTCCTTGTCTATTTATTTTATTTTGGCAGGTTTCGCTCCTGAACCGAGTTCGAGACGTGATTGAGGAGCGAAGACCACCTCAGCTATCAAGGTAAGCCGACTTTTGTTCAGGATGGCCACCTGTTTAGGTTCTATTATATTAATTTTATTTTTGCTCCCTTTGGGAGATGTATATTTTTTCTTGTATTCTTAGATGTCTGATCTAGATAGCCCTAAACCTAATATATGGTGTACACAGTTGTACCTCTTTCTGAACAGCTTTTCTGTATATCTGTATATATTAGCACGTCTTTTGGATTATTCGATGTCTTTCTCAAGCTAGTTGGTGTCTATTTGATTCACTCAGTGATAAGGGTTCGCCCGACGACGGGTGTAGGGGAGGATGTCGAATGCCCGCACGGCCTAGCCGAAAATTCGGATCGTGTCACATGTATACGAATAATACTAATATAACAAAAATTTCGAGCTACTATCTAACAATTTACCCTAATCTTTGATCTCCACACTTTTCTATCTAGGGTCATGTCCTTTGTGATCTAAAGATGAGCGATGTCTTGTCTAATCACCTCGATCCAATTCTTCTTTGGTCTACCTCTACCACTCAGTATACCTACCAGCGTCAACCTCTCGCACCTCCTCACTAGAGCATTTGTGCTTCTCCTCTTCACATGTTCGAACTATCACAGCCTCGCTTCACGCATCTTGTCTACTACTAAGGCCATTCTGACCTTGTCACGAATGACCTCATTCTTAATCTTATCCATCCTGGTATGGCGACACATAAAATTATTTTGCTAAAAACTTTTGAAAAAGTATTCAAAGAGCCTTTGCATAGTTTACGAATTCTGCTTAGTAGGGACCTAAACACAGGAATTTTCTTTCTGCTATGATCATCTTCTCATGAATGTGTGTGCTTGATTGGACAACACTTGCTACATCCAACATAGTTGGTCTAACGACCACTCTATCGAACATGCCTTTAAGAACATGTCTTTAAGTCTAGGTAACACTTTCTTATCACATAGGACATCGGAAGCAAGCCTCTGTTTCATCCATCTTGTCCCTATACGATACGTGACATCATCATCTGATCACTATTACCTTGAAGGAATGAACAAAAATACTTGGAAGTTTTTCTCTTGGAGATGACTTGAGCAGCTTTATCCTTAAATCTATGAATGTAAATTGGTTGAATTGTATATTGATTTGGTTTCGTTTGAAGTGAATTAAACCAATTCAAACTGTAAACACCGCTACTCCCACGAAAAAAAGGTACAAAACACTAAGGGGTCGTTCGGTTGCACCCACCATAAGTTAATACCCGCACAAAACTCCGCGCTAATTTAGCACAGCGTTCAGTTGGTTTTCTAGAAATTTTAATACCCGCATAAAATTAGTGCAGCGTTTGGTTGCGTTTTTGTATATTCCGCATTATTAATACCCGCATTATTAATGCGGAAATCTATGTATTATTTTATGCGGGGTAGAAGGTGGTATTAATAATGTGGGTATTAATAATGCAGGTATTAAAATTTAAAATGACAAAATTAACCCTCATAATAATAAGGATATTTTAAAATTTTATTTAAGGAGTAAATAAATATTTTAAATAATAATATTGTTTGTTAATTTGTAATATATCAGTGATTCAACAAATAATCCCTACGTTATAATATATGTATGACTAATACCCACATTATTAAACCCCACATAACTAATACCCGAATTATCAATACCCACATTATTAATACACACATTATTAATACCTACATTACTAATATCCACATTAATAGTTAATACCCGCGTAAAATACTCCAACAACCGAACGACCCCTAAATGATCTCATTCTATGGCAAATGTCAATAAAAATAATAAATTACTCGAGATGAATTGTTGATTACTTAAGAATTATAAAAACTTGCAATTTCTTAATTAGTCAACATCTTTCGTAGTCATCTGATCGATAAGTGAGTGAGGTGATAACCTAATTAGAAATTAACATTTCTTAAAATATCAAACATTGTGATTATTCTCTCTCCGGAGACAGTAACGGTTAATATTAAGATATTTCGTTCGTTTTAATTTATGTGAACTTGTTTGACTTGGTGTAAAATTTAATAAAAATAAGAAAGACTTTTAAAATTTGTTGTCTAAAATAGGCCTATTAATATTTGTGTAGCTAGAAACCATCTTATTAAGAGTACAGTTATAAATTTGCAGTTAAATTATTTTAAAATTTAAAAAAAAAATATTTTAGGAACGGACTAAAGAAAAATAGGTTTGAGCTCCACATAAACTGGAAGGGAAATAGTATCGGTCAATTAACTTCTCACTTTGGTGGACAATAGAAAATAAAGGGACCTTGAACTCTACCATATGAAAATATATAAAAACATGTTTTTTTGGGAGAGATAGTTTCTTGGAAAATTCAAAGCAGGAATTAGTTCATATTTCTTTTATGCATATACAGTGAAAATCATCCAATTTTGTAGTCTCATTAAGAATATTAGGATTTAATTTGGATATAGATGATTTACAGTCTAAAACATAATAATACTATTCCCTTCATTCTAAAAATAATGGTGTAGTTTTAATTCACACAACGTTTAAGAAAGAAAGAATGACTTTTGAAATTTATGACCTTATATAATTCATAGATATTTGTGTGAGTATATATCATCTCATTAAAAATAAAATGAGAAGTTTGATAATTATTTTTAAATTTAGAATTGTGCCAGTTTTTAGAACAAACTATAATAAGAAAATTGTGTCTGTCTCGAGGGAGTAATAAACAATCAATCATAAGATATCTCAAAATCGTAAATACGGTATCGAGTTGTTAAGAGATTAGTAGTAATATTTTATAATGCATAAATTCAACGTACGTAGAGCATAACAATTACTTATACTAGAACATATCTAATAATTACTTCCTTCTAGTTGTATTAAATAAGAACATGAGCTAAATTGTACAAACAGTTCAATATTCACTACTGAAACACGGGAATTTTCAACTGACATACGTCTAAATGTGACGAATTTCATCGGAAAGTGTTTTAACAAACGAATCCATCAGAAAATTCGCGTATTTCTAGTAGGGATTATAAATACACAAGCATTATATCTCTATTGTGGTGATGAAGCCCTCAGCTAATTAAGTAGACTCCAGAGGTCAATATCACCCCAGCCAGTTTCTCCTTCTTGCAGCAATGTTGGTGTTTCTAGCTCAGAGTTGATCTTACATGAAGGTGTTCTTCCAGCTGCTGCTTCCTCATCAAATTCATTACGATCATCCAATAAACTTGCCCACCACTGGTCTCCATTATCTGTTGATGCTTCAGTCGTTTGCTTCTCGTTAGTCCTTATAATTGTTTTGCTGGTTTCATCCTTATGTATAGTACCGTTTGTGATACTCTTGTTTCTGCCCAAAGAAACATTCTTCGTGCTTGAGAAGTTCCGAGGTTGAGGTCTTATTATGGTATTCTCAGTGATCTCAATGGCAGATCTGCACTTTTTCCCTTGTATTTGTGGAGAAAATAACTTCCTTTGAAAGTGAGTGTTCCAATAGTTTTTCACATCGTTTGCTGTTCTTCCGGGAAGTCTTCCCGCAATAAGTGACCACCTAAAGGAAGTGTACATGATAAAATCAGACAAGACTCAATATATATATGCAGCATTAAGGCAGCATATGTTCTTGGTTGGAGATCAACATCAACTGGGGATTGTGGGTGAAAGTGTAGTAAATATTACTTTCTGGTTTCATTTTCGGACATCTTTCTTTCTTAATCCGTTTCCAAAAATATTGACACCTCTACTGGTTTAGAATACTTTAATCTAATTATATCCTCGATGACATAATTTTATACAACTATAATGATATGTTTAAGACCACAAGTCCAAAAAAAATTTAAATATTATGTTCAGTGAAACACCTTCATATAAAATGTGTTGGTGGTGGTAATTAGGGGCATAGATAGATTCACAGAAGGGGGTTCATTAATTAACCTTTGCCGAAAAATTATTCTGTACAAGTAAGGCAAAAATAAAAAATTTTATGTTATAATATAGATTATTGAATCTTCTTTACGTAAACAAAAATTCAGTAGTAACAAAGGGGATTCAAAATATTATTTAGGTCTAATTTCAAATCTCAACTAGTTAACCGTGACATTCGTGTGTTTTTGAAAATCCTCTTTATTTTAATTCCTTACTCCGCCATGTCGCCTACCTGGCATGATATCAGATTAACCGAAGCAGTGTTACGAATATCAGCTTTCAAAAAAATAAAAAAGAAAAAAACATGCCTGTTGCCTAGAAGCTTATGAAGCCTCAAAATGAGATCCACTTCATCCTCAGAGAAATCACCTCTCTTAATATGTGGTCTTAGATAATTCAACCACCTGAGTCTGCAACTCTTTCTACATCTATTCAGACCTGTTTCATATATAAAAGACAAGGAGAGTATTAGACATATGCATATACTTCTATTTAAAGAAGGAATATAAAGAGGAAAAGAGTACGGCTTATAGTTTTAGTTTGTTTACCAGCTCTAACGGGAACAAGATGCCACTTTCCTTCACCATACTTTTCAATGCATTTTCTCAAAAGAAAATCTTCTTCTTCAGTCCATGAACCTTTCCTCACTCCCAACGTCGGCGTACAGATAGGAATAGTATTCATGATATGGGCGTCTAAAGCTGCAAAAAATACCAGCTTAGAACAAATAGAACCTAGCAATGATTGAATTATGACAAAGCACGAGATGAAAGGTCAAATATAAAGAAACACCAATAAAAAAGACTTACTATATATAGTCTGCAGACTTGCTCTTTCCACAGATTCTATTACTCATTTTTCTATTTTTGCAGTCTCTATATATATAGATATTTGGACACTAAAAGATTCTTCATTCATGTGAGGAACATGAAGGAAAAAGAATTGGACGGTAAAAGTAGACCTCACGTTTATAACATTTTAAAAGGCAACAAGACATGAATAGACAATCACTTCGACTCTGGCAAATTAATTACTGTACTACTAGTATATGAGTAGATGTCAGAATATAAATTCTAAGAAGTTAGGGAGACGTATTAAAATATTCAAATACTTGTATAACCACTTTCATTATTTCAAATTTCAACAAAAATATTTTCACTCTCTTTCTTTCATCTCATGCATCCTTATTTTCTTCTTCTTTCTCTAATTCTTCATCTTCTTTCTTCCTTATCTTCCCCGTGTTAAATCGCCATCAATTTCTTTTTCATCGGTGTTATGATTAATTTATGGAGAAATTTAGTGAAAAATGATTTTTTGATATAATGGAGTGGATTATCCAGTCTATCAAACAACAGTTAATAATTAAGCTACCAAGAATATTTAAGCATATGAGTAGACACCATCATGTTGTTTAGTTCAAGCAACCAAAAAGTGTTTAAACATTAAAGAGAAATTAAAACATTTTACTACAACAAAAGTGGTTTTCAGCAACGAATTATTTCGTCACCTAATATTTATATTTCGTCACTGAAAGTATTTATTGAAAAAAAATATCAACCATTCGTCGCTATACCATGGGTCGCTAAAGGTATATAAAGACGAATTAGTGTTTCATCACTAAAGCAAAGTTATATCACTTACGAAATCTTTTTTCGTCTCCAAATATCTATAATTTGTGACAAATGTTTGTCAAAAAAAGGCATAAAATTATGTCATTGATGGTGGGTTTTCGTCACAAAAAAAAAAATTATTAACACCTACGAAGCTGCATTGTCACTATTTATTATTTTAATTAGTGACAATTTCATTTGTGTCTAAAGTTATATGTAATTCGTAGTTAAAATAAAATTATTTCGTCACTAAAGAGAAGTTTTTATATACAAAAAATATTTTGTCTCAAATTGTATAAATTACCGACTATTCAAATTTTAAGAATTTTGTAGTTGAAAACTATCATTTTCGTCACTAAAAATATCATTTTACAAATAGGATTCTCACTATAAATTATCATGATTAACTACAACTGCACTTGTAATAAAGCTCAAAAGTTAAATTTCAGTCAATATGAAAGTAGTTATGAGAACTTGAATGATATAAGAACTCTTCATTGCTGAAAAGTCGAACAATATCAAGTATCCAATATATACTTCATAATACATATTCCTTTGTCACATGACTCGAAAAGCATACAATGTCTCTAAACTACTTTCATATCTTCAAACTCCTAAGCTGACTTCCTTTTCCGCCGTTGAAGAATTTGTTTTTCCTATTTAAAGAAAAAGAGCAAAGGACCAAAATATGACAAGAATTAGGAAAAATTGGAAGTAATCCAATTATAATATTAGCAAAGCAACCAAACAACGAAGAACAAGAGCATACTATAGAAACCAAATATTGATAGAAAATTTGAGGAGGCACAGAGACTTGAAAAAATATAGAAAATATAGATATTAGGGGGAAAAAATGAAACTATGGTGACCATTAAACATTAGCATTAGTCCGGCTTAAAGAAGCTGCTTAATGAGTTTACTAAACATCGATACAGTGACTTAACTCTAAAATTTCTGAACACAAGAACATCCACTTATTTCTTGAATAATAGAGATAATATTTATCTATTACATCAAACCACCTCCATTTCAGCCTCCATATAGTAAAAGTTAAAATGTGCCAAAACTTTTCACTACTTGAACCACAAATGTACAATTCATACAACAAGATTCTCTTTAGCAATCATAGAATACGCAGACGCAAATGTTCGATGGGTAACAAGCTGGCATATATTATAATCATAAAACATTTACTCTGTTTTAAAATTATGTCAGTCTCAAAATCAAAACTAACTCATTACATTTTCAATTATCCTGAATTTATGACATGAAATCATGAATACCAGAGAGGAAAGCTCCGAGAACTAATTAGATCATAATTTTTAATCATGTCATGTAGTTTGTATTTCTTGTATACAGAAGAACTGAGCAGTTCCCTGGAGCAATAGCTGAGCTTCCTAGAGGAACCAATTTCATGAAAAAATCTTCTATTTGAATAAAGTTGCAATAGACGACTTAGTAAGCACAGTAAAGTGGAAACATACCTTGATTGGAGTTAGAGAAAACAACTTTTGATTAGCATAACCATTATCTTTTGCACCTATATTCTCAACGCTGCTACATCCTACAATTCGAGGAAGTAAGGGAAAGTAAGTTAACAATAATTGATCACTTTTCCTTCTTCCTTAGAGGAGTAAAATTACTATAACTTGTGGGACTCATTAGATTATATAAAAGATAAAACTCCACAACATTGTGTGAATATTTAATTAGCAGAGTGATTACCAAGAGGAGGGCACAGAGCATGAGTGTAAAGAACTTACGGTAGTTCCTTTGACCAATACAATTGTTTAGCCACTAGAAAATCACAATAAAGCCGAGAGACTAGCATCAGTAGTTAATATAATGTTGCAGAATATAATGAATTTCAAAAATCTCATGGTTGTAAAATACCCTGTAATGGTGATCAACCGATCAACACATTTGTCGCAAACTCTACAACATTTGGTGTGTTCAAACACCTGCAAGACTTTGCGAAGAATAAGTCATATTTATGTATATACAGTCCAGTAACTCAATTAAAAGAAGAAAAGTTGTACTGAACTATACATGCAGGTATTAAAGAGAATCATGAAATCTATAAGTAATAACTCTTGGTTTGATATTGGATAGAACTTCGAAGGAGCACACTAGAGACTATTGGAATCTCCCATCTTCATTAGAATCCACAAATTATTCACACAAAAAAAAAAAAAAAAAAAAAAAACTAAAAGTTATAACCCTAGAACTGAAAAATTCTATGGTTTCCATAATTTCACCGGAAAAGGTGTTATGGATTCCCTAATTCCACATTCTGATGATTTGATATGAGATAATTTTGAAAGTTATATCCCATTTCACGTAGCTTTTGCATATCTTCATCCAAACATAAAAAATGATTACTCTGGTCCAAAATTTTTTTACCTTCCAATTTCCATTAATGTGTTCCAACAAAAGAACAAATCTTAGAATGTAATGTTTATAGGCATTATTAATGTACATTAATGAAACACAAATATAATGGTAAGGAGGTTGCAAGTAAAAATCCTAAAATATACCAGACCAATAAAGCACCCTAATCTGTAAAGGGATTGAGGGATGAAACTGCAAATTAATAGGATATTATGGATAGAAATTACCGACTAAGTTCAAAAGGGATTTTTCGTTGGCTTCAAAAGAAACTTGGCACAGTAGAAGAGACATGAATATTGGAGAGAACCGTGAGAAGGGCAGATTTGCGGGTGATAGGGTTAAGGGAGTGTTCTGGAATAAAGGTGGGAGAGTTTTATAAAACTATATATGAAACCACCTCGGTCAGTCGTTTCGGAAGTTAGGACTCTGATTGGCGTGCTCATAATTTTAAAATATTTTTAAGATCCATTAGGACCTGTCTGTAAAATTTGAGTGAAATCAGACCTCGTTTGGTACGTATCGGAAGAAGATTTTAGTTTTTATTGTCGATAAATATTAAAAAGAGGTTTTCGAGCTCAATTTTGGCGAATGAACTCCGATTCGAAATCCGAAAGCGCAGTTGAGTTCGTATAATTATTTATGACTTTTGTGAACTTTCGAAAGTAAATTACGAGGTTGTTCGGCTAGTTTCCGCTAAAATACCGAAAGTTAAATAATTTGACTTTTTTCCATTTAATTTGCATATTGAGTTTCGGGAGTCCGATTTGAGATCTACCTTAGCAAGTGTGTTACATATATTTTGTATAACTTCTATGCAAAAGTTGAAATTATTTTGAGTATCATAGGGTATTGTTTTAATTTTTGAAAAGAAAAGAAATAAAAAGGGAAAAAGACAAAATATAAAAATGTGAGGCGGTGGCAAGGGCCAAGGGATTAAAATCCCTTGGCTTACATTAGCTAGAACGAGAAACAGAAACAAAAAATGAAAATGAAACGCAGAAGGAAAAATGCCAGAAAATGCGAAAAGAGTCGGAGAAAAATAGTATTTTTACCTTGAAACATTCAGGTTAAATATATTTTGATGGTAAAAATTGGGATATTAGCCATCGTTTTAATAAGTTCAATTGATAGTTTCAAGGGCCAATTGGACCCTGATAATGGAATTGATTATATATTCGCACTCAGTGAGTTATGGGCAACATAAATATAATTTATTTAGGGTTTGGTTATGTGACCTTAAACCCTGTATATAGGCCTGACCTGTGTATTGCATATGCAAATAGGGTATCAGGTTCCTAACCGGATTACCCCAAGATGTGGGGAATGAAGCCTTTAGCCTTATTTGATATCGTTTTCTGCTTATTGAATACAGCAGGATCGTTTGGCAGTGAATCCAAAGGATAAAGCGGTTGTTGAGTAACTGTGCTAACTTTGTAACAAGGTAAGTGTTTATATCCATTTCTTTGGAGGCACCTGGCCTCGTGGATAATCTACCACGTGTTCCTTACGTGTGTAGCTGCCGATAGGCGTACTCATTACGCCTTAGCTTTGCATTTACATTGTTTATTATACGATATGCCCTGTTGTTGGTATTGCATTGAGCATATGAGCATTGCAGTCTGGTTTTGAGCATTGCATATACTTCCCGGTTGGCGATGAGAGTCCTGCACCGGTGAAGGGTCATTATTGCATATACTTCCCGGTAATCGATGAGAGTCCCGAGCCGGTGAAGGGTCATCATTGCATATACTTCCCGTTAATCGATGAGAGTCCCGAGCCGGTGAAGGGTCATCATTGCATATACTTCCCTGTAATCGATGAGAGTCCCGAGCCGGTGAAGGATCATTATTGCATATACTTCCCGGTAATCGATGAGAGTCCCGAACCGGTGAAGGGTCATCATTGCATATACTTCCCGGTAATCGATGAGAGTCCCGAGCCGGTGAAGGATCATTATTGCATATATCTCCTGGTAGACGATGAGAGTCCCGCGCCGGAGATAGGTATCAGGCATATGTGACTGCATTGCATCGTATCGCATTCATCCCATCTCATTCATATGTGACTGCATTGCATTGTACCGCATTCATCCCATCTCATTGCACCGCATACTAACTATTGTGTGTATTGTGTTATGTTTTATGTATGCGGTATATATACTGTGTCGTGGACATATCTCAGTTTGCCTATATATTTCTGGCTCATATTCTGGGTTGCGGGGATCGAGTTGCACGCCGCAACAGTATAAATATATGGATCGGGTTGCATGTCTGCACGTCGCGATGGTATAAATATATGGATCGAGTTGCACGCCGCGACAGTATGAATATATGGATCGGGTTGCACGCCGGAACGGGATGAATATATGGATCGGGTTGCACGCCGCAATAAAATGTATTCCTGATTGTTGATTTGTTCGGGATACCTATATGTTCTGGCTTTCTTACATTCCGGGTTGTTAATGAGTTTGTGATTCCATACGTGTTTCTAGTAATTATCTAGCTCTACCTTTTCATAATTTAAATAAGAGGAATTTGGTTTATCTGTTTTTCTTCTCCCTGGCTAGCTATCCTGTTCTTTGAGGTGGCTAGTCTGCCCCGCTTATTGAGTCCTTCTGACTCATCCTTATTTGTTGTTTGTTTTTGTCTATCTATTTCGTTTCGGCAGGTTCGCTCCAGGATTGAGTTCGCCACGTTGTGAAGGAGTGAAGACGACTTCAGCTGTCAGGGTGAGCCAGCTTTTATTCAGGATGGCCACCAGTTTTATGTTTATTATTTCAGTTGCATTTTGCTCCCTTCAGGAGGTATCTGTCTTCTTTTGTACTCTTAGATGTCTAGTCTGGATAGCCCTAAACATAGTATGTTGGGTAGTTAGCTGTAATTTCTTTTGTACAGCTTAGAGGTATCAGTATGTCTGTTTTTTTAAGTCTTGTCCTTATTTATGAATTGAATTATATTTATTTTTCTAATTTAATTGGTAAGGATTTGCCCGACGGGTCTAGGGGTAGATGTCGGGTGCCCGCACAGCCTAACCGGATTCCGAGTCGTGTCAGTTGGTATCAGAGCCCGGCTTAGAGTCTATCCAGACTAAGACAGTGTCTAGTAGAGTTTCGCTGATGGGTACGTAGACGTCCGTACTTATCTACGAGAGGCTATGATGGCATTTAGGAAGTTTCACTTTCTTCATTTCTGATCGTGTGTCGGTCTAGGATTCAAAAGTATTTTCGCTAATTCGTTAATTCCTTCGTGGAAATTGTGAATCCTCGTGCGACAAATCAGCAAATGGTATGAGTTCTAGTCGAAGCAGTCTAGCCTAGGGTTAGCACTGACGAAGCCCCGAGAGTTTTGATCGTGCTGACGATCTAGTTACGGAGGTCCCAGTAGTACGAGCTCGCGATGGGCAAGGGAGCAGGGCCTTGTGGTTCCCTTGGCTCTCTACGATGCTTTCACGAGAATCTTGGTGATGTAGATACCGCAAGAATCTATTATTCATTAGGCAGCTTATCAGGTTGCCGCAGATGCAGATGTTCGGTCTCAGGGAGCTCCTATTCCAGTTCTTAATATTGCCGCAGTAAAGTATGTTCTGGAGGCAGCATGTGTTGTGCCTCTAGTTATTCTGGCTGGTTAGCTAGCCCGAGTAATGGCTCGGTCCGAGTATCTGAAAAAGTCTGTATTATTTTACCCAACTGAACCTTCCGATATTCTTAAGCCATGCATTAGATAATCCCTGTTTTAGTATTTTAAAATAAAATGATGTCAGCGTATCATTCAGGCTCTTGATTATATCGAGCGGTATGGTGTTGATTATTCTTCTTTCCAGTTTCAGGGGTTCAGCCTTGAATGGGTGGGCCGCTTTCTTATTAGCTAACTTGGTTAGATTTTTCTTCTAGATTCGTGGAAAAATTCCTTTCGAGTAGCGAGCGAGATGAAGAATGTTGCCAGTTTGAGTGGATTAGACAGGGT
This sequence comes from Petunia x hybrida, assembly GCA_037355625.1. Taxonomy (NCBI): domain Eukaryota; kingdom Viridiplantae; phylum Streptophyta; class Magnoliopsida; order Solanales; family Solanaceae; genus Petunia; species Petunia x hybrida. Next base: position 1,674,767 of record JBBBVM010000258.1, read on the forward strand.
AGCCTGTCGGTTAGCCTATTGATTTCAGAATATGAGATTGAATTCTATAGAATGGCTGAATATGTATTAGAACTAGTCCATGAGCCTTTCGAGAGATTCAAAGATTTATTGATGACCTTTCTTTTTCCTTGAGATCCCAGATGGCTCAAGAGATTGAGGTCGGGATTTCATTTGATGTTGTTGTTGATATTGCTCGGAGGTACGAGACATACCATAAGTTAGAGCGGGAGAGCAAGAGATCTCGTGGCCTTAGTGGGCAACCATGGTACCCTCATTTGGAGGTACGAGTTCTGATTATTTTGGGAGGTCACCTGCCAGGTTATCTCAGCTTGTGTCACGCGATTCTTAGAGTGCACCAGTAGTTCGTCAATATCAAACCCAGTTTTTCTCTTTATAGCTATCAACAACCTGTCCAACTTCCATTATCACTGAAAAGGTGTTATTATTGTCGTGAGCCTGTCATCTTTGGTGGAGTTCTCCCTTACTCCAGCAAGTAGGCAGTCGTCCTTTCTCTTGTCATCAGGCACTTGCACAGTCACAGGCGATTTCATTTAGATCTCAATCAGCCGGAGAAATGGTTCTTCAGAAGGTGATTATCAGGGTAGTAGCTCAGCTCAGTTGTAGAGGCAGTTCTATGAACTACCAGTCTGGTAGGAATATCCAATGTAGTACACCCATGTATTTATTCTTCCCTTATATGTGAGTAAGAATTGATCCTTCCGATCGATCTGGAAATGGTTTGTCTTATCATGTTTTCATGGTTTCCTTGGATATTGTTTCTATTATGAATCGGTTGCGGTCGAGGGGTGATCTTCTAATATGATTTATTCCTGGCATTTATGAAGACCCTACTAGATTATCTGGTTTAAATGTGAGAGATTTGTGAGTGCGTATCGGTATTGTTTGCTTGGCATCTTGTTGTGCCTCATTCTGTTATAATGTCAAGTTAGTTTACCTCTCTCGTCGGAATTCAATGTTGGTAGGATAATGGGATCCTAATTCGTCACCATCAGAAAGTGTTATCGTTTCTTCCGGTGCAAAGTGATAAGTAAGTAATATGCAACTTATGTGCCTTCCTTTTGTTCAAGATGCTTGTAGAGTCATGTTACTCCATGAGCTTGTCTTAATTATAAAAGGTTTTCTGGTAAATTGTCAGCATTTCCTTCTTATAGGAAGGTTAAATTGACATAGATGTTGTTCCATAAAGCTTATTTAATGTATATCTCTTCAATTGCGATTCTTTGATTAGCCTGACTCGAAAGTAGTGTAGCTCTGGGAGCCAAACAAATAAAAAGATCACCTTCCTGAAGCTCTAATCATTTCTATCCTCAGTCCATTGCCATCCCTTCTTTGTTCGACACTGGTGAGCTTAGGCGGTTAGTAGCCTCTTATGATGTTCCCTGTGTTGAGCCAGAGTGCGTGTCAAGGTGGCCGGATAAGCACATTGTTGTTTTTCAAGGCTACTAAGGGTAATGAGAGGCGTCATTTGACCTTTGATTTGATCCATCAGGCGGTGGTGCTTATAGAAAATGTATGGAGTTGTGAACTCGAGAGTTGCAGCTGTTTGGCAACTCGAGAGAGTAATTTGGTAGCTCAGGTCTGAGCCGCGTTCTCTATTTAGCTAAGTCTTCCTTAATCCAGCAGGTTGTGCGAGGATGACTATTTCTATTCAAATTAGTTGTATGAGTTTATGCTCTAAGTGGAGGAGTCTTCCTCCAATTGATATCGAATCCTAATATTAAATCCCTAAGGCGTTGTTCAAGCGTGAGCTAATTCTTAGTTCCATCGACTTGTTCTATATCGTAAAGAATATCGACGGGGTGATTTGTCAGCGGAATCATGATTATCCATCCAGAGTTTCATGTATCTCTGTTTCGAAAATGTAGAACTCTCCTCTCGTTATCAAGGAAGGATCAACTTAGTCAGAATAAGATGGGCAATGGCGCTATGATATTATCCAGCTATGTTTTTATCCAAGAGTTTGATGTGCGTGTTATAATTCTGATTCTATAATCATGAGATAATGCTCGTGGCGTAGTTTATGAAGGTTGTGCAAGTTCTCTTATTATCTACGTGAATCTCGCTTTAGACTTAGGCTCGTTCGAGGACGAACGAGAGTATAAGTGTAGGAGAATGAAACGACCTCGGTCCGTCGTTTCGGAATTTAGGACTTCGATTGGCGTGCTGATAATTTTAAAATATTCGTAAGATCCATTAGGACCTATCAGTAAAATTTGAGTGAAATCAGACCTAGTTTGGTACGTATCGGAAGAAGATTTCAGTTTTTATTGTCGGTAAATATTAAAAAGAGGTTTTGGAGCTCAATTTTGGCGAATGAACTCCGATTCGAAATCTGAAAGTGCCATTGGGTTCGTATGATTATTTATGAGTTTTGTGAACTTTCGAAATTAAATTTCAAGGTTGTTCGGCTAGTTTCCGCTAAAATGACGAAAGTTAAATAATTTGACTTTTTTCCATTTAATTTGCATATTGAGTTTCGCGAGTCCAATTTGAGATCCGCCTAAGCAAGTGTGTTACATATATTTTGTATAACTTGTATGCAAAAGTTGGAATTATTTCGAGTATCATAGGGTACCGTTTTACTTTTCGAAAAGAAAAGAAATTATTAAAAAAAAAAAGGACAAAATATAAAAATGTGAGGCAGTGGGAAGGGCCAAAGGATTAAAATCCCTTGGCTTACAGTAGCTAGAACGAGAAACAGAAACAAAAAATGGAAATGAAACGCATAGGAAAAAATGTCAGAAAATGCGAAAAGAGCCGGAGAAAAATAGTATTTTCTCCTTGAAACATTCAGGTAACGATCTTAATGCATTATTTTAGTTTATTACGTGTGTTTAAATATATTTTGATGGTAAAAATTAGGATATTAGCCATCGTTTTAATAAGTTCAATTGATAGTTTCAAGGACCAATTGGACCCTGATATTGGAATTGATTATATATTCGCACTCAGTGAGTTATGGGCAACATATAAATGTAATTTATTTAGGGTTTGGTTATGTGACCTTAAACCCTGTATATAGGCCTGACCTGCGTATTGCATATGCGAATAGGGTATCAGGTTCCTAACCGGATTACCCAAGATGTGGGGAATGAAGCCTTTAGCCTTATTTGATATCGTTTTCTGCTTATTGAATACATCAGGATCGTTTGGCAGTGAATTCAAAGGATAAAGCGGTTGTTGAGTAACTGTGCTAACTTTGTAACAAGGCAAGTGTTTATATCCATTTCTTTGGAGGCACCTGTCCTCGTGGATAATCTACCACGTGTTCCTTACGTGTGTAGCTGCCGATAGGTGTACTCATTACGCCTTAGCTTTGAATTTATATTGTTTATTATATGCTATGCCCTGTTGTTTGTATTGCATTGAGCATATGAGCATTGCACTCTGGTTTTGAGCATTGTATATACTTCTCGGTTGGCGATGAGAGTCCCGCACTGGTGAAGGGTCATCATTACATATACTTCCCGGTTGGCGATGAGAGTCCCACACCGTTGAAGGGTCATTATTGAATATACTTCCTGGTAATCGATGAGAGTCCCGAGCCGGTGCGGGTGCGGGACTCTCTTCGCCGGTGCGGGACTCTCATCGCCAACCGGGAAGTATATGCAATTCTAAAAACCAGAGTGCAATGCTCATATGTTCAATGCAATACCAACAACATGGCATAACATATTATATACAATGTAAATTCAAAGCTAAGGCGTAATGAGTACGCCTATCGGCAGCTACGCATGTAAGGAAACACGTGGTAGAAAATTCACGAGGCCAAGTGCCTCCAAAGAAATGGATATAAACACTTACCTCTTCCAAAAGTTATCATTGCTAATCAACAACCGCTTTATCCTTTGGTTTCATTGCCAAACGATCCCACTCTATTCAATAAGCAGAAAAATATATCAAATTAGGCTAAAGGCTTCTTTCCTCACATCTTAGGGCAATCCGTTTAGGAACCTGATACCCTATTCACATACGCAATACGCAGGCCAGGCCTATGTACAGGGTTTAAGGTCATATAACCAAACCCCAAATAAATTACATTTATATGTTGCCCATAACTTACTGAGTACGAATATATAATCAATTTCATTATCGAAGTCCATTTGCCTTTTTAAACTATTAATTGAACTTATTAAAACGATGTCTAATATTCCAAGTTTTACCGTTAAAATATATTCAAACACATGCAATAAACTCAAATAGTATATTAGGATCCTTACCTTAATATTTCAGGGTAAAAATTCTACTTTTCTCCGGCCCCTTTTCTCATTTTCTGGCATTTTTTTCCACTGCGTCGTTTCATTTTCTCTGTTTCGATGTTTCTATTCTTGCTCGTATTTCTCTCTGCCTTTCCTTGTTTCTGTACTATCCTAAGCTTATAAGATTAGGACCCCACCGCCTTTACTTTCCCAATTTTGTCATTTTTTCTTTTTTTTTTCTTTTTTCTTTTAAAATTCGCTGCTACGGTAAAAATTAAAACTGTACTCTACGATATTTGAAATAATTCCAACTTTTGCATACAAGTTATACAAAATATATGTAACATACTCACTAAAGCGGATCTCAAATCGGACTCCCGTAACTCAAGATGCGAATTTAAATGGATAAGGTCAAATTATTTAACTTTCGGCATTTTAGCAGAAACTAGCCGAACAACATCGAAATTCACTTCCGAAAGTTTACAAAAGTCACAAATAATCATACGAACCTAACGGCACTTTCGGATTTTGAATCGGAGCTCATTCGCCAAAACCGAGCTCGAAAATCTCTTTTTAATATTTATCGACAATAAAAACTGAAAGCTTTTCCGATGCCTACCAAACGAGGTCTGATTTAGCTCAAATTTTACAGACAGGTCCTAATGGATATTACGAATATTTTAAAATTATCGACACGCCAATCGGAGTCCTATCTTCCGAAACGACTAACCGAGGTCGTTTCATTCTCCTCCACTTAAACTCCCGTTCTTCCTCGAACGAGCCTAAGTCTAAAGAAAAATTCATATAGATAACAAGAGAACTTGCATGACCTTTATAAACTGCTCCACGGGCATTATCTTCTGATTATAGAATACACGTACACCGAACTCTTGGAGTAAAATATATCTTGATAATATCCTCACATCGTTGCCCAGCTTATTCTGACTAAGCTGATCTTTCCTCGATCACGAGAGGAGAGTTCTTATATTTTCAAAACAAAGATACACGAAACTCTGGATGGATTAACATGATTCTTCCGATAAATCGCCTCGTCGATATACTTTACGATATAGAACAAGTCGATGGAACTAAGAATTAGCTTACGCTTCAGCAACGCCTTAGAGATTTAATATTATGATTCAGTATCAATTGGAGGAAGACTCCTCCACTTAGAGCATTAACTTGAATAGAAAAAGTCATCCTCGCACAGTCTACCGGACTAAGGAAGACATAGCTAAAAATAGAATGCGGCTCAGACCTGAGCTACCAAATTACCCTCTCGAGTTGCCAAACGACTGCAACTCCCGAGTTCACAACTCTATATCTTTGTCATAAGCACTACCGCCTGATGGATCAAATCAGAGGTCAAATGATACCCCTTATTACCTTTAGTAGTCCTAAACACAACAATGCGCTTACCCAGCTACCTTGACACGCATTCTGGCTCCACACAGGGAACATCATAAGAGGCTACTGACCGCCTAAGCTCACCAGTGCCGAACAAAGAAGAGATGGTAATGGACTGAGGATAGAAATAATTTGAGCTTCAGGAAGCTCATCTTTTTATTTGCTTGGCTCCCAGAGCTACACTATTTCCGAGTCAGGCTAACCAAAGAATCGCAATTGAAGAGATAGACATTAAATAAGCTTTATGGAATGACATCTATGCCAATTTAATCTCTCAATAAGAAGGAAACACTGACAATTTATCAGAAAACCCTTTTATAACCTAGATGAGCTCATAGGATAATATGACTTTACTAGCGTTTTGAACCAAGAGAAGATACGTAGATCGAATATTACTTACTGATCACTTTGCACCGGAAGAAATAATATCACTTTCTGATGGTGACGAATAAGAATCCCACCATCCTATCAACACTGAATTCCAAAGAGAGATAGACTGACTTGATATAATAAGAGAAAGTGGTACAACAGGATGCCAAGCAGACAATACCGACACTTTCGCTCAAATTTCTCACATTTAAACCAAATCAACTAGTAGGGTCATCATAAATGCCAGGAATAAATCATAAAGGGTAACTAACAAAGTCATTGCTGCAGCTATACGAACCATCTTCCCCATGTTGTGTTTAATTTCCTAACAAAAGTTTACTGTATATTTGATATTTGAAAGAGGAAGGGAGAAAATGGTTTTAAAAGAAAATCTAACTTAGTGATTCTTCTCTTTGTTGGTAGAAAGTATTTATAGTAATGCTTGTGAGTTGATCGAAGACTTTTCTCTTGTCCCACTTTGAATGGCAGCATGGAGGATTTCACAATAATTCACATTTTATTTTCGTTTATTCATTTTGGCTTTATCATAGTTGAGTTATGAATCTCATCTCTTGGACTATTGCTGAATTCCAAATGCGCGATATCTATATGACGTCATAATTAATTACTTTTACAATTTCCACATTGGAAGAAAATAACCGTATTGAATTTTCATTTATTATGAGAAATATTTATCTCTTGATTAACTTATGGTGCGACCCCTCTACTGCAACCAATTCTTAATAGAAACGACATCAAAAGAAACCATGGAAAAATGATAGGACACCCCATTTCTGAATCGATCGGAAGAATCAAATCTTACTCACATTTAAGGAAAGAAGAAATACTTGGGTCTACTATATCAGATGCCTCAGCATCCTGCCAGACTAGCAGTTCATAGAACTGCCTCTGCAGCTGCGCTAAGCAACTACTCTGATAATCACCTTCTGAAGGACCGCTACTACCCTGCTCTCGACCTCTATCGAATGAGGGCATAACTCTGGTTGATTAAGATCTAAATGAAATTCCCTGCGACTGCGCAGATGCCTAATAACGAGAGAAAAGACGACTGCCTACTTGTCGGAGTAAGGAAAAATCCTCAAAGAATAGCCAGATTTACGACAATGATACCACCTTTTCGCTAAAAATGGAAGCTGGAAAGATTGTTGATAGCTATAAAGAAAAGACTGAATCTGATCTTGACGAGCTACTGGCTCATTCTAAGAATCATGTGACACACGCTGAGTTAACCTGGAAGGTTACCTCCCAAAATAATCAGAACTCTTATCTCCAAAGGAGGTATGGTGCCCACCAGGGTCGTGGGATCTCTTGCTCTCCCGCTCTAACTCTTCCTGCTCTAAATTATGGTATGCCTAATACCTTCAAGAAATATCAACAACGACATCAACTGAAGTCCCAACCTCAATCTCTCGAGCCATCTGGGATCTCAAGGAAAAAGAAAGGTCATCAATAAATCTTTGAATTTCTCGAAAGGCTCATGGACTAGTTCTAATGCATGTTCAGCCATTCTATAGAATTCAATCTCATATTCTGAACCCAACAGGCTAACCGACAGGCTACCCTGTCCAATCCACTCGAACTGGCAACACTTTTCATCTCGTTCGCTACTCGAAAGGAACTTTTCCACGAATCTAGAAGAAAAATGGAACCAAGTTGGCTAATAAAGAGCAGTCCACCAATTCAATGCTGGACCCCTGAAACTGGAAAATAGAATAATCGACACCATACCGCTCGATATAACAAGAGCCTGAAGGATACGCTGACATCATCTTATTTTAAAAAAACATACACAGGGATTATCTAATGCATTGCTTGGGAATATCGGGATGTTCAACCGCATAAAATAACGCAACCTTCGTGAACACTCAGACCCAATAATTACCTCAATTACCTAACCGGCAAGAACAACTGGAGGCATAACACATGCTGCCTCCGGAACATACCTTACTGCGGCAATATTAAGAACTAGAATAGGAGCTCCCTGAGACTGAACGTCTATCGCTGCAGCAACCTGATAATCTGCCTAGCGAATAATAGGTTCTTGCGGTATCTGCATCGCCACGATTCTCGTAAAAGCATCGTAGAGAGCCAAGGGAACCACAAGGCCCTGCTCCCTTGCCCAATGCGAGCTCGTACAGCTGGGACCTCCGTAATTAGATTGTCAGCACGATTAAAAACTTTTGGGGCTTCGTCAGTGCTAACCCCAGGCTAGACTGCTTCGTCTTGAACTCATACCGTTTGCTGATTTGTCACAGGAGGGTTCACAATCACCACGAAGGAATTAACAAATTAACGAAAATACTTTTGAATCCTAGACCGACGCACGACCAGAAATGAAGGAAGTGAAACTTCCTAAATGCCATCATAGCATCTCGTAGATAAGTACGGACGTCTACGTACCCATCAGCGAGACTCTACTAGACACTATCTTAGTCTGGATAGACTCTAAAATGGGCTTTGATACCAACTGACATGACCCGAAATCCGGTTAGGCCGTTCGGGCACCCGACATCCTCCCTTAGACACGTCGGGCGAACCCTTACCAATTAAATCAGAAAAATAAATATAACAATTCACCAATAAGGACAAGACTTAAAAAAAAAATCACAGACATACTGGGTTTAGGGCTATCCAGACTAGACATCTAAGAGTACAAAAGAAGACAAATACCTCCTGAAGGGAGCAAAATGAAACTGAAATAACAACCAATAAACTGGTGGCCATCCGGAATAAAAAGCTGGCTCACCCTGACATCGGAAGTCGTCTTTGCTCCTTTACAACGTGGCGAACTCAATTCTGGAGCGAACCTGCAGAAACGAAATAGATAGACAAGAAACAAACAACAAACAAGGGTGAGTCAAAAAGACTCAATAAGTGGGGCAGACTAGCCACCTCAAAGAATAGGATGGCTAGCCAGGGAGAAAAGAAATAGATAAACCAAATTCCTCTTATTTACATTATGAAAAGGCAGAGCCAGATAATAACTAGAAATATGTATGGAATCACAAACTCATTAACAACCAGGAACGTAAGATAGCCAGAACATATCGGTATCCCGAACATATCAACAATCAGAAATACATCATACTGTCGCGGTGTTCAACTCGATCCATATATTTATACCGTTGTGGCGTGCAACCCGATCCATATATTTATACCGTTTCGGCGTGCAACTCGATCCATATATTTATATTGTTCCAGCGTGCAACCCGATCCATATATTTATACCGTTGCGGCGGGCAACCCGATCCCCGCAACCCAGAATACGAGCCAGAAATATATAGGCAAACTGAGATATGTCCACAACATGGTGTACATACCGCATACATAAAACACAACACAATACACACAATAGTCAGTATGCGGTGCAATGAGATGGGATGAATGCGGTATGATGCAATGCAGTCACATATGCCTGATACCTATCTCCGGCGCGGGACTCTCATCGTTTACCAGGAGATATATGCAATAATGACCCTTCACCGGTGCGGGACTCTCATCGCCAACCGGGAAGTATATGCAATAATGACCCTTCACCGGTGCGGGACTCTCATCGCCAACCGGGAAGTATATGCAATGCTCAAAACCAGAGTGCAATGCTCATATGTTCAATGCAATACCAACAACAGGGCATAACATATTATATACAATGTAAATTCAAAGCTAAGGCGTAATGAGTACGCCTATCGGCAGCTACACATGTAAGGAAACACGTGGTAGAAAATCCACGAGGCCAAGTGCCTCCAAAGAAATGGATATAAACACTTACCTCTTCCAAAGTTATCATTGCTAATCAACAACCGCTTTATCCTTTGGTTTCATTGCCAAACGATCCCACTCTATTCAATAAGCAGAAAAATATATCAAATTAGGCTAAAGGCTTCTTTCCTCACATCTTAGGGCAATCCGATTAGGAACCTGATACCCTATTCGCATACGCAATACGCAGGCCAGGCCTATGTACAGGGTTTAAGGTCATATAACCAAACCCCAAATAAATTACATTTATATGTTGCCCATAACTCACTGAGTACGAATATATAATCAATTTCATTATCGAAGTCCATTTGCCCCTTTAAACTATTAATTGAACTTATTAAAACGATGTCTAATATTCCAAGTTTTACCGTTAAAATATATTCAAACACATGTAATAAACTCAAATAGTATATTAGGATCATTACCTGAATGTTTCAGGGTAAAAATTCTACTCTTCTCCGGCCCCTTTTCTCATTTTCTGGCATTTTTTTCCATTGCGTCGTTTCATTTTCTCTGTTTCGATGTTTCTATTCTTTCTCGTATTTCTCTCTGCCTTTCCTTGTTTCTGTACTATCCTAAGCTTATAAGATTAGGACCCCACCGCCTTTACTTTTCCAATTTTGTCATTTTCTCTTTTTTTTTCTTTTTTCTTTTAAAATTTGCTGCTACGGTAAAAATTAAAACTGTACTCTACGATATTCGAAATAATTCCAACTTTTGTATACAAGTTATACAAAATATATGTAACATACTCACTAAAGCGGATCTCAAATCGAACTCCCGAAACTCAAGATGCGAATTTAAATGGAAAATGTCAAATTATTTAACTTTCGGCATTTTAGCAGAAACTAGCCGAACAACATCGAAATTCACTTCCGAAAGTTTACAAAAGTCACAAATAATCATACGAACCTAACGACACTTTTGGATTTCGAATCGGAGCTCATTCGCCAAAACTGTTCGTTGTGTTCCTAATAATTAAAGTTGAAAATGTGAATTATAGCTAATTGAGCAATTAATGTAGAAAACAATTAAATAATGGCTATGGAGTAAAATTATGGGAATGAGCTAGGGGTTTATCCAATTCAACAAGGTTCTCTTAGCTAAACACTTATATTAATCTCACAAATCTTATGGGTAACATTAATGGTTGGACCTCTAATGCGTTCCTAAAAACCCTTTTGGGATAGGGAGGAGTTTACTTCATCAAGCCCTCTCGGGTCAATAATAAAGTGCTAGAAACCCTAGTTCAAAGACCCGAGCGGGGTGGACCTATTTAAGTCGACCCCTTTAGATGGGGTAGGCCGCGACCAATGTAACCCAAATTCTCGCTAGTATCCATTAACCTACGCTTTCGGGTGATAAAAGTAAAGTAGGGTTAGATTCAAGGACGGTCGTGCCTTAAACCCTAGTTAAGAAAGTGCGATGGAGAGCTAGATTTATGTTAACCCATTAATTTTATAAGATTAAATATAAGATTTAAGCTAAGATAATCATGTCTTCATGGATAAACCCCTAGTATGAGTTTAGCTATTCATACTAAGGCCTAACACACACATATTGAAAGATGAGATGACAAGAATCATGGAAGAATTTAGATTAAAGAAAGTAATCCTTACAAAGATTCAAGTAGAAACCCTCCTTTCACTTCCAAGTATATTCAAAAGCTTTAAAGTAATATTCTAGGCTAAAAGAAGCCTGTTTTCTCGGAGGCATAACAGCCTATTTATAGGCATGGGTTTCAAAAATAAGTTAATATTTACGAAAATGCCATTTTACTGCTTTTACGACAGACCGCCTCTTGTTAGGCGAGCCGCACATTTGGTTGCTGGCTTGCAGCTTTCACTTTGCTAACTCACATTTTCTTGTTCGATGTAGGTTAGGCGTGCTGCCCTTCTATTTGCGACCAACTCCTCAGTTTCGCAGATTTTCTCAACTTTCTGTACCAACCGGCTGGGTCGCCTCTCATTCTGCAGGGCCGCCGGATGAATTCTGCATAAATATAGGCGGGCTGCCCTTCTGAGTTACTGGCTTCTGTGAACTTCCCTTCCTTTGGTGGATGGTTGGCCTTTCTAGCCTCTTTTTCGGCGAGGCGCCCTTTCCACTGCTGCCTTGTTTTCATGTTTCTTATTTTTGTAGCTAAAGAACACTCTAATTTTCTCTTTTGTACCTTTTTTCGGCTTTATATGTAAATTCTCTTAAGAACCTGAAACACGAAGGTTAACATAAGATTCATTCAAAAACATCACAAAAAGGGCTAAAAGCTAGTCGGAATGAGTTATAATTAAGCATAAAATACTAACATATCAACAAACACATCTTAGAGATTGCTAGAGCAATCAAGTTTGAAGGACATCTACTAGCAAGGTTTTGGGGTGAGTGTGTGCATGCAACTGTTTATGTGATTAACAGGGTTCCTTCTGTAGTTCTAGACCATGAGTCCCCTTTTAACGTATAATACAACAAGCACCCTAAGTTGTCACACCTGAGATCTATATGCTGTCTATGCTATGCCACAAGCCTATTAAAAAGGGGTCAAGTTTGCTCCCAAAGGACTAAGGTTGTTATGATGGGCTACAGTACTTCTCAAAAAGGATATAGGTTATATAACTTGCAGCAACATGTTTTCTTTATCAGCAGGGATGTAACATTCTATGAAGATTCATTCCCTTTTAAACAAGCCAACCACTCAGGCTCATGTTATTCCTCACCTATTGCTGTTGTTTTCAACCAGTTCATGAGCCTTTCATATCAGCCAGTAATTCTAAGATACATCATGATGAGGATGCACACCATAATGATTCTATAGAAGCAGCAACACTTTATCATTCGACTCATACAGATAATGAAAATGCATCACCAATTAATCGCTCAGCTCATACAGATATAGAAAATTACTTTGTATCGGCTAAGTTCACGAGTTTGAGATTAAATGTTGTAGGCACCAAATGTAGTTGATCATATAAGACCAGCAAAGTCACTCCCAGATAAACAGAATCAAGCTTCAGTGGAAGCTCAAAATAAACAAAGGAAGTCAGGCAGGATATCCAAGCCGCCTATATAGATGAGGAATTATGTTGAGATATCTAAGAAGAAGAAGTTAACTCATACCTGTATGTATCCTATTTCAGATGTGGTAGGATACAAGGGGCTGTCAACCAGATATCAAAGTTACATCTCCAAGTTCTCTGTAGACACAGAACCACAGAGTTTTTCTGAAGAAGCAAAGGATGCTAGATGGATAGAGGCCATGAGGCAGAAATTAGTGCACTGGAGGATAATAAGACTTTAAAAGTTGTATCTTTGCCAAAGTGAAGAAAGCAATAGGCTGTAAATGGGTCTACAAGATAACGTAGAAGGCAAATGGTGAAATTGAAAGATTCATGGCAAGGTTAGCTGCCAAGGGCTAAAATCAGGAAAAAGGTCTAGATTATTAAGAGACATTCTTTCATGTGGTCAAAATGGTCACAATAAGGTCAGTCATTTCTATTGCTGCATTCAAGAAGTGGCATATATACCAGATGGATGTGTATAATTCCTTTTTACAAGGAGATATTCATGAAGAAGTGTATATGAGAATGCCTCAGGGCTTTGACCAATCAGATGATAAGACAAGAGTTTATAGGTTGTTAAAATCATTGTACGTCCTTCAACCAGCCTCTAGGAAATGGAGCATTAAGTTGACTACAACACTTGTCAGTTCTAGGTTGATATAGATTCACTTAGATTATTCATTATTCACTAGAGGTTTCAAGGACATATTGTGATAGTTCTCATCTATGTAGATGACTTGCTTATAACTGGAAGTGATCTGAAATTGATTCAAGAAACCAAGTTGAGCATGCAGCACTGTTTTAAAAAAAAGGATCTGGAGAGCTCAGACATTTTTTAGGGATTTAATTTGCTAGAAACTCTGATGGAATTTTGATGCACAAAAGGAAATATGATTTGGAGCTCATCTCAAACATGGGATTATCAGCTACTAAACCTGTTGGGGCACTTTTAGAAGTAAATCAGAAATTGACAACTGTAGAATTTGATGATCTTTTTGGTAGACAAGATACACGAGATGTTCTGCTTAGAGATCCTAGTGTATATCAAAGATTAATAGGCAGGCTATTGTACCTGACTATTACCAGACCATACATAGCTTTTTCAGCTCAGAACCTAATCCAGTTTATGCATAAGCCTAAGACTTCTCATATGGAGGTTGCAACCATGGTGGTGAGATAACAGACTCCTTGTCATTGAATATTCATGTCACCTACTGGATCAAATATTTTGAAAGCATTTTGCAATGCAAACTGGGCTTCCTGTATTAACACAAGAAGATTAGTCACTGGATACATAGTCCAGCTTCATGTATCCAGTGAATGGGTAATTTAGCCCCTCATGTTCATCATAAACATGTCAAAATAATTCATGAATGAATAAATTACAAAAAAGAAAAGAAGAATTTAAGAAAAACTCTTGTGTTCTTGAAGTCTCCAAAGCTCTATCTTCCTTTTGCTCCTTCCCAGGTCAAAAGATATGTTTTGGGACATGTTTTAGGGATTTTATACTGTCCCCATAGACCCACACAAGTCAGGAATCTAAAATAAAGTCGGATTGAGAATGTCAGGATTTTAAGCCTACGGCGCAGCGCATTGCCCAGTGCGGTGCCGTAGGCCAATTTCTGCAGGATCTCAAAATTTAATGTTCTCTAAATATCGCCCCTGTTGCGTCGCACAGCGCAACGCCTTGTGCGGCGCAGCAAGCTTAATTTACTGCTTCTCCAAATTTTCTTTGTTTTTCCTCCACGCCTTGGTTCGCTCGACCCTCGGGTTTCTACTCAGTCTTTAAAACCCTAATTTTCACTACACTTTGCTCCACGAACGCTTCATATCATCAACATAATTCCTACAACATAAAAGACACCAAATAAGAGCAATTATGATCAAGCAACCAACAAATATCACAAGTCAAAGCATGATCACGAGGCGGAATTATAGAAATTATTGCAATATCTAGCCTCTATCAATACCCGACACTTAAATCTTTGCTCGTCCTCGAGCAACTTACAACTTGAACTCAAGACATATCAAAATCACTAACACAATGACTTGGGTTTATATAGGCACTTAACAAGTTGTATGTGCACTCATTATGCTTTATTCACACGAAATCCATGCCAAGAATATTTAAAAACAACCAAGTGCATCAAATCAACCTCCCAATCCCACATCAATTCCAAACTCACACAATAAGTCATACAAGTACTCAATCTATCCAAGAGCCTAATAAAAGAGCTCGCTTCTTGTAAATCATGTGCCCTCACAATCAAATAAAATATTAGAGAAGGAATTCACACAAGAGAATGGTCATGAACAAAAAGTTCACAAATAGATGACACTCACTGTCAAAAAAGAACTCACATGCAACACAAGATGTACCATAAGCTTGCCCTTAGTGTAAGACTCGACTAATGTCCATCTACTCGGCTAAGATCAATTAGGACTTCTTTAGGTTGTAATGTAGGCACGGGTATGATATATTTAGGTAATAGTGACTAACCACCCCAAGCAATTTAATACACCACAATTTATTCAAGTATTGTCCTCCCAACCAATCTTTCTTTTACCAGCATAGAGTTAACTTTTACCAATCTTCTTCTTTAAGCAAAGTAGGGACTAATGATAGGGACTATTCTTCTTTTCTTCTTTCTTTCGAACAATGATTTTTTTCATATCTCAGCTATTGCACAATATTTTAAGGTTTAACTTTCGTCTTTCTTTTCTCCTTTAGTAAATCCCTCCACAAAGCCTCCACTTAAAGCACCTTTTGTCTTCCTCCGACAACCACAATTTTCCACTTAACTAGCCTTTTAGGCTCATGACACCACAAGTACAACTCACATGTATTTAGCACAAGAAACAGGAATCCCAATGGCTATCAAAGAAAAGGCTACAGGCTCAAAAGAGATATTTAGGGTCAAAATTTTACTGGTAAACATCTAATTCTGAAGCTTCAAATAAATTGGGTATGAAAGGAATGCCTATATCACTTCCTAACCGAGCAAACTTCTCATTTCGCTTTGCACACACACCATGCAAGTTCTAGACATCAAGTATTAAACATGGAGAAAAAAAATCCTCACTCACACATGGCACATAACCTACTCAAAAAGGTTCGATTCGCGCTCTTAAACAAAGCAAACTCTCAAGCAAATCTAGAGCCAACATCATGATCATAAGCTTCAAATAATACACTCAATGTTTCTCAAGGCAAGTGGATTATGATAGAATATATGCATGAAGTTCACATACCCCAAATTAAGTATCTATATTAAACTAGTCAAAGAGGAGCCAAGACTATCTCATCCAGTCACTACACTCTAATCCTAAAAAAAGAATCTACCTATACCCGATTCAAACTACCTCATTTGGAAAAGAACCGATGCACAAAGAAAAACCAAAGGGGATTATTAATAAAAATAAGAAGAATCTCCCACCCCACACTTAAAATCATGCATTGCCCTCAATACATTAAAAATAAAACTAAGGGTGATAGAGAAACTCCCTGGGGCTCTAAGCCCGAAGAACATCCTTGTGAGCTTTCTTAGAGCACGGGGTACTCAGACTTCTCCCAAGCAGGACTTCATCTTCAAGCAATTGTACCAGGTTGCAAACACCCCACACTAGGACTTCAAACAAGTCAAAACCTGGAAAACAAAGAAACTCACCAAGTAATATCCTTCAAAAGATAATCTTTTTTTATTTTTTTTGTTTTTTTTTTGTTTTTCTTTTTTTATACGATTACAATCACGGGTTGAATCCCGAGAAGCACCTTAGTTATAGTCGTGGCACGACTTTAATCAGCTCAACCCATTGCTCATCCAGGCTCGCATATATGCACACACGAACAATTCACATCATCACAATGTTTATTCAGCATTTTGCCAATGTCAACAACTATTTCTTCATCATACAACTTCAAGGTCATCTTTCCCTTATCAATATCACACTGCTCTACCAGTAGCCAAGAATGGACAGACTAAGATAATTGGAACATCTTTATCAATGGGGCAGTCAAGAACCACAAAATCTACTGGAAACATAAAACTATCCATATGCACAAGTACATCCTCAATTATTCCAATAAGGTGCTTTTGCCTTCTATCTGCCAGCTGGATCCGCATTGAATTCTCTCTCATACCAGTCAAACCCAGCTTGTTGTATACTTCCAGCGGCATCAGATTAATTCTTGCACCAGAATCACACAAAGCCTTACCAATTATGAGATCACCAATAGAGCATGGGACTGTAAAACTACCAGGATCTTGCTTCTATTTAGCTACATGCTTTTTGATGGCAACACTACACACCTTATTCAACTCGACCATCTCTACGTCATTAAAGTCAACCTTCTTAGGCAAAAGTTCTTTTAACAATTTAGCATATCCAGGGACCTCTCGCATAACTTCCATGAAAGGCATAGTAAGCTTCAATTGTTTCAACAAATTAAAAAGCTTATTAAACTTCAAAACCTTTTGTTGCTTTGCCAATCTTTGAGGAAAAGGAGGTGGTGGTGTTTTTGCCTTGGAGTTCTGCTCCCTTGACACTTTACCTTGTTCAACCACCCTCTCGGCTTCTATATTAGGTTCTTTAGCAATTACCTTCTCGGTACCAGAGACAGGTTTTAGACTGGTCTCTTTCTCAACATAATCATTGCCAACCAGTTTGGCAGAGTCATCAGCAGGCTCAATGTTTGGCATGGTACGTAGTGCTCCTTTAGCTAATTTTTTCTTCTTGTCCAAGTATCTGCCATTCTTCAAAGTGACTGCCATCAATTGATAAGGATTTGAATCCTTAGGATTTACCAGAGTGTCGCCCGGCAAAGCACCTTGAGGTCTATTATGGAAAGCATGGAACAATTGTCCCAACTTGATCTCTATACCCTTTATAGCAGTGTCATGTGCTGAAACTTGGTCTTGAAGATTCTTATTAAATCCCATCATAGCCTGCACCATAGTCTTAATCTCAGCTATATCATTCGCCTGCTGCAGGGGTAAAGTTGCTTGTTGTTGCACTGGCCTAAATTGACCCTGTTGATTGTATTGCTGGCGCTGCCCATAATTCACGAAGTTCACATCTTCAGTACCAGCAAGCAAATCAGCATAATAAAAATTACCAGGATCGAGGACTTGAGTCTGAGCCCGTGAGTCCACTTGGTTAACAGGTTTCAGCATCTTCTTGTTTAGTTGTTTTGACACAACATCAAGTGTAGTCTGCAACTTTGACATTCTGTTCTTCCATTGCAGAAGTAGTACCAATAGCTAAAGCCCCCGTACCTAGGCTAGCAGATGCATCTCTTCTAAGCCAGCCTGAGTTTTGAGACATCACATCAAGCAGGGCCTTTGTTTCAACAAATATTTTACTCAAAAATGTCCACCAGTTGCTGCATCCAAAGTTCCCTTAATTTGATCAACCATGCCCATGTGGATCCTTCGCCCCAGCATTTGGTCAGGAATACCATTTTGTCATTTTCTCTTTTTTTTCTTTTTTCTTTTAAAATTCGCTGCTACGGTAAAAATTAAAACTGTACTCTACGATATTCGAAATTATTCCAACTTTTGCATACAAGTTATACAAAATATATGTAACATACTCACTAAAGCGGATCTCAAATCGGACTCCCGAAACTCAAGATGCGAATTTAAATGGAAAAGGTCAAATTATTTAACTTTCGGCATTTTAGCGAAAACTAGCCGAACAACATCGAAATTCACTTCCGAAAATTTACAAAAGTCACAAATAATCATACGAACCTAACGACACTTTCGGATTTCGAATCGGAGCTCATTCGCCAAAACCGAGCTCGAAAATCTCTTTTTAATATTTATCGACAATAAAAACTGAAACCTTCTTCCGATGCCTACCAGTTGAGGTCGGATTTAGCTTAAATTTTACAGACAGGTCCTAATGGATATTACGAATATTTTAAAATTATCGGCACGCCAATCAGAGTCCTATCTTCCTAAACGACTAACCGAGGTCGTTTCAGTCCACTCACCTCAAAGGGTGATGGGGCGGTCGTCAAAGATAATAGTACCCAACGTAGGAGTCGGGGTCGATTTTCACAGGGAGCTAGCAAGATAATCTATTAGTCTTAGGTTCAATAGTTACGGGTCCTAAGCACTGTTCGTTGTGTTCCTAATAATTAAAGTTGCAAACGTGAATTATAGCTAATTGAGCAATTAATGTAGAAAACAATTAAATAATGGCTATGGAGTAAAATTATGGGAATGAGCTAGGGGTTTATCCAATTCAACAAGGTTCTCTTAGCTAAACACTTATATTAATCTCACAAATCTTATGGGTAACATTAATGGTCGGACCTCTAATGCGTTCCTAAAAACCCTTTTGGGATAGGGAGGAGTTTACTTCATCAAGCCCTTTCGGGTCAATAATAAAGTGCTAGAAACCCTAGTTCAAAGACCCGAGCGGGGTGGACCTATTTAAGTCGACCCCTTTAGAAGGGGTAGGCCGCGACCAATGTAACCCAAATTCTCGCTAGTATCCATTAACCTACGCATTCAACCCCTTTCGGGTGATAAAAGTAAAGTAGAGTTAGATTCAAGGACGGCCGTGCCTTAAACCCTAGTTAAGAAAGTGCGATGGAGAGCTAGATTTATGTTAACCCATTAATTTTATAAGATTTAAGCTAAGATAATCATGTCTTCATAGATAAACCCCTAGTTGCTGCATCCAAAGTTCCCTTAATTTGATCTCCCATGCCCATGTGGATCCTTTGCCCCAGCATTTGGTCAGGAATACCATGATGAGGATACTTTCTCAAATAACTTTTAAATCTCTCCCAAGCTTCTGGAAAGGTCTCTAGCGGGGTCTGCCTGAACATAAGTATCTCATCAACTAGCCTGACAGTCTTATTGGGTGGAAAGAACTTCTTCATGAACATTATCACCAAGTCATCCCATGGCGTAATAGAATTATCTGGCAATGAGTCCAATCTATCACTGGCATCTTCCGTAAGCGAGAACGGGAACAACATCAATTTCACAACCTCTGCTGGCACTCGAGCCTGTTTTTTAGTTTCACAAATCCTTATGAAGTTTTTCAAGTGCTTTTGAGGATCATCAGTAGTTCTACCTACAAATAAACTAGCATTAGCAAGCAAAGCCACCATCGTCTGGGTGATGTAAAAAATTTCTGCCTTGAATGTTGGAAGCTGAATAGCAGACGCCAGATTCTCAGCTACAGGTTATGGAAATATATGAAGAACCAAATCTTGAGCCATCCTGAATTCTTTAGGATCTGAACTTTGAATTGTAAACATCAAAGAAACCAGATCAAGATGATTAGAGTAAAGTTAATAGAAAAATAAAATAGATATCTTAACAACTAAATAACACTGTGTTCCCCAGCAACGACGCCAAATCTTGATCACGCCCAACTACGCCCTACAAAAGGGACTAAGCGATCGCAACAAATATAGCTCGGTACTTAAAGTCCCGAGGTGGAATCCGACAGAGAACACTCGAAATCTAGTTGCTAATCTAACTAACTGATCGAATCAATTAACTTCGAAAGTTTATATTTTATGATGGTTTAAATATAACAACTAATTAACAATAAAGTAAATAGCAAAGTAGTAAGAAATAAATTAATTCAGGGGTTTAGAAGCCTAGGATTGATCTACCCAACTCTTACTCATGTGTTAGAACAATGCATTAATGGATTCAACTTGCTTCTTTCTATTGAACACTTGCTCCAAATTCAAAACTACTCACTCCTGTATAATAATTGTAACTTTCACTAACCAATTTTTCAATTAATTAATGAAGATACGTAGGACTACAAGTATGGTTCACAATCGAGGTCAATGGTCACAAATCACCTTTTTGACAACCTAAGTAATGCCTTTATTTTAGGTTGAAATATTACTAAGTGTTTAACTCTAACTCATGAATCTATCCCTAGACGCACTAGAATAAAGCGCACAATCAATTGGGAGCTCTACCAACTAATAGCATACAAATCATAAACACTTAGATAGGAAGGTTAACAAGTTTCATTCATTAGAGCAATAATTCATAACACAAAAGTATTGGAGTGGTTCAATCAACCCTAGAATAGGTAATTTAGCCACTCATGTTCATCAAAAACATGTCAAGATAATTCATGAATGAATAAATTACAAAAAGAAAGGAAGAATTTAAGAAAAACTCTAGTGTTCTTGTAGTCTCCAAAGCTCTAGCCTCCTTTTGCTCCTTCCCAGGTCAAAAGATATGTTTTGGGACGTGTTTTAGGGATTTTATACCATCCTCATAGACCCACACAAGTCGGGAATCCAAAATAAATTCGGATTGAGAATGTCAGGATTTTAAGCCTACGGCGCCGCGCAGCACCGTGCAAATGCGCGGTGCGGTGCCGTAGGCAAGTTTCTACAGGATCTAAAAATTTCATGTTCTCTGAATATCGCCCTTGTTGCGTCGCACAACATAATGCCTGGTGTGGCAAAACAAGCTTAATTTACTGCTTCTCCTATTTTTCTTTGTTTTTCCTCCACGCCTTGCTTCGCTCGACCCTCGGGCTTCTACTCAGACTTCAAATCCCTTATTTTCACTAAAATTTGCTCCAAGAATGCTTCATATCATCAACATAATTCCTACAACATGAAACACACCAAATAAGAGCAATTCTGTTCAAACTACCAACAAATATCACAAGTCGAAGCATGAACACGAGGCGAAAGTATAAAAACTATTGCAATATCTAGCCTCGTATCAGCTATCCAGATAGTTGGTAATCCAGTGTTCCATGAGAGAACAGAGCACATAGATATCAATTGCAATTTCATTAGAGAGAAGGTGCAATAGAGATTAGTGTACACCATACACTTGATTTCTCATGAGCAACTAGCTAACATATTTACAAAGGGTCTCAATCAACCTCAGTATTCTTACCTGTTTTCCAAGCTAGGCATTGTCGATACCCATTTTTTCCCGAACCGGCTAAAGTTCGAAATAGGGCTCGACTTATTGGAACTCACGGGTGAAGATTTGGAGTCGCCACCTAACATATTTTTAACTAGGCGCATTAGGGCACCTACTTTGTTTCTAGCCAATTTTATATTAACTCTGAAACTTAGTCTACGAACTAGAAATTCTAAGTAAGGGTTCAAGTTAACCCGAGAGGAAGGTGTTAGGCACCTCTCAGGCTCCACCAAATGTGGTTACCGGCCGGACTAAATATTGGGATTCAAAAGTAAATAATATTAAATAATCAACTATAGCACACAATTTAAATAAAAGTAATAGCATATAAAAATAAATATCCATATTCTTCTAATGGCTAAGCTTTGTCCAAATGTGCCTTGCAAAATAAACATAGAAGTTAGTATGAGTCGCAAGCAAAAACTAATAAAATGAAATTAAGTATAGTCAATGATTTTGAATAATTTTTTTTTGTCCTTTTTTAAAAGTGTTGTCTTTTTGTAATTTAACTACGATATTCCTCGCAAAAAGATGTGAAAAATATGAATTAGTATGACAATCAATAAATAATAATCATAAAATAATAATAGTAGTAGTAGTAATAATAATAATAATAATAATAATAATAATAATAATAATAATAATAATAATAATAATAATAATAATAATAAAAAAATAATAATAAAATAAAGAAAAAATAGATTTTGTGAAAATTTAGGCTCAGATTAGCGTATTGCAATCAAATAGAGGTTAGGGATGTTGATACGGCTGCAAACACGGAGCCCAGGCCGGTTTGCCATGCCAAGTACCTCCAATCTCACCACTCTACTATCACTTACTTTGCAAAGTATTAAATATCATCATCGCCTATTTATTTTTTGGAGGGACAAAATCGTAAGGGATTGTTTTGGCCTCTAAACGTCATTGGTCTAAGTGTAGTATCTGTTCAAATCAGTCCCTAGGCCTCCATACATATGTATATATTTTTTCATTGGCCATTTTTTTATCATAATAACAGTCCATCTATGCCAAAACCAAGCGCAACGGCGTCAAAAGAACTGCAACAAATTCTAAAAAATAGTCAGTAATATTTATGAGAAATTCATAAAAAGCAGGGAGACCCATTAACATAACAACAATGAATTGAAACCACGCAATAAGACAAAAATAAAAAACAATAGTCAAACAGACTTGGAGAAGCAGTCAACGGTCGAAACAGACCAAATGAAATCCAACAGCAGTAGCAAATTAAAAGCTCAAGTCATGAGCCAATAATGGAGATTATAGCAAACCACGAACACACACACACACATATAAACCAGGAACGGCAATGAGCTGAACAAGTAAACCAGGAAACCAACGCCCCAACGAGAGCAAACAAACAGGGTAGTGGCTGAAGAAGAAAGAGGAGCGACTTCCAGCGAGGCTTTCCGGCAAACCTCGCAGCGTCGCTTCCACTCTCTATTTTCGATGTGTTTCCTCCTCTTTTCTTTTTTCTTTTTTCTGATTCCCAAGCAAAAACGGAGGCGAAGAAAATAGAGGACGGGGCCTAGAACTTTCAGATCTGCGCTGGTGTTCCATCACTGACGGTGGTGTTAATGGTGGTTTCCCTTTCCCGATGCCTCTGTTCCCGTTCTTATATTCTAATCTCCGTATGTTGGGTGTTTCTGCTGCTGATAATGGTTGCGTGTGTGTGTATCTGTTGATGTGGGTATTGTATATATGTGGGCATATGAAAGTGGATAATGGTGCTAGTGTGTGTGGTGGTGTGTGTGGAGTCTGTTTTTTCATGGGTGAGTTGTAAATGGAGAGGGAGAGGACGTGAAAAGGTAATGGTCAGCATGTTGGTTTCTCTGCTTGTGTAACAGTGTGTGTGTGTGATGTATGTGTAGGATGGGGAAGGAGATGAAGGGTAACCCGATCCCTGTGTGTACTGTGTATATCTGTCCTTTTTTCTTTGGTGCCTTGAAGAGGGAAATATATAAAAGATATGGCAAAAGAGTTGTTGGTTTATTACCATAAGTGGAGGATAGGGATATTAGGATGATGAGAGTGATTTGGGGAATTGGGGATGCTTTGGGAGAGATTTTGGGGATATCATGGTGATAATGAATTTGGATTGATTTTGTTTTAAGAGAAAGAGTAATTTTAGTAAAAGAAAGATATAAGGTGTAACATGAATGTATTGTTTAAGCTTTTGGTCTAGGTTCAAAGGAATAAATAAAGTGGATTGGTATTTAGTCTAGACTCAAAAGAAGTCTTAAAACTTTAAATTATGAAATGAAATGGTAATGTATAAATAAAATTGGACAAATATTAAATTATTAGGTGCAAAATAATAAAAGATATAAATATGTATATATATTGTATAAAATAAGACAAATGAAACCAAAATGCACACATGAAAGGAAATTGGATTAATTAAGTATAAATGGTCACAAATAATTATCAAATGCTATAAATGCACAAAATTGCACAAAACAGGCACTCCTTAATAGCCTAAATGATGTAAAATTACGTAATATAGCCAAATTTAAGTATGTAATATATAAGTAGAGGATAACACATATAAATGCATGTATTCTAATGCAAATTATGCACAAATAATCAAATTGCACCCTTAAGTTAAATTATGGTCAGCTATTTGAAAGGTGGGACAAAATTGGGTGTCAACAGGCATGAAGAACATCTTCATAGCGCCTAGCTTGCGGGGGGGGGGGGGGGGGTAAAGGAGTTAAATAGATGTATTGAAGTTCATTAATGTACGGTGTTCTTAGAGTGTCAGCAGTTAGTGGCTAATTGGCTAGTACTAATAGGCGGTTAAGTTGTTGTATTAGCTTTTAGATTAGTTAGATATCAACGGTCCAGATTATTTAGTTAGTTAGATTGAAGATTAGATATTTTCCTATATGTGTATGTATTGTACAGCTTCACATTCATTCATTCAATCCAATTTATCTTTATTTTCTCTCTAAAACTTCTCTCTAACTTTCCCAATCCGTTCAATCCGTTTCAGGTTGTGTTTACCACCATAACAAACTGTTTCAACATCATTTTCAGACTGTTTCAGTGCTGTTTCAGACTGTTTTTCACCGTATCTAACTATTTATAGACTGTATCATACTGTTTCAATACCGTTTCACACTGTTTCAACTCTGTTTTAGACTATATCACAGTGTTTCAATGTCGTTTCAGACTGTATGAGACTATTGCAATAGCTGTTTTAGATTGTCCCAACGATGTTTCAGAGTGTATCATTGTATCTAATTGTTTCTATATAACTTTTTCACACATAAATGGAGATAAAATACAACAAGAATAATATTTCAAAATTTCCATACTATAAACATGATGGGGTGGGTATAGCTAGGCACTATTATTCCAAAAGTAACAAAAAACTTGGTTACTTTAGAAACAAAGTCATTGCTGCAGCACAACACCAAAAGAGCCTCGCTGTCTATGACGAATAGAAACAAAGTCCACTGCCTAAATCTTACGAAACCAAAGTCAATATATACTTGCTAGTTGTTAAATGTTACAATCACAATACAGGGAGATAATCGATTTCAAAGATCACTAGAGTTCCATAAATTCTTAACTTTCAGAGAATTGTAAACTTTCCAACAACAGATCATATAACTATTAACTTGTTAGAAAGAACCCATTCCACGTGCCCTTATCAGTTAAATTTTGCATTTAAATGAGTAAATTTATCATTTCAAAGCTGAATTTACCAAATTATTGAGATGCTTTTGCAACATGATGTACTCGACTTCTTTTGTGAACAGGAGAGGGAAAGAGACGCGAACTGGGAAAGGAAAGAGATAAAAAAATAGGGCAGTGGTGAACACCACCACCATCGGTGGAGAGGAGATCGGAAAACGGGAAGAGGTTTAGGGGAAAAGGTATATATAAGCGGGAGTCCCGCTGTACGAACACCGCAGTGTAGCTGGTACAAAAAGCAATGTAATTTGTACAATAGAATATTTTTGATATTTAATGCTTGAATTTCTATAACGTGTATTTTTTTTTTTATTTTAGTTTTTTTTTTTTTTTTTTTTTTTGGTATTCCTGTATGGATTTTATGGGCATTGATTGAACTTCGGATGAACGTGCCGCCAGGTTTGACAAGGTAAATTAATTGTTCTGTTTACCTTCAGTCTTTAAAATAGCCAACAATTTGTGCTTAAATCATTATTTTTCTGTCCTTTCTGATTTATTATTGTTGGGTATCTTTATGAAATTTCGTTGTAATTCATTGAGCTACTTCTGTTACGTCTACAATTATTTTTTCTTTGATTGTCATTTCCTGAATATTGTTCTTGTTGCTTGTTTCATTTGAATTATCATTAGTTTTTCTACTCAATTTTGGTGTCGTCTTGTCGAACTTGAAACTCAAAAGAGAGAGTCGCGGACGGACAAATTGAGGATAATTGATGTTTCTCAATGAGTTCAGTTAATGTTATGTTATATGGAAAAGCTAAAAGTTTTCATACTTTTGTGTCTTATTGGACTACGTAGAGCTTGAAAGAGTTCTTTTGCCTTTCCCTTATCTTTCAACATTTTACTAGAACGACACATTAGAGCATTACTGGAGTTAATTTTGTGTCTTATTGGACTATGCGAATCAGTTCTATTTGAATCATATGATGTCATTCGCTATTCCTTCCATAGTTTTTCCAACCTGTTGAAAACAATCGTCTGTGTTTTATTTATTACCCCAAGGAAGAAATGATGAGATAAGGATTAAAATGGTAGTGAAGCTGGTGGAGGATGCCTAGAATGGGCTGAGCTACTACAAAATTAAAGCAAGCTTATGTTTCGCAAAAGCCAAATCTCCAAATTCAACTTCAAAGCCCTGTCCATTAAAAAAGGTACTTAGCTTTATCCATAGTTTCATTGTTTGTCTCGCTATATGTCCAATTAACCTTTCTGTTTGGAGTCGTACTATTTGTCCTCTTTAGATTTTAAAGTAGAAAATGAGTCGAAAACATGTTTGAGAGACTTTTTCAATTAAAAAAAACAGTTGTCTTGTTAATCCACTGCATTCGTCACGGATGCTTGTCTAAAGGAGCAGTTAGATCCTAAGTTTGGGTACCTTCAATTACAGTTTTAGATATGTTTCAATATTTTCTTAACTTAGGTGTTATCATAGATTTTATTATGTATTAACCATATATCACTTTGTCTCATTCTCTTCTATATTGATAATCACCTAGACATCTTCCTGAAACTTCATTTTGCTCTGACTTCTGCTTACATTTCAAATGAGAAAGTTGCTTTTCTTCATGTTTTTAGTTGATTATTAGAATTGGACCTTTGTTAAACAGGTTGTAGTTCGTTTACCCATACCGTTATTAGAAGCTGCGCAGAGGGAAATGAAGAAACAATGGTCAAATTGTTGATTATCGCATATATTTACATAGTGATCATGTGCATTACTTTTTCAGTCGATGCAGATATCGTTCTCTTTTTGCAATTAATTCCTTTTGTTTTTTTATGTTTGGCAATATTTACCTATTTTACCTTAATATTTCCTCGCATTTTGATACGTTATTCGCCCATTGCACGAAATAATTGCGATTGTTGTGCTCACCTATTGTGTTTGTGATTTTAGGAATGGTTTGGATGAATATGAGTGCAAATGGAGCGAAGATGGATACAATCGATCAAGAAATTGATGAACTTAGCTAATTGTGGGATATGGCATTCGAAGGCAAAGATATGGTGCAAGCTGTGGATCCGTCGTAGCTTCAGACTTTGGAAGGCCATGAGTCATGCGACGCTTAGGGTATAGCGCGCGACATCCAGATGCTATGAGCCATGCGACACCTTCCGTATAGCGCGCGACATCCAGAGGCTATGAGCCATGCGACGCCCAGAGAAAGCTTTTGGAGATTTGAGTATCACTGTTGTGGCAATGCTATGAGCCATGCGACGCTTGCCCTGTGGCTTTTAGTTCAGCGACCCCAACTTTTCCAACTTAGTTTAGGCTTTGGTTTAACTTATCCTAGCACTTTGTAAACACTATAAATACATTATTAGGAGGTCTTTCTAGGGGGTGAGACGTGGAGGAGAGCAGGGGAGCCCTAGATGTCTTCTAAACAAGTTCTTTCTCTCTTTCTCTTATTCTTCTCCTTAATTCTATAGTTTGTTCGTTCTAGAGTTAGGGCAATTACATGAAGGTTGATGTTTGAAAGTTGATTTCTCCCTATTGATTTACCATTACGGATTGTTTATTCTTTCTTGAGCCTAATTGTTTGGTTCTTAGGGTCCGATAATTGAACACTATCTACGGTTTACAAGTTGAACTCGACAGAGGGAACTTGTGAATGCACATAAGAAAAAATAGGGCTTGATTATGAACCTGGGCATCAGGGAATCGATTTGCAGGTAGGATAGACATATACCTATTCGCCTTGCTTAGCTAAATACAGAGTTTTTTAATGCATGCAAGTGATTTAATTCCATAGAAATATAGGCGTTAGAGTAGTTTGCATAGACTCGTGAAGAATCGACAGGTTTTCACGAATATAATTAACCTGTTAGTTAGCAATCTAGGAAATCAAGAAGTAGAATCAGCTGGAAAACTCAACTGGATTGTTCGTAGCTCTGACCCCGGACCGTTTCTCTTTTATTGATAACAACCTATAATTTGCTCTAGTACTTGACTTCAATTACTTATTTTTAATTATTATTTTAGTTAGTAAAAATCTCAACCGTCATTGGAAAAAGATCCCTGAATAGTTTTTAGGAAATTGTTTGCTAGAATATAGTCATTAATACTAGTCCTCGTGGGAACGATACTCGACTCACTACTTTATTACTTGTCGACCACGTATACTTGCGTGGGCGTTTGGGAGCAACAAGTTTTTGGCGCCGTTGCCGGGGACTAAATAATTGACTGTTTTCTTTTGAACGATTTATTATTTTCTATCCAGGTTTAATTTTTTATCTAGTTTATTATTGTGTTACTTGTTAACATGACATCTTTTAATGAAAACTGGTCGAATGATAGTTGCTCAAGTTTGATGATCTTTGGTTACTGTGTGGAGGAACTCACTTGTGGAAAAATTGTCCAAGTCTTTCAACCCTACGGGACTGGTTATGTGAATTTTCTACAACTTTTGACTGGAACTTTTGCAAATTGTGTGGTGGTCTTTGGAATTCTTGTCCTAAGTGTCATACTCTTTCTCCAATCAATAGGTGTGCTGATTCTAATAGTGTTTGTGAGTTTGACAGGAGCAATAAAGTGCAGGTTGTTAGCGAAACTTGGATAATGGAGCATACTAAACTCTTTGAAGCATATGGGGATTTCAGAATTGAACTTACAAATATGACGAGACAGTTTATGGAAGAAAGAGTGGAGTGTAGACAAGAGATTGATTAATTTGGCTTAGCTATTCATGATCTAGAGGCAAATTTGAATGATATGATTGAGGTGTCTAATGCCCAATTATCAATTGTCATGGATAATAGATTTGAGATAGAAGAGCTTAGGAGCCAATTTGAGGAGCAAAAAGTGGAAGTTCTACCATTCGAACCAATATTAGTTGATGATGCCGAAGTTGACAAAATTACATTAGAGTCAAGTGAGGAAAAAGAAAACATCATATTTGAGGACTCTAGTGTTTGTGCAAGTGAGGGTGTCAAAAGTAATGCAATTTTAGAATTAAAGCGTATTGGACCTCATTCCAATCATTTTTCAACATTGTGTTTGGATGGTGACATGAAAATTGAGCCACCCGAGCCTATGAAGAAACCAAAGGAGGAGGAACAAGGTGCCTATATTTTAAAGTTTGTGATGCCGAGGAGACAAAACGATATCCCTCATTTACAGGCTAAGAAGCGTAAAATGCGACATTGGTTACTTGGTCCTTTTATATTTTTGCCACCACTCCAATACAATAGTCGCAAGCTTGAGGCAAAGTTGGGGATTCAATTCATAAGTTCAAGGTGGAGGCAAAAGTGATGAAGTTGTCTTCGTCGTGCCGCGACGTTAAATCAAGCGCTTCTTGGGAGGCAACCCAATTTGTTTGCTTTACTTTTATTTATTTTAATTATTTTTATGGTTGTATATTACTTTGGGTGATTCTTTGGATTGCAGGTTCATGTAATGTCGAGTTTACTTGTGGGGTGTCCTCACCCCTGCCTAATATTGATGACCTGTTGGGGGAAGTCTGAGTACCTCATGTTATACGGAAGCATGGAGGATGCTAGCACCAAGGGCTAGGCCATTTGGCCTTCAGAGAAGTTCCTTTACCTCATGTATTCTATTTTTATTGCACTGAGGACATTGCTTAGTTTTAAGTGTGGGGTGGGGGAATTCCCGAAATTTTTGAGGTTATGGATGGCTGTACCATTAGGAATTTTTTTTTCGCGATTTTATTTTTGTCACTTGACTTTATTTTTATTTGTTTCTTTCTTTAATATATAAAAAAATGAAAAAAATTAGAAAACTAATGAAAAATTCCAAAAAGATTTTCTTTTTAGTTTTAGTTAGTGGTACATGTCATCCACCCTGTGGTTTTTCTTATGGCATCGGTTCTTTTCATGGGTAGACCTTTCAACCGGGTAATTTTAATTTTTGTTAGGAGTAGTATAGTATTAGTTAGTAGAGTATTTTAGGAAAATTGATAGAATGCTAGGTGCCTTTGGTTTGTTGATACCGGTGGATTTAGACTTGAGCATGTGCTATTTGTGAATCTCTTTTGGTTTTAAAATTGTAATGCATGCCTAGAAAAATTTGAATGGCCCTCTTGAGACGCTTAGGTTCAACTACTTGACTCTTTTGTGAACTATTGTGCCTTAGTGCTTAAATTTCCAAAGTTGCACCCTATTTGCTTAAACCTAGGGTTGGAATGAAACCGTCTTGAGTGAACTATGTGCCATGTGTGATGTGAGTTATCCTTTCTTATGTTCCGTGCGGCATATTGATGTCTAGAACTTGCCCCGTATGTGTTCAAAGCGAAATCCTAGGTTTGCTCTAGTCGGGAGATGATACAGGCGTTTCTTTGATAAGCCCTTATAGCCTTGATTAGCCTACCCTTTAATATTATCCTTATTAAACCCTTTTGAGCCTATTGACTTTTTTGTTGGCACCCACATTTCAAGCCTTATCCCTTTTGTTCTTAATTATCTTCATTTTGAACCCGTACTCCTTAGAGCACTTTAATTGAAATATTTGATGTTTATGGAGTTGTGGTTGGAGAAACTGGATGGCTTTTGAGTGGAACAATGAAAGGAAAAATATGGTGCATTTTGAATAGAATTCATTGGAAAGGTTGATAAAAGAAAAAAAAGAGAAAATAAAGAAAACAAAAGAAAGAAAAATCTCTATCCTTGCTCGTGTGTGCAAAAAGTAAAGTTGCAAATTGCTTAAAGTTGAAGGGGAAATTCTTGTGTGATGTTTGGGCGGTTGCTTGGTTGGTTTTGAGAAGAATTGTAGAAAAATTGAAAGTGATGTATTAAAGTGCTTAGGGAGGTAGTCACTATTTTATCCATATTTATCCTACCCGTCCTTTAGCCTACATCACAACCCTTAAAGTCCTAGTTAATCCCGATTGGAGTGAACTTATATTAGTGGAGTCCTACACTACGGGCAAGCCTATGGTACGTTGTGTGTGGTACGTGAACTTCTTTTTGGAGAGCGAGTGAATTCTTCCTATATTATGTCCCTCATTTATTCTTGAAATATATTCATTGTGTGATATTTGGGACGCTCTCTTGATTACTTTTGGTGAGGGCACATGGTTTGCGCGAGATAGGTGAAGTTATTGACTTCTTGGTTGAGTGAATGGGTGTGATTTTGTGAAAGCTTGGTTTTATTGAGTCGGTTTTTGAGATTGAGATGTCTTGAGTTGGTTGCTCTAGTATTTTAAAATTTTGTGAGTTTTTGGCATGTGGAGGGTCACATGGTATGTATATGCACTTGTCTAATGGTCGGTATCAACCATAATCATAGGTAGACCTGTTCTATTGAGTGTTGGGATCTAGTTGGGAAATTGGTTTTTGATGATTGCTCGAGGGCGAGCAAAGTTCTAAGTGTGGGGTGGTGATGTTTGGCGATATTTGCCTATTTTACGTTAATATCTTCTCACATTTTGGTACTTTATGCGCTCGTTACATGTGATAATTGTGTTTCTTGTGCTCACTTATCGTATTTGTGATTTTAGGAATGGTGCAGATGAATTCGAGAAAAGAACAATCAAATTGGAGTTAATGGATACACTGGAAGCTATATTGAAAGCAAGGCTTCCAAGAAAGCCCTGAAGAGTTGGAAGCTATGCTGGGAGCAAGGCTGCAGAGATAGCTTTGGAGTTGGGAGCTATAGTGGAAGCGTAGCTTCCACGAAAGCTTTGAGGCTGACGAAACACAAGTTTTCCCAACTAGATTAGGCTTTGGTTTAGCTTATTCTAGCACTTTGTAAACACTATAAAACCTCATTATTTCGTTATTTTGAGGAGGAGGTCGATTTTTGGAGCAAGTTTTGGAGTTCCTAACACATTGAACCAAGGGTTTAATTCCTTTACATCATCTATTACAATCTTACATATTTCTTCCAAGAATCCTTGTGTTGTTATTATGAATATGCGTAGCTAAACATATCGTTATAGGGTTAGAGCAAATACATGAAGGTTGATGTTTGAAAGTTGATTTCTACCTACTAATTTACCATTACAGATTGTTTATTCTTTCTTGAGCCTGATTGGTTGGTTATTGAGGCCTGATAATTGAACACTATCTACGGTTTACAAGTTGAGCTTGACAGAGGGAACTTGTGAATGCAAATAAGAAAGAATAGGGCTTGATTGTGAACCTGGGAATCAGGGAATCGATTTGCGGGTAGGATAGATATATACCTATTCGCCTTGCTTAGCTAAATACAGAGTTCATTAATGTATGCATGTGATTTAATTCCATAGAAATATAGGCGTTAGAGTAGCTTGCATAGACTCGTGAATAATCGACAGGCTTTCACGAATATAATTAACCTGTTAGTTAGCGCTCTAGGAAATTGAGAAGTAGAATCAACTGGAAAACTCAATTGGATTGTTTGTAGCTCAGACCCTGGACCGTTCCTCCATAATTGATAACAATCCATAATTTGCTCCCTATTACTAGACTTCAGTTACTTGTTTTTAATTATTTCCTTTAGTTAGTAAAAATCACAACCACTATTGAAAAAGATCCCTGAATAGCTTTTAGGAAATTGTTTGCTAGAATATAGTCATTAACGCTAGTCCTCGTGGGAACGATACTCGACCACGTATACTTGCGTGTGTGTTTGGGAGCAACAGTGGCTAAGTAAGACAACTAGAAAAGCATAGTTGATGCTAAATTTAGTTTGAGTTATGTTCTCTAATACAATAAGGACGTTTTTGTTATGACTTTCAGAAGTATTCAGTGAATTACTCAAATCTTTGAATTGTCAAATATCCGATTTTTTGACGATCCTCCAAACTGATCCCTAAGAAATAAATATATTTCTGCATTATTTCTTATCTGTTTGAACTGTACGTTCTAAGTTTGGAAAAAGTTGTAGATTCTATCCTCAAGTTCTATGTCAGGTTCATTAAACAAGTACCTCCATCGGCACATTTAAGGAAGAGAGCAAGGAAAATGGACACAGTCTTTCTATCTGCAAGGTAGTAAACTGTTATTTTGTTCAATGTGACGTGGATATTAATAAAACGATTTACACAGCAGAGTTGTTCCTAAAATGAGCAAAGAATCATACACACTAAAAATTCAGTAGAGCTGTAATGGTCGATTTCTGTCCGATCATGAGAAGGACACGTGGTCAACCGCATTACGAAGGTGTAACAGATTCTGAAGACAGTGGGATGCGAGATCGAATTGGTAACAGCTTCGGCCAAAGATGTGATCGAATATTCTGTATCGAGATCGGGATATTTTC
The DNA here is from genome assembly GCA_037355625.1 of Petunia x hybrida. Taxonomy (NCBI): domain Eukaryota; kingdom Viridiplantae; phylum Streptophyta; class Magnoliopsida; order Solanales; family Solanaceae; genus Petunia; species Petunia x hybrida. The sequence continues at coordinate 1,708,458 of JBBBVM010000258.1, forward strand.
GAAGAGATGACTTTGAGCGATCTTATCCCACTTTCGACGGAGCGGATTCAGCGGAAAGTTGTTAGATGTGGGTAAATGCTGAAGAGACGTGGAGGAGTAGAACTCTTCTAGGGTTGGGAACTCCACACTCTCAACTGACCTATAAATAGATCCCTATTTCATCCATTTGGGACTTACGTTCATCTGAACAGAAGACACTCTTTATTTCATTAGTTATTGCTATCCACTATATCATTGTTGTCGTAAAAGTCTCTTATTGTTGTTGCAAGTTCAACCATTGTATTTAACATCAATCACGGCTTGATTCAGACGTGGAGGAGGATTTCTCTCTTTCATCAAAGCATCAACCAACGATTCAATACAATAAGCTTTACTGCTTTAATTTATTTATCGTTTATTGTTTTCTTGCTATTGGCTTGATTCCATTGTCCAACATACTTGCTTATCGTGATCGTTTTCACTAATTCTCTGCCATAGTACTAATCGAAAGCTGCTTAATTAAGTGTATTCATTGATCAATATCGATCACACTGAAACGACAGTCATTATTGTTTGGTTCGTGATGCTAATTCGAAAAAGTCCATTTAGTTAATTGCATCTTTATTGTTTCCTTCGAAATCGCTATAGAATAAGTCACATAACTTCGCATATTTGACATCGATAATTCAATTCTGCTATAATTTCATTCATCGAATTCTATTGAAAAAATTTACTTGGCATCGAAAGTAACCAGTTTGGCTGCTTTCGAATTCATATTATACTGATTGTTTGTATTCGTAAAGTTTAACGTCACATCTAGTGATCCCATCTATTAGTTCCTTACTCGATCATACTTGTCTTCGAATTGAATTTCAGTACAGTTTCATCGGATCCTTCATTTCATTTACCTGAGTTTGTTATTTGCATTGCATTCGTTTTAACATGAAAGTGACCAATTATTCGTAAACGTAAATTTCATATCAATTGATCAAATTGAGATATAAACGGTCGCCTTAGACTCAACTAAATATAAATTTAATTGTAAAACGTGAAATATATTTTTAGAAAATATAATTTGGCGCCCACCGTGGGGTCTAGGCAATCGATTTGTTCCGATATTTGAATCGTTTGATACTACTTACATTTGCTTTTTTGTCTTACAATGGCAGATGAACGCAACATTGATGCTACCACCGCTTTGAACGGTCAACAACAGCTCAATCCCAATGACGGGGTTCATGTTCCGACCAATGTTGATGCGGTCGATGAGTCAACCAATCACGAGCAGGATCCGATTCAGGACGATATTCCTGCTGGTTCACGATTGAACGCGCCTCAAGGACAGCGACCTGGTAAGGAACCCGCGGTCGGAACTGAGTCGATAGATACAAATATGGCGTTGATGGCGTATTTGAGAAGGCATGATGCGCAATTCGACATGATACAGGAACAATTGAAGATCTTGTCTAGCTCTATCGGAAATAGAGCACCCACCTCCTCGATCACACCTCCTGCAAGCATTCCGACTTCGGCTCCTCAGGGCGCCGTAACAGGGGGACTTGCAGCGGGGGTCGGATCTGGAGGATCGGGTACGGCCGCCGTGGCTATGGGAGCTCCGGCCTCCGTTACGATAGAAGTAAGGATGTTGGCTACGATGCAAACGTTGTTAAATGATACAGTAGATAAGAAATTTAGTGAGATAAAGTCGTTTATGGAGAAATTGCCAGGCGTCCCAAAATTAACGGACGACGTTGCTAAGAATCGATCTCAAAGCGTCCGTTTACGCCAAGTGCAGCTCCAATACCCATTCCCAAGACTTTCAAGTTCCCTGAAAGCTTGAGATACGATGGAACTATGGACCTAAGGGATCGCATTGATATGTTTTCAGTTGCAGTTCAGTCAAACGACCTGACTTCGGATGAGATCAATTCGGTCAGTCTGTAGAAATTCTGTGAAACGCTGAAAGGGGCGGCGTTGAAATGGTACTTACAGCTACCCGAAAATGAGATATCAGATTTCAATGACATGTTGGCCAAATTCATTCGAGCGCATACTGGAGCTAAAAAGATAGAGCCAAGAGTAGAGGATATCTTGAATGTTAAGCAGCGACCGGTGAAACTATCAAACAATTTGTGAAGCGGTTCAACGATGAAAGATTCACATCCCGAACCTCGAAGAAAGATGGGCTTGTCTGACTTTTGCTAATAACTTGCGCACCGACTCGACGGAAGCGTGTGCGAAGTTGAAAGATCGCTTGAGGGAGATCAATGCATGGACCTTTGACGATTTACATCGTGAGTGTGAACCTAAGATTAGGGCTGCGGAAGAAAAGTTGCAACTAGCCCAATATAATCATCAATATGATCGACCACGGAGAGTCTAGAATGACAGGCGAAACTATAGGGATCAGCAGTGGGAACCCAACAGTTTCCCTCGGATGGGGAGCAACAACCACGAAGCTGGTAGCTCAAAGAGTCAACCGAAGAAGGGGCAGCCGAATGCATCTTCGGCTCCGAAGGATCGACCACTGCCTCCAAAAGTGACTGAATACAATTTTTGCATATCGACACCAAACCAAGTAAATCACCTGAAGGGGATGGGTGATAAGGTCGTAAAGTTTCCGGGTCGCATGAAGACGAATCCAAACATGAGGGATGAAAACCTATGGTGCGCATTTCATCACGATTTTTGCCATACGACCGAAGAATGTAAGGCGTTGCGATACGAAGTAGCCAGTTTACTGCAGAAAGGACACTTAGTGGAATTTTTGACTGAAAGGGGACGAAACAATTTTAATAAGAAAAAGGATGATGGACCACCAAAACCCCCCGCTCCGAGGAAGACGGTGAACGTCATAACTGGAGGAGACAACGTTTGTGGAGTAACTTACACTACAAAGAAATATGCAAAGGTTTCGTTTACGCGAGACAAGAGAACACGAGACGCATGAACGATGAGATTATGTTCGGGGATTTCGACTTCGATGAAAGAATTCATCCTCATCACGATGCATTGGTGGTAACAATGAGGATCGACGATGCCGATGTAAAAAGGGTGTTGATCGATGCTGGCAGCTCGGTTAACATAATACATTCTCGAGTAGCTGAACAATTGCAGTTGAACGACAAGATTGTGCCTCGTTCAACAGTATTATCGGGTTTCAACAACTCGACCGAAGTGACCGTTGGAGAAATTACAATTAAGACATACGCGGAAGGCATTGAAAATGATACATTGTTTCAAGTAATGAAAGGTGAAATGGCATACAACGTGATACTGGGTCGACCATGGATCCACGCTATGGGAGCGGTTCCATCGACTTTACATCAAGTTGTAAAATTTCCCACTCCATGGGGAGTTCGTGAAATAAGGAGTGAGCAGCAAGCTTCTCGAGAGTGCTACTCGGTGGCTGTTAAGGATGGTATTCGAAAATAGCAATCACAGTTAGCTGAATCTGTGGCCGAAGACTTCACTGCGATTCCGTCATGTGCTCAACGAGTACAGTTAGCGGAGCCCGTAGTCGAAGACGAACTCGCACCGATTCCGTCATGTGTTAGAGAACCATATAAACAAAAAGCTGAAGATTCTACGATAGAAGAATTAGAGGAAGTAATACTATTCGATGACAAACCAGATCGGAAAGTATACGTTGGGGCAGAATTGGATCCCGAAGTAAGGACGAAGATCATATCTTTTCTCAAAAGTAATTCTAACTGCTTTGCTTGGTCCCACGCGGACATGGTAGGGATGGACCCAAAGGTTGCCACGCACAAATTGAACGTCGATCTAAAACATCGGCCGGTAAAGCAAAAGAAACGATCGAATGGGGGATTCCGAAGGAAAGTTATCAACGATGAAGTAGACAAGTTGTTGGCAAATGGATTCATTAAGGAGGTTAAGTATCCAGAATGGCTAGCTAATACTGTTGTAGTGCCAAAGAAAAATGGGAAGTGGAGAGTATGCGTCAATTATACAGACCTTAACAAAGCTTGTTCAAAAGATTCGTTCCCACTGCCTCACATCGATAGATTGATAGATTCAACGGCAGGGCACAAAATGTTGAGTTTTTTGGACGCTTATTCAGGTTATAATCAAATTTCGATGGATCCAGCAGATCGGGAAAAAACTTCATTTATCACAGACACGGGGACTTATTGTTACACAGTAATGCCTTTTGGCCTCAAGAATGCTGGGGCCACTTATCAACGTTTGGTTACCACCATGTTTAGAGATTTGATCGGAAAAATGATGGAGGTGTATATTGATGATATGTTGGTTAAATCATTAGAAAGGAAAGATCATTTGAGTCATTTAGAAGAAACATTCATGATACTAAGGCGCTTCAACATGAGACTGAACCCGGAGAAATGCGCGTTCGGGGTCGGATCCGGCAAGTTCTTGGGATTCATCGTATCGCAAAGAGGAATTGAGGCCAATCCAGACAAAATCAAGGCGATCGAAAGCATATCCGAAGACCTGACAACTGTGAAAGAAGTTCAACAACTGACCGGTCGAGTAAACTATCTCAGCAGGTTCATCTCGAGGTTATCTGAACGATGTCACAAGTTCTTCTCGGTGCTGAGGAAAATCAAAAGCTTTGATTGGACACCGGAATGCAAAAAGGCCCTCAAAGAATTGAAGCAGTATTTATCCAACCCTCCACTGCTCTCAAAACCGATAGAAGGAGAAATGTTGCTGGTCTACTTAGCTGTTTCTGAAGTTGCTATGAGCGCTGTCCTCATTCGTGAGGACGGAGGTGACCAATTTCCTATCTATTATGTTAGTAAAACACTATTAGATACAGAGACACGATATCCACATCTAGAAAAACTAGAACTAGCTTTAGTCACTGCTGCACGAAAACTGAGACCGTATTTTCAATGTCATTCCATATCTGTTATAACTACTTTTCCATTGCGAAATATTTTACATCGGCCAGATCTCTCTGGTCGATTAATGAAGTGGGCGGTCGAGCTGAGTGAGTACGATATCACTTACCAGCCTTGCACCGCCATCAAATCTCAAGTTTTAGCTGATTTTGTAGCAGACTTTAGCGCTAACATCTTTTCGGAGATAAAGAAAGAAGAGTTGATGATGAGAGATCCAGATCCCGGAGTCTGGATGATGTACACCGATGGAGCTTCAAACGTGAAAGGAACCGGCCTTGGAATATTGTTGATAGCATCTACCGGTGAGAAACTCAGGTATGCGATCAAATTACATGCAAAGACTAACAACGAGGCCAAATATGAGGCCCTCGCTGCAGGCTTAAAGATCGCAAGAGACTCGAAAGTCAAACGACTAGACATCAAAAGCGATTCTCAGTTAGTGGTAAACCAAATCCAAGGCGATTTTTGTGTTCGAGACCCGAGGATACAGCAGCTGCTCGATAAGGTACAAAATCTTATGACTTCTTTTCAGGAATGGTAGATAGCCCAGATACCGAGGGAAGACTACATCGAGGCAGACGCCTTGGCCAACCTTGGTTCTGCAGCAGCCATCGATGGAGAACTCGACGAAACGGTGGTTCACTTGTTCGAGTCTCCACTCTGTCGGAGTATCAAGGAGGTAAACAACGTTAATCATACTTGGGATTGGAGAAATAGATATTTGTCTTATTTGCAGGCAGGCATTCTTCCCGATGACAAGAAATCTGCTCGATCGCTCAAAGCTAAAGCGGCCAGATACTGCCTTATAGACAACCAACTCTATAGGCGAATGTTTGGTGGTCCCTTAGCGAAGTGCGTTGGGCCAGATGGAACGAGCTATGTGTTGAGAGAAGTTCACGAAGGCAAATGCGGCAATCACTCCGACAGCAAATCGTTGGTTCGAAAGATAATTAGAGCTGGATACTATTGGTCAACGATCGCAGATGACGCCAATGATTTCGTTCGCAAGTGTGACAAATGTCAACGATTTGGCAACCTCATACATCAGCAAGCAGAGCCCCTTCATTCTGTCACGTCACCGTGGCCATTCATGAAGTGGGGAATGGATTTGGTCGGGCCGCTCCCAACAGCGCCCGGTGGGGTAAAATTTATTTTAATTTTAACAGATTATTTTTCTAAGTGGGTAGAGGTGATTGCATGCCTTGGCTAAAATTCGTGAACAGAAAGTCATCATGTTCATTCCTCAAAATATCATCTGTCGATTTGGGATCCCGAAAGAGATCACGTGCGATAATGGTAAGTAGTTTGTGGGGAGACGAATCACAGCTTTCTTCGAAAAGTGGGGGATCAAGCAGATTGCATCAACACCTTATCACCCCAGCGCAAATGGACAAGCTGAGTCTTCCAACAAGACAATAATTGAGTATTTGAAGAAAAGGATGGATGAGTCAAAGGGCAATTGGCCGAACGAACTCCCCGGAGCGCTGTGGGCTCATCGAACAACGGTGAAACACAGCACCGGAGAAACTCCGTTCTCACTTGTCTATGGAGCAGAAGCTTTGATCCCTGTGGAAGTGGGGGAACCCAGTCTTCGGTTCACTCACTTCACCGACGAATAAAACAAAAAAGCTATGTTGATAGATTTGGACCTGATCGAGGCAAAAAGAGATATGGCATTTGTTCAGATACAAGCACAGAAACAAAGGGCAGAAAATTACCTCAACAAAAAAATCAGGTATCGAGCTTTTAATGTAGGTGATTATGTGCTTAGGATCAAAAGACCAAAGAAGGATGAACCAAACGAAAGCAAATTGGGAGCAAATTAGGAGGGACCCTATTGGGTCAAAGCAGTGATCGGAAAAGGCTCATATCAGCTCGAAATAATGGACTCCAAACCAGTCGACTTCAATTAGAATATCACACAATTGAAGAAGTATTACTTCTAAGTACTACGGTATCGTACTATGGTATCGTATGATCGAACTTCACTTTTTACTTACATAATTTTCATTTCCCCTCCATCGGGCATATTTGATTATCGATTATCTGGTACTAACACTTTTAGATGATAGGCATAGTTGGAATCGAATGATGACAAACATTTCCCACGAATACTTGAGTTCAAAACGCTCTAATCGGGGTCGATAAGTCTGACGAAAACTCTAACGTGGTCTTCATCTCTAACGTTTTCCTCTCGATGTTGTTTGTCTTCAAACATCTTCGGTTCAGATATCGAAAGTTGAGGTCCAGTACTCGAGTGCTCACACTTCGCAACCAAACACTGGGGGAGGATGAAGGTGGTAAGATCATTTCGAGGACAAAGACGACATCGATCGAAGTCAAAACTGGGGACTCGTTCGTTTTCACTCGAACTGGGGACTCGTTCGTTTTCACTCGAACTGGGGACTCGTTCATTTTCACTCGAACTGGGGACTCGTTCAAGTTTGTTGAAAACTTCAAACCCATTTTCACCCAAAATTGGGGACCGTCCGTTTAGATAAAATATACGATGTACATGATCCATTAGCGGTCAATACAATTTCCTTTGTCATCTGTGCCTCTAAACGGCCGCATTATGCAACCGATCGAATTAACCGATCCAAAATGTATCAAGCGCCCGATAGCGGCCAACATTTCAATAACATACAACACTTGGTTATCGATCTATAGTTTAATGAACTTTGTCATTTTACGGCTTTCACATTGGTGAATTTCACAATTCCAATTTTTTGATAAGTGTTTAAACCAACCTTTCATTCAGAACCGAAAGCGTTCGAAGAGTGCATTACGTGAAAGTGAGACGTCATTCTTTACTACGTACTAAGTACATTGGGCCCCAATCACATTATATTCTTCCAACGACTATCGCTAGAACGTTAACATTTCAAACGATCAAGTTGGCTTATCTTCGGAATACAACATGAAAAGCGATAAAAGGAAACTTCTGAAACATAATTCATTCATTCGAAAATATTTACATCGGTCGAAAGACATAATCATATCAAAAACAAAAAGACCAAGCTACTGGTCGAAACAACTAGATAACTAGTTCAAATTACATTTCATTCATCTCCATCGGAGCCTTCAACGGAAGAACTTGCAGGGAGACCAAGGTCTTCACGGGCCAACATCAGAATGGCAACAGCATCATTCAGCTCACCAGGAACATCAACACTTCGATCCAACATTTCTCTAAGCACTTCACGCCTCGACTCAGAAAGAATCAAGTCTTTCTTCTTCTCAAACTCCTCTTCAAGGTCGCGCCTTAAGTTGGTCGATTCCTTTTGAAGCAGTTGGTTCCTCTCAGACAGGCTGTTGACTTGAACATTTAGATCTTCATTGCCCTTACGAAGAGTTTGGAGCTCCTCTAACATCTCAGCCAACTCTCGAATCTTGCTCTCCAAAGCAGAGCTAAGCTCTGCACGCTTCAATTCTGAGTTAGCTTCATGCTCACTAAGCTACTCGTTCAAAGCTCGAATCTGAGATTCCAACTCAGACTGACGAAGGGCATGTTCCTTCGTACTCCTATCAAAGTTGGCCAAAAGTTCAGCATGCATGGCCTTCGAAGCCTTTAGTTTCTGATGCAGCACTTCCCCCGCCGAAGTCAGGTGAACGATTTGCTCGTTTAGCACTTTGGCTCCTTCTTGAAGTTGGCGAATCCGATCAGCTGTTTCGATCGCCATTATGGAGTTCTGAAAGTGTCATAAGCAAAATCCAATAAAATGCGAAGGATGAAAACAGATCCAGTAAAAAGAAAACAGATCAGATAAAATACGAAAGGAAGGAAGAAAGTAGATGATAGAAATTTACCCTGAAAGCACCGAAGGCAATCTGCGAAGGCAAACTCAAGTCTTCGTGCGTGTTCAAGCGAGCTTGCTCCATCGGGCCCATGACTTCAAAAGGATAGTCTGCGAGTCGCTTTGGGCATCTAAGCAGGTCGACATTGCGCGACACGGTGATCGTAACCGATCTATCACCCAACGCTTCGGAGGCGCCCAAAGCAGCGTAAGCAGCTGCATCTTCACCTCGAGGAAGAGGTATGATCGGATCAGCATGATCTGCACCAAAGAACGACGAGCTTGTTTCTTCATCGTACTTGGATCTCGCCGTCGCTGTTGGCCGATCTAAGGCTGGCATTTTCCCTTTTGTTGGATCCCTTTCCTCGAGAATCCGATCAAAAACACCGATCATTTCCTCTTGAACCTCAGGCACGACGCCCAAAGAAACGATGTCACCCTCTCTTCTAGGCAAACCCCCTGAACCCGAAGTGACCTCTTCGGCTATTGGAGACAAGGTAAAATCAGCATCTCCCAAGTCGGCTGAATGATCCCCAAATTTTTCAGCCACCTTAAGCTGAATAGCCGTTTCTTGAAGCCTCTCTTTCACAGGCTTTTTGGGACTCTTCACCAGCTGGTCAGATCCTGACTCCTCTCCAGTTTCATCCCCCTCGAGATCAACAATCGAAGTCGTCTCTTCGGCAGCCTTTGCCGCCGCAATGGCAGAACCAGTCCCAGCAACCAGCTCTTCAATAGTTTGAGGCGCGGCCGAAGAGCTTCCCCCTTGCTCCTTGCCCACTGCCTTGGGCAAATACTTGTTTCTTAGATCATTGAAAGACTTCTTCTTCTTCTTCTTCGGAGGAGGAGCGTCATCAACTTTCTCGTCGCCCGCGACTTTGTTTTCCTCATCGCTCGGCTTGCCTCCGGCGCCAGTGATACCTGTGGAAATTCGAAGTCAGTGAAAAGAGCGAATCAAGATGTAAAACACAAGTTCGAAAGAGAGCCTACCATGATTCTTGGATTTCAGGGCCTTCAGAGCCGCGACCGGCTTCCAAGCGCTCTCATCGTTGGATGTCTTATCTAAGACTCTAATCAACCACGGCACGATGTCAGGAACTTGGTCGAATAGAACTTTGTCAACTGAAAAGAGGAAGATGAATTTCTTCAAATTCGTGCAATTTGCAAATTCATTTCGAAAGTAAGAAATAGGTAGATACTTACGGGTCCGGTTCCACACGCTCGGAAGCGGCCCCTTTCCAGGATCAGTTAATTGCTCCGTAGGAATAAAGACAAAACGTTGGTCCCAACCTCGAAGATCATCGTCGTTATCGGAGATCAGGGACCGCTGACCTCGTTTGGCCAAATTAATCACCCCTCCTTTTTAAACTCGGGGGGAGTAGATGTTGAGAATGTGGCGAAGTGTCAACTCCACTTCCGCCTTCTCTGCAATCCATCGCATGATCACTATCGTTCTCCATATCGATGGAGAAAGTTGTCCGAGGCAAACATTGTACATCTTGCAAAATTCCTCGATCACGTTGTCAACTGGAAGAGTGAATCCGATGGTAAAAAGTTAGGTCAGTACCACTGAATGATCCTCGATGTGGGTCGCTAAGGTTGATTTCCTCGGCGGAAACATCACATCTATTGCGCCAACCTTCCAACCACAGTCCTTCCGAACTCATGGTATCGATTCGGGAGTGATCGCACAGCACACAAGGTCAATGGGGATGTTCTTCTTGTTGTTCTTATCCGTTTCGCTTTGAATACTGACCTTGTAGTCATTTTCGTAAGTGAATCTCTTCGGAAGAATTTCTGAGCACGATTTTTTAGGACCAAAGTCCTTTGTTTTCCTCTCTTTCCGCTTTTTACCCTTCGTATCCACTGAAGGGCTGGCGGCGGTGGATTACGGCGGCGCCGTGGCGGTAGCAGCAGTGGAAGCAGCGGCTTCAGCATCAACCATATTCTGAGAAGATGAAGACATTTTCCAACAATAGAATGATTTGAAGCACAATTTAGTGGTTTAAACAAACTGATTTTGGGGATTTGAAACAGAAACTGATGGAAACCAGTGAAAAATCTTGAGATTTGCTTGAAGAAATTGGAGAATTCTAAAAGTTTTGGAAGTTGTAAAGTTTGTGAAATGGTTTTGGAATCGATATTTATAGGGCAAAAGTAATCATTGCCTCGGTAACCGATGAAAACTGCCACCCGCACGATGCCTGACACGTGCGGCGATGGGAATTCGAAATGACAGTTTGACGTTTCAAAATGGAGGGACACGAGTGCTCCACGTGTTTTCCCGCCTAAAACTTCAAGCCACTTGCCAAGTTTTACGGACACACGGTTGGCAAGTGGGTGGACTATCTGTATTGGTCGATTTCTGTCCGATCATGCGAAGGACACGTGGTCAACCGCATTACGAAGGTGTAACAGATTCTGAAGACAGTGGGATGCGAGATCGAATTGGTAACAGCTTCGGCCAAAGATGTGATCGAATATTCTGTATTGAGATCGGGATATTTTCGAAGAGATGACTTTGAGCGATCTTATCCCACTTTCGACGGAGCGGATTCAGCGGAAAGTTTTTAGATGTGGGTAAATGCTGAAGAGACGTGGAGGAGTAGAACTCTTCTAGGGTTGGGAACTTCACACTCTCAACTGACCTGTAAATAGATCCCTATTTCATCCATTTGGGACTTACGTTCATCTGAACAAAAGACACTTTTTATTTCATCAGTTATTGCTATCCACTATATCATTGTTGTTGCAAAAGTCTCTTATTGTTGTTGCAAGTTCAACCATTGTATTTAACATCAATCACGTCTTGATTCAGACGTGGAGGAGGATTTCTCTCTTTCATCAAAGCATCAACCAACGATTCAATACGATAAGCTTTACTGCTTTAATTTATTTATCGTTTATTGTTTTCTTGCTATTGGCTTGATTCCATTGTCCAACATACTTGCTTATCGTGATCGTTTTCACTAATTCTCTGCCATAGTACTAATCGAAAGCTGCTTAATTAAGTGTATTCATTGATCAATATCGATCACACTGAAACGACAGTCGTTATTGTTTGGTTCGTGACGCTAATTTGAAAAAGTCCATTTAGTTAATTGCATCTTTACTGTTTCCTTCGAAATCGCTACAGAATAAGTCACATAACTTCGCATATTTGACATCGATAATTCAATTCTGCTATAATTTCATTCATCGGATTCTGTTGAAATAATTTACTTGGCATCGAAATTAACCAGTTTGGCTGCTTTCGAATTCATATTATACTGATTGTTTGTATTCGTAAAGTTTAACGTCGCATCTAGTGATCCCATCGATTAATTCCGTACTCGATCATACTTGTCTTCAAATTGAATTTCAGTACAGTTTCATCGGATCCTTCATTTCATTTACCTGAGTATGTTATTTGCATTGCATTCATTTTAACACGAAAGTGACCAATAATTCGTAAACGTAAATTGCATATCAATCGATCAAATTGAGATATAAACGGTCGCCTTAGACTCAACTAAATACAAATTTAATTGAAAAACTTGAAATATATTTTTAGGAAATACAAGAGCCCATATTTTTGGCATATGTTTCTCCTTTGTCAATCAAATTGCAGATTAATTGTTAAATGCGTTAAATATTTCTGATTTGAATAGTTCCCTCTCAAGTCTACACTGCTGTCTGCTGGTTCGGCTCTTCTGACAATTTATAAAGTGCATACGGCGGGACCAATTTAATATCACCAACTAAAAAATCGCCTGTACATATCTATTTGAGAAGGAAGAAAAATCTTCCAAGGAGTTAAAGTAGCGGAATGAATACATGTACAACCTCTTTTTGGGTACTCTCCTTCCTTCATGTTTGTTGATCACAGAATTTGTAAGGATTTTTTTTTTTTTCTGAACTTTGGAAGAGCCAAAGTTTTGAAAGGGACAGAAAACAGAAATTGTTAGAAGAAACTAAGTATTTATATGACGATCTTGGTGTTAGTTCTTTAGCATCTGAAGAGAAGATGCGGATGAGCATTTATCTCCAGATTCTTGATATTCTTTCTTTATCTTTTACTTTCTAAATAGAGGTTAGTTAGCTTTATTTAGTGATAGCTTTGATTTGTCTTATTTGTTATGCACATCTTTTGTTCTGTTTATACCTTCACTTTAGAATTTGCTAAGTAGATCAAATTGAATTGTTTTGGAGATGTCTGTGGTAGATATGAAGGTGCATTCACTTTCATTTGAGGCAAGTACAAAAATGAAAGTGCCTCTCATCATTTGATCTTTCGAATGAAACGGTTGGAAACAACATACCGACAAGATAAAAAATCTCTCCAGAAACCAATGGAGGTGGTCTTTCAGCTAAAGAATGTATCCGGCCGTTGGTACATTGAGTATTGGCAGGAGGAACGATTGCTTTCAGTGATCTCTAAGGATTGGTTGCACAGAGTGGAAGCCTAAGAAACGACATTTAAATGGAAGTCTTTACATTACTGATAGAAAATGGTGGAAGCGGGAAATATTACAACAGTTCTTGAAATACTACACAACAGAGTTTACTTAACTTCAACGCTCCATTACTATTTTATCAGGTATGGACTTGTGTTCACTTTTATGGTTAGTATAGACCAGACTTGTATAATAGGAAATATTAGTAATAAAGAAAAGATTGGAAAGTCAGATATGACATGCTATAATATTATGTTGCGTCTTCAATGTTTCTACTTTATTGCAATGTTCAGCTCTATCGGAAGAGACATAGAGAGAGAGAGAGAGTTCCTCGGAGGGTCAAAGTGCGGGAATAATTGTGATGTGTCTCCTGCATCAACATAAGAGTATTATGAGTATATGAAACATCTAGGTTTCCTGATCAAGGGACCAAAAAAAATTCTGCATCACGTGATTTGTTACTGAAGGATCACATGGAGTAGATTTATGTGTTGTTTAAGCTTTGAATTTTGTGGCTACCCAAAGGATGTTTCTTTCTTCAATGTGGAGAAACCATTAACTACTCTCACTGTGAGCTAAAGCATGTACAAGCGCTATAAACCTTGTAAAGGGACAGGCAGAGGATGATCATGTCTTCATGAATTGAAAGATCTCAGAGCTTACATTCTCTTATATTGTCAAATTTTTCCGTTGTAACTTGGATTTTGGACATGCGAAAGATGTACATCTTGAAGTGCAACTTCATTTTGAAGCATGGCTAAGGATGTTTTCCAATTTGATTGTTTGATTATTGAATTAGATGTCGTTGATATGTTCTATTTAATTTTTTATCTATTGAGTCTTCATTTCAAAATGACCATGCTTTCACAGGATTCATGTGATTTTGTTTCAATTATCAGACCTAAATTGATTTGGTCTCATCAGGTGAAATATTTAAGCTACAGCGTTGGGCCCGTGCAGAGCACGGGCGTACCTATCTAGTATATATCAAAAAATTTCACTACATGTACCCCTTTAATTTTGGTTATGGTTTTTTGTCCCCACTAAAGAATGGTTTACCAAAATGGCCTCCGTAGGCAACACTTCACGTTATAAATTTTCAAGTGTTCCCTCGGGAGAAACACTTCAAGTGTAAATTGCAAATGTTGTCTGCAAGGCAGCACTTCAAGTTATCTGGAGATAATGCTGACAGTGATAAAAGGTCAAGTGCTGCAACGGGGGCAACACTTGCAGCACTTGTCATTCTATACTTGAAGTGTTGCCCCCGTGGGTGCACTTTATACTTGAAGTGCTGCCCCCGTGGGTGCACTTGTCAAGTTATAACTTGAAGTGTTGCCCCCGAGGGAGCACTTACTTAAAATTAGTGAGGCCATTCTTGTAAAACCACTTTAAGCGAGGTCAATAAGGCAAACCATTGCCTAAGGTGTCATAGTTTTGTAAATTACCCAGTATATATAGGGGAATTTACACTTCATGCCCACCAAAATAAATTATTTACGTGTTTGTGCCCAAAAAAATTAGTTTACATGGAATACCCATGCACCTCATTTTATTTACAAAAATGCCCATCTGGCCTGTTTTATTTACACTATGTGCCCACCCGCCCAATTTTAACTGTATACTATTTGCATTATATTGTATACCTTTTTAGTATACCAAATTAAGTATACTTCTTTTATGGATTTGAGAGTATGTAACAAGTATACCATGAGAGTATACTGTATACTAGATAGGTATACAGAAGGACTTGAGAGTATAGTGTAACAAGTATACCACGGGAGTATACTGTATGCTAGATAGGTATACAGAAGGACTTGAGAGTATAGTGTAACAAGTATACCATGAGAGTATACTGTATACTAGATAGGTATACAGAAGGATGGGTATACAGTGTAAATAAGTTTGTGGGTAAAAATGTAATGGGAATGAAAATGTAAATAAGTAGGGTTTGATGGGCATTTTTGTAAATCTCCCTAATAAATAAGCGGGACTTGAGGAGTCGAACACATGCTGCAAAATGTGCACTTTCCTGCTGCACTTAGAATACTTTCTTAATTAGATAACCTTTTATACTCTCTTTCTTTTGTATAATTTCCTTTGTATCCATGACCTTTACAGGTGTATACTACACTCTATACCACGTGTCCCAAACATTAACTTCTCAGTAACTTCGTTTACAACGTATCTCTCCTCTTTTTTTGGTGACATTACCAATGTCATTTATGTGGGACGAACAATTGGATTTCACTTCCATTTTTACTTCTATTTCCCAACTTGTTTACCATGAATTTTTACTTCTACTTCTCAACTTTGGCCATTTCTTTCTGGACGATGGAAGCCAGGGCGATTGTCGCTCCAAACACACACGCAAATATACGCGGTCGATTAAGTAATAAAGTGATAAGTAGAGTATCGTTCCCACGAGGACTATTGATTAACTACTAACTAAATCAAACCAATCCTAATTATCTAGACAAGAAGGGTTCAATAGTTGAGAATATTATAACTAAAATTAACTAATAAAACTAAGCAAATAGGTAACACGTGAAACACGATTTTGGATTCAAGAAAAGATAATAGCCTAGGGTTATGGGAAATCTGCCAATCCTATTGAATTCTTCCGTTAGTCTGACTAAATAATTTATCTGGGTTACTAATCACAGGGTTAATATTACTCACAGGACTCATTTGATACCCTGCTCGCCTATTCACGTCAACCTAACGCCTATATGTCTATGGAATTAGAGTTAACAAGAATGCCTGTGCTACTCCTGTATAGTGACTAAGCATGACTGTTAAGTATATTTCTATCCTAACCGTGAAACCATTCCCCGATGCCCAGGTTCAGGAACACGCTCTATTCAATCCTATTGCAACCTATGGCTCCCACTTTCGAGTTCAACCCTAGGTTCATAAATAGGATTCAATTGGTGATCAAGCAATCAAATAATTAGGCTCAGGATATGAATAAATATGTCACGACCCAACTTAGGGCCGCGACGGATGACCAACACTAAGTGTCGATCATCACTAATCCTACTGATAATATGCTAACCATTATAACTGATAAACAAAATAAGCATAAACCTAGCTGATAAGGAGTGTGCAATGCAAATAGCTGACAAGGCTAACATAAGCTGACATACATAACATACTGACTGCACCACACAGGGACATATCTACAGGCCTCTAAGAGTGATGAACTGAATATACAAAGGACGAGATAAGGCCCCGCCATACCCAAGCTGGCTGACTGTACACATACCAAAAGATAAGTAACTCCGGGAGTAAGCGGAGTGACTCCAGTAGCTGATAGATGGCCTACTAACATGGTCCAAGCATTGATCTATCTGCACCTGCGCGGCATGAAACGCAGCGCCCCAGAAAAGGGCGTGAGTACGATATGTACCAAGTATGTAAGGCATGAGCATATAATATATCATAGCTGAATGAAACTGTAAGGCTGGAATATAAATATGTAAATATTAGCTGGAGCATAGCAATATAGCTGGAAATCTGAAGAACGTACTAAACATGATCTGAATATAAACTGAAGTCTAGCTGAATCTGGAACTGAAGACAGAGCTGAACTATACTGATAAATAACTGTAATATGACTGATAGCTGGTTACTAGAAACTGGAACTGATAATTGTCAACTGATACTGACGCTAAGAACTGGTGGCTGATAACTGAGAACTGATAACTGTCAACTGATACTGACGCTAAGAACTGGTGGCTGATAACTGAGAACTGATAACTGTCAACTGATACTGATGCTAAGAACTGGTGGCTGATAACTGAGAACTGATAACTGTCAACTGATACTGACGCTAAAACTGAACTGTTATCTGAACTGGTACCTGTCTGGTGTTATGGGCTATATCCCCCCAAATCAGGTAACTGAACATCTGAACTAGTACCTGTCTGGCGTTATGGGCTGTATCCCCCCAAATCAGGTAACTGAAAACCGGAACTAGCCTCATGTATAATCATGCAGTGCATACTGTGGCTATATACGCATATATAACAAACCTGGTGGGTGTTATGGGCTATATCCCCCCCAGCCAGTAATATCTAGTCTCTCTGGTCAGAGTGTGTGAATGACACCCGGTCACACTAGGTGTTTCAACTCCCGCCTGAACCAGAGGGGCTGTATCCCCCAGACGGGTAGTATCACACGCGACCGGACTGTGTGTCCAATGTCCAGCCTCTATGGGGGACTCCAAATCACACATAACATGATCACAATATAAGCATAAGTATGTATGAGGCATAACACATGCGGCAACAATATATATGGACTCAAAGGAATGATAAGAAAACTCTGGATGGAATTGTAGACACAACCTGAAACTAAGAATTTGTCTAACTCTTTGATTTTTACAAAAATTTCGGCAGAGTTTCCTCTGAAACTGGATGATACGCAAAAACAGAACCAGCACTATACTATGCACGGGAATGGATACCCGGATAAACTGATAACATAAACAAATTAACTGGATAACAAGATGAGAGTGGCGTAACAATTCCACGGGTGTACAGAATTTCTAGACAGTACCAGCTTCCTGTATTGCATCATAGTTTTGAGGGTGCAGATAAAAGTTATATACCTCATAGTCTTCATAAAAGTTGTAGATATATGTGTTAGGATTTTGGAGATTCTTAAATCATCTTAATATCAATTTTGTATAAGGAGTTATGATCAATATACTAACAACTGTCCAAAGTTCAAAACAATTTTCCAGATTTTGAAACGTTTTGTCTTTCTGATTTGGACGTCTTTCACCTTGGATTTTAGTACCAAATTAAGTATATACAAGGTTTCCTTGGTACCATACAAGTTTATCACAAGAAAAACTAAGTTTAAAACTAATAAAAGCTTCAAAATCTAAAAGATACATGCCTTGCCAAAAGAAAGGTTTAGCCTTACATACCTTTGATGTTTCTTGCTTCTAGACCATGTTTCCCTTGAATTCAACACCTTCTAAAGCTTAAACAAGCTATAATACAATAATTAGGTACTTTACTTAGCCATGAAGTAATTCTAAAACTCAAACTATAGAAGAAATTGAAGGTAGCATAATGTTACCCTAATCGCGTAGAGCGTTTTGACGCAATCTGTCTTCAATTTCAAAATCCTAAAAATCAGCTTCAAACTCAAGAGAGAACTGTTTCTATGGTGTATGTTCTGGAAATGACGAAAATAATACATATTTTTCCTTTTATACTCGAAATATTTCAGTTCCAGCCATCTTTTGCGTTTATGTCCCTTTTTCTGGTCTGACTTCTGATACTCATATCTTTTTATCTATACATTATATGAATAAACCGTCAAAAGTGTTGGAAACTACACTCCAAGACCTTTAATTTGGTATATCATATGTCCCCAAAAGACTTCATATAACACATGAAATTAATTGCTGAAAAAGCTCCGTTACAAGACAATTCCTTAGTCCGCTTTTCCGCAACTTAAATATGATTTTTCCCAAACTTTATATTCAACATATAAACATCATATATGGTCATATTATTACTTTAAACTCACTTAAATCATTCTTAATATGATATTATAATGATATACGTCAATTTAGACGTACGGGGTGTAACAAAATAACCCAATATAATAAATCAATAAAATCAAATTAACTTAGGAATATCAGCAATCATGGAGAATCCCACAATTCTAGAACTAACAAACTATGTAAAGGAAAAGAGAAGAAAACTCAATGTAGATGTTGAGCTCCAATCCATCTCCAGTGTTTCTCTGCCTCCCAAAGGTCCAAAGATGCTTAAATTTATGTTTAAGGCTGCTTATATATGGATTACAATGAGTACAAAACGTTTTAACTTAATCCAATTTTGGATGGAAAACTTTCAGGTCGTACAACCACTCTTACAATGTAAGACCTTCTGTATGCTTTACTCTCAGGTCTCACAGCATCTCTTACAATGTACGACTGTTGTAAGGGTCATACAATGAGCTTACAGAGCTCCTAGTCCGCTGATTTTTTACACTAGCATTCTTCATTTTTCTACTTCAATTTTTGACTTCGGACTTCTCCAAAAAGTATAGCCATCTTGCTTCAAATTCCACCAATTCATACCTAAGTCATTCAAACACACCAAGTTAGTAGAATATCCAAAATAAGAAATGTTGGGCACCCTTTAGCATTAAATTTAAGTAAAAGGTAGGGGAAATATATATCTAAAATACATCAAATATGCCCAACATCAACACTCCACACTTAAACTATTATTCGTCCTCGAACAATTCAATCCAACAATACTTCTAAATAATTAACTCAATCACCTATGAGTTTGGTTGATACCACCAATTAATCACTGTTACACCCCGTATGTCTAAAGTGAGGTATATCATTCTAATGACATGTTAAGAATGATTTAAGTGAGTTTAATGTCATAATATGACCATACATGATGTTTATATGTTGAATATAAAGTTTGGGAAAAATTGGATTTAAGTTGCGGAAAAACCGACTAAGGAATTGCGTTGTAACGAAGTTTTTTCAGCAATTAATTCCATGTATTATATGAGGTCTCTTCGGGGCATATGATATATCAAATTGAAGGTCTTGGAGTTTAGTTTCCAAAAATTTTGACGGTTTGTTCATACAATGTCTGGATAAAAAGATATGAGTATCAGAAGTCAGACCAGAAAAAGGGATATAAGCGCAAAAGAGGGCTAGAAATGAAATGTTTTTGTTATAAAAGAGAAGTCTTTCACTTTCTCGAAATTTTTCAGAAACCCCACGATAGAAACAGACCTTTTTTCAGTTTGAATCCATTTTTAATGATTTTGAAGAATCAACATCATCTTAACTCGAAATTGAAGACAGATTGCGTCAAAATGCTCTACGCAATTAAGGTAACGTTATGCTACCTTCAATTTCGTCTGTAGTTTGAGTTTTAGAATTACTTCATGGCTAAGTAAAGTACCTAAATTCTATGTTATAGCTTTTTTAAGCTTTAGAAGGTGTGGAATTCAAAGAAAACAAGGTTTAGAAGCAAGAAACATCAAAGGTATGTAAGACTAAACCTTTCTTTTAGCAAGGCATGTATCTTTTAGCTTTTGAAGCTTTTCTTAGTTCTAAACTTAGTGTTTCTTGTGAGAAACTGGTATGGTATCAAGGAAACCTTGTATATACTTAATTTGGTACTAAAATCCAAGGTGAAAGACGTCCGAATCAGCAAGACAAAACGTTTTTAAAATCTGGAAAATTATTTTGATCTTTGGACAGCTGTTAGTATATTGATCATAACTCCTTGTATAAAATTAATATTTAGATGATTTACGAATACCCAAAATCCTAAGACATATATCTACAACTTTTATGATGACCACAAAGTCTATAACTTTGATCAACACTCTGAAAATTAGGTCGAAAGGCAGGATAGTGGTGCTGTCCAGACATTCTATCTGCGGATTTGTTATGTCATCCAGTCGTCTCATCTTGATTATCCGTTTAACATGTTTATGTTATCAGTTGATCCAGGTATCCATTCCCATGTGTAGTATAGTGCTGGTTCTGTTTTTGCGGATCATCCAGTTTCAGGGAAAACTCTGCCGAAATTTTTATAAAAATTCAAAGAGTTGGACAAATTCTAAGTTTCAGGTTGTGTCTATTATTCCATCCAGAGTTTTCTTATCATTCCTTTGAGTCCATATATATTGTTGCCACATGTGTTATGCCTCATACATGCTTATGCTTATATTGTGATCATGTTATGTGTGATTTGGAGTCCCCCATAGAGGCTGGACATTGGACACACAGTCCGGTCGCGTGTGATACTACCCGTCTGGGGGATACAGCCCCTCTGGTTCAGGCGGGAGTTGAAACACCTAGTGTGACCGGGTGTCATTCACACACTCTGACCAGAGAGACTAGATATTACTGGCTGGGGGGGATATAGCCCATAACACCCGCCAGGTTTGTTATATACGCGTACATAGCCACAATATGCACTGCATGATTATATGTGAGGCTAGTTCAGATGTTCAGTTACCTGATTTGGGGGGGTATAGCCCATAACACCAGACAGGTACCAGTTCAGATAACAGTTCAGTTTTAGCTCAGTACCAGTTATCAGTTCTCAGTTATCAGCCACCAGTTCTTAGGGTCAGGATCAGTTGACAGTTATCAGTTCCAGTTTCTTGTTACCAGTTATCAGTCATATTACAGTTATTTATCAGTATAGTTCAGCTCAGTCTTCAGTTTCAGATTCAGCTAGACTTCAGTTTAAATTCAGATCATGTTTAGTACGTTCTTCAGATTTCCAGCTACATTGCTATACTCCAGCTCATATTTACATATTTATATTCCAGCCTTACAGTATCATTCAGCTATGATATATTATATGCTCATGCCTTACATACTTGGTACATATCGTACTCACGCCCTTTTCTGGGGCGCTGCGTTTCATGCCGCGCAGGTGCAGATAGATCAATGCTTGGACCACGTTAGTAGGCCATCTATCAGCTATTGGAGTCACTCCGCTTTCTTCCGGAGTTACTTATCTTTTGGTATGTGTACAGTCAGCCAGCTTGGATATGGCGGGACCTTGTCTCGTCCTTTGTATATTCAGTTCAGCACTCTTAGAGGCCTGTAGATATGTCCTTGTGTGGTGCAGTCAGTATGTTACTTTCCAGACTTTATGTTTTCAGTAAATATGTATGTATTCATAACCACGTTGCCAGCTCATCTCTATAATTCATAGATTATCAGCAGGATTAGTGATGATCAACACTTAGTGTTAGTCATCCGTCGCGGCCCTAAGTTGGGTCGTGACAAAAGTGGTATCAGAGCAGTTCAATCCTAGGGTGTCTACAGGCCGTGTCTAGTAGAGTCTTGTTTAGGAGTATGTTGCGCGCCATACTTTTGAACAAGAGGCTACAAGGCACTTCAGGACAGTTGTCTTTCTTTCTTCTCTAGATCGTGCAATAGAGCCATGATTATAGAATTCAGCTCTCTAACAATAGTGTTTTCAGCAAAGCGATGCCGCGGAAGAAACTAACAGCTGCCCAGAAGGTCAAGGCTATTGCCGGCCAGGGTACTAGTAGAGTATCACCTGAGGTGGATGAGAGTGAGGAGTTCAGACCTGAGGCTCCATCTGAGGCCTCACAGATATCTTCAGTTCAGCGTGATATTACAGGTACCACAGCTACCGTAGCTACTGTACCTCCAGCTCCTCAACCCAACAGTCAGGGGCAGGAAATGAGGGATGCCATCAGATTATTGACCAGTGTTGTAGTTGCTCAGACTAGACAGCACAGTGCAGATGCCCAGGGAGATGCTGGATCCAGGATTAGGGATTTTATCCGACTAGAGGCTCCAGTCTTTATTGGATCCCGTACAGGAGGGGACCCTCAGGATTCTCTAGTGAGGATAGCCAGAGTGTTGAGGGTTATGCACGTGTCAGCCACAAAGTTAGTAGAGTTGGCTGCATTCAGATTGCATGACTTAGCAGCAGGGTGATATCAGACATGGGAGCTATCTAGAGGGCCAGATGCTACTCCCGCGACTTGGAAGGAATTCTCAGATGCCTTTCTTCATCAGTATATGCCTATAGAGAGACAGAGAGCCGACAGGGATAGAGTGTTACACAGGAGATGAAGTAGAAACAGAGAGCCGACAGGGATAGAGTGTTACACAAGAGGGGCAGATTTTCTGGTTCGTTTGGAGAGACGTCTGGAGCGAGTAGACAGCAGAGTGTTAGACAGCCACCAGCTAGTATACCTCCAAAGTCTCGTGGCCTGAGATCTGATAGATCTCCTCAGTCTAGATCTAGTCACGCATCACAGACTCCAGGATTTAAGCGTCGTGGTACTTCTATACCGGCCAGTCAGACATATCCCAGATGTCCAGATTGTGGTAGATGCCACATGGGACCATGTAAGTTAGGAGTTGATACTAGTTGTATTTGTCAAAAGGTAGGCCATTTTAGGAGAGGTTGCCCGACTGGGGGTGGTAGTAGTGCAGACCAGCCAGCTAGATCAGCAGTTGCCTCCTTAGCACCAGCACGCCATCAGGGGCATGTTCTTCAGGATGGCACCTACATAACAGAAAGAACTTAAGGAGCAACTGAAGGATTTGTTAGATAAAGGCCTCATCAGACCCAACATTTCCTCGTGGAGAGCCTCGGTATTATTTGTGAAAAAGAAAGATGGCTCTCTACGCATGTGCATAGGTTATAGACAGCTAAATAAAGTCATAATATGGAATAAATACCCTCTGCCCAAGATTCATGACTTGTTCAACCAGCTTCAGGGTGCCAAGTGCTTCTCGAAGATAGATTTGCGATCAGGCTACCATCAGGTTAGAGTCAGAGAATCTGATATAGCTAAGACTGCATTCAGGACTAGGTATGACCATTATGAATTTTTAGTGATGTCGTTTGGACTCACTACTGCCCCTGCAGTATTTATGGATCTGATGAACAGTGTATTCAGACCTAATCTAGATTTACTTGTGATTATATTTATTGATGATATTCTCATCTCTTCTAAGTCTGAATCAGAGCATGCGAAGCTCCTACGCACAGTATTGGGTACTCTTCGGGACCAGCAATTATATGCTAAGGTCTCAAAGTGTGAATTCTAGATAGATTCAGTGGCATTTTTTGGCCATATAGTTTCAGCAGAAGGAATTAAAGTAGATGGCCAGAAGATCGAGACTGTGAAGAATTGGCCCAGACCTACGACGCCAACTAAAGTACGTAGTTTTCTGGGTTTGGCAGGTTATTACAGAAGGTTCGTAGAGGGTTTTTCCTCAATTGTAGCTCCACTGACCAAATTGACACAGAAAACAGCTAAATTTTAGTGGTCTGATTCTTGCGAGCACAGTTCCAAGAACTAAAGAATAGGTTGATAACAGCTCCAGTACTTACACTTCTATAGGGATTTGAGGGCTATGTCATTTACTGTGACGCTTCTCGAATTGGTCTTGGTTGTGTTTGATGCAGCACGGAAGAGTAATTGCCTATGCTTCCAGGCAGCTGAAAAAGCACGAGAACTACCCTACTCATGATTTGGAGCTTGCAGCAGTCATTCATTATTTGGAGACATTATTTGTACGATGTTTATGTTGATATTTATACAGACTACAAGAGCCTCCAGTACATATTTAAGTAGAAGGAGCTAAACCTGCGACAAAGGCGATGGCTAGAGTTGCTGAAGAACTATGACATGGACATTCTTTATCATTCGGGTAAAGCGAATATTGTTGCTGATTCCCTTAGTCGCAAGTCTATGGGTAGTCTATCTTATTTACAGCCACAGAAAATAGAGTTAGCTCATACACTTCCCCCAGTTGGCCAGCATGGAAGTTAGATTAATAGATTCAGAGGAAGCAGAAGTTACAGTTCAGAATGCAGGCACTACTTGCCTAGTGATAGAAGTAAAACAACGTCAGTATGAGGATCCAGTTCTAGTTGAATACAGACAGGTAGCCAGAAAAAAATCGGAGTCACCATATAGGGTTACTAGTGACGGGGTTCTCATGTATAAAGATAACCTTTGTGTTCCAGATGTTGCAGATTTACGTGGACGGATTATGACTGAGGCACACTATTCCAGGTACATTGTTTACCCAGGTTCGACTAAGATGTATCATGACCTTAAGTAGATTTATTGTTGGACGGAATAAAGCGTGACATAGCAGAGTTTGTGGCTCTGTATCCTAACTGCCAGTAGGTTAAAGTCGAGCATCAAAAACCTAGTGGCTTGTTGCAGGAAATAGAGATTCCATCATGGAAATGGGAAGCACTGAATATGGAGTTCATTACAGGCTCGCCCCGTATGCGGAGCAGGTATGACTCTATTTGGGTTATAGTTGACAGGCTTACTAAATCTGCTCATTTCTTGCCTGTTAGATCTACATATGCAGCGGATGATTATGCTAGACTTTATATCAGAGAGATAGTGCGCCTACATGGTATTCCAGTATCTATTATTTCAGACAGTGGCGCACCAGTTTACAACTAATTTCTAGCGATCATTCCAGACAGGTTTGGGGACACATGTGAATCTGAGTACAACATTTCATCTCCAGACAGATGGACAGGCTGAACAGACTATTCAGACGTTAGAAGATATGCTTAGAGCCTGTGTAATAGATTTTGGAGGCAGCTGGAGTGATAACCTACTGTTGATAGAGTTTGCATATAATAATAGCTATCATTCTAGCATACAGATGGTGCCATATGAAGCTTTGTATGGGTACAAATGCAGGTCTCCTATAGGATGGTTCGAGGTTAGCGAGTCTCAATTGATAGGTCCAGATTTAATCCAACAGGTAGTTGATAAAGTCAAGTTGATCAGGGAAAGATTATTAGCAGCGCAGAGCAGACAGAAGTCCTATGTAGATAACCGACGTCGAGATTTAGAACTTCAGATTGGCGATTGAGTATTCCTGAAAGTATCACCTATGAAAGGCGTTATGAGATTTGGAAAGAAGGGAAAGCTTAGTCCTATATTTATTAGTCCATATCAGGTTATCAGGCGAGTTGGGCGAGTAGCCTGCGAGTTAGACCTTCCAGCAGACCTTCAGGAGGTACATCCAGTATTCCATGTTTCTATGCTCAGAAAATGTGTCGGAGATCCTTCTATAGTTGTACCAGTAGATAGTATACAGATCACAGAGCAATTGACTTATGAAGTGGTGCCAGTTGCAATTTTAGATAGCCAGATTCGTCAACTAAGGACGAAAGACATTCCTTTAGTTAAGATGCTATAACAAAGCAATAATATTGAAGAAATAACTTGGGAAGCTGAAAAATGACATGAGAGCCAAATATCCACATCTCTTCATTACTTCAAGTATGTAACAGATCGTTGCTTAATGCTTCTATATACTTCATTTAACAATCGAGGACGAATGTTCCTAAAGGGGGAAGATTGTTACACCCCGTATGTCTAAAGTGAGGTATATCATTCTAATGACATGTTAAGAATGATTTAAGTGAGTTTAATGACATAATATGACCATACATGATGTTTATATGTTGAATATAAAGTTTGGGAAAACTTGGATTTAAGTTGCGGAAAAACCGACTAAGGAATTGCCTTGTAACAAAGCTTTTTCAGCAATTAATTCCATGTGTTATATGAGGTCTTTTAGGGGCATATGATATGCCAAATTGAAGGTCTTGGAGTGTAGTTTCCAAAAGTTTTGACGGTTTGTTCATACAATATCTGGATAAAAAGATCTGAGTATCAGAAGTCATACCAGAAAAAGGGATATAAGCGCAAAAGAGGGCTAGAAATGAAATGTTTTTGTTATAAAAGAGAAGTCTTTCACTTTCTCGAAATTTTTCAGAAACCCCAGAATAGAAACAGACCTTTCTTCAGTTTGAATCAATTTTATATGATTTTGAAGAATAAACATCAATCTTAACTCGAAATTGAAGACAGATTGCGTCAAAATGCTATACGCGATTAAGGTAACGTTATGCTACCTTCAATTTCGTCTGTAGTTTGAGTCTTAGAATTACTTCATGGCTAAGTAAAGTACCTAAATTCTATGTTATAGCTTGTTTAAGCTTAAGAAGGTGTGGAATTCAAAGGAAACAAGGTTTAGAAGCAAGAAACATCAAAGGTATGTAAGACTAAACCTTTCTTTTGGCAAGGCATGTATCTTTTAGCTTTTGAAGCTTTTCTTAGTTCTAAACTTAGTGTTTCTTGTGAGAAACTGGTATGGTATCAAGGAAACCTTGTATATACTTAATTTGGTACTAAAATCCAAGGTGAAATACGTCCGAATCAGCAAGACAAAACGTTTCAAAATTTGGAAAAATTATATTGATCTTTGGACAGCTGTTAGTATATTGATCATAACTCCTTGTATAAAATTACTATTTAGATGATTTAAGAATCCCCAGAATCCTAAGACATATATCTACAACTTTTATGAAGACCACAAAGTCTATAACTTTGATCTACACTCTGAAAATTAGGTCGAAAGGCAGGATAGTGGTGCTGTCCAGACATTCTATCTGCGGATTTGTTATGTCATCCAGTCGTCTCATCTTGATTATCCGTTTAACATGTTTATGTTATCAAATGATCCGGGTATCCATTCCCGTGCATAATATAGTGCTGGTTCTGTTTTTGCGGATCATCCAGTTTCAGGGGAAACTGTGCCGAAATTTTTATAGAAATTTAAAGAGTTGGACAAATTCTAAGTTTCAGGTTGTGTCCATAATTCCATCCAGAGTTTTCTTATCATTCCTTTGAGTCCATATATATTGTTGCCACATGTGTTATGCGTCATACATGCTTATGCTTATATTGTGATCATGTTATGTGTGATTTGGAGTCCCCCATAGAGGCTGGACATTGGACACACAGTCCGGTCGCGTGTGATACTACCCGTCTGTGGGATACAGCCCCTCTGGTTCAGGCGGGAGTTGAAACACCTAGTGTGACCGGGTGTCATTGACACACTCTGACCAGAGAGACTAGATATTACTGGCTGGGGGGGATATAGCCCATAACACCCGCCAGGTTTGTTATATACGCGTACATAGCCACAATATGCACTGCATGATTATATGTGAGGCTAGTTCAGATGTTCAGTTACCTGATTTGGGGGGGTATAGCCCATAACACCAGACAGGTACCAGTTCAGATAACAGTTCAGTTTTAGCTCAGTACCAGTTATCAGTTCTCAGTTATCAGCCACCAGTTCTTAGGGTCAGGATCAGTTGACAGTTATCAGTTCCAGTTTCTTGTTACCAGTTATCAGTCATATTACAGTTATTTATCAGTATAGTTCAGCTCAGTCTTCAGTTTCAGATTCAGCTAGACTTCAGTTTAAATTCAGATCATGTTTAGTACGTTCTTCAGATTTCCAGCTACATTGCTATACTCCAGCTCATATTTACATATTTATATTCCAGCCTTACAGTATCATTCAGCTATGATATATTATATGCTCAAGCCTTACATACTTGGTACATATCGTACTCACGCCCTTTTCTGGGGCGCTGCGTTTCATGCCGCGCAGGTGCAGATAGATCAATGCTTGGACCACGTTAGTAGGCCATCTATCAGCTATTGGAGTCACTCCGCTTTCTCCCGGAGTTACTTATCTTTTGGTATGTGTACAGTCAGCCAGCTTGGATATGGCGGGGCCTTGTCTCGTCCTTTGTATATTCAGTTCAGCACTCTTAGAGGCCTGTAGATATGTCCCTGTGTGGTGCAGTCAGTATGTTACTTTCCAGACTTTATGTTTTCAGTAAATATGTATGTATTCATAACCAGGTTGCCGACTCATCTCTATAATTCATAGATTATCAGCAGGATTAGTGATGATCGACACTTAGTGTTGGTCATCCATCGCGGCCCTAAGTTGGGTCGTGACAATCACCATGCATACAAGCACACAACTTCCTCATATTTATGAATCATACATTTAAAAGCAAGAATTATCAAAACAATCCAGTAGCCACAACCAAACCTCAAGAATTTTTTATTTTCACAAGCAATTCTTTCACTTCTAAGTGGCACCACATTCACAATATAACCAACCTTTTTCTCCAACTTTAGTTTTTCAGCTCATTATACAATATTTATAAGTACTCTAGGAGATAGGGTGTTCAAAAGATAGGAAATTCAATACAAAAACAGGTAAAGGTTTTTGATATGGTTGCAATAAACAAGATAAAGGCTCAAAGGGGCTGACTAGGGTCAAATCATTACGGAAGGCTAGAAAAAATTCAAACGGGCTAAAGAAGGTCTATAATCATTTTCTAAACCAAGTGAAACCTAGGATTTCGCCTCGAAAATAATCAAGGCAAGTTCTAGACCAATAATGCAAGCGCATTAAACAATACTAAAACCTCACCACACATGGCACATGAACCACTCAAGACGGAACAATTCCAACTCCTAACGAGAATTCAGTGAGACTAGTCATGTTATTCAGTCAATAAGCAGAGTCAAAAACATGAGCCGAAGCGTCACTAACAAGATCATCTTCCAATCCAATGCAAAACTCATACCAAAAGTTTATAGGGAAGTTCAACTCGTATGCAAGGGACTAAATATGACGGCATCAAACAACTCACATATAAGACTAGGAGCAAAGTCTTCCACCCTTTATTTTCTTCTCATTCCATTTTTCTAAATCCTAACTACTACAACTACTCCTAAAAATACCCGGTTCAAAAGAAATGGCATCCTAGGGAAAGAACCGTGGCTTGAAGAAAACCCAAGGACTCGGCCACTAATCTAAACTAACTAATTTTTTTTATTTTTTCATGGTTCCCCACCCCACACTTTAAATGGTGCATTGTCCTCAATACACGACACTAAGGATAAGAGGTGGTAAATCGAGGTACTCAGACTTCCCTCACTAGCGCATAATTTCTATTTCAAGCCAACAAACTCATTCAAATCAACTAGTGCGCGCAAATGGGGTGCTTGCACCCCACACTTAAGTCATACTACAGTAAAAATACAAGGAGAATCAGTTGCTAATTCAAGACAAAGTACTTGATTTCAATCAAGCATAGCGGCCAGTAGCAAGTATCAAAGCATGATTTACACTTGACGATCGTTGCTGTGGTACAAGAGTAAAACAGCCCACACTTTAGCCCCCCAAGCACTAAGGAAGTGGTCAGACTACTCAGACTTCGCCTAACCTTACAAACAGTTCACTGGGGCATTTTATCGAACACCTAATGTGCACAATTCAGGGCAGCCTAGTTGCATATCTATGGCTTCGATTCTAACCACCCAACTCCTAGGTATTTAACAGTTACAACACCCCATTCAAACCTTGCACCTCTCTCCAATCAGGAAACATCCAAAGAAATCAAGATCGCCACCAACTTTCAATATAGAATTACAACTAATAAGCAAGTTAAAAGGAAAGGGGAGGAGGAAAAATGCAGCAAATGGCAGCAGTATAAGGAGAGAGAACGAGAGAGAAGATAAGAAGGAAGAGATCATACCTGGGAATCAAGAAAAAAATTAGATGTTGTTGCAGGCTTTGATAAAGAAAGAGAAACAAAGAAGAACAGAGGTTTGAGCGTGTTTTGTGAGAACTCGGTACATATATGTTGTTCTTTTGTTTTGTTTTAAGTGTTGTTTACCTGTCTTACAGAGTTTTCATACATTGTATGCCGATTGTAAGACTTAATCTCAGAGGATAAAATTTCCATACAATGCTCTTACAACGAGGCTCAGTCCACTGGTTGTGCATATATTCCAATGCCACAGGCCTTACAACAGGTCTTACAATGTAAGACTTGCTGTAAGGGCCTGAACTATGCTCTTTTTTCCTGCAATTTTGTTTACTCCGCAGTGCTTAATTCTCCAAGTTCACCTCACTAACGCTCTGCTATAACACAATCAAACAACCACATTAGTTCCAAAATTATGTTCTTTTCATGTTTTTTTTTTATTGATTTTTTTTTGTTTTAAATGTAAAAACTAACTAAATTAAAAAAATAATAAAACATGGGTTGCCTCCCATGAAGCGCTTGATTTAACGTTGCGGCACGACAAGGATGCAACTATCACTTTTTTCTCCACCTTGAAGATATGAATTTTCTCCCAAATTGAATTCAAGCTTACGACTATGCTTTTGGGGTGGTGTCACAAACCCAAAGAAACCAAGAATTAAATGCCGCATTTTGCACCTCTTGGATTTTAAATGAGGAATATCATTTTGTCTCCTCGGCATCACAAACTTTAGAACATAGACACCTTGTTCCTCCTTCCGTGACTCTTCTATTAGCTCGAAAGGCTCGATTTTCATGTCGCCAACTAAACACAATGTCGAACAGTGCATAGAATGCGGTCCAATGCGCCCCAACTCCAAGGCTGTATTATTCTTGACATCCTCATCTTTACACACACTAGAGTCGTCAAAAATTATATTTTTCACTTCCTCACTTGACTCCAGTGAAAATTTCTCAACTTTGGTATCATCAACTACTACTGGGTCGAACTGTTGGAACTCCATACTTAGCTCCTCAAATTGGCTCTCAACTTCTTCTTCAACTTCAAATCCCCTATCCACAACAATTGGTGGTTGGGCATTAGACGCCTCAATTGTTTCAATCAAATTCACCTCCAAGTCATGAATAGCCAAGCCAAATCGGTCGATCTCTTGTTTGAGCACACTTTTCCATTCCATAGAGCACTAAGCTGCACTTGTAATATCATCAAGCAGACCCCTACATGCTTCTAATCGTTGAGATTGTTCCATCAGCCAAGTTTCCGTAATAATCTCCACTTCTTCAGAATTTTCCTCTTGTTGGAACTCATTTTCTTCTGCAATTTGAGGTTCTTCTTGACTTTGCTCGATCTTCTCAAACTGATCATACCGTGATGCATCCTGCCCTTTGTTGCCCCTATCAAACTCACAAGAAACGTTAGTACTATAATGAATATTACTTGGGAAAGGACTACGACACTTAGAACAATCATTCCACAGACCACAACACAATTGATAACAGTTCTGATCAAATGTTATAGAGCAACGACTGGATAAATAGCTCTGTAGGACATCAAGATGTCGACAATCTTCCCACAAGTGACGTCCATTACAAATTATGCAAGAAGCACATAAATACAAGTAGCCAGCCTTCGACCAATTTTCATTAAAAGATGCCATGTTAACAAGTAATTAATAAACCAAACTAAACTAAACTAAAAACTTGAATAGACAAAAGTAAAGCCTAATCTAGAAAATAGCTAATTCTAAGTCTCCAGCAACGGCGCCAAAAACTTGTCGCTCCAAACGCACACGCAAGTATACGCGGTCGATCAAGTAATAAAGTGATAAGTAGAGTATCGTTCCCACGAGGACTATTGATTAATTACTAACTAAATCAAACAAATCCTAATTATCTAGACAAGAAGGGTTCAATTGTTGAGAATATTATAACTAAAATTAACTAATAAAACTAAGCAAATAGGTAACACATAAAACACAATTTTGAATTCAAGAAAGGATAATAGCCTAGGGTTATGGGATATCTGCCAGTCCTATTGAATTCTTCCATTAGTCTGACTAAATAATTTATCTGGATTACTAATCACAGGGTTAATATTACTCACAGGACTCTTTCGATACCCTACTCGCCTATTCAAGTCAACCTAACGCCTATATGTCTATGGAATTAGAGTTAACAAGAATGCTTGTGCTACTCCTGTATAATGACTGAGCATGACTGTTAGGTATATTTCTATCCTAACCGCGAAACCATTCCCCGATGCCCAGGTTCAGGAACACGCTCTATTCAATCATATTGCAACCTATGGTTCCCACTTTTGAGTTCAACCCTAGGTTCATAAATAGTATTCAATTGGTGATCAAGCAAGCAAATAATTAAGCTCAGGATATGAATAAATAACCCAATATAATAAATCAATAAAATCAAATTAACTTAGGAATATCAGCAATCATGGAGAATCCCACAACTCTAGAACTAACAAACTATGTAAAGGAAAAGAGAAGAAAACTCAATGTAGATGTTGAGCTCCAATCTATCTCCAGTGTTTCTCTGCCTCCCAAAGGTCCAAAGATGCTTAAATTTATGTTTAAGGCTGCTTATATATGGATTACAATGAGTACAAAACGTTTTAACCTAATCTAATTTCGGATGGAAAACTTTCAGGTCATACAACCACTCTTACAATATAAGACCTTCTGTATGCTTTGCTCTCAGGTCTCACAGCATCTCTTACAATGTACGACTGTTTTAAGGGTCATACAATGAGCTTACATAGCTCCTAGTCCGCTGATTTTTTACACTTGCATTCTTCATTTTTCTACTTCAATTTTTGACTTCGGACTTCTCCAAAAAGTATAGCCATCTTGCTCCAAATTCCACCAATTCATACCTAAGTCATTCAAACACACCAAGTTAGTAGAATATCCAAAACAAGAAATGTTGGGCACCCTTTAGCATTAAGTTTAAGTAAAAGGTAGGGGAAATATATATCTAAAATACATCAAATATGCCCAACATCAGCGATCAATTCAAAATTGTCTTTACGGTGAAAGATAGAAGATTATATTGATCAATTTTGTAATGTATAAGTTGAGTATGAAAGACAAATTTACGGATCAGGATAGTATGGGTATTGTAAAGTTTTGGACAATTGAGTAAGAAACTGATTTGGGAATGAACCGTAGAGAGAATTTCATAACTGCTTTCAACACTAAAATGAATACAAGTGGAAATGAAAACTAACTCTAAAGTAATATCCTAGCTAAGATATTTATATACATTAAGTTAACTTTCTAACTAAGTTTCTAACTAACTAATCATGGCTGCGCTAACTAACTGAGTAACTAATTGAGCTGGCGCGACCAATCAGCTGTTGCCACTTGTGCTCTGCTACCACATCAGCTGCATCATCAGCTGTTGTTATCTTTATGTGCTAGTCTGATCATCTTAACTTGTTCATCTAGAGTAGTCATCAACCAGAGTAAGGTAGTACTTCATTCCATGGTGTGTTGCCACCTTATAAGGCCCCTATACATCCATATGAATCAATTCCAACATGTTATTAGATCTACTAGTACTGTGAGGAAAAGGAACTCTACATTGCCTAGCTAGAGGACATATATGACAGTGTTCAATAGAAACCCTAGCTTTATTCTTGAAATGAGGCAACTTTCTTAACACTTCCATGGGCACATGTCCCAACCGTTGATGCTAGGTATCTGCACTTACTTCTTTCTAAACAGCTGTAAATGACCTTGTCATCACTGGATGTGCAACAGGCTGATTATTGCTACATGCTTCTACTACATATAAACTTTCATGTTCTCTACCAATCTGCCTCACTATCCTAGTAGAGAGGTCCTGGAAAACACACAATTTAGGATAAAATGTGACACAACAATTCAAGTCTTTTGCCAATTTTGAAACTAACAGTAAGTTAAACTTGAATGCTGGTACATATAGAACATCTTGTACCACATCACCTCCTGTCAAATGAGAATTCCCAATGTGTGTGACCTGTGCTAAATCCCCTGTAGGTAGCTGAACTCTTCCTACATTTTCTATCATCACAGCATTATGTAACAATGATTCATGGCAAGACATATGGTTAGTTGCTCCTGTATCAACTATCCATTTTACTTTTCTGTCCATGCTACTTCTAGGTTTACCTGCCATATTGGCCTTAGCCTCAGTAATGGTAGAGTTGCTCAGCATAGTTATGATCTGATCATATTGAGTCTGTGTCAAGACTAGTGCAACATTCATGTGCTGCATCTGAGTAGGCAACTCCTGCTGGTCCTCTCCTTATGTAATTGCTGCATTTGCCCTGTTATGAGACCTTTAGTTCTGCTGCTGGTATTGATTCTTCTGATATTCCCTTGTGCAGCCTCATCTTACCACAGTAATTACATCTTCTTAATTTGAAACACTCTTCCTTTGTATGACCCTATTTGTCATAGTGATCACAGTACTTGCCATAGTATCTTTTCTGATTGTAGCCATTGTTTCTAGGTGCATTCTGAGTATACAGTGCTGTTGGATCCATCTTAGTATCTGTAGGCATATATCCCACTCCAGATATCTGTTTCTAATCCTCATCTTTCACAAGCATGGCATAGGCTTGATTAATGTTTGGAAAAGGTGTCATGAGTAACAACTGACTTCTAGCTTGATTGTACCCTTCATTCAGCCCCATCAGAAACTGAAACAACTTCTGTTTCTCTAAATGTTCCATTAACTCTCTTGAAGTTTCACAGTTACACGAGGGAGGTGGCACTATAGAGTCATACTCATCCCATAAATCTCTCAGCTTGGAGTAATACACTGCTATTGATGAAACCCCTTGAGTGAGAGTCGTTATTTCCTTGTGTAAGTGAAATATTCTAATTCCATTAATTTTATCAAATATCTCTTTGAGATCCTTCCAAACCAAACATGCATCAGATCTAACTAATATACCACTGAGAAGCTCATTGCTGACATTACACATGAGCCATGACAAAACTATTGCATTACACCTTTCCCACTGGTTTTCCAAATCATTTTCATAGGTGTTTTTCTTAACTGTGCCGTCTAAAAACCATAATTTGTTCTTTCCTAGGAGGGAAACTCTCATCGAATATACTTGATTCAATTACAAATTTATCCACGAAACAGAGTAGAAGCAAAATTTCACGTAAAATTTCAAAGAGTCACCAAATAATTTGCAGAAATTGAAGAAAAGACTTAGCCGAATCGTGTCAATCTCCTTATGCTTTCTGCTAAGAAGTGCTTTGATTCGCCATATGGCTCTGATACCATGTAAAGTTTTGGATAACTGAGCTAAGAAACTGATTTGGGAATGAACCCTAGAGAGAATTCCATAACTGCTTTCAACACTAAAATGAATACGAGTGGAAATGAAAACTAACTCTAAAGTAATATCCTCGCTAAGATATTTATATACATTAAGTTAACTTCCTAGCTAAGTTTCTAACTAACTAATCATGACTGTGCTAACTAACTGAGTAATTAACTGAGCTGGCGCGACCAATCAGCTGCTGCAACTTGTACTCTGCTACCACATCAGCTACATCATCAACTGCTCTCCTCAACAGGTATGAAAGAAGAAATTTATGTGAAGCTGAAGATGTAAGTGCCGACAATTGATCTTCTTAGTTCTTATACTAATTATATTATGTAAGTGGTAAACAACTTTTATCTGATTTGACTTATTTGCAGAATTTTCTTCAAGATTAACTTACACTAATGTTTGAAGTTCTTGCCTTTGGCACCAAATGAAAGTGGACACTTTTGATGTTCTATATATATTCATTTTCCATGCTACTTTGATACAGATTGTACTAAAAGGTTATTCTGGTTTGTAATATAAAACGATGTCCATAAGCTGATAAAATTATTTTTTTCATCCATATATTTTGTTGATGTTTAACGTAAGGTCCACAAAATGTTGCTCAAACTTTACTATACCTCCTATACAGAAGATGATATTTAGAACATGAGAGAACAACATAGTGTTTTAACATTAGAAACTACTATCGGTACCTATTCTATTGTGGCTGTCTCAAGAATTCTTGATGTAGGACTTAGACAGAAAAAAAATTAATTTTGCACTAATCAATACTCCCCCTTTCTATAAATGATGTGCACATGCTCCTAATCAAGATAGTGCTTTCTTACTTCCAGTTTTCCTAACAATTTTTTAACGAGTAAGAAGGGATTATAAGTTAGCCTTGTGTTGGAGCTTATTACCAGACCAACTGAATGATTTGAAGTATTATGTATTAATAGGTGTTAAGTTGCCGAACTTGCTCTCAATCAAAAAGAGCAAGAAATACTTGAAAAGCGAATGCTGATTTAAGAACCATATATTCGTTGGAATAATAGGTATGCTGCCATAGTTATCAAAGGTCAAAATGCTGAGGTTATTTGTTTTGTTTTCATTGATAACATGTGTTGTTCCTATAAAATCTTCTTTTATTTTTGGCATATGAAGTTGGTAGAGTTATTTGACTATCAGAATGGTAAAAATAAAACATTAAAAAGGAATGACTTTCCTTTGAAGAAAAAAAGACGAGAAGTGTGGACAGTAGCCACTGGATTACTGTTGGGAAATAATATTATACCCAGGAATATTTTCCACAATAATCCACAAGAATTGAAGAGTACAACGACACCAAGTTTCTTAACGTGGAAAAACCTTTTTAACAAAAAGTAAAATAACCACGTATTGAGAGGAGCAAAATAACTTCACTATAGTGAGAAATATTACACACTGTAGTCGTAGACTACTACACACTCAAAAGAAATTATTCTCTTTATTTTAAAGACACCTCACTGTGATATTCCCCACACTCTCTTTTCTCTATACAGACTATTTTCTTTCAGTCTGTGGAATACATTAAGCAACTACTGCGCTGCTTTGTTTTTTTGGTGTGTTCTGAATGTAAAGAAATGATCTCCTTATATAGGAGAAGTTGCCTCCCCACCAGCCAATCAAATTTCTCAATTGCAGTTGGTATACCAACCACCTACTTTGCCAACCAATCAGATTTTTTTTTTGTTTTCTTTTATTTTTTTACTTAGTTGTTGGGATAGGGTCCCACAAATCTCCCCCTTAATTTTGATTTTTCTTCTTCATTCAAAGCATAGATCTCATTCTTCGAAAGTCTTCAAATTTGAGTGGCTTTGTAAAGATATCTGCAATTTGATCATGAGACTTCACATACTTGAGCTCTACCTCCTTCTTGACAATGCATTCTCTGATGAAGTGGTACCTTGTATCTATATGCTTGCTTCGAGCATGATACACTGGATTCTTTGCAAGTGCTTGTGCGGACTTGTTATCAATGCAAATTGTTGTGGCTTCAATTTGAGGCAAATTGAGCTCCTTTAACAATCTTCTCAACCAAATAGCATGACACGTACAAGACGTTGCTGCTACATATTCGGATTCACAAGTCGAGAGAGTAACAATGCATTATTTCTTTGAACTCCAGGTAATAAAACAATTACCCAAGAAAAAGACAAAGCCAGTTGTGCTTTTTCTATCATCAATCTCTCCCGCAAAATCACTATCACAAAATCCCACAAGACTGAAATCATTAGTGGGAGAGTAAAATAGCCCATAGTCAATTGTACCTTTGAGGTAACGGAGAATTCTTCTAGCAACTTTCAAATGAGTTGAGGTAGGAGCTTCCATGAAGCGACTTACTACGCCAACCGCAAAGAGTATATCCGGCCTCGTACAAGTTAGGTATCTTAAGCTTCCCACAAGGCTTTTGAAAAAGGTGGGATTCACCTTATCTCCATCATCAAACTTTGACAACTTTGTCCCACTCTCCATTGGTGTGTTTACAGGGTTGCATTCAAACATCTTGAACTTCTTCAATATCACTTTTGTATAGCTTTCTTGAGATATGAAAATGCCTTCCTCCATCTGCTTCACTTCCAGACCCAGGTAATATGACATGAGCCCTATGTCCGTCATATCAAACTCACGGGACATAGCTTTCTTGAAATCTTCAAAAAAAGTGGGGTTATTACCCGTAAAGATAAGATCATCAACATAAAGACAAACAAGTAAAATGTCTCCATTAGCATGAACTTTAATATAAAGAGCATATTCATGGAGACAACGAGTAAACCCATTGTCTTGAAATTACTTGTCGATGCGACTATTCCACGCCCTTGGAGCTTGCTTCAATCCATATAAGGCTTTGTTCAATTTAAGAACTTTATCTTCATGGTTTTTGACCTCAAAGCCGAATGGTTGCTCAAAATAGATTTCTTCTTCAAGATAGCCATTCAAGAAGGCTGACTTGATATCATGTTGATGGATCTTCCACTTCATTTGTGCTGCCAAAGAGATAAGCAATCCGATCGTCACCATTCGGGCAACAGGTGCATAGACTTCATCATAGTCAATGCCATGCCTTTGTTTGTAGCCTTTAGCCACAAGTCTTGCCTTGTATCTCTCTATATCTCCATTAGCATTCTTCTTTGCCTTGTATACCCATTTCATTCCAATTGCTCGATGACCCTTGGGAAGAGTTGTGAACTCCCAAGTATTGTTCTTCTCTATTGACTTGATCTCCTCCTCCATGGCTTGTCTCCACTTTTTGTCTATAACAGCTTTATCAAAGTTCATTGGTTCACTATCAGCAAATAGACAATACAAAAATCAAAATTAGTAATTTGATCTGTATTATCATAGAGTTCTGCAATTGTCCTCGTTCTTTGAGGTGCTTCATTTGAACTTCCTAGAGAGGAAGGAGATGCAGCATTGGTTGGGGATAGAGGTGGAGTTGTATCTTGTAAGGGTTCTTTGGCCTCTTGTGCTTCTTCTTCATCATCTTCAAAGTATGGAAGAAAATCATATGTATTTTCTTCCTGAGATTCCCAATTCCATGTCGCTTCTTCATCAAATTCAACATCACGACTTACCACCACTTTGCCATTGCCAGGGTTGTATAACTTGTAACCTTTTGAACTCGTGTCATAGCCAACAAACACATGCTTGACACTTCGATCATCAAGCTTAGCTCTTCCTTGATGTGGCACATGAGCATAGGCTATGCTCCCAAATATTCTCAAGTGATTGACACTTGGCTTCCTTCCGCTCCATGCTTCTTGAGGAGTTTGATCTCTAACATTTCTTGTTGGAGATCTGTTGCTCAAATAAACTGCACAAGAAACAGCTTCGGCCCAAAATTCCTTGGGCATACTTTTAGCTTTCAACATACATCTAGCCATATTAAGAATTGTTCTATTCTTTCTTTCAGCAACTCCATTTTGCTGTGGTGAGTAAGGTACCGTTAGAGGGGGACGAATTCCATGAGATTGACAAAAGTCATTAAATTCTTTTGAAGTGAATTCGCCTCCTCTATCGGACCTTAAAGCTTTTATTTCATGGCCACTTTCCTTTTCCACAAGTGCTTTAAAATTCTTAAAAGCAACAAATGTTTCAGATTTTTGCTTCAAGAAATAAACCCAAGTCTTTCTACTAAAATCATCAATGAATAGCAGAAAGTATTTACTTTTACCAAAAGAGGGTGGATTGATTGGTCCACACACATCGGTATGAACAAGCTGGAGTGGCTTGGTTGCTCTTGACTTGGCCACCTTCGGAAAACTCTTCCTTGCATGTTTGCCAAGAAGACAAGCATCACACAATTGATTGGGATGGTTGATTGAAGGCATTCCATTCACCATCATTTTTTCTCCCATTGATTTGAGTGCTTCAAAATTCAAATGAACAAATCGCATGTGCCAGCACCATGACTCATCTTGCACATTAGCCTTCAAACACTTTGCATCAATTGTCTTAAGATTCAAAGTAAACAATCTGTTCTTTGCCATTTCACCTTTAGCAATTAATTTTCTATTTGAATATCTAAGCCAAAGATGCATATCTTTCATATGAATATCATATCCTCTTTCAAGAAGTTGGCCCAAACTCAAAATATTACTTTTTAGTTTTGGCACATAATAAACATCTTTAATCATCTTATGGCCACCATCTTTAGAGGAGATTAGAATCGTACCTATCCCTTCAATTTGGATCTTTGAGGAATCTCCAAAGGACACATTGCCTTTCACTCTTTTAATGAGTTCCACAAACTTGTCTTTGCATCCACACATATGATTGCTTGCTCCATTGTCCAAGTACCACGAGCTGCAATCATCCTTGTCACCTTCCTTGAGTGCTAGCAACAATGTTGACTCATCTTGTTTTTTGTCGTCAACAAGGTTAGCTTTCTCTTCAACATTACTACGACGTTCCCAAGAGTAATGGCCAAATTTATGACAGTTGTAACACTCAATTTTAGATTTTTCATACCTTTTACCATTTGTCTCTTGATAGTAACCACGTCCTCTTCCTCCTCTTTGTCCACGACCACGACCTCTATATGCTTGAAAGCTTTTTTCTTCATTGTTGAAGTTGTTACTATTGCTTCTTCCTCTTCCTCGACCGCCACGGCCTCTTCCTCGTCCATTTCCTCTATAGCTCTTTTGTTATTTCCCACGATTACACCACTTTACTGTTTTAAGGACCAGTTCCTTAAAATGTGTTCCTTTACTTTACGATATGCTGAATTAAAACTGTAAGTAATTGAACACCAGATATTAGCGTGGAAAAACCCCTAGACACGGGATCAAAAACCACGACCTACTTCTCAAGTAGGATTTCAACTTCACTATGTAAAAAGTCCCACTTGGTTACAAGACTCACTCTTACTAACCTAGGACTAACTCTAATCCTTTAGTGATCTTTCTCACGATCACTGAAGTTGTGTCAAGTCCACGACTTGAACCACACAGTTTACAACTCAATTTTTGCTTACTACAATTGAACTAAGACTCGAACTTTTACAAGATTCAATCTAAGGAACAGGTTCTCACTTAGTTCTACTGTAGCTAACTGATTACACAAATAAGCTAATAATTCTTCTCAGCTTTTGCTCGATGCTCTCTATATTTGTGTGTTCTTCTATGGTTGATAATCTGCACTCTTTATAGCTTCCAGCAGCCAAGAAGTCTTGATAAATTAGAATTCCAAAGCTCCCTTGACTTTGAATCCTAATTGGATTCTACCCTCTAGAATCCGAATCCTTTTATCCTTATCGTTGTGTTTATGCAATCTTTTCATATCCGTTTAGACCTGCATAATTATCAAGATAAACATTAGTTTTAGGATAATTAATAATATCTCAACTTAAATGATTTTGCATGAATTATCTATTTAGCTGCAGTGATTCAAAGGAACAGGTCCTTTGAATCCGTTCCTCAGGCATCAGTCAAAACTCCAAGCTTATCCAAGCTAACATTTTCCCCCTTTTTGATGATGACAAATTCATAAGCATAGCTGCATATCCTTAATGTCCTGAAGTTCAACTTAGGCTCAAAGAAGCAGTTAGTAGAGACTTTATTCATCATTAAGGAACAGATTTTAATTAGGTATAACTCCATGCAAAATCAGACTTACTTTTCTTCCCCCTTTTGGCATCATTGAAAAGGTTGCATATAAAATATAACTCAAGTGTTAGAATAAGCAGCACATGGCCATTGAAGCAATTCAAAATGCAAACATAAATCAGATTAAAGCAACTGCAAAACAGTGATATTAGCCATCAAAGACAATTCATTAAACCAAAAAGATGAAACCAGGGGATACAAGCAAGTACTACAGAATTATTCAAAGACTAAAGAAGGAAAAGGCTAAGGAACTAGACTAGGCTAAAGCCCACTGGACAAAAGATGGCTAAAGGCTAAGGCTATAGTGGTCAAGATGTGGAAGGACCAGGTCCCTGAGACTTGTGAAGCAGATCAAACATCTGCTTGAGCATTCCCTCATTGGTCTCCTTTGCTTTTGAGGCCTCTGCCTTCCAGTAATTCCTCTCCTCTTCCAGCCTTGCTATCTCGACAGCCTGCATAGCAACCTGTTGCCTAAGTGCCCTTACTTTGTTGTTCAGTGGCTGCCTCCCCATACCAGTCTGTGGAGGATCAGCCTGAACTGGCAAATCACAACTTATCAATGTAGCACAGCCAAATTTTTCCTTCTTTGTAGCCTTCACAACCCCTTCCAAGAGAATCTTCAACTTTGCAAACACATCAGTCAGTATGAAACCAAATGGCAAGGAGTGCTTTCTTTTCCCAGCAATCACCCTTTTTATCAGGTGGATCATAAAGCTGGGCCAATTGATCTGCTTTTCAGTGTCCAACAGTTCCATAAGGACCAGGTCCATGAAACTGGCAACTCCTCTTTTCTCCTGCCTTGGCAACACAACTTTGTTCACAAACTCAAATAAGACTTGGTGCTGTGGGTGCATCTCACTCTTCTGCACAGCCCTGGGTTTCTCTTCACCATCATTCTCAGCAAACTTCCTAGTGATCTCCAGATCAGTAGGCAAGTCTGTCAAGTCAGGCCAGACCTTCTTAACATAGCTAGCATACCCAGTGGCAGGAATCCCCAGCAACTCACCAAGTTCCCTTGTGTCAAATATGATGACATTATCATTGACAGAGGTAGTAATTTGATCACCTCGGATGGAACAATTCTTATAGAAATTCTGCACCATCCCCTTTGCACACCTCCCAGAGATCTTAAGGACCATGTCCCTCCAACCCTGAGCATGCAGTTTTTGCAGCAACCATAACATCCCTTCTTCTTGCACATCTGCCAATACTCTACCTTTCAAAACCTTCCTGGTCAACATGTCATCATGAACACAGTGCACAGACTCACCACCTTCAGCATCACTATCACTCTCATCTGCAGCAACAGACTCATCATTGTCACTAGCAGAACTTTCAGAAACAACCACTCTTTTAGAGGACCTGGTCCTCTTAGCAACTTTCTCAGCAGCTTTAACTGAGCTTCTTGTTACTCTTCTCTCAGTAAATTTTCTTTTCTTTGACTGAGGCACCACCTCCTCAGCCTCTACCATCTCATCATCCTCAGAAAAATCAGCAAGATCAATATCATCAATATCATCCACTTCTTCCTCCTCAACTACCTGTTTTCCTTTCCCTTTTTTGCTCATTTCCAAGGCAGCAGCCAGTTGTTCATCAGCAGCTTTAGCAGCACTTCTTGTCCTCCTACCCCCAGAAGCAGGGGTTGAGGCAGAAGGAACAGGTCCTTTTGCCTTAGAGGAACTTTCAACTTTCTTCTTATTTCCAGGCTTATAACTCTCTCCTATTTTCTTCAACTTAGCAGTGATTTCAGCAGTCATTTGATCAGATATGGGTCTCTTTCTAGCCAATTTTCTTTTCAGGCTCCTAATGTTGATCAAATCCACTAAGGGCCTATCACCATCACTTATAGCCTCCTCAACATCTACAACATCTTCCATGGGTGCTCTAAAAGCAACCTCTGGAGACCCTGACCCCCCATGCAAAGGTGCTTCCAAACTCCTAATAGGTTCCCCCTCAAGAGCAGCCTCAGACCCCTCCCCCTTTTCTTCCTCGTCTATAACCACATTCAAAGGGTATGTGTAGTTTACCTTAAACTGATACAACACCATAGCATGAGATAGATCCTCAACCTGCTCAGCAATGGATTCAGCCGTGGGAACTAGTCCTTCCCCCTGAATTTCAGGTTCAGGTATTTCTGGAATTTGTTCAGGAACTTCAGGGTTTGGGTCGATGATTTCCATGGGTGAAGGAGGGTTGAGATTTTGTGGTTGTTCAGCAGTGGGTGCTGTTGAAGAATTATCAGAAGCAAGAGACATTTTTGCAATTCGAATTAACAAATAATTGACTATTCTTTCAGAAATTTTGAGAATTTAATTGATGAACAAGGTAAAAGAATAATGTGGGAGAAGGTGAGTATTTATAGAGTGATTTAGGTAGTGGAGTTTGAGTAAAAAACGATCAACTTACCTCAGCACAACATGCAACGGCTAAGGACTCTTGGGAGTCTCCCGGAAAAAATGAGCCGTTAGGCTGTAGGTTACCTTTTCAGAATAGGAACAGTTCCTCCGATGGGACTCTTATTCAGTTTGGATATGG
The DNA here is from genome assembly GCA_037355625.1 of Petunia x hybrida. Taxonomy (NCBI): domain Eukaryota; kingdom Viridiplantae; phylum Streptophyta; class Magnoliopsida; order Solanales; family Solanaceae; genus Petunia; species Petunia x hybrida. Next base: position 1,752,557 of record JBBBVM010000258.1, read on the forward strand.
TTAGGAGACTTAGTGAGATTTATCCTAATCACAAGTTACCTATAACCTTTACACTTCTAAATTAACTGAATAATACGAGTACATACTTGATTTTAACACAAAAATTCAGTGTCCTTCCAATTTGCAACATTTTGATCATCTGAAATTCTAAGAGCATAAGGGTAACATCATTCAATTTTAGCAACTCTAAATAAGAGATATGGCATAAGAATATACATTTAAGTATTAAGCTGGACTGAATTATTCATAATGACTTGAATAAAATTCATTTTAAGTGCAATTTTCTAGCCAATTATGAAGTAAAGCATTGATGATTTTATGTGAATTTAATCATTCCTAATTCCAATCTATTTCTTTCAAAATCATCTCTACCTAGAGCTTTTGTAAAAATGTCAGCTATTTTCTTTTCAGTTGGACAAAATGCTATGGTGATCAAACCTTTTTCATAGTTGTCTCTTAGAAAATGATGTCTTATGTCAATGTGTTTAGTCCTTTTGTGATGCACCGGATTCTTGTCATATTAATAGCACTAGTGTTATCACAATAAATAGGAACAGTTCCTACATCAACACCAAAATCCTGTAATTGTTGTTTGATCCATAACAATTGTGAACAACATGAAGCAGCTGCCGCATATTCAGCTTCAGTAGTAGAAAGTGCCACTGAATTTTGTTTCTTAGTTCCCCAAGAAACCAAACACTCACCAAGAAAATGTGCCATACCTGAGGTGCTTTTTCTATCAACAAGGAAACCTGCATAGTCAGCATCAGTATATCCAACAAGATTAAAATTACCACCTTTTGGATACCAAAGTCCCAAGGGACCTGTTCCTTTCAGATACCTCAATATTCTTTTAACAGCTTTCAAATGAGATTCCTTAGGATCTGATTGGAACCTAGCACACAAACCAACACTGAACACTATATCAGGTCTACTAGCAGTTAGATAAAGTAGAGAACCTATCATGCCCCTATACAATTTTTGATCAACTGATATTCCATGTTCATCAAGATCCAATTTTGTGGCAGTGGCAATAGGTGTGTCAATTCCCTTAGCATTATCCATATCAAATCTTTTATGTAATTCCTTAACATACTTTTGTTGATGAATCATAGTTCCATTTGAGGTTTGCTTAATTTGTAAACCCAAAAAGAAGTTGAGTTCACCCATCATGCTCATCTCAAATTCACTCCCCATCAAGTTTGCAAATTCATTACTTAAATTTTCACAAGTGGCACCAAAAATTATATCATCTACATAGATTTGAACAATTAAGAGATCCTTACCTTTTTCTTTTAAGAACAAAGTACTATCAATTTTACCTCTCTTGTATCCATGCTGGAGTAGAAATTTTGATAGCCTCTCATACCATGCTCTTGGTGCCTGCTTGAGCCCATACAAGGCCTTGTCCAGCTTGTACACATGTTCAGGGAACTGTTCACTTTCAAAACCTGGAGGTTGCTTGACATATACTTCTTCTTTCAAGTAACCATTCAGAAATGCACTTTTGACATCCATTTGATGTAGAGTGAAATCCATGTATGTAGCAAAGACTATGAGAAGTCTTATTGCTTCCAATCTTGCAACTGGGGCAAAAGTTTCATCATAGTCAATGCCCTCCTCTTGACTGTTTCCCTGAACAACTAGCCTGGCCTTATTTCTTGTTACCATGCCATCCTCATCAAGTTTCTTTCTGAAAACCCACTTTGTTCCAATTATGGACCTATTCCTTGGCTTGGGTTCCAGATGCCAAACTTGACTCCTTTGGAATTGATTCAGCTCTTCCTGCATAGCATTTATCCAATCTGCATCCTTCAGTGCTTCTTTCACATTTTTGGGTTCAACAAGAGATAAGAAAGCACTAAAGGCACACAGATTTTGATTTTTGACTGCTGATCTAGTTTGAATCCCAGCAGTCTTATCTGAGATTATTTGATCCACAGGATGTGACTCTTGATACTTTTAAGGCTTGGGTGTCAATCCATTGTTAGAGGTCCTCTGCTGAGGAACAGTTCCTGATAGAGTAGCATTCCCAGTTTGTGAGGTGGAACCAACACTTGTTCCCCCTGTTTCAGTGCTACTCTTCTCAGTTCTGTCCTGAGGAACAGTTCCTTGCAGTTCACTCCTCATATCCAGAATCTGCATTTGTGGATTAAGTTCAAACTCTTTCAGCATTCCAATTTCTTCATCCTCCTGTACCTGTTCTTGAGTGAGACTGTCAGTTTCATCAAATTTAACATGCATGCTTTCTTCAATTTTCAAAGTTTTCTTGTTAAACACCCTATAAGATTTACTATTCAAAGAATAACCAAAAAATATTCCCTCATCACTTCTAGGATCAAATTTTCCTAAGGCATCCTTCCCATTGTTGTGTATGAAACATTTGCAACCAAAAGCCCTAAGATGAGAAATATTTGGTTTTCTTCCTTTAAGCAATTCATATGGTGTCTTTTCTATTAAAGGTCTTGTCATACATCTATTTATTATGTAGCATGCAGTATTAATAGCCTCAGCCCAAAAGTTCTGTGGAAGATTTCCAGATATCAACATAGTTCTTGCCATTTCTTCTAGAGTCCTATTTTTCCTTTCTACTACACCATTTTGTTGTGGGGTTCTAGGTGAGGAAAAATTATGATTAATGCCATTCTCATTACAGAAATTTGAAAACATATGATTTTCAAATTCAGTTCCATGATCTGACCTAATGGCAACAATATGGTTATCTAGAGTTCTTTGAGCTTTCTTAGCAAAAATTGAAAATGCATTAAATGCTTCTTCTTTAGATGCAAGAAATATAGTCCATGTAAATCTGGAGTAAGCATCCACCAATACCATAACATACTTCTTACCTCCACGACTCATTGTTCTCATTGGACCACATAAATCCATATGGACCAGTTCCAAAGGTTTAGTGGTACTTACCTGTTTCTTTGATTTGAAGGAGGATTTTACCTGCTTCCCCCTGGCACAAGCTTCACATACCTTTTCATCATTAAACCTGATGTTAGGAAGACCTATCACAAAGTCCTTTGACACAAGTTTGTTCAATTGTGAAAGACTAGCATGTCCTAGTCTTTTGTGCCATAGGAGGGGATCATTTTGCACCACACTTAAGCAGCTCAAGCTTCCATCAGATAGTGTCAGCAAGTCTACTTTGTAGATGTTTCCATGTCTGTTTCCCTGCAAAATAACCTCTCCAGAAGCTTGATTAGTCACAGTGCATCCAGTAGATGAAAAATTAACATTATTACCTTTGTCACACAATTGAGATATACTCAATAAGCAATGCTTCAGTCCATCTACTAGAAATACATTATCTATGCAGTGTGAGTCAGACTTACCTACCTTTCCAATTCCAATAATTTCCCCTTTCTTACCATTACCGAAGGAAACACTTCCTCCTTGGAAGGCTGAGAGTGAAAGGAACAGTTCCTTATGCCCTGTCATATGTCTTGAGCAACCACTGTCCATGTACCATTTGTGGTTTGTCTCCTTCACTCTAGCCTGCAAAAGAAAACTAGGGGTTAATTTTAAGAACCCAAACTAGTTTGGGTTCCTTTCCTTTAGAAAAAGGATGAATCAAATCTTTCTTAGCCCAAAATGGTAAAGGTTTCTTTGTGTGAACAATTTTCCTTTTTACAGAATTGTGAACAGATTTATAGGACCTATTTTTCTGTTTTACAGAATTTTGAACAGGTTTGTAGGACCTGTTCCTCTGGTCAGCCATTTTTAAAGATTGACAATTTTCTTTCCGGTGACCAGTGTTCCCACAATGAGTGCATAGCCAGTTTTCAGAAAATGATAAGTACTTACTCTTTGGATCCCATTTGGATGAACTCTGTGTTTTCATGAATCCAATACCTTTCCTATTACTACTATGATTTTCCTGTAACCATTCTAGTGCTTCAGAAGACTTGTTCCATTCTACAGTTTTCTTAATTCCATTTTTATTTTAACCAAGTCTTCTTCTAAAAATCTTATCTTTTCATCTTTCTTACACAGTTCATCCACTGTGTTTTTCAGTTTCTCTTCAGCAATGATCTGATGAGAATTACAATACCTTTACCTTTTACAACTGTTTTAATATTTTCTAATTCCTGAGCAGTTGTTTCAAGTGTGAGGACCTGTTCCTCAAGCATGCTAATCGTCCTTTCCAGAAAATCATTTTTAATTATTTCCTCTTTGCATTCTATTTCTAAACAGTCAACTTTATCATGCAGTTGGTGATTATCATCCCTCAGAGTTTTAAATTCATTTAGCACAATATGGAATACTTTAACCAACTTTTCTCTAGACATGCTTTTTACATCTTCTTTAAGTTTAGAAACAAATACCTCAGGATCCTCTTCATTTTCTGAATCTCCAAGTGCCATTAAAGCAAGATCCTCATCCAGATCATCATCAGTTATTTTGTCTTCACTATCTTGCCATCCTGCAACCAGCACTTTGGGATTTCCACTTTTCTTCTGGACCTGTTCCCTAGCCTTCTTCCATTCATCAATGAATTTCTTCCTCTATTCTCCTTCCATAATTGGACATTTGCTGATGTAGTGCTCCAAGCATCCACATTTGTGGCATTCTCCAGCCTGTTTCATGTTAGTAGACCTACCGTGTCCACTAATTTCCCTTTTCTTATTCAAATATTTCTGAACACTTTTAGCGATAAGGACCAGTTCCTTATCATCAATGATTTTATCACCAGCAGTCAAGGCTAGGTTAGGTTCAGTTTTAACTGGCGCTCCTATGTTTTTAACCTTTTTCCTTAGTTCATAAGTCTTTAGATTGCCTATAAGCTCATCTAAGGATAAAGTGGTTAAATCTTTACTTTCAATGATAGCACAAGCTTTGATCTCCCAAGAGTCTGGAAGAACCCTAATTAAAATCTTTTCTACCCTATCTTCCACAGTTAAAACCCTTCCCAAAGAGATAAGTTCAGAGGCAATGGCATTAAATCTAGTATACATTTCAGAGATTGATTCTTCTTCTTTCATTTTAAAGCTTTCATATTCAGCATAAAGAAGTGTACCTCTGGACCTTTTTACCTGACTTGTGATGCCGGGCAAACTAGCTCGAGACCCTTTACGAGAAGCCAAGCCAAAGCTATCCATGATGCTCATCTTCACTTGGTATGGAAAGGCTTGGACGTGGACGATGGAAGCTCCGGAACAACTTTGAAGATCATGCATTGGAGCACCATAGAAGGGGAACCATCTCGGACACTTGGAGAAGCTCAAGAGACACAAAAGGAGACACCCCAAGAAGCTTCAGGAAGAGGCGGACCGCCTACCTGAAGAGGCGGACTGCCTAAAAAAGTTGCACTCTCTGGAAATGGGGAGAGGCGGACCGCCTACCTTGCAGAGGCGGACCGCCTCCTTGCTGGTGACCTTCAGGAAGCTGCCAGGCGGAGCGCCTACTAGGGGTGGGCGGACCGCCTACCCCTGTTGTGCACCAATCCGAATTTTTGCTATTTTGTGCGTGTAATTCCAACTTTGGCCCTAAGTGGCTTCTATTGTTTAAACCCACTTAGGGGTATTTTAGACACTTCATTACATGTTGTAGAAGGCTATAAAAGCCTTCATTAGGTCTTGAACTCATTTTAGCTTACTTTGAATACACAAAACATATGAAATTCTCTCTATTGAAAACCCTTGATTTTGGCTTGATTTCAATTGGTGGATTCCGAGTTGAACTTCAAACCTTTCCGATCATTCTATTTGCAAGAACCACGTGATTCTTGAGGATAGTTGCATAGCGTAGGTGATTCTTTCCAATCGTTCGGGGTGTAACGGAACAAGTTCTTCGTTGCTACTCGAACTTTAGTGTAAGTCTCGTCTCGTTTTTATCTCTTTATTGCTTTCGTAGGATTTCCCTACATTAGTTGGTATCAGAGCAAGGCTAGGGTTACGTTCTTACGAACCCTCATCCTACTCTTTGTGCTTGTCATCTTTGTTTCTTGTTTGTTTTCTTGTTCTTGTTCTTGTTATTTGGAAAAGAAGAAAAAAATTCAAAAATTGGAAAATCACAAAAAAATTGCTAGAAATCGTTTGTTGTTGCGATTTTGTTGTTGTCAACTATCAGGGTTTGTTTGAATACGTATTATCTTTGATTGGGTACCAACAAAACATCATTGCAAGTTGAAAATCCAAGTTTGGAAAATTTGAGCCCTAGGTTGAAGAATTCCCAAAATTTGCTAAAACTTGTTTGATGTTATGATTTTGTGGATGTTTGGTATCGGGAATGTTCCTTATAGTTATCCCGTCGTTTTAATACCCATATAACATCATTTGGAGTAGCGGATTGAAAATCGAAATTTTGAAGTCTTGAAGTTTTTGAAAATTTGGAAGAACTTGCTCCAATTTCTTGAAACTAGTTGTTTGTTGGTTGTTTGTTGGATTAAACCATTGGGGTTTGCTTGTTATAGTCCAAAACAACTTTGGGTACCATTACATATCAAAAACTCCTTGAAAACGTTGGAAAATCGGGTGCCAAGAACCAAGAACCAAAGCCGAAACTGTGCAGGAAAACTGGCTACGCGGACCGCCCCTCATTTCAGGCGGACCGCCCAAATTTTTACCACTCTCTGGATTGTGGAGTAGGCGGACCGCCCACCTTGCAGAGGCGGGGCGCCCACTCCCTGAAGGGTGTCCGGGTAGTTTGTTTCTTAAGTTTTCATGTTTTCTTTGCTTCCGTTACTTCCGGTTAGTACTTTGCGAGTAATTCTCCTACTCAACTAGTACTAATTCATTGAGCGCTTAGGATATTCGTGCGTGTTGGTGTTGATAACTTCAAAGAAGACTCGTAGAATTTCTTTGGCTCAAGTGCTCACTTAAAAAGCCGAACGTCCATAGAGTCCCATTAAATCCACTCTTCCCGAAGAGCATTGGGTACTTGTTGAATTGTTTGGTTGTTGAGGTAGTTGTTCAACTCCGAGGAAGACTTTTGAATTCAAGCTTGAGTGAAACCACCCCAACTTGAGTGAACCCGAGAGACAATAAAAAGTGAGGGAGCGAGTGAGGACTTTTACTCTAATCTTTTCGCTTGTTTTTTATTGTTGTAGGTACAATGTCTAACGAAGGAGATGATACCACAAAGAATGTCTTGGCCACTATCCTTGCCAAATTGGATAGTATGAGCCTAAGGATTGAGAACCTCGAGAAGGTGACTTCAAGTATCCAAACCGAGAAAGACACCCCGAGTGTCCAAGTTGAGAAAGGGACCTCGAGTGTCCAAGTTGAAGCCGGTGAAGGTACATCAAGTTCCACCTTTACCCCGGAACAAGTTGTTGAGTTACTTAGACAACAACGGGTAAAGGAAGATCGCGAAAGAAATGAACAAGTGTTGGGCAATACCCAACGAGTGAGCATTCCTCACATAGTGGGCAATCCCCAAAGAAATGTTCCACTTCCCGGGCCTATTCGACATGTTCAACCTCTTGAGCAAGTTGATCAAGCGTAAGAAGGGGAGGAGGAAGAGTATGGTGGTAGTGAATATGGGGCTCCTAATCCGTATGGGAGAGCCATGAATTAGGGTCGTAATGTGGACCGGGGTAGAGGCCGAGGTCGAGGGCCACCCATAGGAAATGTTGGAGGGAATGCTAGGAGGGACTATGGTGGTTATGGAGATAACTTTGGGGGCCAACCGGAGCCGTACCAAGGGGGTCGAGAAAATAACAACCTTAATAGTGTGAAGCTCACTATTCCTTCCTTCAAAGGGAGTAGTGACCCGGTGGAGTATATCGGTTGGAAGTTGTCCATGGAGCGGATATTTGACACCAATGATATGCCCGAGGTGAAGAAGACCAAGTATGCAATATCTTCCTTTGAATCCTTTGCTTCTACTTGGTGGGAGTCGGTGAAGAGGAATAGAAGGAGGATGGGAATGGCTATAAATCTTACTTGGGAAGAGTTGATCCGTGTGATGGATGAAAAGTACTTGACTAGTCAATATCGTGTGGACCAACACAAGCGTTTCTATGAGTTGAAACAAGGCCCCAAAACGGTTGGGAAATATTTCAATGACTTTGAGCAAATCCGGATGAATCTTGACTTGGATGATGAAGACAATGAGATGGCCATGATCCGTTTCAAAGGGGGCTTGAACCGAGACATAGCTTCGCAATTGAAGTTCCACAAATATGATGATCTTTACAAGCTATGTGATGATGCCATTGAAGCCGAGAAATGGCTCAAAGAGGAGAGAACCCTCCGCTACAAGAGTAGCAATACTACTCCCATGAGTAAGCCAAAGGAGTGGAAGACTCCTACACCAAATGCAAGGTTTCTAAACACAAGTGGTACTATTGCTAGCAAAGATGTGAAGAAGCCTTATGAGAAGTCCACACCGCCCGTAGGAGGTAACTCTAAAACTCATTTGAGCAATCCTATCTCTACTTCTACTCAATGCTATAGATGTAAGGGTTACGGACATCTTTCCAAAGATTGCCCTACCCGGAAAACCATGGTTGTGGTGGGTGAATTGGTGTATGAACAAGATAGTGAGCCCGAGGATGAGGGAGTAGAGGGTGATGAGGAGGATGATGAAGGGGAGGTCGCAATGGAGGATGACGATGATGCCCATGCCTTCCTTGTTGTGAGGAGGAGTTTAGGAGCCATGTGTGTGGAGGATAGTGAGACATTGCAAAGAGAGAACCTCTTCCATTCTAAATGCCGAGTCATGGGTCTCCTTTGTTCCATGATCATTGATTCGGGAAGTTGTGCCAATGTCATTAGCCAAACACTAGTTTCCCAATTGAAAACACCCACCTTAAAACACCCAAGTCCTTACCTTTACAATGGCTTAGCGAGTGTGGTAAATTGAGGGTGGTCAAACAATGCCAGATCAAGTTCAAGATAGGGAACTATGTGGATGAACACATGTTTGATGTTGTGCCCATGCAAGCATGCCACCTTCTCTTTGGAAGGCCATGGCAATTTGATCGACATGTGGTTCATGATGGCCGTGCCAACACCTACACGGTGAAGCATGAAGGGAAAAAGGTTGTGCTCAAGCCCTTGTCGCCCAAGCAAGTAAGTGATGATTACAAGCGCATGAGGGAATTGAGGGAAGCGGCAAAGGCTAAGTCGGTTGTTGAGACTAGCCCTTTGGCCGAGAGCTTGGTGGTGACCCCACCATCTTCTACCGGTAGCATTTGTGCCATGATGCAACCGGGTGAATTTTTGAGAGGAAATGATGGCAACAAACTACTCATTTGCCTAGTGTACAAAGGTATGATTCTTACTTCCGAATTTGATTATTCTTCTAACCCTTTGCCTAGTGCTATTGAGAATGTGTTGAAGGTATTTGAGGACATGTTCCCGGAAGAGATGCCGAGTGGCCTTCCTCCGTTGAGGGGGATTGAGCACCAAATCGACTTTGTCCCGGGGTCCCAAATCCCAAACAAGCCGGCTTATAGGAGCAACCCGGAGGACACCAAAGAATTGCAAAGGCAAGTGGATGAATTGCTCACCAAAGGGTTGGTTCGAGAAAGCTTGAGTCCGTGTGCCGTACCGGTCATTCTTGTGCCAAAGAAGGACGGGACTTGGAGAATGTGTGTTGATTGCCGTGCGGTCAACAAGATAACGATAAAGTATCGTCATCCCATTCCTAGACTTGATGACATGCTTGATGAATTGAGTGGTTCAAGTGTCTTTACCAAGATAGATCTTAGGTCCGGCTACCACCAAATCCGGATGAAACCGGGTGATGAGTGGAAGACCGCATGCAAGACCAAATTTGGTCTTTATGAATGGTTGGTGATGCCTTTTGGCCTCTCCAACGCACCTAACACTTTCATGCGGTTAATGAACCATGTCTTAAAGCCGTTTATCAAAAATTTGTGGTCGTCTATTTTGATGACATATTGATTTATAGCAAGTCAATAGATGACCATGTTGGCCACTTGAGTCAAGTCCTTGAAGTGCTACGAGCCAAAAAGCTCTATGCCAACTTTAAGAAGTGTGCCTTTTGTGTTGAAAGGGTTGTCTTTTTGGGCTTTGTTGTTAGTGAAAATGGTGTAGAGGTTGATGAGTCCAAAGTTGAAGCCATTAGAGATTGGCCTACTCCTACTACCGTTTCTCATGTTAGGAGTTTCCATGGCCTTGCTAGTTTCTATAGGCGCTTTGTTAGAGACTTTAGCACCATTGCCGCACCACTCACCGAGTTAGTGAAAAAGGACAAGCCCTTTGTGTGGGGAGAGCCTCAAGAGAGAGTTTTCCAAGAGTTGAAAGGTAGGTTGAGTACCGCCCCCTTGTTACAATTGCCCGACTTCGGGAAGGCTTTTGAGGTTGAGTGTGATGCCTCGGGGGTGGGAATCGAGGGTGTTCTCATGCAAGAAGGGAAACCCGTTGCCTACTTTAGTGAGAAGTTGAAGGGCGCAACCTTGAATTACTCCACGTATGACAAGGAGTTGTATGCCCTTGTGAGAGCCCTTGCCCATTGGCAACACTATCTATGGCCTCGGGAATTTGTGATCAAGAGTGACCATGAGTCACTCAAGCATCTAAGAGGCCAAGAGAAGTTGAACAAAAGACATGCCAAGTGGGTGGAGTTTATTGAGTCTTTTCCCTATGTAATTCATTACAAGAAGGGAAAGGACAATGTTGTAGCCGATGCGCTTTCTCGGAAGTTCGCCCTTGCTACCACTCTTGCTTCTAGACTTATGGGTTTTGAGAGTATCAAATCTTTGTATGAACATGACCCAAAGTTCAAGAGCATTCATGATGCTCTAGTGAGTGGGAAGCGAGTGGAGAAGTACCAATGGGTCGATGGCTACATTTTCAAGAAAGGGAGAGTATGTGTCCCCGAGTCCTCTTGGCGAGAATTGCTAGTGCGTGAAGCACATTGTGGAGGCTTGATGGGTCACTTTGGGAGGGATAAGACTTTGGCCATTCTTATGGAGCAATTCCATTGGCCTAAGATGGGGTTGCATGTTGAGCGGCTATGCAATGCTTGTTTAGATTGCAAGCACGCCAAGTCCAAGTCGAACCCCCATGGCTTGTATACTCCTTTGCCTATTCCTACTAGCCCGTGGATGGACATTTCGATGGATTTTGTTATGGGTTTGCCACGGTCTAGAGGGGGCCATGATAGCATTTATGTTGTCGTGGATCGGTTTTCCAAAATGGCTCACTTCATTCCTTGTAAGAAGAGTAGTGATGCACACCATGTAGCCTCTTTGTTTATTGATAATGTGTTAAAGTTGCATGGCGTGCCTCAAACCATTGTAAGTGATAGGGACACTAAGTTCCTAAGCCATTTTTGGAGATGTTTGTGGGGTGCCCTTGGCACCAAATTGTTGTTCTTTACGTCCCACCACCCTCAAACGGATGGTCAAACCGAGGTGGTGAACCGAACCTTGGGGTCTCTTCATAGAGCTATGACCCGAGGTAAGGCCGGGACTTGGGTGGAGAAGTTACCACTCATGGAGTTTGCATATAACCGCGCTTTGCATAGAATGATTGGCATGACTCCATTTGAGTGCGTTTATGGTTTTAATCCTTTGATTCCGCTTGATCTTACCCCTTTGCCAAGGGAAATGGTTGTTAATGTTGAAGGTACAAGCCGAGCTAAGGCCTTGATGGACCTCCATGCCAAAGCAAAGAAGAACTTGGAGGTAGCTTATGAAAAGTTAGCCACCAAGAAAAACAAGGGGAGGAAGAAAGTGGAATTCAAGAAAGGAGATTGGGTTTGGGTGCACTTCCGGAAAGAAAGGTTTCCAAGCATTCGGAAGGGGAAGTTGGCACCCCGAGCGGATGGTCCATTTCAAGTGATATCCAAGATCAACAACAATGCCTATGTGATTGATCTACCCGGTGAGTACAATGTTTCAAATACTTTCAATGTTAGTGACTTGGCTCCTTGTGATGTAGGTGATGCTGTGGAGGATGACGCCTTAATTTCGAGGACGAAATCTTCTCAAGAAGGGGAGGATGATGCCGGGCAAACTAGCTCGAGACCCTTTACGAGAAGCCAAGCCAAAGCTATCCATGATGCTCATCTTCACTTGGTATGGAAAGGCTTGGACGTGGACGATGGAAGCTCCGGAACAACTTTGAAGATCATGCATTGGAGCACCACAGAAGGGGAACCATCTCGGACACTTGGAGAAGCTCAAGAGACACAAAAGGAGACACCCCAAGAAGCTTCAGGAAGAGGCGGACCGCCTACCTGAAGAGGCGGACCGCCTAAAAAAGTTGCACTCTCTGGAAATGGGGAGAGGCGGACCGCCTCCTTGCTGGTGACCTTCAGGAAGCTGCCAGGCGGAGCGCCTACTAGGGGTGGGCGGACCGCCTACCCCTGTTGTGCACCAATCCGAATTTTTGCTATTTTGTGCGTGTAATTCCAACTTTGGCCCTAAGTGGCTTCTATTGTTTAAACCCACTTAGGGGTATTTTAGACACTTCATTACATGTTGTAGAAGGCTATAAAAGCCTTCGTTAGGTCTTGAACTCATTTTAGCTTACTTTGAATACACAAAACATATGAAATTCTCTCTATTGATTTCAATTGGTGGATTCCGAGTTGAACTTCAAACCTTTCCGATCATTCTATTTGCAAGAACCACGTGATTCTTGAGGATAGTTGCATAGCGTAGGTGATTCTTTCCAATCGTTCGGGGTGTAACGGAACAAGTTCTTCGTTGCTACTCGAACTTTAGTGTAAGTCTCGTCTCGTTTTTATCTCTTTATCGCTTTCGTAGGATTTCCCTACATCAACTTGTTCCTTCGTGTGCAACTTGTAGAGCATCCCAAATCTCCTTTGCAGTGGCATACCCTCTTATCCTCGTGCATTCGTCAGGACTAAGTCCACCAACCAGCCACTTCCTTGCCTTAGCATTCTTTTCCCATTGCTTTATGTCTTCAGCATTGCATTCCTTCTTGGTTTTGGGAACATCCTTTCCATCAGCATCCTTCTTCATTGGGATCATGGGACCTTCAGTTACTATGTCCCACAATTCGTAATCTTCTGCTTAAAGGTGATCACACATCCTCTCTTTCCACCATGAATAGTATTTCCCATTGAAGTAAGGTGCTCTAAACATTGACTGGCCCTCACTGTTCTCTCGTGATGTACTCATCTAATCCTAGGTGTTAGCCTTTTCAAGGACAACCTGCTCTGATACCAATTGTTATTTCCCACGATTACACCACTTTACTGTTTTAAGGACCAGTTCCTTAAAATGTGTTCCTTTACTTTACGATATGCGGAATTAAAACTGTAAGTAATTGAACACCAGATAATAGCGTGGAAAAACCCCTAGACACGGGATCAAAAAACCACGACCTACTTCTCAAGTAGGATTTCAACTTCACTATGTAAAAGACCCACTTGGTTACAAGACTCACTCTTACTAACCTAGGACTAACTCTAATCCTTTAGTGATCTTTCTCACGATCAGTGAAGTTGTGTCAAGTCCACGACTTGAACCACACAGTTTAGAACTCGATTTTTGCTTACTACAATTGAACTAAGACTCGAACTTTTACAAGATTCAATCTAAGGAACAGGTTGTCACTTAGTTCTACTGTAGCTAACTGATTACACAAATAAGCTAATAATTCTTCTAAGCTTTTGCTCGATGCTCTCTATATTTGTGTGTTCTTCTATGGCTTATAATCTGCACGCTTTATAGCTTCCAGCAGCCAAGAAGTCTTGATAAATTAGAATTCCAAAGCTCCCTTGACTTTGAATCCTAATTGGATTCTACCCTCTAGAATCCGAATCCTTTTATCCTTATCCTTGTGTTTATGCAATCTTTTCATATCCGTTTAGACCTACATAATTATCAAGATAAACATTAGTTTTAGGATAATTAATAATATCTCAACTTAAATGATTTTGCATGAATTATCTATTTAGCTGCAGTGATTCAAAGGAACAGGTCCTTTGAATCCGTTCCTCAGGCATCAGTCAAAACTCCAAGCTTATCCAAGCTAACATCTTTTCACCTCCATCTTTGAAGGATGCATTGGTTTTAAGAAGTTGCTCCAATGGCTCTTCTTGTCTCCTCCTGATCTTTTCTTCGTGGGCTTGTAAAGACCCCTCCAGTTGCTCCGTCAGCATAAAGTCTAAATCTTTAGACTCCTCAATAGCACACACCACATAATCAAATTTAGGTGTTAAAGACCGAAGGATTTTTTCTACCACACGAATCTCTTCCATTTCTTCTCCGTACCGTTTTAATTGATTTACAACAGCTTTCACTCTTGAACAATAATCCGAAATGGATTCGGATTCCTTCATTTTCAAAACTTCAAAATTAGCCCTTAGAGTTTGAAATTTTATCTTCCTCACTTTATCAACTCCTTGGAGAGAATTTTATAAAATCTCCTAAGCTTCTTTTGAGGTGGTAGCATCGGCTACCTTCTCAAATATGGCATAATCCAGACATTGGTGGATGAGAGTGAGAGCTTGTTGATCCTTCTTCCTTATTTTTACCAAGACATCTTTTTCATTTTGAGGCAGAGCTTCCTCATTATCGGGTATTGAATACCTACGTACAACTTCCCATACGTCTTGAGAGCCAAGAATGGCTTTCAATCGTAGACACCATTTTTCATAATTTTCTTTTATGAGACGAGGGTATTGAAAAGCGAGTGTACCATTATTTGCCATGGCTCTGATACCACGATGTTGGGAAATAATATTTTACCCAAGAATATTTTCCACAATAATCCACAAGAATTGAAGAGTACAAAAACACCAAGTTTCTTAACGTGGAAAAACCTTTTTAACAAAAAGTAAAATAACCACGTATTGAGAGGAGCAAAATAACTTCACTATAGTGAGAAATATTACACACTGTAGTCGTAGACTACTACACACTCAAAAGAAATTACTCTCTTTATTTTAAAGACACCTCACTATGATATTGCCCACACTCTCTTTTTTCTACACAGACTATTTTCTTTCAGTCTGTGGAATACATTAAGCAACTACTGCATTGCTTTGTTTTTTGGTGTGTTCTGAATGTAAAGAAATGATCTCCTTTTATAGGAGAAGTTGCCTCCCCATCAGCCAATCAAATTTCTCAATTGCAGTTGGTATACCAACCACCTACTTTGCCAACCAATCAGACTTTTTTTTTGTTTTCTTTTATTGTTTTACTTAGTTTTTGGGATAGGGTCCCACAATTATAGGATGAAGGTCCTTTGGAGACTAACTGCTCAGATAGGTTGGTAACGAATTGAAATTAGATTTGGAATAATAAGTATGCTGCCATAGTTATCAAAGGTCAAAATGCTGAGGTTATTTATTTTGCTTTCATTGATAACATGTGTTGTTCCTATAAGATCTTCTTTTATTTTTGGCATATGAAGTTGGTAGAGTTATTTGACTATAATGGTAAAAATAAAACATTAAAAAGGAATGACTTTCCTTTGAAGAAAAAAAGACGAGAAGTGTGGACAGTAGCCACTGGATTACAGGATGAAGGTCCTTTGGAGACTAATTGCTCAGATAGGTTGGTAACGAATTGAAAATTAGATTCACCCCCCCCCCCCCCCCCCCCCCCCCCCGCCAAAAAAAATTCTCACTGTTGAAAAGCTTTTTACTTGCAATATTTAAGACATTGAAGCTTAAATTTCTCTGCGGAAATGGGACCAAAGATGCAACAAGCATAAATTAGAGTTCATAATATGTAGTCATTCTTCTGTATCAATGATATATAATTCTTTTGTGCTCAATATAGTGATATGACGATTTTGAAAGTGTTTATACTTCTGCTATATAACATTATTTATTTTTTGTCTTCTATTTCATTTCATGATTTTGTGATTATTTGACTACATAACTTTCTACCGATAATTATTAGTAGTTCTCTTCCTTCGCTATACATTCCCTTCCTTGGAACAGTAGGTCAATATTGTTCATGGCTTCAACCAAGAAAAGAGTTTATAGCTGAATGAAATGGTCAAAAAAAGGGGCGTGGAAGAGTGAAAGTTGACAAACAATTCTGTACCAATTGGTTGTACTTTTTCCCATTATGATCTGTTGTGCTTGCATACAATCATCCAGGATAGAAAGAGAAGCTTCAAGCTGAATGACAGGAAATTCTAGGCAAGAGACACTGGACCAAAAGCTTATTCAGAGACTAGAGAAAAAGTCTAGGATAAACTGGGACTGTTATAAAGAGGTGCGGAAGAAATAAATGAACGATGTTTGTCTACAATAGAGCTGCTTTTGTTTTGTTACCCGTATTGGTTTTTTAGTGCAAATTTTCATTATTCTCGGTGATACATTTACACTGTTGGATTTCATATTGTTAGTAAGTTTCCATAGGAAATAGAGATAGAATTTGTTGGATTTCATATTGTTGTATGTTTTTCAGTAGGTAATATAAATAGAATGTAAGAGCTCCTTCTCAAAAAACGAATGTAAGAGCTGCATGAATTGTGTCTCCTTTTATGAAGTAAAATATAGAGATTTTTGTAGGTAACTTTATTTTGTTACATTGGCCAGCTTAATAACGAATTCATCAGTTCGTTAATGTTGAGCCCTTGATTTGCAGGGCTGTTTGCTTCAAGTATTGAGATACGAGCTAGCTGAAGCATTAATTATTTGTAAGGGATAAAGTGTTATTTTAAATAGTTTGAAACTAGCTACTAGTAGTTAGTTGGTTACAGTGATTGTAGTTAGTATAAACAAGTGTAGTTAGTTAAATATTTTCATTATATTTTCAATAGTCATTTGTAACATTTCTCTCCCAACATGTGAAAGGATGAGCTAGAAGGTTCTTTTCCAATTCATCTAGATTCTTAACTTGAGTTCTTAGCTCCTAAATCCATCTTCATATTTAGAAAATTAACATGGTATAAGAGCTACTATACTGATTAAGCTTTTGATTGCATACTTCTCTGCCTACGAAAATTCTAGGGTTTTGTGTTGTGCTGAATGTTTTGAAGAATGACAAACGAAGGACCTAGAGTTTTGGAGAATAACTTGGTCCTTAAGAAGAAGGACACAAATTGATCGAAAAGATTATGGAATGCAAATCCATGCAAAACAAGGAGTAGTGGCGCGTGAACTATTGTGTATCCAAGTCAGCTGGAAGAAGTTGTGCCGGGGTTGTTTCTTCGAAGTATGAACAAGAGTTGGAGTAAAACAAGGAAAGTATCACAGGAAAATCTTGACTTGTCATATTTACAAGGTTTCCTGGTGAAACACTACTAGGGTTAAAAAGCCCATAAAGCTAGTAATTGAGGCAACCGTACTTAGTTATTCACTACGAGACTTGAGAGAAAACACAAGGCGATCCAATAACTTTCAAAGTGACTTAACTGCTGAAGACAACTGTTGAAGAATTCAGAGTTTAACTTAGATATTTTATTTAGGTTCTTTATTAGAGTTGTCATTGTTTCGTGTTAAAACTGTTTTTACCTATCTGCTTATGTTAGAAGCAATTATATTAGGTAAAGCTTGAGTGATTACTTTGTAAAGCTAGAGTATAGTTTTGTTGAGTGTTTAGGGTCTAGAGTGTAGCCCCTTGGTTACAGAGTTTGTAATAAAAAACTTGCTCTTTTGTGTTAGTGAATTGGTTTTAAAATCTCAGAGTGTGGGTCGTGATTTTTCTCCCTTGAGTAAGGATTTTTTCATGTAAAAATACTGTGTTCTTTAGATTGCCGTTTATGTGTGTGTTTGTATTTAGTGGAGATTGTGTGACAAGAACGGGTTCTAGAATTAAGAGTCAGGTTCTTCAAAAAATTGGAGGACACTATTCAACCCACCTCCTTTCTAGTGTCCATAGGAGGTGCTTAGAGTATAACATTTTGTCTTCATCAAGTTGAAATTTTTGTTCTGTCAATTCTTCGAATTTGCCTAAACAAGAACGAAAATGGCAACGATTGATGAAATTTAAGATGATGCACCGTGGGCACAAGGATCTGTTGCTCAAGGATTGTGAGCTACCTCAGCTATGGCCAAAGGATCGAGAAACTAGAGAGGGTTGAGAAATGACGGAGTCAGTAACATTATGGTGATTGATCACAATTATCTACTCTATATTCACCCATCTAATACATCAGATTCATTAATTGTTGTTGTACAACTTCTAGGAATTGAGAATTAAACTATCTAGAGTAAATCCATGAGAATCCTTCATGTCAATAACTAGGAACATTCGTGTAAAAGGATGAATTCCTTTCAGCTCCAATACCTATTTTCTACCTCAAAAGGTTGGATAAAATATCCTAACCCTAACAGTTTCTTGCCGAGTAAAATTGATGTATGTGTCTGTTACACCCTTAATAGTATATTTATAGAAAGATAATTATGGTATGATGGATGCTTAACTAAATGTTTTAATGAGCTAACTAACATCCCTTATGTGTGGATTTGACTATGTCGTAACATCCAACATCTTAGACTCATACACAAGGGTTTAAGCTCCACCCCATTAAAGAGAACATTTTCTCTCCTTGGATTCTTTTGCATCAGAAAAATTCCCTGCCTTTACTCTCGTCGTTTAAAGCACAGTAAGTTAAAGATTAATTTCTCTATACTCTCCAAGAACATGAGGTGGTAGATTGAAGTTATCTTTGCCGATAAATATTTTGTTTAAAAGGTTTCATGTTTTTGTTTAATATTATATACATATTGTTCTTTTTGCCTTTTCCTCAGAAGCAGAGGTGGATCTAGGATTTCAAGACCATGGATTCACCATGACATGAAATTTTACAGACCAAAAAAATTGTTACTTTTGTGATTCGAACCTTTGTGCTCAAGGTAAAAAGACAACCTTCCCACCCCGAGAAGGTTGGGCAGACGCAGGCAGCGCCAAGGCCAATCGATGGGCGCAAATTTGATGTCAAGGCCAAACGTAGGCGTGCAGCTGTGGGCAAAGGCATGGGCAGACGCAGGCAACTGTGCTGCGCATGTGAGCGGCTGCTGACTTGGCTTGGGCGCCGAGAAATGGGCAGAAACGTGGGCAACATGGACCAAAACGTGTGCTGAATGGCTTTGGCATGTGCTGATCATGCCCCAACCCTTTGTAACTGCCCTAGGCAGTCCCCCTTTGTCTATATTATGTATTTTCAGTCATGTAAACATAGGTAGAATTCAAAATTACTTAGAAGCAAACGTGAGGGTTTGTAAAGAGTGATTTTATATATAGAAGCCATTGAACGACTTGTGTTCTTGGCTTAGGACGAAGTCGAAGTCGATCCATTATATTTGACTTGATATATAAATACATTGGTTGGGAGTTTTCTCGCGTAAATTGCTTGTCTCGTTTAATTTCTTTGCTTCCTTTAAGTTTCAAAAACGTTTAAAGCCAAAGACTGAAATTTGGCTAAGTATTGAACGTCGGCTGTGTCAAGTGGGACTTGGCTGCCTCGCAGGGGCAAACCTCGGCAGGTTTTGGTTGTCAAGAACCGCCCCTGTGACAGTTACCACATGCTACGGTAGTGGTTTTACATCCATCTCTTACATCCACTTTGATAGTTGGCCTTTTCTGTAGCTGTGACATGTATTGGGTATGTCAAGCTCAATCATTAATGATCTGCAATTATGAATCATGTGTAGTGTAAAAAAGTGTACTCCAACTTATAATTAATAGGTGGAGTACTACATGTGAACCCACCTTAATCTTTAGAGAATTTTTCGGAATTTTGCTTGGAGTTTAGTTAGAAGTATTCAATGGCTCAACATATCAGTATTTGGGGAGACAATATATATATATATTTTTTGGTATTGGAAGTAAGCACTAACTGTTTACAATAAACCAATAAATATAAAATATTCATACATATATTATCATAAAAAAATTTAATTGTTATGCTTAATTCTGATTTAGTGTAGACACCAAGTATACGAATAATTCTTGAGGCAATAGAGAACATAACTGTTGTTACAAATGTAATTACTGATTTCAACCTCTGCGTTAGAGAATTTTCAAATATTGTAGTTAATGACCTTTCAAGGAACAAACAAGTGCATAAAGAAATCGATTGTTATACAACAACAAAAGGAAACATCTTAATTTTGTTAAGGGTTT
Organism: Petunia x hybrida; assembly: GCA_037355625.1. Taxonomy (NCBI): domain Eukaryota; kingdom Viridiplantae; phylum Streptophyta; class Magnoliopsida; order Solanales; family Solanaceae; genus Petunia; species Petunia x hybrida. The sequence continues at coordinate 1,772,547 of JBBBVM010000258.1, forward strand.
TAAATCATCCAACTCAGGTGATGATATAAATGGATAAGATAGTTGCCTAGTTTAATCAAATTTTACTAATAGCTTTATCCTTAAGTTTACAACAACAAACATACTTAGTATTATCCCACAAAATAAATTTTGGGGAGGGAAAGATGATGCAGACGTTACTCCCATCAAGGTGGAGAAGCTGTTTCCGACAGACTCTCAGCTAAAGATATGTATTTACCAAAACATGGTTGAGAAGAGAAAATAAAATGCAAAACCACCATGGTAAAGATAATACGTACCGTCATAAAGACTAAAGACAACCGAGGTAAATAAAAAAACATCAATAACAAGAAAGATAAAGAAGAAGATAAAAATAACATATTGAAACGACTTTAGGTAGTCGTTTTAAGACTTAGGACACTGATTGGCGTGCCGATAGTTTCAAAAGTTTCGTAAGGTCCATTAGGACTTGTCTGTAAAATTTGAGCTAATTCAGACCTCGTTTGGTAGGTATCATAAGAAGGTTTCAGTTTCTGTTGAAATGTGTTGAAGTGCATGTTGATGGACAAGGTTGTCCCACGTCGGTAAGAGAGAGAGGGCAAGATGTCCATATAATCTTTGGATAATCCTCCACCCTTTAAGCTAGCTTTTGGGGTGTGAGTTAGGTCCAAACTTATGTTGGCGCTCGTATGTGTGTGGGTGCCCATGTGATGGGTGCCCGAGTGTATTAAGCCCGGGTGTGTAGGCGCCCGGTGCCTAGTTTTATTATGGTATAAGAGCCAGGGAAAGATCTTGGCCTCAGAGCAGGTGGACTGTCTCCGGGTGGAACCCCCTTTGAGCACGTGGTCTGATGTTGGGCATATTTGATGTATTTTAGATATATATTTTCCCTAACTTTTGCTTAAATTCAATGCTATAGAGTGCCCAACATTGCTTATTTTGGATATTCTACTAACTTGGTATGCTTGAATGACTTAGGTATGAATTGGTGATTTTTTGGAGCAAGATAGCTATACTTTTTGGAGAAGTCCGAAGTCATAATTGAAGTAGAAAATGAAGAAGAATGGTGTCAAAAATCAGCGGAGTAATGAGTTTTGTAAGCTCTTTGCATGAACCTTACAACAGTCGTACATTGTAAGAGATGCTGTGATACCTGGGAGCAGAGCATACAGAAGGTTTTACATTGTAAGTGTGGTTATACGACTTGAAAGTTTTCCATCCGAATTGTGATTAGGTTAAAATATTTTGTACTCATTGTAATCCATATATAAGCAGGCTTAAACATAATTTTAGAGATCTTTAGACCTTTGGGAGGCAGAGAAATACTGGAGATGGGTTGGAGCTCAATGTCGACATTGAGTTTTCTTCTCTTTTTCTTTACATAGTTTGTTAGTTCTCGAGTTGTGGGATTCTCCATGATTGTTGATATTCCTAAGTTAATTTGATTTTATTGATTTATTATATTGGGTTATTTATTCATATCTTGAGCCTAATTATTTGATTGTTTGATCACCAATTGAATACTATCTATGAACCTAGGGTTGAACTTGAAAGTGCGAACCATAGGTTGCAATAGGATATAATAGAGCGTGTTCCTGAACCTTGGCATCGGGGAATGGTTTCGTGGTTAAGATAGAAATATACCTAACAGTCATGCTTAGTCATTATACAGAAAAAATAAATGTGTTCTTGTTAACTCTAATTTCATACACATATAGGCGTTAGGTTGACTTGAATAGATGAGCAGGGTATCGAAAGAGTCCAGTGAGTAATATTAACTCTGTGATTAGTAACCCAGATATATTATTTAGTCGAATTAACTGAAGAATTCAACAGAATTGGTAGATATCCCATAACCCTAGACTATTGTCCCTTCTTGAATCCAAAATTGTGTTTTACGTGTTAGTTATTTGCTTAGTTTAATTAGTCAATTTTAGTTAGATAAATTCTCAACTCTTGAATTCTTCTTGCGTAGATAATTAGGAATTGTCTGATTTAGTCGTAGTTAATCAATAGTCCTCGTGGGAACGATACTTTTCTTATCACTTTATTACTTGATCGACCGCGTATACTTGTGTGTGCGTTTGGAGCGACAAGTTTTTGGCGCCGTTGCTGGGGACTTAGAATTAGCTATTTTCTAGATTAGACTTTTACTTTTGTCTATTCAAGTTTTTAGTTTAGTTTAGTTTAGTTCATTTTATTACTTGTTAACATGGCATCTTTTAATGAAAATTGGTCGAAAGTTGGCTACTCGTATTTTTGTGCTCCTTGCATAATTTGTAATGGATGTCACTTGTGAGAAGATTGCCGACATCTTGATATACTACGAAACTATTTATCTAGTCGTTCTTTGACAACCTTTGATCAAAACTGTTGTCAATTATGTGGTGGTCTGTGGAATAATTGTCCTAAGTGTTGTACTGCTTCCCCAAGCAATATTCATGATAATACTAACCTTTCTTGTGAGTTTGATAGAAGCAAGGAAGTGCAGGATGCATCACGGTATGATCATTTCGGGAAGATGGAGCAAAGTCAAGAAGAACCTCAAATTGCAGAAGAAAGCGAGTTCGAAAAAGAGGAAAATTCTGAAGAAGTGGAGATCGTGAGTGAAACTTGGCTAATGGAATAATCTCAACGATTAGATGTGTGTAGGGGTCTTCTTGATGATATAACTAGTGCAGCTAAGTGCTCTATAGAATGGAAAATCATGCTCAAACAAGAGATCGACTGATTTGGCTTGGCCATTCATGACTTGGCGGCGAATTTGATTGAATCGATTGAGGTGACTAACGCCCAATCATCAATTGTTGTGGATAGAGAATTTTGAGTTGAAGAGATAGAAGAAGTTCAGAGCCAATTTGAGGAGCTAAGCATGGAGTTCCAATAGTTCGACCCAATAGTAGTTGATGATGGCGAGGTAGAAAAATTAGCACTAGAATCAAGTGAGGAAGTGAAAAATATAATTTTTTAAGGATCTAGTGTGTGTAATGATGAGGATGTCAACAATAATCCAACTTTGGCGTTGGGGCGCATTGGACCTCATTCTAAGCACTTTTCGATATTGTGTTTGGATGGCGACATGAAAATCGAGCCTTCCGAGCCAATGGAAGAGTCACGAGATGAGGAACAAAGTGCCTATAATCTTAAATTTGTTGTACCGAGGAGACAAAACGACATCCCTCATTTAAAAGCCAAGAGGTGAAAAATGCATTGTTTAATTCTTGGTTTCTTTAGGTTTGTAACACCGCCCCAAGAGTATAGTCATAAGCTTGAATGCAATTAGGGGATTCAATTCGTATCTTCGAAGTGGAAACAAAAGTGATGAATGTACATGTCGTGTCACGACGTTAAATCAAGCGCTTTATGGGAGGCAACCCATGTTTTATTGTTTTCTTAAGTTAGTTAGTTTATACATTAAAAAAAATTAAAAAAAAACATAAAAAGAACGCAATTTTGAAACTAATATTGTTGTTTGATTGTGTTATAGCACGGCGTTAGTAAGGTGAACTTGGAGAATTAAGCATGGTGGCGTAAAGAAAAAATGCAGGGAAAAGGAGTATAATTCAGACCTTACAGCAAGTCTTACATTGTAAGGCCTGTTGTAAGGCCTGTGATGCCAAGACAAGGAGAAAACAGTGGAGTAACCTCCATTGTAAGACTATTCTAAGAAAATTTTGTTCTTTATAGTCAGCTCTTACACTGGGCATACAATGTAACAGACTCTGTAAGGCAGGTTATAAGACTTAAACACAAAAAAAAAAAAGCACGCATATATCTCACAGGTCCTTAGAAAACACGTTATACGCCCTCTGTGTTCATATTTTTTCCATCTTCCCAAGGCCAAAAACATCATCTAATCAATCGATTCTCAGTTATGTATCTCTCACCTTCTTTCTTCTCTGATCTGCTATGCCTATGTTGCTCCCCTCCCTCTCTCCTAACTTTTTTTTGTCAATTTTATCTCCCCTAGACTTTACTAATAGTAGTTTGTTTTATGAGAAAAAGTTGTAAAAATTAATTAGGTTTTGGCTGGTATTTGTTATGGGGAGTGCGGGGAAGCACTGTAATCGTTGAAACATGAAAGCTTCCGGAATTGGGAGGGTTATGCGCGACCAAATAATGCTATATAAAAGCTGTCCAGAATCATGCACGCTAGGTGTTCGACAAAATTCCCCAATGAAAATTTGATACATTCGGCCAAGTCTGGGTAACCGGATCAGTTATGGGCATAAGTTGAACATAAATTTGTTAGAATAATGACTTGGGGGCAGTGTTTAGGGTACTTTAACTTGAGCAATACTCATTGCACGTTATACGCACACGACAAGTGTCGTTTTGCACACTCGTTACGCGAGTCGCTGCCCCGTGTTGTAATTCATGGGCTGCCTTCATTGTTTTTCTTAGTTGAATGTTTCTCCATGTTTTTGTGATGAAGAGATAGCTTAACACAAGTGTGGGGTGCCTTCACCCCCTATTTGCGCGCACTAATTGGTTTGAATGAATATTTTGGTTAAAATAAAGTGTGGGCCAGTGAGGGAAGTCTGAGTACCTCATTTACCACCCTTTTTTTATGCTATAGAATGCATTGAGGAAATTGCACAATTTTAAGTGTGGGGTGGGGGATTCCTATGTTTTGCTGTATAATTTTTTTTTGGTTTGTCAATTGACATTATTTTTATTTATTTTGTTCTTTCTAGTTTAATACAATTAATCAAAAACATAAAAAAAAAAAATTAGAAAACAAGAAAATCCAAAAAAAAAATTAGAGTTAATTTTGTTAGTTAGTCTTTTAGTCATAGTTAGAGTACATAATAATCCCTCGTGGTTTTTCTTTGGGGATCGGTTTTTTTCCATGGGATGTACACTTGAACCGGGTACTTGTGTTTTTTTAGATAGTTTTAGTTTGTTGTAGTAGTAGTAGTAGTAGAAAGGAAAGGGAAAACCCGGGCTTAGAGTCTAGGTGCCTTCTGACCTATTTGATGCTAACAAACTTAGACCTGAGCACGTGGATTATGTGCATTCCTTGTGAGTTTTGAAATAAATTGTGCCAAGAAAAATGAATAACCTTGTGTGTGTCGGTTAGGCTCAGTTTCTTGACTCATGTGCTAAGTTCTTTACGCTTTATTCTTCGAGCTTGTTTTACTGCTTTGATTGAGTGTCCGAATTGATCCATCTAGAGTGACTCATTTGCTATTGTGTGAGTGAGGCCCTTGTTTCGTTCCATACTTGTCACTTGAGTCTAGAACTTGCCAGGACTGTGGTTGAAGCGAAATCCTAAGTTTTGCTCGGTTTAGAAAATAATTATAGGCCTTCCTTGATCCGTTTGAGATTTTTCTAGCCTACCCTTGCTTGATTGCCTCTAATCAGCCCCTTTGAGCCTTTATCCTATTTATTGGTAGCCATATTACAAGTCTTGACCTGTTTTGAATTGAATTACCTATTTCTTTTGAACATCCTATCTCCTTAAGCACTTTTATGCACAATGAGCTTAAATAGCTAAAGTTGGAGAAATGGATGGTTTGTGAATTGGTACCAGTTGTCATGTAAAAGAAGTGCTAGTGAAAAGAAAAAAAAATTATTTGATAGTCTGGCCAGCTCTCAAATAGAAAAAAAACTGAAGTGTGAGAAAAGTAAAAAAAAAAAAGAAAAAAAAAGAGCACTTTTTGTGAGCTGAAAAATATTCAATAGCGTAAATAAAAAGGGAAAGATTGGTTGTTCCTTGAAATTGAAAAGGGAGGAGTTTTTTAAAGGAGGAAGTGTGCTAAAATTGATGTTTTGTATGTTCTTAGGGAGGTCTAGTCACTTTATCTATATATATCCAACCTGTCCCGCAGCCTTCATTACAACCTTTAATAAGTCCTATTTGATTTTAGACTGAGCAGACTTATACTAGTAGAGATTTACATAAAGGGCAAGCATATGGTACTTATTGTGGCATGTGAACTTCTTTGTGAGAGTTGAGTGAATTCTTTGTACATTTAATATCTTGTGAGTATTGGACTATTTCTCTTGAATTGTTGTGAGGGCACTTGATTCATGAAGGGTAGGTGATTTTATTAGACTCTCAGTCGAGGTAAGTGAGCAGGCTCGAGAAACTTGGTTGCACAGAGTCGGTTATTGAGGTAGGATGTTACAATTTGGTTATTCGATTGATTTTAAATGTTTGGTTGTATTACAAGAGGAAGTGAATGAAATGATGCATGTGAGAAGGTTTAATTGTTGGTATCAACCATGGTCACAAGTATAGTTGGTCCTCATTGAGAAGTATTGTTGTATTGAATTGTACGAGGACGAACAAAGGTTTAAGTGTGAGGTGTTGATTTTGGGCATATTTGATGTATTTTAGATATATATTTTCCCTAACTTTTTCTTAAATTCAATGCTATAGACTGCCCAGCATTGCTTATTTTTGGATATTCTACTAACTTGGTATGTTTGAATGACTTAGGTATGAATTGGTGAATATTTTGAGCAAGATGGCTATACTTTTTGGAGAAGTCCGAAGTCATAATTGAAGTAGAAAAATGAAGAAGAATGGTGTCAAAAATCAGCGGAGTAATGAGCTTTGTAAGCTCTTTGTATGAACCTTACAACAGTCGTACATTGTAAGAGATGCTATGAGACATGGGAGCAGAGCATAAAGAAGGTCTTACATTATAAGAGTGGTTGTACGACTTGAAAGTTTTCCATCCGAATTGGGATTAGGTTAAAATATTTTGTACTCATTGTAATACATATATAAGCAGCCTTAAACATAATTTTAGAGATCTTTGGACCTTTGGGAGGCAGAGAAATACTGGAGATGGGTTGGAGCTCAACGTCGACATTGAGTTTTCTTCTCTTTTCCTTTACATAGTTTGTTAGTTCTAGAGTTGTGGGATTCTCCATGATTGCTGATATTCCTAAGTTAATTTGATTTCATTGATTTAGTATATTGGATTATTTATTCATATCTTGAGCCTAATTATTTGATTGCTTGATCACCAATTGAATACTATCTATGAACCTAGGGTAGAACTCAAAAGTGGGAACCATATGTGTTAATAGGATTGAATAGAGCGTGTTCCTGAACCTGGGCATCGGGGAATGGTTCGCGGTTAAGATAGAAATATACCTAACAGTCATGCTTAGTCATTATACAGAAAAAATAAATGCGTTCTTGTTAACTCTAATTCCATAGACATATAGGCGTTAGGTTGACTTGAATAGGCGAGTAGGGTATCGAAAGAGTCCTATGAGTAATATTAACTCTGTGATTGGTAACCCAAATAAATTATTTGTTGGTAGATATCCCATATCCCTAGACTATTTTCCCTTCTTGAATCCAAAATCGTGTTTTATGTGTTAGTTATTTGCTTAGTTTAATTAGTTAATTTTAGTTAGATAAATTCTCAACTCTTGAATTCTTCTTGCGTAGATAATTAAGAATTGTCTGATTTAGTCGTAGTTAATCAATAGTCCTCGTGGGAGCGATACTTTTCTTATCACTTTATTACTTGATCGACCGCATATACTTGCGTGTGCGTTTGGAGTGACATGGTCCACGGGCTACCCATGTGGGCATGGCTAGCCATGCGGGGGGGAGGAGTGTTTGAATGTGTTGAAGTTGATGTTGGTGGACAAGGTTGTTCGACATCAGTAAGAGAGAGAGGGCAAGATGTCCTTATAAGCTTTGGACAATCCTCCACCATTTGAGCAAGCTTTTGGAGTGTGAGTTAGGCTAAAACTTATGTGGGCGCCCGTATGTGGGTGCCTGTATCACTACAAGAAATTAGGCATTTTCTGACTGCCTAAACAGTCAGACATCAGTCGGATGGCCAACTGATATCCGACCAAATACGGCGGTCGGATAAACGCTCGTCGGAAGAAGGCATCCGACCGACTCAGTTGGACAAATCGACTGACAAGTGGTCGGCTAGAAGTCGAATAGATATTCTTGATGTACCAATTTCTGGGAAAATGTCCGACCGGATCCGTCGGACACATGAATTTCTTGAAATATTTTTGTTCATCTATCCGACCGAATCGGTCGGACACTTGAATTTTTGAAATTTTTTTTGGTGAAATGTCCGACCAAAGATGAATTTCTGGGAAGGTAAAACCTGCAAAATAAAAGCTGTAATTAGAGCTCCACCACCTGTAAATGCAGTAAAATCCAGCACGCAATAAACAATAGGCTTCTACAAGCCTTAATATTTTTCTAAACAAGGCTTATTGCCTTTAAACTAAAAGTCTTATAATTTACAAAACATTAACATTTCATAATGATCAAACAAGTTAAACAAAACCAACTACAAGTATAACAATCAAAGAAGTTTAACATAAACCAACCACAAGTCTAAAACACATGTCTAAAAACATCAACAATCCACTACTACTCCGTTTCCTTAGAACTAGACTCAGACGACGAACTGTATCGACGTTTGGTCTTGCCTTTCCCCCCCTGCTCTTGCTCCTGCTCTTGCCCCTGCCCTTTCTCTTTCCCTTGTCAGAATTACCACACATAAAATTCTGCATCATTTCCCGCACCCACTCGTACTTTCCTTAGTACTCAAACGATCTTCTTCACTATTTCTCTTTAGCTCTTCGACTTCCACCGATGGATTAATTAAAGTAGTAGGAGTATAAGTGCCAAACAAACCTGGATGCAGATGCTCCGAGGTATATTGCGATCCAAGACCATATGCATTTCCCTTTTTTACGCCGTCATTCACCTCCAACCATAGTGTTGTTTCCTCCTAAAGTGTCATTTGAGTTGGGGTAGTGCTACCACATTCGGATGTCTGACTTGTCATTCTAGTTTCATAAGCCACTGTAGCCTTTTCCTGAAAAAATTTTAATTACAAGAATTAGATATACAAATATTGACGGATTATACAAACAAGTTTGAATTTAATAACTTACATATGCATCTCTAGCGCGCTCCTCGACCCACACTTCTTCGCCTTTTTTATTCTTGTATATATGTCTCTTCTTAAACATTTCAGGCACAGGTACTGGCCGCCCTTCTTCCTTTTCCTACAAAATTAAGAAGAGGACAAGTTAGATAAAATATTAATGAGAGTTACATTAAACAATACATATAATATTTAATAAGTTACCAATCCCATCCGCTAAGTCGATGTACTAACTGAACCCCCGGTGTGCAGCGATCCACCCTTTTCGGAGGCTTTCGCTGCCTTTCCTTGGGCGCTCTTCTTCTTAAATTTTTCACTCTCCCAATATTGCAGTAGTTATTGCCAAGGCTCCGGGTATATCCAATCAGGCTTCTTTCCTTTATCAAAGGCAGGATGCCACACACACTTTGCCTGAAATAATTAAAAATATTAGATTTTAAAAAAAGTGATACTTAACTAAATTATTAATAAATAAAACATAGTTAATACCTGAAAGTCTTCAAACATGGTCAGCTTTACTTTAAATGGTACCTTACCCCATTTAGCTCTTATGCATACTGTACCTATGGGAGTAGCCGCATCTGAGGGAGTAAAACTCGATAAAATTCACTAGTATTAATAAATATACTAAGAAATTAAACTTTACAATAGTATGAAATAGTTAAATCATCATTCATCTCAAGGTCATCGGCTATTTCCTCTTCCTCGCTCGTCTCATCGTCATCAACAAATTCGTCTTCGCTTGTTTCAATGTCATCCATATATTCATCCTCCTCGTTTTCTCTGGATGTTCTTCTCCAAAATTAGTCGTGTTTTTTCCACGTCTAATGATAAGAATCAAAACGACAAGACAAAAATAAAGATAGGAGAGCGAGACACTTCTCGAACTCCCTACGAAGTATCCCCGGGGAACTTGTCCCGAGATACCCTCGTAACGGCGTCTAGAAGGACCTACACTATGCAACCACCCTCGAGTCGCACCCGGGACTCGTAAATGGAATAATCGGGTGTCGGTTTGGAATTCAACTAGGATCCGCTAGTGAGTTCAAGCCAACAAGAAAGGGTTTCTTCATAAACAAGAGATGAACTCTATTCTTCATTCAATAATATTCAAAGTAAGCTAATGTTTTGAAGAGGCTAAGTGAAGTATTTATAGGCTTCACTTAGGTATAATAAAAGGTCTAAAATACCCCCAAAGTGGGCTAAAAACAAATAAGGCCACGCAGGGCTATAACTGGAAGTTCAAGCAAAAAGTAGTAAAATCCCGCATGCTGTCACAGGGGGGAGGCGGCGACCTAGGGTGGGGGAGGCGGGCGCCTAGTGAACTTCAGCTCTCTGGATTCTTGGGAGGCGCTCCGCCTCTTGTCTGAGGCGCTCCGCCTTCTGAGGTCCAGCTCTCTGGATTTTGGGAGGCGCCCCGCCTCAGCTAGGAGGCGCTCCGCCTCTTCCTGAAGCCACTTGGGGTGTCTCATTTTGTGTCTCCTGAGCCTCTCCAAGTGTCCTAGAGGGTCCTCCATCCATGGCACACCAAAGCATGATCTTCAAGTCGCTCTTGGGGCCTTCTTCCATACCCTTCCAAGTCAAGTGAAGATGGGTGTCTTGGATCAACTTGGCTTGACTCCGAGTGAAGGGTCTTGTGGGGGTTTGGGTCTTATCATCCTCCCCTTCTTGAGAGGATTTCGTCCTCGAAATTGAAGCGTCATTCACGACCTCTTCATCATCATTCACGACCTCTTCATTACCTACATCCAAAGGAACCAAGTCACAAACATTGAAAGTATTAGAAACTTGATACTCACTTGGCAAGTCGACCACATAGGCATTGTTATTTATCCTCGAGAGCACTTGGAATGGGCCATCTCCCCGGGGTGCCAACTTCCCTTTCCTAAGGTTTGGAAACCTTTCTTTCCGGAAGTGCACCCACACATAGTCACCCTTCTTGAGTTCCACCTTCTTGCGTCCTTTGTTCTTCTTGGAGGCAACCTTAGCATAAGCTTCCTCCAAATTCTTCTTCGCCTTTGCATGGAGTTCAACCAAAGCCTTGGCTCTAGCATTACCTTCAAAATTAACAACCATTTCCCTTGGAAAAGGGGTTAGATCAAGGGGAATCAAGGGGTTGAAACCATCAATCCAAGTCCCGGCCTTACCTTGGGTCATGGCTCTAAGAAGAGCACCCAAAGTTCGGTTTACCACCTCGGTTTGCCCATCGGTTTGTGGGTGGTGGGACGTAGAAAACAAGAGCTTGGTGCCAAGGGCACCCCACAAGCATCTCCAAAAGTGGCTTAGGAACTTGGTGTCCCTATCACTCACAATGGTTTGAGGCACACCATGCAACTTTAGAACATTGTCAATTAATAAAGTAGCTACATGTTGCGCATCATCACACTTCTTGCATGGGATGAAGTGTGCCATCTTGGAGAACCTATCCACAACAACATAAATGCTATCGTGGCCCCCCTAGTCCTTGTTAATCCCATGACAAAGTCCATTTATATATCCAACCACGGACTAGTAGGTACGGGGAGAGGGGTATACGACCCATGAGGGTGGGCTTTAGATTTGGCACGTTTGAACTCAAGGCAATTAGTGCAAAACTTTTCCACATGCACCCTCATCTCTGGCCAATGGAATTGTTCTTGAAGAACGGCCAAAGTCTTACTTGTCCCAAAATGACCCATGAGTCCTCCACAATGTGCCTCTTGCACAAGCAATTCCCTCCATGAGGACTCGGGTATGCACACTCTACCATTTTTAAAGATGTATCCATTTACCCATTGGTATTTCTCAACTCTCTCCCCTTTCTCTAGAGCATCATGGACACTCTTTAGCTTTGGGTCATGAGCATACATCAATTTAATGCTCTCGAATCCCATGAGCTTAGAGGTGAGAGTGGTGGCGAGAGCGAACTTTCTAGAAAGCGCGTCTGCCACAACATTGTCTTTCCCTTTTTTGTATTGGATAACATAGGGAAAAGACTCAATGAATTCAACCCACTTGGCATGTCTCTTATTGAGCTTCTCTTGGTCTCTTAAATGCTTGAGTGACTCATGGTCACTCTTGATTACAAACTCTCGAGGCCAAAGGTAGTGTTGCCAATGGGCAAGGGCTCTCACAAGGGCATACAACTCCTTGTCATATGTAGAATAGTTCAAGGAGGCCCCTTTCAACTTCTCACTAAAGTAGGCGATGGGTTTGCTATCTTGCATTAATACACCACCAATTCCCACCCCCGAGGCATCACATTCAACCTCAAATGCCTTTCCGAAGTCGGGCAATTGCAATAAAGGGGCAGTACTCAACCTACTTTTCAATTCTTGGAAGGCCTTCTCTTGAGGCTCTCCCCGAACAAAGGGTTGGTCCTTCTTCACCAATTCGGTGAGTGGAGCGGCAATGGAGCTAAAGTCTTTCACAAATCTTCTATAAAAGCTAGCAAGACCATGAAAGCTCCTCACTTGAGTCATGGTAGTAGGAGTAGGCCAATCACGTATGGCCTCTACCTTAGACTCATCCACCTCCACTCCTTGGGCACTCACAACAAACCCAAGGAAGATAACCTTCTCCACACAAAAGGCACACTTTTTCAAGTTGGCATAGAGCTTTTCGGCTCGTAGCGCTTCAAGGACTTGACTCAAGTGACCAACATGTTCATCAATTGTCTTACTATAGATCAAGATATCATCAAAATAGACAACTACAAACTTATTGATAAAAGGCTTCAAAACATGGTTCATGAGTCGCATAAAAGTGCTAAGTGAGTTTGAAAGCCCGAAGGGCATTACCAACCATTCATAGAGACCGAATTTGGTCTTGAATGCGGTTTTCCATTCATCCCCAGGTTTCATCCGGATTTGATGGTAACCGGACCTAAGGTCGATTTTGGAAAAGACACACGACCCACTCAATTCATCCAACATATCATCAAGTTGTGGAATAGGGTGACGGTACTTTACCGTTATCTTATTCACGGCTCGGCAATCCACGCACATTCTCCACGACCCATCCTTTTTGGGCACAAGAATAACCGGTACGGCGCATGGACTTAAACTCTCCCGGACCAAGCCTTTAGACAGCAAGTCATCTACTAGCTTTTTCAATTCTCTTGTGTCCTCCGGATTACTTCTATAAGCCAGTTTGTTTGGGATTTGAGACCCCGGGATGAAATCAATTTGATGTTCAATCCCTCTCAAGGGAGGGAGTCCACTTGGCATTTCATCCGGAAACATGTCTTCAAACACCTTCAAAACACTTTCAATGGCACTAGGTAATGGGTTAGAAGAATAATCAAATTCGGAAGTAAGAACCATACCTTTGTGCACTAGGCATAGAAGAAGCTTGTTGCCATCATTTCCTTTCAAGAGCTCGCCCGGTTGCATCATGGCACATATGCCACCGGTGGAAGATGGTGGGATTGCCACCACACTTTCGGCCAAAGGACTAGTCTTCACCACCGACTTAGCCTTTGCCACCTCCCTTAACTCCTTCATTTTCTTGTAGTCCTCACTTACTTGCTTAGGAGTTAGAGGTTTAAGCACAAATCTCCTCCCTTCATGTTTGACCGTGTAAGTGTTGACATGACCATCATGCACCACTTGCCTATCGAATTGCCAAGGCCTCCCTAAGAGTAGGTGGAATGCTTGCATAGGCACAACGTCAAACAAATGCTCATCTGCATAACTCCCCATTTTGAAACGAATCATCACTTGTTTCACTACTTTAAGCTCTCTACATTCGCTAAGCCATTGTAATCGGTAGGGTTTGGGGTGCTTCACGGTAGTCAACTTCAATTGAGACACAAGTGATTGACTCACAACATTTGCACAACTCCCCGAATCAATTATCATAGAGCAAACAACATCTTTGACCCGGCACCTAGTATGGAATAGATTTTCCCTTTGCAAGGTTTCACTATCTTCCACAATCATAGCTCATAGGCTCCTTCTCACTACTAAGAAAGTATGAGGATCCTCATCCTCCACCGTGTCTTCCTCCACATTCCCCTCTACTCCCTCATCTCCCTCTACTCCTTCATCTTCCGGGTCACTCTCTTGCTCATATGCATTTTCACCAACAACAATCATGGTCCTTTTCGTAAGACATTCCCTAGCAAAGTGACCATAGCCCTTGCACTTGTGGCATTGTATGGAAGTAGAAGTAGGAGCATGCAATTGAGTTTTAGAGTTACCTCCCACATTCGGTGTGTTCTTCTCATACGGCTTCTTCACATCCTTGCTTGCATTTGCACCACTTGTTCCACTTGCACTTGGGAACCTTGCATTTGTAGTAGGAGGCTTCCAATCCTTTGGTTTGCTTGTTGGAGTAGTAGTGCTACTCTTGTAGCGAAGGGATTTCTCCTCTTTGAGCCGTTTCTCGGCCTCAACCGCATCTTCACATAGCCTGTAATGATCATCATATTTGTGGAACTTCAATTGTGAAGCTATGTCTCGGTTCAACCCCCCCTTTGAAACGGATCATGGCCGTCTCATTGTCTTCCTCATCTAAGTCAAGGTTCATTCGGATTTGCTCAAATTCATTGAAATATTCCCCAACCGATTTGTAACCTTGCTTCAACTCATAGAGACGCTTTTGTTGTTCAACCCGGTATTGGTTTGTCAAGTACTTTTCATCCATCACACAGATCAACTCTTCCCAAGTAAGATTAATAGCCATTCCCGTCCTCCTTCTAATCCTCTTCACCGACTCCCACCAAGTAGAAGCAAAAGATTCGAAGGAAGATATTGCATACTTGGTCTTCTTCACCTCGGGCATATCATTGGTGTCAAAGATACGCTCCATAGACAACTTCCAATCAATGTAGTCCATCGGGTCACTACTTCCTTTGAAAGAAGGAATAGTGAGCTTCACACTATTAAGATTGTTGTTGTTGTCACGACCCCCTTGGAAAGGCTCCGGTTGGCCTCCATAGTGATCTCCATAACCTCCATAATCTCTCCTAACATTCCCTCCAACATACCCCATGGGTGGCCCTCGACCTCGGCCTCTACCCCTATCCACATTCCGACCCCTAAATAGAAAGTGAGCATCATACCCACCATCACCATAATCATCCTCCTCCCCTTCTTGAGCTTGTGCAATTTGCCCAAGGGGTTGAACATTCTGGATTGGTCCGGGAAGTGGAGCATTCCTTTGGGGATTGCCCATAAGGTTGGGAATAGTCACACGTTGGGTATTGCCCAACAATTGGTCAATTCGATCACGATCCTCCCTTACCCGTTGTTGGCGATTGAGCAACTCAACAACTTGTTCCGGGGTAAAGGTTGGACTACTCGTGCCCTCCACGGCTTCAACGTGGGCACTCGGGGCCCCTTTCTCAACTTGGACACTCGGGGTCCCTGTCTTGGTAGATGGATAAAACTTAGCTAAGAACTTCCTAGCCAAATCATCCCAAGTAGTGAAAGACCCAGACTTTTCAGCCTTTAACCACCTCTTTGCTGCCCCAATCAGTGAAAACGGGAACAATGTCAAGCGAACATAATCAATAGGAACTCCCGCCGGTGTATAAGTATCACTGATCTCCAAGAAATTCTGGATATGTTGTTGTGGATCCTCGCTAAGTAATCCAACAAATTATCCAGTCGCATGTAATAGTTGTATCATGTCGGACTTAATCTCAAAGTTTTTAGTAATTTCAGGCTTAACTATGCTCGAGGCTACACCCTCCAGGCTGGGGAGAGCAACATCTCGCACAGCTAAACCTCGTTCTGCTGCCATTCTTGTAGGTAAAGATCAAGCAGGACCTAATACCTGAAACAGCACAAAACTCAAAACAAAAATTAAACCTGAATTGAAAATAATAAATCGTCTGAAAAGAAAACAGTCAATTGTTTAGTCCCCGGCAACGGCGCCAAAAACTTGTTGCTCCCAACACACACGCAAGTATACGTGGTCGACAAGTAATAAAGTGATAAGTAGAGTATCATTCCCACGAGATCTATTCAGACTGACGCTTAACAAATAATTTCTAACTAACTATTCAGGGATCTTTTTCCAATAGTGAGAGTTTTTATTAACTAAAGAATAGTAATTTAAAACAGTAAAAGTGAATTCAAACAATGGAGCAAAAATAGGGTGTTATCAGTAATAAGGAGACGGTCCAGGGTCAGAGTTACAAATAATCCAGTTGAGTTTTCCAATTATTTCCACTTCTTAAATCCCGGATTACTAACTAACAGATTAAATGTACCCGTGAAAACCTTTCGATTCTTCACGGTCTATGCAGGCTACTCCAATTCCTATATGTCTATGGGTTGAATCACGTGCACGCATTAACGAATTCTGTAATTAGTTAAGCTAGGCGAGCAAGTATATGTCTATCCTACTCACAAATTGGTTCCCCGATGCCCAGGTTCACAATCTAGCCCTACTCTTTCTTATTGCCTTAATAAATTCCCTCTTTCGAGTTCAATCTAGAAACCATAGATAATGCGTAATAATCGGGCCTTGACAATTACACAAATGAAATCAAGAAAGAATAGGCAATCCGTTATGGGATTCAATTTATGGAATTCAATCTTCAAACTTCAACTTTCATGAAATATTCTAATCCTAGAACGATGGATCTAGCCACGCATACTCATAATAACAACACAAGGATTTGATGAAATAATGATGTAATAGATTAATGGAAGGAAGAAAAACCCTTGTTCAAGATGTTATGAGCTCTCCAATTTGCTCCAAAGTCTGAACCCCTATCAAAAACTAAGTAAAAGAGTATTTATAGGGTTTACAAATGCCTAGTAATAAGTTACACCTAAGCCTAGACGAAATAGGAAGTCCAAAAATGCTCCAGGGGCGCTGTAGCTGGCGCCCCGCGCCCCCGAACGCGCGCACAAAGGCAGTGGATGTCAAAATCCGGGCGCTTTTGGGGCGCCCCGCTCCACCTATGGCGCCAGAAGCTTGGGCGCTTTTGGGGCGCCCCGCGCCACCTATAGCTCCAGGCCATTTTCCTGCTTCCTTCGTCAGCAGCTCGCGTCGCGTTGTGCCTTCGTATGTTCGATCCAATCCTCAATCCAAATCCAATCTTTTCTTGCTCGATCATGCTCTTTAAAGCTCCAATTGCACTTCATAACAACCTACAATTATACGACACAAAATCAGTGTAAAATCACATTCATTAACTAGAAAACGTGCGAATAAAGTACTCAAACGTGAGGAAATATTAAGGAAATATAGGCATAAAATGCCAAACATCACACATGCATCAGGACATCATACGGTGTCTTCCCATTCAACACTGAAGATGGGGCCCGATTGATCAAATAAATGGCTGTCATTATACACTCTCCCCAAAACTCAATCGGTAAGTGTGCTTGAAATCAGAGCGCCCAAGCTACATTCAAAATATGTCGATGCTCTCTTTCAACTCTTCCTTTTTATTGTGGTGTCCCTACACACGACGTTTGAAAGAGGATTCCTTGTTCCCAAAAATAGGCTTTCATACTTGTAAACTCGGTTCCATTATCACTTCGGACAGTCTTGACATACTTATGAAATTGTCTTTCGACCATTGCAAAGAAAACTTTCAAAGCTCTTCCGAACTCTTTCTCATCAACCAACAAAAATACCCACACAGCTCGGAAAAAAATCATCAACAATTGTTAGAAAATAAGAGGCACCACACGAAGTTTTAGTTCTATGTGGACCCCACAAGTCACAGTGTACCAACGCAAAACTCTTGGAGGCTTTATTTTCGCTCAGCGGAAACATATTCCTAGTCTGCTTTGCCCGATGACATATATCACATGCCTTTTTATTTTTCTTACCACTACACTTCCTAACTTCTTGAATTGGGAGAGAATTCGTTACCTGAATCAAAGAATGTCCAACCTTTGATGCCATAGATCCAAAACATCCACTTTAGAAGCCTTCACCAGTGGCACTGTCCGAAAATAATACAGTCCATTCGATCATTTACCCGTGCCAATCAACTTGCCCATGGACCTATGCTTTACAACACACATTTCATCGATGAACTGCATATCACAATATTACATATCAATCAACTGAGACACCGAAATCAAATTGCACGTCATTCAGGGCACATAAAGAACATTCTGGAGGATCATGTTATCATTAAGCTGGGTTGACCCTTCTTTTGTAGCCATGGTACTGCTTCCGTTAGGCAAACCTACCGGACAGTGTATAATATCTTATAGATCGCTCAATGCATTCAACTCTCCAGTCATATGATTTGAAGCTCCACTATAAATTATCCACGGACCACTAGTTGTCTTATCATTCACTCGATCAGCTGTGTTTGGCCTCTTTTGATTCAACAAACTCACAAGCACCCGCATCTATTCACTACTCAACCCGGGGATTCTAGAGCTCCTAAATCCAACTTCATTCGCCGCACGAGCTTTAATTCCCACTTGTTCATTCAACATATTTAAAGAACCCTCTACGGGTCACTTAATGGTTTCGCCCCTGAAACCTATCTACTTCAGGGAATTCAAGACTGTCTGAAACCTCGCCCTTTCAACGTCGGTCTTTATGTCACACGGCAATCTCGTCTGCCGTATACCACTCCCTCCATCGGTATGAACATTAACGACGGTGACACCATATCCTACCCGTCGAACGACCATCACTACACTCTTTCTTCACACTTCTATGTAGAAGTTTCACTTTTCCGATCGCTTTTTCGATCAATAGCACTGATACGAAAATTAACAACAAGAAAATAAAATTGACAAGAATTGAAAGAAGAAAGGAGGCCCACTTTTGATTAGAAAATATTAGAGAAGTAGATTAGGGAAATATTAACCTAAACATCCCTCTAATCGTCCAATAAAATGAACCAACGCTAATTGATCCTCAATTAGATAAAATCTAATTGCAAATCAAAGACATATGTGCTTAAGCAAACTAGCTTAGCCAATAACATCACAATTTTAATAATCATCCAAAAACTAAATCTAAAATAATGACAATAAGAACTTATATAGTATTTCTAGAAATGGCACAATTTGCCTTAATTGCCCCTTAACATTGGGCCTTCAAAGTCACGAAACTGGGCTTCTGGTCCTCGTCTTAGTGCATTCGCGCAAGAACTGGCGCTATCGCGCAGGGCATTAAATCAGAGCCTCGCGATCGCCGCTATGGTCTTGCGATCGCGAAGGCGTGGGTCTTCAACCAATATCAGCCTCTTGCACGATCGCGTCTGAGGACACGCGATCGCACTGTTCTGCATTCCCTCCTTGCGCGGTCACGTCTAATGGTGCGCG
Organism: Petunia x hybrida; assembly: GCA_037355625.1. NCBI lineage: Eukaryota > Viridiplantae > Streptophyta > Magnoliopsida > Solanales > Solanaceae > Petunia > Petunia x hybrida. Next base: position 1,791,667 of record JBBBVM010000258.1, read on the forward strand.
ATCGTGATTGTCTTCTTCTTGGCCTTCCGCGATTGCGTCTATGCACTCGCGATCGTGATGAACACTATCAGCTTTTGAGGCAGAAAGTAGGCAGAACTGCCCCGAAGGTTCCAGCACTTGCCCCAGCAGCTCCAACTGTGCAAACATGGACTGCAACTGCTGCAACTCCCGTTCTTGGCTCCTTGTAAATGGTTTGCCTGGGCATCTGGTTGCATCATTTTCCCCGTCTTGAGAAGAATCCGACCACGGATTCACTTGTTCTTCGACTTTGAAGGGAGACAAGTCATACACGTTAAAAATATTGTGCACTTGGTAATTGCTTGGCAAGTCCACCTTGTACGCCTTGTTATTGAGGCGTTCAAGGATTTGGAATGGGCCATCGCCTCTAGGCATCAATTTGCTCATCCGCTTGTTTGGAAATCTATCCTTCCGGAAATGAACCCACACCCAACCACCGGGCTCGAAGATAACCTTCTTCCTTCCCTTGTTCGCTCTTTTTGCAACTTCTTGATTTTTCTTCTCGAGTTGTTTCCTTACTTGCTCATGAAGTTGCTTCATCTCTTGAGCTCTCACCTTGGCATCTAAGCTTAAGACAATATCACTAGACAAAAGCGTAAGATCAAAGGGGGGGGTAAGGGGGTTAAAACGATACACAACCTCTAAAGGCGTCATGCAAGTAGAAGTATGCATGGTCCTATTATATGCAAATTCAATCAAAGGTAGATGTTCTTCCCCAGAAGTTAGTTTCCCGTTAAACAATGCTCTAAGCATGGCACCCAAGGTTCTATTGACAACCTCGGTTTGGCCATCGGTTTGGGGGTGGCAAGAAGTGGAGAACAACAACTTAGTGCCAAGCCTCCCCCATAGTTCTTTCCAAAAATGACTAAGGAACTTGGGATCCCTATCAGTAACAATAGTTTTTGAGACCCCATACAATTTAAGCACATGTTCAACAAACAAATTGGCTACATTAGATGCATCATCAACCTTATGACATGGAATGAAATGAGCCATTTTGGAAAACCTATCAACTACCACAAAGATGCTATCTTTTCCCCTCTTGGTCCTAGGCAATCCAAGCACAAAATCCATAGAAATATCAAGCCAAGGACCTAAAGGAATGGGGAGGGGTGAGTATAAACCATGTGGAAGTAACTTTGACTGAGCTTGCCTACACTCCAAGAATTGGCCACACACCCTCACAACATCTACCCTCATCTTAGGCCAATAAAACTGCTCCTTAAGAATCTCCATGGTCTTGCCCACTCCAAAATGCCCCATTAGTCCCCCACTATGTGCCTCTCTCACTAGCAACTCCCTCCAAGATGAACTAGGCACACACAACTTCCCATTCCTAAACAAGAATCCTTCGAACTTGTGAAACCTCTTTTTCTCTACATCACCACTAGGTTCCTCCTCGCCCACATTCGATTGATTCTCCTTCCTCTTTCCTCCAATTCACAATTAGCATAAAGTTCCCCAAACTCCGGATCATTAGCGTACATCTCCTTCATACTTTCAAAACCCATGAGTTTGAACCCCAAGGTATTCAATAACAATTGCCTTCTTGATTGAAGCACAAACTTTCTTGACAAGGCATCCGCCACCACATCCTCTTTCCTTTTTTTGTAATGGATGACATAAGGAAAGGTTTCAAGGAACTCCACCCATTTGGCATGTCTCACATTCAATTCTCTTAGGATTTGAGGTATTTCAAGGATTGGTGGTCGGTTCTAATGACAAATCCTTTGGACCAAAGGTAATGTTGCCAATGAGCCAATGCCCTCACCAAGGTATACAACTCTTTATCATAAGTGGAGTATGTAGTGGTTGCCCCCTTGAGTTTCTCACTAAAATAGGCAATAATTTTTTGATCTTGCATCAACATGGCTCCAGTTCCTACCCCACTAGTATCACACCCAATTTCAAAGGTTTTATCAAAGTTTGGCAATTGAAGAAGAGGTGTGGAACTAAGCACTTCCTTTAATTTTGCAAAAGGCTCTTCTTGCTCTTTTCCCCATACAAACGCCTTATCCTTCCTTATCACTTCGGTCAATGGTGCGGCTAGAGTACTAAATCCCCTCACAAACCTCCTGTAAAAGCTAGCCAACCCATGAAAACTCCTCACATCGCCAATGCTTTTAGGACTGGGCCAATCCCTAATGGCCTCCACTTTAGCCTCATCTACTTCCACGCCATTTGCACTCACCACAAACCAAGGAAAACAACTTTCTCAACACAAAAAGAGCACTTTTTCAAATTAGCAAACAATTGTTCCCTTCTCAAAACATCAAACACTTGTTTCAAATGATTAGCATGCTCATCAATGGATTTGCTATAGATAAGAATGTCATCAAAGTAAACTACAACAAATTTTCCAATGAAAGATTTGAGCACATGATTCATCAACCTCATGAAGGTTGAAGGAGCATTAGACAAACCAAAAGGCATGACAAGCCACTCATAAAGACCAAAGTTAGTCTTAAAGGCCGTCTTCCACTCATCACCCGGTTTCATCCAGATTTGGTGGTATCCACTCCTCAAATAAATTTTAGAGAACAAACAAGATCTACATAACTCATCAAGCATATCATCTAACCTAGGGATAGGATGACGATACTTTACTGTGATCTTTGGCACTAGGATGACCGGAACCGTACATGGGCTCAAGCTTTCTTGCACATGTCCTCTCTCAAGCAGCTCTTCCACTTGCTTTTGGAGCTCTTTGGTGGCCTCCGGGTTGCTTCTATAAGCGGCCTTGTTGGGCAATTGAGAGCCCAGAATAAGGTCAATTTGATGCTCAATGCCTCTCAGTGGTGGCAATCCACTAGGCAACTCCTCGGGGAAGATGTCTTTATAACCTTGCAAAAGAGAAGAAATAGAACCAGGCAAAGAAGGGGTTAGTTCATTAGTAAGCAAAACATGGTCCTTGTGTAGGAGGAGAATCATTGGTGCTCCTTCCTCCACATCTTTCAAACACTCCTTCTTAGATAAGAACAAGTTCACTCCCTCTTTTGTTTCCTCACTCTTTTGTGTGACAACTCCCACTCTCCTATCCTCCACAACTCCCTCTTTCTTTTCTTTCTCTCTTTTCAACTTCAACTCCCTCATCTTCCTATAACCCTCACTCACTTGCGCCGGGGTCAACGGATTGAGAACAAACTTTCGACCCTCCACTTCCAAGGCATACTTGTTGGTCTTACCATCATGCCTTGCCAAGCGGTCATATTTCCAAGGCCTACTGAGCAAAATATGACAATCTTGCATCGAAACCACATCAAATAAAAGCTCATCATGGTAGTCCCCAATCTTGAATTTAATCAAAGCTTGCTTTGTCACCTTTAGCTCACCATACTCATTCAACCATTGTAGCTTGTAAGATTGTGGGTATTTCCTAGTGGGTAGTTTGAGTTGTTTAATCAAAGTGGTACTCACCACATTGACACAACTACCACTATCGATAATTAGAGAGCAAGTAGCCCCTTGAACCTTACAATATGCATGGAACAAATTCTCCATTTGACTCGACTCCTCCTTCACTTGCACCCCCATTATTCTCCTTACCACAAGAGTAAGGTAGTCTTCCTCTAATTGCTCACCTACCAACGGGCCCTCGTCAAAATCGTCATCACATGGCATATCCCTATCTATCTCCTCTTCATCACTACCACCCGTTTCATAGCCTCCATCACCCAAAGCAACAATAGTTCTCCTATTTGGGCAATCTCTCATCATGTGGCCTCGGCCATTACACTTATAACAATGAATGTTAGACAAGCTTTCAAGTTTAGTTTTGTTACCTCCCACCTTTGGCTCTTTTTTGGGCTTGGCTTTTTAAAAGTGGCCTTTGAACTCTCGCTTGGGCTCCTTTGCTTTGTCCCATGCGGTATAGGCCTTCACATTATCCTTCCCTTTGTTCCAAGTAGAAGAGATGTTTTTGGACTTGTCCAATTAAATCCCTTTCTCCACCTTAAGAGCCGCTTGAAAAGTATCATACAAGCTTTCATATTGGTGCAATTCCATGGGAGAAGAGATTTCCCTATTCAAATCTCCACAATACTTTGGTATAAGGAAGCGATTACCATCTTGAATGTTGGCCCTTGTCCTTGTCTTCTCAAATTCATCAAAGTACTCTGGCACACTCTTGTTCCCTTGCCTCAAATTGTAGAATTTCTTTATCAACTCACCTTCATAGTTGGGAGGTAGAAATCGAGCCTCCATCATGGTTTTCAAAGCCGCGCATCCCCCATTGGCAATTAGCCCTAGAGTTTCTATTTACCTTCGTTTGGACTCCCACCAAGTAGAAGCATAATTCTCAAATTGAGTGATGGCATACTTAAGCTTTATAGCTTCTTGAACGTTGTTGGTTTGTAAGATTTTCTCCATCTAGACAAACCACTCTAGATACTCCTCGGGATCACTTTCTCCTTAGAAGGTAGGTAGGTTGATCTTGATAGTGTTCAACCCTCTATCATCATCATGATGTCTCCGATGTCCACCATAACTCCCGTAGTCATAGTAGTCCCATTCACGCTCCACTCTCTCTTGGTAACCTCCCCCAAATCGACCACCTCGACCCCTACCTCCTCCCTGTCGTGCATTCCCCGGATAGTGAAATGGGTCATTATCATAGTTCTCATGTGCATAAAAAGACTCATCTTCATGTGGCCTTGGAGTGTCATCCCTTGGTGGTTCATTTCTTGGAAGATCATGAGTGGGATCCCTTGCTTGTGGAGTGTCATTTGGAGAATAGGTATCTTGGACCACCATGTGGGAGTAGCGGTCATTAGCCCGAGAGATTTGGCTAGGTCCATCACCTCGCATCCCTACGGTTGGAGGTGTTTCAACGACTTGTTTACCCATTTCCCGAAGCTTATCTTTTCGGGATAGATCATCAACCGTCTCTTTCATTCCCTTGAACTCATCTTGCATTGAGTGAACACTTGCCAACAAGGCTTGCATCATGGTTTTAAGTTCCATGTCCGCCTCGACTTCCTTTTGAGCAATCGTACCTACAAATAATTAAACAAACAAGGTTAGTAGAAAGCGTCCTAACCGAGTCACTCCCTAACTGTTTACACTCAAATTTATGGCACTCAATTCACTCGTGTTTGCACTCAACGATTTGCTTTTACTTGCTCTAATACTCTCACCACACTTGCTTTTTTTTAATCTTGGCTATTGCAAGTTTGTTCTTCTCACAAAAATCCGACTTGACAATCAAACCCAAACTAATTCGGGATGAAAAGGAATGGTTGTGACAAGAAACGGACAATTGAAACTAGCGGACGAAATTTAGGAAAATTCGAAGAAAGGAAAGAAGAAATGCACGAATCGAATTGGCACGAATTGGATTCGGATTTGGATGAAATTTTGTTTATGATCTAGAAACTCACTGTACTTGATGCTGAAATTGGGTTCCGGTTGATTGGAAGCTTTTCCAGGGCTGTTGCGGGTAATCTGTCTAAGCTACTGTTTTTTTCGGAAATTACTGTTCAGTGTGATCGTGTGAGACACGTCGCGATCGCGAGGGCTATTCTTGGAGTATCTGCGCGATCGCGTAGGATTGTCCCGATCGCGTAGGCTTTTTAATTCTTGGCCTGCGCGATAGCGCTTGATAGCTCGCGTTCGCGTAGGCTTCTGGGCCTGATGCAGAACCCGATTTTCAAACTCTCTTTTCAAGTTGAATCTTCACAAACCACCGTATTTTTGCTCCAAATTTGAGATTTACGCTCCTTGTTGGTCCGTGAACAAACCCCAGTAGATGAGTCTTCAATAGCAACAACCAATTTCAAAAGCCCCAATTTCTTGATGAAGAACCCTAATTTTTTAATCTTCAAATCAGCACCCAAATTGTTGTTGTTTCTTCAATTCCTTCTAGGAATAGCTTTTAGGAACCAATATCTTCAGTTGGTAACAAAAATTTCACCCAAAAGAAACCAAAACCTAAGGCTCATTTTTTGGATTTTTGATTCTTTTTTTTTTTTTTTGTAATTTTGAGGAACAAATTTGGGTTAGTGATTGTAAGAACAAACACTAATCCAGCTCTGATACCAAATGATACAAAAATTAACACGAAAATAAAATTGACAAGAATTGAAAGAAGAAAGGAAGACCCACTTTTGATTAGAAAATATTAGCGAAGTAGATTAGGAAAATATTAACCTAAACACCTCTCTAATCGTCCAACAAAAGAACCAACGCTAATTCAGGTATGTGCTTAACTAAACTAGCTTAGCCAATAACCTCACAATATTAATAATCATCCAAAAACTAAGTCTAAAAATAAGGACAATAAGAACTTATATAGTATTTCTAGAAATGGCACAATTTACCTTAATTGCCCCTTAACATTGGGCCTTCATAGTCATTAGTTGAAACTGAGCGTCTGGTCCTCGTCTCAGCGCGTTCGCGCAAGAACTGGCGCTATCGCCCAGAGCATTAAATCAGAGCCTCACGATCGCGGCTATGGTCTCGCGATCGCGAAGGTGTGGGTGTTCAACCAATATCAGCCTCTTGCGCGATCGCGTCTGAGAACACACGATCGCGCTATTCTGCATTCCCTCCTTGCGGGGTCGCATCTGTTGGCGCGCGATCGCGATTGTCGTCTTTTTGTCCTTCCGCGATCGCGTCTGTACACTCGCGATCGCGATGAACACTCTCAGCTTTTGAGGCAGAAAGTAGGCAGAACTGCCCTGAAGCTTCCAGCACTTGCCCCAGCAGCTCCAACTGTGCAAACATAGACTGCAACTCCCATGCTTCGCTCTTTGTAAATGGTTTGCCCGGGCATCGGGTTGCATCAAGCGCGGTGGCTCTGATACCATGTTAAAATTAACAAGACAAGACACAAATTTTGGGGTGAAGAACTTCTCACCTTTTCCATTGATGAATAACCATATCTATACAAGTGCAAATAAAAAACCTCACTTGATCCTTAAGTAATTTCTAATGGGCTTGGCCCAATATACAATTAGTCTAGACTACACTATAACTTACATAAATAAACTTACTTACCATAATAACCTTCATTACAACTGCTACCTCCATTTGATTTTATGTATTTTAGTCTGATAAGACATTGAGTTTTAAGAAAATTAGGAAAAAACTTTATTCTTGTAGTCTTAAAATAAAATTGTGTACTATATGGTACCAAAAATGCCTTTTGAATCTCGTGATCTTAAATATGCCGTGTGGTTCTCATAAGACACTGTCGCTAAAGGTTAAAAATAAATACGAAAATAAGACAAAAAAATGGATCAGATAGAGTACTTAATTGGTCACACCAAAACTAAGTTGAAAATTTAACTTCCATGGTAAAGTTGGCATCTCCTTTGAGGTTCTCTTATGTATCTTCAAATGTAGGTAACCTTTCTATTTCAAATGCCCTTTTCAAATGCTCCTTTCTATGGAGAAAAAAAGAAACAATTAACTGCCTTTTCATTGATGTATATGACTAGCTTGTCTTTCTTTGGACAAATTATAGAACTGTCCTTTTCTTCAAAATGTTATATTGTCCTTTGCATTGGTATATAGAATCTAGATTATCAGAAGTAATTCGATAGACATTAGACAACGAAAGGTTTACCAAATAAGGAAAAGTTCTGATCAGTTTCATTTTCAATCTTTAACCCATTCAATCCTTTCTTACAATTCATTCTTGTTCACCACATGCTGTAATTTATTACTCCTCCAGTAATACTACTATATTTCTTATATGTTTGAATATGTTTGACTAGATACAAAAATTAAAAAAGAGAAAAAAAAACGTTTGCGGTCTACATGATTTTAAACATGTCGTGACGTATTTGCATGGTCATAAAATAGCAAATACATCCGTGTAGAAGGGAAAGGAAGAAGAAATGGAAACGTATGATCTGAAAGGCAAACGAAATAAGAGAAGCAAATTAAGGGACAGAAGGGATATCTGATCCTTCATATACCTCTAAATGAAGATAAAACTTGCCCAATGAAGCAGGTTAAACACATAACAACTTGACTTTTGACATTATTGAATATTTTGCACATTTCGATTTATTTTAGGACCATACCATGCTAGCTCTAGTCCTTCTCTTCATTAAATCGTTAACATACTAATGTTGACGTACTGAAACGACAACGCACGGTGGTAGTGGTACCAAGATTTGAGTACTATATTTTAAAATTTTCGTGCAAAAATAGAAAGAAAAAAAAAATACACTGTTAAAATCTTCGTACCACCATATGTCGTCTTTTGAAGAATTTCATAAGACCCGCAAAGCTGAAACAGAAACTTAATAAGTGCTTCAAAGTGTACTCAATGATTTCTATGCCCCGTCAGAAGTGAAACCTAAACCATAATATTGGTGTTTTGGGTGATGATAGCTATGTGTGATCATAGTTTCGGGATTTAAGAATTGAACAAAATTGTAATCAATGCTGTCATATGAGGATATGGTTTATAGATTAGAACTTGCGGGATATATACATATGAAGAATCATAATGTTGAAGGCTAATTTAAAGTTGATATAGAAAATTTAAGTTTTTTCGACTTTGATATTCACTAGTTTATTTAATACATATACGTTAAGATTTGTATTCAAGATCATATTGAAATAGGTTTCCAAATTTCTATTCAAATTAGTTTTTTTTCACTATTACAAATATGGATGTTAAATTTAATGTAAGACAATAAGGGTAGTGGGAAAGGCTAAAAGATATTCTCCTTGCTCATCGTATTCTATTTTTGTACATGGTAACATATCACTTACATGAGCAATACCAACAAACCACTCTATTACTTCACCTTCTTTGTTAACATATCTCCGAACAAGTGTCATTTGCTCTTTATGTGATATATTCTTTGATTCATCAACTAGTATTCCAAAATAATCTCCATCCAAGTCTTCAATGATAGCTTTGATTGTTTTTTTTGCACAAGCATCAACAATGTCTTTTTGAATACTTGGAGAACACATCATCTCATTTCTTGGAGCATTTTTTAATATTATGCTTCCAACATCTCGAACAATATTTTCATACCACTGCAAAAGTTCAAGAAACATACCTTTATTTGTAGAAGATTCACTCTCATCATACCATGGAGTGGCAATCCTAACCTCAAAAGGAACCTTATCACATCAATTGAAGCACTTAAACGACACCGAGATTGATCACTTTTTTCTTTCTCAGAACGCTTATCAATAGAAGTGTGAATTGACTGTGATTGATTTATTAAATCAAGCATTCTGTTGAAACACTTGTTGTGGGTGCTTTTTACCTCTCCAACATGAGCTTTAAATCTTTCAATAGCATGTTCCAACCTTTAAAGCTAGTTTTCGTAAAAGAATCTCACATAATTCCATGGGCTTCATGCTCGTTCTTGAACAAGTAGCAACACAAACAATATGCAACATCTTTTGCTATACTATAATCCAACCATTTACAATGTGGACTCTTGAACTAATCAGGATGAAACTGGCGCATTTCCTTCCCGAACTTAATTTTGGGAAAATTATGATTCACTTGCTGGCAAGGGCCTTTTTTAATAGTATATCTTCTAACTTCATCACGTATATTAGGATCATATTCTGCAATAAGCTTTCTATCATAAGCTTTGAGAGATTCCAAATCAAGTCCCAAAGCAACAATATCCCTCTGAATTTTCGGAGATATAGAGGAATCAGAAGATGGTTGAATAGAGCTCGCACTTTGTCGCACAATTTTTGATCTCGTCAGAAACCTATCCATCATAATTCACAAAGAAAACATCCTACAAAATAAAATTTAATTCTATTCACATAATTCATCGAAAAAGAATAAATAAATTAGACTTTAAGGATATTCTAGCTTAAGCAACAAAAAATTGTAGCAAATTGTATCAATTCATTTAGTATTAGTGTAATATGAAGAAATGAGAATGTAAACTTTAAATTTGAAAAGATAGAAAAATACTTGCAAAAATAGTCTTATTACCTTGTATTTTTATTTTCAGATTGTTCATGATAGCATGTGAATCTTTGTTGAAGAATAAAGAGGCAAGAAAAAGATAGAAGCCTTTACATATTCCTCATAGTTTATGGAACAAATAGAAAAGATAGAAGCTTTTAAATAAAAAGGGAAAACTAGTAAAAATTAATTTTTTTTGAAAATTTCAGTTGTATTATGGAACAAACTAAGCTTAGATTCACTTGAGAAGGTCCACAAGTCAATCTGTTATAATAACAACAAAATTCATTACTACCTGGATTCGAACCCAGGAGCTTGAGGGTGTGAGTGCGCACCCATAGCTAAACCAAATCAGCTGTTGGACCTTCTATTTCATGAGTGCTCATATATATATATATATATATATATATATACATGTTTGCTATACATTGTCTATGTACATAGACATATTCCGCATCGGCTTTAATGGGTACTCGAGCACCGAAGTCTAGCATGTTGGTCCGCTACTGTCTTAGTGTGGGGACCTTTCCCGAATCTTGGATGAACGTGGGATGCTTTGTGTACCGGGCTGTCGTTTTCTTTTTTAATAGAGTTCTATATATTTTCAATGCAAGACAGTAATGTGGTGAGGATAATAAAAAACGCTTAAAAAAGTTCTTTTCTTACTCATTGGATTCTGATTCTCTACACATATTACGTGATTATCTTTTATTCTGTTATAACATTTGATTCGCTAGATTGTTGGACGACTCACTACAAAAAAATAGGTGAATTACAGCAGTTTTTTAGCGGCGGTTGTGGAAACCGCCGCTAATATTACTTTCGTGGCGGTTTTGGCTGCGGTACAATGAAGTGCGACTAAGACACAAATTTCCCGGCGGTTATTTTTCTTTTAGCGGCGGTTTGGCGTATTTTTCATTTTGCAGCGGTTGTTTAGCCTTTTCCGGCGGTTTAATTTTTTTAATAAAAAAATAAATCTATGTAGGAGTTTTGAGAAAAATAATATAAGAAAAGCCCTCACTATACTTACTCAATTCTTTTATCAAACAACTCAAAGTAATAAAATCTAACTTATTTAATTTTATACCAATTTGGATTTTTTTTATTAAAATAGATGATCCATCAATAAAATATAATCTCAAAATTGCTTATTGCCACTAATTCTCCAGAGAAAAAAAGCTAAATCCTACTATCAGTATCAAGAACAGATTTAGAGCATTTTAAATAAAAATGTCAATCATACATTTTAAATAATACTTGTTTCAAATGCATATTTTATCTCTAACATGCTACACAAACTAGGATGAAATAATCAATATGAAAGTCAATTTTTTTGTGGAAAATGAGTAAAAGATGATAAGCTTACTGAATAGGAAAAATATGTAATACAACAGATTAAACTAATTGAACAATGATATGTATTAGCATCTTAATCCTCTCATTATCCAACATCACACACTTATTATATTAATTTAAATTGAACTTATTAATAAATAATAAGTAAAACATGCATTACAATTTAAAAAAATATATTTAACTTACGTCACAACTGTAAAAGTAAGAAAATACATACTAAATAAGTAGTACATAACTTGAATGAAGCTAAATATGTGTATTTATTACTTTTAAGGAAGTTACTTCACACATTTATAGAAAGAAAAACAAAAAGAAAAGGAAATGAGCAAACAAAAAACTAAGAAAGAGGAAACATTGTCCCACACTGCCGGGTACACAAATATTTCCACTTTATAAACAAAGATAGGCAGTGAAACGGCAGAACTGAAACGTCGGCTTGTGTTGTCATCAGTTGACAATGCAGACCATACATGTGTCACAAAATAATTGATGGGGTGTGAGGAGGGGGGTGGGAGATCAGGGTTGTGGGGGGTGGACTTACAAATTAATTTTATCATTAATAATAATAGCAATTGCCAAACTCAACTCAAAACCGCTGGTAATAATATAGAGCCGCCAAATACCTTGTTCTATTTTACAGCGGTTGAGAAAACTGCCGTTGAAAACCTCGCGGCGCTCGCTTTAGCAGCATTTCCGTAAACCGCCGTGAGTTTCATTTAATGGCGGTTATAACCGCTGTTAATCGCCATTTAAACCGCCGTTAAATACCTGTTTTCTTGTAGTGACTTAGCGAAGATTGAATTTGAGTATTCCCCTTGCATTTATTTATCATTTATTGATAATATGTTTGAAACAAGACTGATATTTTGACGGGAAGCTCGAAAGCCCTGTGTGTTTGATGCCAACTGGGAATTAAACTAACTCAGGAGCAACTACTCGAGAGTTTGTATCAGCTAGGTCAGGGATCACCGAGATCCTAGCTCAAGAACAGAGAGAAGAATAACTGATATTGTATTGGAAAGTGAATGAATGATAACAACTCATTGAATGTATTTATACAACAAGATATGGAATCAATTATACCTAATAACTAACTAACTAATTTCTGGAATTCTAACTAACTAACTAACTGACTATTCTAACTGCTTCCTCCAGCTCAGCATAACTAACTATCCAGCTCAGTATTGACTTCATTTCTAGTTGTTTGCGATCGTACTTGCATCAAGTCCCCTAGCTTAAGAACTCACTTGTCCTCAAGTGTAAAAGAAGGAAACCTGGGTTGTAATTCATGTAGGAATTCCCAAGTTGCATCTTCAGCAGTTAGTCCTGTCCATTAACAAGAATTTGACATACAGCCTTGTTACCTTTCTTCACTAATCTCCTGCCTAAGACTCTCTGAGGTTCAGGGCAGTATGGGCTTGAAAGGTGCATAACTGGTGGATGAGATATTTCAACAGGAACAGCATGACATTTTTTAAGCATTGACACATGGAATGTAGAATGAATTTTCACATCTGCTGGCAGCAACAACCTATATGCCACAGCTCCTACCTTAGCATCTATAGAGTATGGTCCAAAATACTTAGCAGCCAACTTGTTAAAGGGCCTCACAGCAACTGATACTTGCCTGTAAGGTTGCAGTTTCAGATACACCCAATCTCTGACCTCAAACTCTTTATCACTCCAATGTTTGTCTGCCAGATCCTTCATTCTTTGTTGAGCTCTTTTCAAATGTGTTCTCAATAACTGTAGTTTAGCTTCCCTAGCTGTGAGGGATCTATCCACTTCCTGAGAAACAACTTCCCCACTTAAATAAGGTAGATGAATAGGTGGTTTCTGTCCAAACATGATCTCATGAGGGGTACATTTAGTAGCTGAATGATAAGTGGTTTTATACCACAATTCTGCTAGTGATAAGTAGGTGGCCTAGTCCTGTGGGGCATTAGAACAAAAACATCTTAAATAAGTTTCTAAGGTTCTGTTTAGCACCTCAGACTGCCCATCAGTTTGAGGGTGATAAGAAGTAGACATCTGTAGCTGCACCCCTTGTAATGAGAACAATTCTTGCCAAAACTGACTAAGAAAGACTGGATCTCTATCACTTGTCATAGTTATAGGCATACCATGCACCTTGAATACATTGTCCATGTAACACTGGGCCACTGTTTGGGCAGAGTAGGGATGTTGCAAGCTAAGAAAGTGCCCATATTTGCTTAACCTGTCCACCACTACCAATATAACCTCTTTGCCTTGAGAATTAGGTAAGCCTTCAATAAAATCTAAGCATATGTCTATCCACACACCTTCAGGAATAGGCAAGGGCTGCAGAAATCCAGGGTATGTAGAAGCATCATACTTGTGCCTTTGACACACATCACACCTTTGTATAAACTGTTTCACCTCCTTAGACAAGTATTTCCAGAAAAACAATGATTTAAGTCTCTTGATAGTAGCATCCATGCCTGAATGCCCTCCTTGTGGAGTAGAATGCCATAGTCTGATGATTTCTTGTCTGAGCTGATCATCTGCACCTACTACTAGTCTTCCTTTCCACCTTAGCTGAGAGTTTGCCCAAGTAAAATGTTTATAAGGTGCTTGTTGTAGCTTGGTCATCACTTGCTTAAGATGAGGGTCTGAACTCCAGCTATTCTTGATTTGCTGGTAAAGTGCATCATTGGGTGTCAATAGTGATAGCCAGAAGCTCAGCATTAGGTTGTCTAGATAGGGCATCAGCTACCTTATTCTTACAACCTTTCTTGTACTCAATAGAAAAATCAAATGCCATAAGCTTGGAAATGCCTGCAACCTGGAAATCAGTATTCTTGTGCCAATAAGTGTTTGACAGCCTTCTGATCAGTTCTTACTGTAAAGTGTCTGCCCAACAGATAGTGAGACAATTTTCTAACAGCAAATATCAGTGCCATTAGTTCCCTACCATAGATAGATAATGCTTGCTATCTTGGGGCTAAGGCTTTATTAATATAAGCAAGAGGGTGACCTTGTTGCATTAGGACCGCCCCAATACCTGTTTCACTAGCATCTGTCTCAATAACAAATGGTTTACCATAGTCTGGCATGGCCAGAACAGGAGAAGTAACAAGTGTTTCTTTCAGCTTCTCAAAGGCTGTTGTAGCTTCAACATTCCACATAAAGCCATCTTTTTTCAAAAGATCATTCAGAGATCTGCAGATAATTCCAAAACCTTGTATGAATCTCCTATAATAACCTACTAGTCCTAAGAATCCTCTCAACTGCTTCACATTAGTAGGCAAGGGCCATTGCTGTACAGCTGCTATCTTCTTAGAGTCTGTGGCCACCCCTTTACCACTAATGAAGTGTCCTAAGTACTCTACTTCATTCACCCCAAAGGCACACTTAGATAACTTGGCATACAACTGATATTGCTTCATTAACTCTAACACTCCAGTAAGATGAATAACATGATCCTCCATAGTCCTGTTGTAGATTAATATATCATCAAAGAAGACCAACACAGATCTCCTTAAAAGTGGCCTGAATACTGAGTTCATTAAATTCTAAAATGAAGAGGGGGCATTAGTCAAGCCAAAGGGCATGACTAGGAACTCATAATGACCCTCATGTGTTTTAAAATTAGTTTTATGAACATCCTCCCCTGCCATTCTCAGCTGGTGGTATCCAGCTCTGAGATCAATTTTGGAAAATACACAGGCTCCTCCCAGTTCATCCAATAAGTCTTCTATCATAGGAATGGGAAACTTATCCTTAATTATGAGTTGATTAAGGTCCCTATAGTCTACACACAGTCTCCAAGTGCTATCTTTCTTACCAACTAACAGCATAGAAGAAGCATAGGGGCTATTGCTATGCTGTATGACACCTTGATCCAGCATTTCTTCCACTGATTTTTCAATAACATCTTTCTTAAATGATGGGTATCTATATGGTCTTTTGCTGACAGGAACTGCATTATCTATTAATGGAATTCTATGATCAAATGACCCCCCTTTGAGGAGGTAAAACTGTAGGTACCTCAAAGATAACAGCATACTGGTCCAGAAGTGAAGCTAAGGTAGTAGGGACAATGTCACCTTGAGTTGCTTGGATGCTGTTACAATGGATGTCATCAAGCTTTGAAGGCACAGTTATCTTAAAAATTTGAGCATCATTCCCTTGTTTTCTTGCCAGCTTCTTTGCAGAAACCTGCTTGCATTGCCCTCCTGAACCTCTCGATACATGTTTTTTACCATGATACACAAATTCAATCACCCTCTGGCTGAAGTCAAACAAGATTCGCCCTAGAGTACTTAGCCATTGTACCCCTAGAATGATGTAGGGAAACGCGGAAAAAGTAAAAAGATAAAGAACGAGACGTAACTCGATCAATAATCTCAAGTAGCAACGGAGAACCCGTTCTATTACACCCCGAGAGAATGTCAAGAACACCTACGCTAAGCAACTACCCTCGTGCTAACGTGAGCACGGAAGTAGAATGGTCGGGGGGATTGGAATTCATCTAGATCCGCTAGAGGAAGAACAAGTCTCATTCAAGGTTTTCATTCAACAAAGAGTTCAACTCTTACAAGGTTTTTAATCATCAAAGTTAGGTAATGAAAGAAATAAGCTATCTAGCTATTTATAGATATTTTTAGACACTATGTGAAAGGTCTAAAGTGCCCACACTTAGGCTAAAAGATAGAAGACCACGTAGGGTCAAAATATACAAAACACACTTGAAATTCACGTGCTTCAGCAAATGGGGCGGAGCGCCCAAGCCCCGGGCGGAGCGCCTGGCAAATGGTGCAGTGGGGTGGCCCAGGCGGGGCGCCCCAAAGTTGGGCAGAGCGCCTCAGCCATGCCTACTCAGGGTGGAGCGCCTGGAATGCTGGGCGGAGCGCCTGATGCACTGGGCTGCTCCTCTTGCGCTTTGATCACCCGAAACGGCTTCCAATCGCTTCCTTCTTCTAGTCCTCCCCTCACCAAGTGTAAGTGTACTCCTTGGATCTCCTTAGCTTGACTCCGTGTGAAGGGTCTTGTGGGGGTTTGCCCGGCATCATAGAACCATGTCAATATTACCCAGAGGCAACAATAGTAAGTCTGAGGTAAAGGTTGTCCCCTGCAATAACCATTGGAACTCCTTACACATGAGTGCAGTTTGCAACTTCCTACCATCAGCTACACATATAGATTGTGCAGTTATAGGGCTAGTCTGACAAAGTAATTCTTTAGCTACTTCCACATCAAGAAAGTTATGAGTACTTCCTGTATCAATCAGTATATGCAAGGCTCTTTTGTGATGGTATCCTGTCACTCTCAGAGTATGATACCCAGCTAGACCATTCAAGGCTTCTAAAGAAATAGCCATCAATTCTTCTGCATTCTCCCATTCTTCTCCTACCTGCTCCTCTTCACCATCCACTTGCTCCTCCTCATCCCCTTCTTTTTCTATTATAAACAGCTGTCTCTTGCCTCTGCAGTTATGACCCTTAACATATTTCTCATCACAGAAGAAACACAGATTCTTTGCCCTCCTTTTATCCATTTCTGCAGCAGTTAAAATTCTTCTTCCCCCATTAGGATTATGTTTCTGGAATCTGTTTGGATTAGGTTCAAATGATTTTTTGACAGTGGGGGTGGGTAATAAGGCATTCTGAGGTTTGAAAGTATTGTGAGAAGACTTATAAGAGGAAAATTTTCTGGGCATTTTCCTTGTCCTGCTCTAAAAACACTTTCTCATACATTCTTTCTTTTTTATAGGCTTGCATCAAGGTCTTAGGCCTCTGAAGTTGTAATGAGCAATTAATTGATGGTTTCAATCCTCTCATGAAGCAACTAATGGTATTTTCCATATCTAAATTGACTCTAGTGAGTAGTCTGTCAAATTCAGTTTTGTAAGCAGGTACACTACCTGTTTGTTTTAAATTCAACAAATCTTGCATTGGATCATCGAATTCTTCCCCAAATCTCTCATTAAGTGCCCGAATAAATTCAGTCCAAGAAGGTTCTAAAGGATTATTCCTTGAATTGATGAAAGCCCTACACCATGCAATGGCTTCACCATCAAAATGAATAGAAGCAATTTGCACTCTCTGATTGTGAGGAATATTATCCACATCAAAAAACGGATCTATCTTATAAAGCCAAGTCTTCAAATCATACCCAGAAAAATGATGGAATTCCAATTTAGTAAGGCGAGTTAAGTGATTACCAGAATTGTGATTGGAACAATCTGCTTCCTGCAACTTATTTCTGTGACTGGATCCTTACAAATGGGAGCCTTTTATTGAAGAATCCATACCATGTGATGCTTTCTCATTACCCAATTATTTTGTTAAACCTACAGCTTCCTTGAGTTCAACCAATTCCTTGAATGTATTTATACAACAAGATATGGAATCAATTATACCTAATAACTAACTAAATAATTTCAGGAATTCTAACTAACTAACTGACTATTCTAACTGCTTCTTCCAGCTCAGCATAACTAACTATCCAGCTCAGCATTGACTTCATTTCTAGTTGTTTGCGATTGTACTTGCATCACTGTTAATATTTGGGTTCCATGCAACATTGTTTATATTTGGTGTAACGGTTTACTAACAGAATCAAATTCTAAATTATTCTTCATTTAATAGCTTTGGTAAAAACCTTCAATTTATCTTTAAGTCTGTTAGAATATGTATAAATTGTTAATTCATAATTCTCTTATTAAAAAAAATCTCACAACGGTAAGTTTCAGATTTCTAACTCTGCCGTTTACGTTATTTACAAACCCTAAATATTAAGACACTAATAGAAAGGCCCTTTGACTACTACCATCGTCAGCTTGGAACTTGTTACATACAGTGGCGGAGCCAGCGTGCTATAACGGGGTTCGGCCGAACCCCGTAACTTTTGCCAAACCATGTATATTTGTCTTGAAAAAAATATTTAATATGTATTATTATTCATTTTGAACCCCATAACTTGAAAAAATTAGAATTACGAACCCCAAAATTTTAAAACCTAGCTTCGCCTCTGGTTACATAAACTAGGTGTTTATTCATACTTGCCACATAATTTGTGGTATATTTAAATTTGCCTCATAATTTGGAACCAATAGAACGGAACCAATAGAATAATAATTGTGGTACATTTGATTTGATGTATAATTTAGCAAAATATATTAGTTATTTCTTTTAAAAAAAAATAACTTAAAACACGTTTTTAAGGTGGCCATGCATTCCGCGACAATTTTGGCGGGGTGATTGCATAGGTCCGACAGCTAGTAATGCCCCAGTTTCGTTACCCCACTGTCCCACATATTATGCAAAACCAGGTTTCTAGAAGATTTAAATTGATTGCTTTATCTTTTATAATTTTTTTATAAACACATAAATATTATGCTACATTTAAGATCACATTTTAATATTTTTATTTCTTTTTTTAAGACGTTAATTAATTCAAAGTTGTTACGTAAATTAAAATGGGGAAATTAGAACAGAAAAACACATAGTATCAACCAAGCTCTGTAGCTGTCCATTTCGTATGTCCTCCTTTTCTTTCTTTGGTAAAAACCACTTTTTGCTTAAGAAAATATTATTACTACACTATCCATTCCGGCTTATAGGAGATTGTTTATTAGTTGAAAAAAAAATGTAAAGAATGAAAAGATTTTTGTGATTTTAAACAGTCATTTTATTTGTGTAGTCATAAAATATTCAAAATTTATGATTATCTTAAACTTGATATTACATCGGTCCTGCTATAAAAATTTATCATTAAAGATAACAAAAGAAATTAAAATTACATCATTTCCAGTTATAGAAGTATGTTACTTTTTTTTGGACGAATTAACTAAATAGCATCACATAAATTAAAATGAGGAGAGTAGCTAAATTCTAAACTACTAAATTAGGGCTAGTACAAGAGGTGAGTCACCGGGTATGGTTTGCACTTTGCACCAAGAGAGTCTAGACCAAAACGATTAGCTACAAAAGGTAGAGGAATATAGTAAAAGTATTTTTTGTTTCATTTTATGGTATTTGTTGTTCACCAAAACGACTAATTTGAATTCGGCTGAATAATGCACTAAAAAGACAATTCCTACTAATGCTTTTTTTTTTTTCTAAGAACATATAGTTAGAGGTCAAAGCATAAAATAAGATCATAAACTTCCGACCACAATGTTCGGTGATAAAAAAATTTCTCTTTGTAACTGCATTAGTATCACCAAAACTATGTAGCTATGTGGTTACTGTTAGCCGTCTGATTTTGAAACTCGGCATGGCACGGTGATGGCAAGGATTTGGCATGGTGGCCTTGCTATTGGCCTAAGCGTGGGAGACATTGTGCATGAAACGGTGCGGGTGGCAACGTTAAGTGTTTGGCTTATGTGTGACTGATCAAATACGGCAAAGGGTGAGCTAAGTTAAGACACGCCATGACACGGCATGGGTGTCAAACGGCTAAGGCAACGTCAAAGAATGAGGGCCAAGGCAAGACGGCTAAGGCATTGACAAAGGCTTGGACTTTGTCATGACATTGGCATTGGGGGCACGTAGGCAGCGCCAAGGTCAATCGATGGGCGCAGATTTGATGTCAAGGCCAAACGTAGGCGCGCAGCTGTGGGCAAAGGCATGGGCAGATGCAGGCAGCTGTGCTGCGCACGTGAGCAGCTGCTGACTTGGCGTGGGCGCCGAGAAATAGGCAGAAACGTGGGCAACATGGACCAAAAGGTGTGCTGAATGGCTTTGGCATGTGCTGATCACGCCCCAACCCTTTGTAACTGCCCAAGGCAGTCCCCTTTTGTCTATATTATGTATTTTCAGTCATGTAAACATAGGTGGAAGTCGAAATTACTTAGAAGCAAACGTGAGGGTTTGTAAAGAGTGATTTTATAGCCATTAAACGACTTGTGTTCTTGGCTTAGGACGAAGTCGAAGTCGATCCATTGTATTTGACTTGATATATAAATACATTGGTTGGGAGTTTTCTCCCATAAATTGCTTGTCTCGTTTAATTTCTTTGCTGCCTTTAAGTTTTAAAAACGTTTAAAGCCAAAGACTGAATTTTGGCTAAGTATTGAACGTCGGCTGTGTCAAGTGGGACTTGGCTGCCTCGCAGGGGCAAACCTCGGCAGGTATTGGTTATCAAGAACCACCCCTGTGACAACTGGTATCAGAGCACGAAGGAAATGGTAGCGGGAAAACAAGATAGCTGGTGGAAATAGTAGCGCTGAAATGAGGGAACGGGTGTCTAAACTTGAGGCGTTGGTGGGCATAACTGACGATGGTGTCGATTTGGTTGATGTGCTGACACAATTGGCTCGTCTTAAAGCCCATTATGAACGTCTTGAGGCAGAAAGTCAAGCCTTCAAGGATGTTGCTGCGTCTGAAATTGAAACAATTCGCAAGGAGAAGGAGGATCTCCATTCGGAGGTGTTGCTGCTACGAAGAGCTTTAAGTGGAACTGTCCAACGAAACGTTTATCGTGCCAAGGTAAAAATTCCAGAACCAAAGGCTTATAATGGTGCTCGTAGTGCCAAGGAATTGGAAAATTTTCTTTAGGATATGGAATAATATTTTGAGGCTGCTCATGGTCCAAGCAATGAAAAAGTTAAGATCACAACAATGTATTTGTGTGATGATGCTAAAGTTTGGTGGCGAACACGAGTAGTAGAAGTAGAAAATGCGGGCTTGGCTAAGATTGATTCGTGGGACGAGTTGAAGAAAGAGTTGAAGGGGCAGTTTCTCCCTACGAACTCATCTTGGGTTGCAAGGGACGGGCTGCGTAAGCTAAAACAAAGTGGAACAGTAAGGGAATATGTGAAGGAATTCTCTTCATTGTTGCTGAATGTTGGTAACATGGCTGAAGAAGATAAGCTCCACTATTTCATTAGTGGACTGAAAAATGGGGCGCAATTGGAGTTGAGAAGGCAGAATGTGCAAAGCCTTTCAACGGCCATTGCAGCGGCTGATGCTTTGGGTGATTTCAACCTGAACGATGACCTTGCTGAATCGTCTAAATCTAGTGGCAAGAAAGACAAAGGCTGGGATGGAACGAGGGGAAATACTCAAAATGTCGAAGACGAAAGTGGTGCAAAGTGTGGGAGATATGCAGAATCTTCCAAGGGAAAAGAGAAAAGCGGCAAGTTTAGTGGCTGCTTTACATGTGGTGGACCGCACTTGAAATGTGACTGCCCGGTGCAACAGCGGGTGAATGCAATGTTGGCTGCGGAGGCGGCTGAAAAACTCAAGTGGCGGGTGTTAACAACTTGGTGGGTGGAAAGGAAGAAGACCTTGGGGCAGCTTATATAAACAGCCCCTTGGGCTTGATTAAGTGATGTCTCGACGAGGACGTCGAGATTCAAAGGGTGCGGGTGGTTTGTTAGCCATCTGATTTTGAAACTCGGCATGGCACGGCGATGGCAAGGATTTGGCATGGTGGCCTTGCTATTGGCCTAAGCGTGGGAGACATTGTGCATGAAACGGTGCGGGTGGCAACGTTAAGTGTTTGGCTTATGTGTGACTGATCAAATACGGCAAAGGGTGAGCTAAGTTATGACACGCCATGACACGGCATGGGTGTCAAACGGCTAAGGCAATGTCAAAGAATGAGGGCCAAGGCAAGATGGCTAAGGCATTGACAAAGGCTTGGATATAGTCATGACATTGGCATTGGGCGCACGTAGGCAGCGCCAAGGCCAATCGATGGGCGCAGATTTGATGTCAAGGCCAAACGTAGGCGTGCAGCTGTGGACAAAGACATGGGTAGACGCAGGAAACTGTGCTGCGCACGTGAGCTGCTGCTGACTTGGTTTGGGCGCCGAGAAATGGGCAGAAACGTGGGCAACATGGACCAAAACGTGTGCTGAATGGCTTTGGCATGTGCTGATCACGCCCCAACCCTTTGTAACTGCCCTAGGCAGTCCCCCTTTATCTATATTATGTATTTTCAGTCATGTAAACATAGGTAGAATTCAAAATTACTTAGAAGCAAACGTGAGGGTTTGTAAAGAGTGATTTTATATATAGAAGCCATTGAACGACCTGTGTTCTTGGCTTAGGACGAAGTCGAAGTCGATCCATTGTATTTGACTTGATATATAAATACATTGGTTGGGAGTTTTCTCGCGTAAATTACTTGTCTCGTTTAATTTCTTTGCTTCCTTTAAGTTTCAAAAACGTTTAAAGCCAAAGACTGAAATTTGGCTAAGTATTGAATGTCGGCTGTGTCAAGTGGGACTTGGCTGCCTCGCAGGGGCAAACCTCGGCAGGTTTTGGTTGTCAAGAACCGCCCCTGTGACAGTTACCACATGCTACGGTAGTGGTTTTACATCCATCTCTTACATCCACTTTGATAGTTGGCCTTTTCTGTAGCTGTGACATGTATTGGGTATGTCAAGCTCAATCATTAATGATCTGGAATTATGAATCATGTGTAGTGTAAAAAAGTGTACTCCAACTTATAATTAATAGGTGGAGTACTACATGTGAACCCACCTTAATCTTTAGAGGATTTTTCGAAATTTTGCTTGGAGTTTAGTTAGAAGTATTCAATGGCTCAACATATCAGTATTTGGGGAGACAATATATATATATATTTTTTTTTGGTATTGGAAGTAAGCACTAACTGTTTACAATAAACCAATAAATATAAAATATTCATACATATATTATCATAAAAAAATTTAATTGTTATGCTTAATTCTGATTTAGTGTAGACACCAAGTATACGAATAATTCTTGAGGCAATAGAGAACATAACTGTTGTTACAAATGTAATTACTGATTTCAACCTCTGCGTTAGAGAATTTTCAAATATTGTAGTTAATGACCTTTCAAGGAACAAACAAGTGCATAAAGAAATCGATTGTAATACAACAACAAAAGGAAACATCTTAATTTTGTTAAGGGTTTTAAATAATCCAACTCAGGTGATGATATAAATGGATAAGATAGTTGCCTAGTTTAATCAAATTTTACTAATAGCTTTATCCTTAAGTTTACAACAACAAACATACTTACTATTATCCCACAAAATAAATTTTGGGGAGGGAAAGATGATGCAGACGTTACTCCCATCAAGGTGGAGAAGCTGTTTCCGACAGACTCTCAGCTAAAGATATGTATTTACCAAAACATGGTTGAGAAGATAAAATAAAATGCAAAAAAACCATGGTAAAGATAATACGTACCGTCATAAAGACTAAAGACAATCGAGGTAAATAAAAAAACATCAATAACAAGAAAAATAAAGAAGAAGATAAAAATAATATATTGAAACGACTTTAGGTAGTCGTTTTAAGACTTAGGACACTGATTAGCGTGCCGACAGTTTCAAAAGCTTCGTAAGGTCCATTAGGACTTGTCTGACAATTTGAGCTAATTCAGACCTCGTTTGGTAGGTATCATAAGAAGGTTTCAGTTTCTGTTGAAATGTGTTGAAGTGCGTGTTGATGGACAAGGTTGTCCCACGTCGGTAAGAGAGAGAGGGCAAGATGTCCATATAATCTTTGGACAATCCTCCACCCTTTAAGCTAGCTTTTGGGGTGTGAGTTAGGTCCAAACTTATGTTGGCGCTCGTATGTGTGTGGGTGCCCATGTGATGGGTGCCCGAGTGTATTAAGCCCGGGTGTGTAGGCGCCCGGTGCCTAGTTTTATTATGGTATCAGAGCCAGGGAAAGATCTTGGCCTCAGAGCAGGTGGACTGTCTCCGGGTGGAATCCCCTTTGAGCACGTGGTCTGATGTTGGGCATATTTGATGTATTTTAGATATATATTTTCCCTAACTTTTGCTTAAATTCAATGCTATAGAGTGCCCAACATTGCTTATTTTGGATATTCTACTAACTTGGTATGCTTGAATGACTTAGGTATGAATTGGTGATTTTTTGGAGCAAGATAGCTATACTTTTTGGAGAAGTCCGAAGTCATAATTGAAGTAGAAAATGAAGAAGAATGGTGTCAAAAATCAGCGGAGTAATGAGTTTTGTAAGCTCTTTGCATGAACCTTACAAGAGTCGTACATTGTAAGAGATGCTGTGATACCTGGGAGCAGAGCATACAGAAGGTTTTACATTGTAAGTGTGGTTATACGACTTGAAAGTTTTCCATCCGAATTGTGATTAGGTTAAAATATTTTGTACTCATTGTAATCCATATATAAGCAGGCTTAAACATAATTTTAGAGATCTTTAGACCTTTGGGAGGCAGAGAAATACTGGAGATGGGTTGGAGCTCAATGTCGACATTGAGTTTTCTTCTCTTTTTCTTTACATAGTTTGTTAGTTCTCGAGTTGTGGGATTCTCCATGATTGTTGATATTCCTAAGTTAATTTGATTTTATTGATTTATTATATTGGGTTATTTATTCATATCTTGAGCCTAATTATTTGATTGTTTGATCACCAATTGAATACTATCTATGAACCTAGGGTTGAACTCGAAAGTGCGAACCATAGGTTGCAATAGGATAGAATAGAGCGTGTTCCTGAACCTTGGCATCGGGGAATGGTTTCGTGGTTAAGATAGAAATATACCTAACAGTCATGCTTAGTCATTATACAGAAAAAATAAATGTGTTCTTGTTAACTCTAATTCCATACACATATAGGCGTTAGGTTGACTTGAATAGATGAGCAGGGTATCAAAAGAGTCCTGTGAGTAATATTAACTCTGTGATTAGTAACCCAGATAAATTATTTAGTCGAATTAACTGAAGAATTCAACAGAATTGGTAGATATCCCATAACCCTAGACTATTGTCCCTTCTTGAATCCAAAATTGTGTTTTACGTGTTAGTTATTTGCTTAGTTTAATTAGTCAATTTTAGTTAGATAAATTCTCAACTCTTGAATTCTTCTTGCGTAGATAATTAGGAATTGTCTGATTTAGTCGTAGTTAATCAATAGTCCTCGTGGGAACGATACTTTTCTTATCACTTTATTACTTGATCGACCGCGTATACTTGTGTGTACGTTTGGAGCGACAAGTTTTTGGCGCCGTTGCTGGGGACTTAGAATTAGCTATTTTCTAGATTAGACTTTTACTTTTGTCTATTCAAGTTTTTAGTTTAGTTTAGTTTAGTTCATTTTATTACTTGTTAACATGGCATCTTTTAATGAAAATTGGTCGAAAGTTGGCTACTCGTATTTTTGTGCTCCTTGCATAATTTGTAATGGACGTCACTTGTGAGAAGATTGCCGACATCTTGATATCCTACGAAACTATTTATCTAGTCGTTCTTCGACAATCTTTGATCAAAACTGTTGTCAATTATGTGGTGGTCTGTGGAATAATTGTCCTAAGTGTCGTACTGCTTCCCCAAGCAATATTCATGATAATACTAACCTTTCTTGTGAGTTTGATAGAAGCAAGGAAGTGCAGTATGCATCACGGTATGATCATTTCGGGAAGATGGAGCAAAGTCAAGAAGAACCTCAAATTGCAGAAGAAAGCGAGTTCGAAAAAGAGGAAAATTCTGAAGAAGTGGAGATCGTGAGTGAAACTTGGCTAATGGAATAATCTCAACGATTAGATGTGTGTAGGGGTCTTCTTGATGATATAACTAGTGCAGCTAAGTGCTCTATAGAATGGAAAATCATGCTCAAACAAGAGATCGACCGATTTGGCTTGGCCATTCATGACTTGGCGGCGAATTTGATTGAATCGATTGAGGTGACTAACGCCCAATCATCAATTGTTGTGGATAGAGAATTTTGAGTTGAAGAGATAGAAGAAGTTCAGAGCCAATTTGAGGAGCTAAGCATGGAGTTCCAATAGTTCGACCCAATAGTAGTTGATGATGGCGAGGTAGAAAAATTAGCACTAGAATCAAGTGAGGAAGTGAAAAATATAATTTTTTAAGGATCTAGTGTGTGTAATGATGAGGATGTCAACAATAATCCAACTTTGGCGTTGGGGCGCATTGGACCTCATTCTAAGCACTTTTCGATATTGTGTTTGGATGGCGACATGAAAATCGAGCCTTCCGAGCCAATGGAAGAGTCACGAGATGAGGAACAAAGTGCCTATAGTCTTAAATTTGTTGTACCGAGGAGACAAAACGACATCCCTTATTTAAAAGCCAAGAGGTGAAAAATGCATTGTTTAATTCTTGGTTTCTTAAGGTTTGTAACACCGCCCCAAGAGTATAGTCATAAGCTTGAATGCAATTTGGGGATTCAATTCGTATCTTCGAAGTGGAAACAAAAGTGATGAATGTACATGTCGTGTCGCGACGTTAAATCAAGCGCTTTATGGGAGGCAACCCATGTTTTATTGTTTTCTTAAGTTAGTTAGTTTATACATTAAAAAAAATTAAAAAAAACATAAAAAGAACACAATTTTGAAACTAATATTGTTGTTTGATTGTGTTATAGCACGGCGTTAGGAAGGTGAACTTGGAGAATTAAGCATGGTGGCGTAAAGAAAAAATGCAGGGAAAAGGAGTATAATTCAGACCTTACAGCAAGTCTTACATTGTAAGGCCTGTTGTAAGGCCTGTGATGCCAAGACAAGGATAAAACAGTGGAGTAACCTCCATTGTAAGACTATTCTAAGAAAATTTTGTTCTTTATAGTCAGCCCTTACATTGGGCATACAATGTAAGAGACTCTGTAAGGCAGGTAATAAGACTTGAACACAAAAAAAAAAAAAGCACGCATATATCTCACAGGTCCTTAGAAAACACGTTATACGCCCTCTCTGTTCATATTTTTTTCCATCTTCCCAAGGCCAAAAACATCATCTAATCAATCGATTCTCAGTTATGTATCTCTCACCTTCTTTCTTCTCTGATCTGCTATGCCTATGTTGCTCCCCTCCCTCTCTCCTAACGTTTTTTTTGTCAATTTTATCTCCCCTAGACTTTACTAATGGTAGTTTGTTTTATGAGAAAATGTTGTAAAAATTAATTAGGTTTTGGCTGGTATTTGTTATGGGGAGTGCGGGGAAGCACTGTAATCGTTGAAACATGAAAGCTTCCGGAATTGGGAGGGTTATGCGCGACCAAATAATGCTATATAAAAGCTGTCCAGAATCATGCACGCTAGGTGTTCGACAAATTTCCCCAATGAAAATTTGATACATTCGGCCAAGTCTGGGTAACCGGATCAGTTATGGGCATAAGTTGAACATAAATTTGTTAGAATAATGACTTGGGGGCAGTGTTTAGGGTACTTTAACTTGAGCAATACTCATTGCACGTTATACGCACACGACAAGTGTCGTTTTGCACACTCGTTACGCGAGTCGCTGCCCCGTGCTGTAATTCATGGGCTGCCTTCATTGTTTTTCTTAGTTGAATGTTTCTCCATGTTTTTGTGATGAAGAGATAGCTTAACACAAGTGTGGGGTGCCTTCACCCCCTATTTGCGCGCACTAATTGGTTTGAATGAATATTTTGGTTAAAATAAAGTGTGGGCCAGTGAGGGAAGTCTGAGTACCTCATTTACCACCCTTTTTTTATGCTATAGAATGCATTGAGGAAATTGCACAATTTTAAGTGTGGGGTGGGGGATTCCTATGTTTTGCTGTATAATTTTTTTTTGGTTTGTCAATTGACATTATTTTTATTTATTTTGTTCTTTCTAGTTTAATACAATTAATCAAAAACATAAAAAAAAATTAGAAAACAAGAAAATCCAAAAAAGATTAGAGTTAATTTTGTTAGTTAGTCTTTTAGTCATAGTTAGAGTACATAATAATCCCTCGTGGTTTTTCTTTGGGCATCGGTTTTTTTTCATGGGATGTACACTTGAACCGGGTACTTGTGTTTTTTTAGATAGTTTTAGTTTGTTATAGTAGTAGTAGTAGTAGAAAGGAAAGGGAAAACCCGGGTTTAGAGTCTAGGTGCCTTCTGACCTATTTGATGCTAACAAACTTAGACCTGAGCACGTGGATTATGTGCATTCCTTGTGAGTTTTGAAATAAATTGTGCCAAGAAAAATGAATAACCTTGTTTGTGTCGCTTAGGCTCAGTTTCTTGACTCATGTGCTAAGTTCTTTACGCTTTATTCTTCGACCTTATTTTACTGCTTTGATTTAGAGTCCGAATTGATCCATCTAGAGTGACTCATGTGCTATTGTGTGAGTGAGGCCCTTGTTTCGTTCCATACTTGTCACTTGAGTCTAGAACTAGCCCGGACTGTGGTTGAAGCGAAATCCTAAGTTTTGCTCGGTTTAGAAAATAATTATAGGCCTTCCTTGATCCGTTTGAGATTTTTCTAGCCTACCCTTGCTTGATTGCCTCTAATCAGCCCCTTTGAGCCTTTATCCTATTTATTGGTAGCCATATTACAAGTCTTGACCTGTTTTGAATTGAATTACCTATTTCTTTTGAACATCCTATCTCCTTAAGCACTTTTAGGCACAATGAGCTTAAATAGCTAAAGTTGGAGAAATGGATGGTTTGTGAATTGGTACCAGTTGTCATGTAAAAGAAGTGCTAGTGAAAAGAAAAAAAAATTATTTGATAGTCTGGCCAGCTCTCAAATAGAAAAAAAACTGAAGTGTGAGAAAAGTAAAAGAAAAAAGAAAAAAAAGAGCACTTTTTGTGAGCTGAAAAATATTCAATAGCGTAAATAAAAAGGGAAAGATTGGTTGTTCCTTGAAATTGAAAAGGGAGGAGTTTTTTAAAGGAGGAAGTGTGCAAAAATTGATATTTTGTATGTGCTTAGGGAGGTCTAGTCACTTTATCTATATATATCCAACCTGTCCCGCAGCCTTCATTACAACCTTTAATAAGTCCTATTTGATTTTAGACTGAGCAGACTTATACTAGTAGAGATTTACATAAAGGGCAAGCCTATGGTACTTATTGTGGCATGTGAACTTCTTTGTGAGAGTTGAGTGAATTCTTTGTACATTTAATATCTTGTGAGTATTGGACTATTTCTCTTGAATTGTTGTGAGGGCACTTGATTCCTGAAGGGTAGGTGATTTTATTAGACTCTCAGTCGAGGTAAGTGAGCAGGCTCGAGAAACTTGGTTGCACAGAGTCGGTTGTTGAGGTAGGATGTTACAATTTGGTTATTCGATTGATTTTAAATGTTTGGTTGTGTTACAAGAGGAAGTGAATGAAATGATGCATGTGAGAAGGTTTAATTGTTGGTATCAACCATGGTCACAAGTATAGTTGGTCCTCATTGAGAAGTATTGTTGTATTGAATTGTTCGAGGACGAACAAAGGTTTAAGTGTGAGGTGTTGATGTTGGGCATATTTGATGTATTTTAGATATATATTTTCCCTAACTTTTTCTTAAATTCAATGCTATAGACTGCCCAGCATTGCTTATTTTTGGATATTCTACTAACTTGGTATGTTTGAATGACTTAGGTATGAATTGGTGAATTTTTTGAGCAAGATGGCTATACTTTTTGGAGAAGTCCGAAGTCATAATTGAAGTAGGAAAATGAAGAAGAATGGTGTCAAAAATCAGCGGAGTAATGAGCTTTGTAAGCTCTTTGTATGAACCTTACAACAGTCGTACATTGTAAGAGATGCTATGAGACCTGGGAGCAGAGCATAAAGAAGGTCTTACATTATAAGAGTGGTTGTACGACTTGAAAGTTTTCCATCCGAATTGGGATTAGGTTAAAATATTTTGTACTCATTGTAATACATATATAAGCAGCCTTAAACATAATTTTAGAGATCTTTGGACCTTTGGGAGGCAGAGAAATACTGGAGATGGGTTGGAGCTCAACGTCGACATTAAGTTTTCTTCTCTTTTCCTTTACATAGTTTGTTAGTTCTAGAGTTGTGGGATTATCCATGATTGCTGATATTCCTAAGTTAATTTGATTTCATTGATTTAGTATATTGGATTATTTATTCATATCTTGAGCCTAATTATTTGATTGCTTGATCACCAATTGAATACTATCTATGAACCTAGGGTAGAACTCGAAAGTAGGAACCATATGTTGCAATAGGATTGAATAGAGCGTGTTCCTGAACCTGGGCATCGGGGAATGGTTCGCGGTTAAGATAGAAATATACCTAACAGTCATGCTTAGTCATTATACAGGAAAAATAACTGCGTTCTTGTTAACTCTAATTCCATAGACATATAGGCGTTAGGTTGACTTGAATAGGCGAGCAGGGTATCGAAAGAGTCCTGTGAGTAATATTAACTCTGTGATTAGTAACCCAAATAAATTATTTATTGGTAGATATCCCATATCCCTAGACTATTTTCCCTTCTTGAATCCAAAATCGTGTTTTATGTGTTAGTTATTTGCTTAGTTTAATTAGTTAATTTTAGTTAGATAAATTCTCAACTCTTGAATTCTTCTTGCGTAGATAATTAAGAATTGTCTGATTCAGTCGTAGTTAATCAATAGTCCTCGTGGGAGCGATACTTTTCTTATCACTTTATTACTTGATCGACCGCATATACTTGCGTGTGCGTTTGGAGTGACATGAAAGCTCCTCACTTGAGTCACGGTAGTAGGAGTAGGCCAATCACGTATGGCCTCTACCTTAGACTCATCCACCTCCACTCCTTGGGCACTCACAACAAACCCAAGGAAGATAACCTTCTCCACACAAAACACACACTTTTTCAAGTTGGCATAGAGCTTTTCGGCTCGTAGCGCTTCAAGGACTTGACTCAAGTGACCAACATGTTCATCAATTGTCTTAGTATAGATCAAGATATCATCAAAATAGACAACTACAAACTTATTGATAAAAGGCTTCAAAACATGGTTCATGAGTCGCATAAAAGTGCTAGGTGCGTTGGAAAGCCCGAAGGGCATTACCAACCATTCACAGAGACCGAATTTGGTCTTGAATGCGGTTTTTCATTCATCCCCGGGTTTCATCCGGATTTGATGGTAACCGGACCTAAGGTCGATTTTGGAAAAGACACACGACCCACTCAATTCATCCAACATATCATCAAGTCGTGGAATAGGGTGACGGTACTTTACCGTTATCTTATTCACGGCTCGGTAATCCACGCACATTCTCCACGACCCATTCTTTTTGGGCACAAGAATAACCGGTACGGCGCATGGACTTAAACTCTCCTGGACCAAGCCTTTAGAGAGCAAGTCATCTACTTGCTTTTGCAATTCTCTTGTGTCCTCCGGATTACTTCTATAAGCCGGTTTGTTTGGGATTTGAGACCCCGGGATGAAATTAATTTGATGTTCAATCCCTCTCAAGGGAGGGAGTCCACTTGGCATTTCATCCGGAAACATGTCTTCAAACACCTTCAAAACACTATCAATGGCACTAGGTAATGGGTTAGAAGAATAATCAAATTCGGAAGTAAGAACCATACCTTTGTGCACTAGGCATAGAAGAAGCTTGTTGCCATCATTTCCTTTCAAGAGCTCGCCCGGTTGCATCATGGCACATATGCCACCGGTGGAAGATGGTGGGATTGCCACCACACTTTCGGCCAAAGGACTAGTCTTCACCACCGACTTAGCCTTTGCCACCTCCCTTAACTCCTTCATTTTCTTGTAGTCCTCACTTGCTTGCTTAGGAGTTAGAGGTTTAAGCACAAATCTCCTCCCTTCATATTTGACCGTGTAAGTGTTGACACGACCATCATGCACCACTTGCCTATCGAATTGCCAAGGCCTCCCTAAGAGTAGGTGGCATGCTTGTATAGGCACAACGTCAAACAAATGCTCATCTACATAACTCCCCATTTTGAAACGAATCATCACTTGTTTCACTACTTTAAGCTCCCCACATTCGCTAAGCCATTGTAATCGGTAGGGTTTGGGGTGCTTCACAGTAGTCAACTTCAATTGAGACACAAGTGATTGACTCACAACATTTGCACAACTCCCCGAATCAATTATCATAGAGCAAACAACAACTTTGACCCGGCACCTAGTATGGAATAGATTTTCCCTTTGCAAGGTTTCACTATCTTCCACAATCATAGCTCCTAGGCTCCTTCTCACTACTAAGAAAGTATGAGGATCCTCATCCTCCACCGTGTCTTCCTCCACATTCCCCTCTACTCCTTCATCTCCCTCTACTCCCTCATCTTCCGGGTCACTCTCTTGCTCATATGCATTTTCACCAACAACAATCATGGTCCTTTTCGTTGGACATTCCCTAGCAAAGTGACCATAGCCCTTGCACTTGTGGCATTGTATGGAAGTAGAAGTAGGAGCATGCAATTGAGTTTTAGAGTTACCTCCCACATTAGGTGTGTTCTTCTCATACGGCTTCTTCACATCCTTGCTTGCATTTGCACCACTTGTTCCACTTGCACTTGGGAACCTTGCATTTGTAGTAGGAGGCTTCCAATCCTTTGGTTTGCTTGTTGGAGTAGTAGTGCTACTCTTGTAGCGAAGGGATTTCTCCTCTTTGAGCCATTTCTCGGCCTCAACCGCATCTTCACATAGCCTGTAATGATCATCATATTTGTGGAACTTCAATTGTGAAGCTATGTCTCGGTTCAAGCCCCCTTTGAAACGGATCATGGCCGTCTCATTGTCTTCCTCATCTAAGTCAAGGTTCATTCGGATTTGCTCAAATTCATTGAAATATTCCCCAACCGATTTGTAACCTTGCTTCAACTCATAGAGACGCTTTTGTTGTTCAACCCGCTATTGGTTTGTCAAGTACATTTCATCCATCACACGGATCAACTCTTCCCAAGTAAGATTAATAGCCATTCCCGTCCTCCTTCTATTCCTCTTCACCGACTCCCACCAAGTAGAAGCAAAAGATTCGAAGGAAGATATTGCATACTTGGTCTTCTTCACCTCGGGCATATCATTGGTGTCAAAGATACGCTCCATAGACAACTTCCAATCAATGTACTCCATCGGGTCACTACTTCCTTTGAAAGAAGGAATAGTGAGCTTCACACTATTAAGATTGTTGTTGTTGTCACGACCCCCTTGGAAAGGCTCCGGTTGGCCTCCATAGTGATCTCCATAACCTCCATAATCTCTCCTAACATTCCCTCCAACATACCCCATGGGTGGCCCTCGACCTCGGCCTCCACCCCTATCCACATTCCGACCCCTAAATAGAAAGTGAGCATCATACCCACCATCACCGTAATCATCCTCCTCCCCTTCTTGAGCTTGTGCAACTTGCTCAAGGGGTTGAACATTCTGGATTGGTCCGGAAAGTGGAGCATTCCTTTGGGGATTGCCCATAAGGTTGGGAATAGTCACACGTTGGGTATTGCCCAACAATTGGTCAATTCGATCACGATCCTCACTTACCCGTTGTTGGCGATTGAGCAACTCAACAACTTGTTCCGGGGTAAAGGTTGGACTACTCGTGCCCTCCACGGCTTCAACGTGGGCACTCGGGGCCCCTTTCTCAACTTGGACACTCGGGGTCCCTTTCTCCGAATGGACATTAGAAGTCCCTTGCTCAACTAGGGCACTTGATGTCACCCTCTCAAGGCTTTCAATCCTCAAGTTCATACTATCCAATTTGGCAAGGATAGTAGCAAGGGCACTCTTAGCAAAATCTTCTCCTTCGGTGGACATTGTACCTACACAAGAAACAAACGTTAGCAAAACAACCTCACTCGCTCCCTCACAAGTGTTTCACTCGGTTCACTCGTTTAGTGGGTGGTGGATTTTTCACTCTAGCTTGAATCCAAAGCTTCACTAAGTTGAATAGAAAACCTCAACTTAATCACTCAACTCAAGAGCCCAATGCACTCCGGGGTGAGTGGAGTTGATAGGACTCTATTGGAACGATAAGCTCTTTAAGTGCGGACTTGAGCCAAATGAGACTACGAGTCTTCTTTGAATTCTACTTTCCGGTCTAGGCTTGAGTTTCCTAATAGCTTAGAAGGGCTAGCACAATTCAAGTAGGAAAGATTACTCAAAGGAGTACTAGCTAGATGCAAGCTGTCCTTATCAATGAAAATGGGAACAAAGTCAAACGAACATAATCAGTAGGCACACCCGTTGGTGTATAAGTATCACTGATCTCCAGAAAGTTTTGAATGTGTTGCTGTGGATCCTCATGAAGTAATCCAGCATATTGCCCCGTCACATGCAGCAACTGAATCATGCCGGGCTTGATCTCAAAGTTTCCAGTAATAGCAGGCTTCACAATACTAGACTCCACCCCTTTCAGACTAGGAAGAGCCACATCTCGCACTGCTATTGCTTGTTCTTCTGCCATTTCAATAGGTAAAGAAGCAGGTACGATTGCTAGTGCTTCTCGATCTCTTGCTTCCTTTCTTAACCTTCTCAAGGTTCTTTCAGGCTCGGGATCAAAAGGTGCGAGTGATTCGTCCTTCTTATTCCTTTGCATGCAAAACCTGTAGCCTGAAATAGCACAAGACACTCAACAAAAAATTAAACCTGAATAGAAATTAAGTAATCGTTCAAAAAGAAATTAGTCCGTAATAGTCCCCGGCAACGGCGCCAAAAACTTGTTGCTCCCAAACGCACACGCAAGTATACGCGGTCGCCAAGTAATAAAGTGACAAAGTCGAGTGTCGATCCCACGAGGACTGTGCAGACTAATACTTAGTAGACAATTTCTAACAAACTATCCAGGGGTCTTGTTCTTTAATGGTGAGAGTTTTTGTAACCAAAAAGCAGTAATTAAAGTGCCAGATGTGTAGTCAAGCAATGGTGCAAACTTTGGGTGTTATCAATATTAAGAGGACGGTCCAGGGTCAGAGTTACGAACAATCCAGTTGATGTATTCAATTGATTCCACTTCTTAAATCCCGGGTTACTAACTGACAGAGTAATTGTAATTATGAAAACCTTTCAGTTATTCACAATCTATGCAAGCTACTTCAATCCCTATACGTCTATGGGTTAAATCACATGCACGCATTAACGATCCTGTAATGAGTTAAACTAGGCAAGCAAGTATATGTCTATCCTACTCGCGAATTGGTTCCCCGATGCCCGGGTTCACAAACTAGTTCTATTCTTTCTTATTACGTAATTAGATTCTCTCTTTCGAATTCAACCCAAAAACCATAGATGATGCATAATTATCGAGCTCTAACAATTATACAAGTGAAATCAAGAAAGAATAAGTAACCCGTTATGGGATTCAATTAATGGGAATCAATCTTCAACAATCAACTTTCATGTAAAACTCTAACCCTAGAACGTAATGAAATTAGCCACACATATTCATAATCACAAGGCAAAGATTTGATGTAATAATGAAATAATTGATGTAATAGATGAAAGATTAAGAATCACCCTTGTTCAATGAAGTATGTAGCTCTCAATATTGCCCAAAGTCAAGAACTCCTTACAAAAACTAAGTAATAAACTATTTATAATGTTTCCAAACCCTTGGTAATAAGTTAGACCCGATGCTAGAAGGAATAGGACGTAAAAACGCGCATAAGGGGCGCTATAACGGGCGCCCCGCGCCCCAAAAAGTGTGACCACAACCAGAGGACGCCTCCAGCCTTCGTGCCTTGGCCCTGCGGCGCGCCATGAACCGCGCCAACCACCTCGCGCGCTAGGCAGCGCGGCGCGGGGCCTAGAGCGCCAAGCCAAAATGTTCTTCTTTCGCTCCAAAACTCGGCTCGTGTCGTGCCTTTGTGCGCTCAATCCAATCTTCAAACATCCTTCAACCAATTCATTCTCAATCAAGCTCCGAAACGCTCCAAATGTATCGCGTAACGACCTACACACGAACAACACAACATCAGTGTAAAACCACATTCACAAGCTACCAAACAAGTGCAAAACAAGCTCAAATGTGCGGAAATATTAAGGAAAAGTAGGCATAAAATGCCGAACATCACTAATCAATTTTCCAATTACGCGTCGAGTTCTTCAATGGTTGTCATCACAGTTAAGTCACTTAAGAATTATTGAATCGCCTTTTATTTTCTCTCAACTCTTTTCGTGAATAGCTAAGATCGGCTGACTCAAATACTTGCTTTTATATGGGCTTCGTAACCCTAGTAGTCTTTCACTAGGAAACCTTGTAAATATGGCAAGTCAAGATTTCCTGTGATACTCTCCTTGTTCAGCACCAACTCTCGTTCACACTTCAATGAGACAGCAACGAACTTCTTTTTGTGACTAGGATGCGCATAAGACTACGCGCCGCTACTCCTAGTTCTGCATGGATTTGTATTCCACAAAATCTTTTCGATCAGTCATGCCCTTCTCATCAAGGACTAAGTTCTTCTCTAAACTACTAATTCCTTCGTTTGTCATTCTTCAAAACATCCAGCTCAACAAATGGTGAACCCTCGTACGACAAAATCAACATAGAGTAGAAGCTCAGGACGAAGTACTGTAGCCTTGGGTAAGCTCTGTCCAAGCCCTGAAAGTTGTGAATCATGCTGACGGTCTAGTTGCTGAGGCCCTAGCTGTGCCAGCTCATGGTGGACAAGGGTAGAATGATCTTATGGTTTCCCCGGCTCTCTGTGATGCTTTTATGAGAATCTTGGCGGTGTAGATATCGGAGGAACCTCCTATTCCCTAGGTGGCTCATCAGGTTGTCGTAGATGCAGATGTTCGGGCCTAGTGAGCTCCTGTTCCAGTTCCTGATGTTTGCCTAGTAAATTTTGTTCCAAAGGCAGCATGTGTTGTACCTCCAGTTGTTCTGGCTGGTTAGCTAGCTCAGGTAACAATTCGGTCCGAGTGCCTGAAGAGGCTGCATTATTTTACCTAATTGAACCTTCCGATATTCTTAGGCGATGCATAAGATAATCCCCTTGAATTTTTTTCTTTAATGTCAGTGTATCCTTCAGTCTCTTGGTTATCTCGAGTAGTATGGTGTTGATTATACTCCTTTCTAGTTTCAGAGTCTAGCCTTGAATTGGTGTACCGCTCTTTTATCAGCTAGGCAGGGCTTTCCTAACCTGACTTGGTGCGATTTTTCTCGTAGATTCGTGGAAAAGTTTCTTTTGTGCTGCGAGCGAGATGAAAAGTCGCTAGTTTTAGTGGATTGGACTGAGTAGCCTGTCAGTTTTAGAATATGAGATGGAATTCTCTAGGATAGCTGGATATGCGCTAGAACTAGTCCATGAGCCTTCCGAAAAGGTTCAAAGATTTATTGATGACCTTTCTCCTTCCTTGATGTCCCAAATGGCTCGAGAGATTGAGGTCGGGACTTTATTTGATGCTGTTGTTGATATTGCACGGAGGTATGAGGCATACCATAAGTTAAAGCAAGAAGAGCCAAAGCGGGAGAGCAAGAAATCTCGTGGCCCTGGTGGGCACTATTGTACCTCTTTTGGAGGTAAGGGTTTTAATGATCACGGAAGGTCACCTGCCAGGTTATCTTAGCTTGTAGTGCGTGATTCTTAGAGTGCAGCAGTAGTTCGTCAAGATCAAACTCAGTCTTCTCTTTATAGCTATCAGCAGTTTATCCAACATCCATTTTAGCCAAAAGGTATTATCATTGTTGTGAGCCTCATTCTCTTAGGAGGAAATATCCCTTATTTTTGCAGGAAGGCGGTTGTCCTTCTTCTCGCCCTCAGACACATGCCCAGTCACAGGGGATTTCATTTAGATCCCAATCAACCAGAGATATGCCATCATCCGCATAGGTAGAGAGCGTCGTGGCAGTGGTTCTTCAGAAGGTGATTATTAGGGTAGTGGCTCAGCAGCAGTATAGAACTGCCAGTCTTGCAGGATGCTGAGGCGTCCAATGTAGTAGACCCAAGTATTACTTCTTCCCTTATATGTGAGTAAATTTGATTCTTCTAATCGATCTAGAAATTTTTAGTCCTATCATGTTTCCATGATTTCTTCGGATGTCGTTTTTATTAAAAATCTGTTGTGGTGGAGGGATGAGCTTCTGGTATGATTTATTCCTGGCATTTGTGAGACCATACTAGTTTATCTGGTTTAAATGTGAGGGATTTGGGAGTGAGTATCGGTATTGTCTGCTTGGTATTTTGTTGTTCCACCTTCTGTTATTATGTCAAGTCAGTTTACCTCTCTCCTCGAAATTTAGTGTTGGTAGGATGATGGGATTCTAATTCGTGACCGTCAGAAAGTATCATTGTTTCTTCCAGTGTAAAGTGATTAGTAAGTAATATTCAATCTATGTCTCTTCCCTTTGTTCAAGATGCTAGTAGAGGCATGTTATTCTATGAGCTTGTCTCAATTATAAAAGAGTTTTCTGGTAAATTGTCAGAGTTTCCTTCTTATAGTTAGGTTAAATTGGCATAGATGTTGTTCTATAAAGCTTATTTAATGTATATTTCTGCAATTCTGATTCTTTGGCTAGCCTGACTCGAAAGTAGTCTAGCTCTGGTAGCCACGCAAATAAGAAGACGAGCTTCTTAAAGCTTTAATTATTCATATCCTCAGTCTAGTTCCATCTCTTCTTCTTTCGGTACTAGTGAGCTTGGGCGGTTGGTAGCTGCTTGTGATGTTCCCCGTGTTGAGCCAGAGTGTGTATCAAGGTAACCGAGTAAGCACATTATTGTATTTCAAGGCTGCTAAAGGTAATGGAGAGTGTCGTCCGACCCGTGAATTGACCTATTGAGCGGTGGTGCTTGTGGTAGCTCAGGTCTGACCTATATTCTGCTTTTAGCTGTGCGAGGATGGCTATTTCTATTCAAGTTAGATGTATGAGTTTACGCTCTAAATGGGGGAGTCTCCCTCCAATACTGAATGCAAAAATTAAATCTCTAAGATGTTGCTGAAGCATAAACTAATTCTTAGTTTCATCGACCTGTTCTATATCGAAAAGTATAATGAAGAGGTGATTCGTCGGCAGAATCATGTTAATCCATCTAGAGTTCCAAGTATCTTTGTTCCGAAAATGTAGAACTCTCATCTCATGATCGAAAGAGGGTCACCATAGTCAGAATAAGCTGGGCAATGGTGTCATGATTTTATCCAGATATATTTTATTCCAAGAGTTCGGTGTGCGTGTTATAATTCTGATTCTGTAATCACGAGACAATGTCTATGGAATAGTTTATGAAGGTCATGTAAGTTCTCTTGTTATCTGTATGAATTTTGCTTTAGACTCAAGCTCATTTGAGGACGAACGAGAGTCTAAGTGGCGGAGAATTAAATGACTTTAGGTAGTCGTTTCGGAAGTTAGGACTTTGATTGGCATGCCGACGGTTTAAAAAGCTTTGTAAGGTCCATTAGGACTTGTCTATAAAATTTGAGCTTAATCGGACCTCGTTTGGTAGCTATCGGAAGAAGGTTTAGTTTCTGTTGTCGCTAAATCTTAAAAAGAGGTTTTCGAGCTCGATTTTGGCGAATGAGCTCCAATTCAAAATTCAAAAGCGTTGTTTGGTTTGTATGGTCATTTGTGACCTGTGTGAACTTTCGGAAGTAAATTTCGAGGTCGTTCGGATAATTTCCGCTAAAGTCCCAAAAGTTAAAGAATTTGATTTTTTTCGTTTAATTCATATTTTTAGTTCGGGAATCCGATTTGAATTCCGTCTTCTAGATCATGTCACATTAGTATAGTATGACCTCTGTGCAAAATTTGAGGTCATTCCGAGCTTTGTAGGATTCTGTTTTAATTTTTTTTCATGGTAGCAAGATTTCAAAAGAAAAAAAAAGAAAAGAAAGGAAAGAAAGAAAAAGATATTAGAACGGATGTGGTGGCTAAGGGATAGCTTATCCCTTAGCTT
Source organism: Petunia x hybrida (assembly GCA_037355625.1). NCBI lineage: Eukaryota > Viridiplantae > Streptophyta > Magnoliopsida > Solanales > Solanaceae > Petunia > Petunia x hybrida. The sequence goes on from JBBBVM010000258.1 coordinate 1,831,473, forward strand.
AAAAGCTGAAAACAAAACAGAAATAGAAACAAGAAAACGAGAAACAGAGAACGTTGTGAGCGAAAAAAAAAAGTAAAAAAAAAACGAGAAAAGAAAGGAGAAGCTAAAGGAAAAATAGAATTTTCACTTCTAAACATCTAGGTAATGATGTTAATTTATTATTTTAGTTTATTACGTATGTTTTTACATATTTTAATGGTAGAAATCGGGATATTAGACATCGTTCTTATAAGTTAAATTGATAACTTAAAAGGGTTAATTAGACCCCGATAATGGAACTGATTATATATTCGATCTCAGGGAGTTATGGGCAGCCCATAAATTTAATTTATTTAGGGTTTGGTTATGTGAGTTTGAACTATGTACATAGGCCTGGACTGTATATCGCGTATATGAATCAGGTGTCAGGTTCCTACCCGGATTGTTCTAAAACATAAGGAATGAAGCCTTTAGCCCTATTAGATATATTTTTCTGCTTATTGAATAGAGCGGGATCGTTTGGCAATGAACCCAAAGGACAAAGCGGTTGTTGAGTAACAGTGCTAACTTTGAAACAAGGTAAGTGATTATATCCATTTCTTTGACGGCCTTTGGCCTTATGGAAATTCTATTCACGCGTTCTTTACGTGAATAGTTTCCAACAAGGCGTACTTATTACGCTACGCTACAGCCTTGTTATGTATTTTTTGGTTATGTTTCTTGATTTCTGGGTTGTTATGTCATCTGAGGTGACACGACCCGAAATCCGGTTAGGCCGTGCGAGCACCCGACATCCTCCCCTAGACCCGTCGGGCGAACCCTTACCAATTAAATTAGGAAAATAAATATAATAATTCATAAATAAGGACAAGACTTTAAAAAAAAATACAGACATACTGATACCTCTGAGCTGTACAAAAAGAAATTACAGCTGACTACCCAACATACTAGGTTTAGGATTATCCAGACTAGACATCTAAGAGTACAAAAGAAGACCAATACCTCCTGAAGGGAGCAAAATGCAACTGAAATAATAACCAATAAAATGGTGGCCATCCGGAATAAAAGCTGGCTGACCGTGACAGCTGAAGTCGTCTTCGCTCCTTCACAACGTGGCGAACTCGATCCTGGAGCGAACCTGCTGAAACGAAATAGATAGACAAAAACAAACAACAAACAAGGGTGAGTCAAAAGGACTCAATAAGTGGGGCAGACTAGCCACCTCAAAGAATAGGATAGCTAGCCAGGGAGAAAAGAAATAGATAAACCAAATTCCTTTTATTTAAATTATAAAAGGCATAATACGTAGGCAGGCCCTCTAACTTGACACTTTTTTTCATTTTGGCACCTCTTCTTTGCCTTGTCCCATTTTAGCACTTCATCTCCATCAAAAGTGTATCATTTGAATACTACATAATGACATGGAGCAGAGCGTGTATCTAACTTCTGCTTAGCGTGTGAATCAGCTTCAACAAATATTAAATAGGGCCCACTCTCTCTCTCCAACTTGAAAATACTTATTTCCACTTCTTCTTCTTAACTTAACAGGTTACGTTTTTAAAGTTTCTTCCACATAAATATCAACTTTCTTTTAATTTGTTAATGAAGTAGAAAAGAGATTTGAACTAATTTCTCTTCCATTTTTTTAAATTAGTGTGTTCTGTGCTTTCCATTACGCAAGGACGTTGGTATCGAAAAAATAGAGAAGATCAATTCTACCAAAATTCTGAGGCCAACAAAATTAAACAAAAATGGAGAAGATCAATCAAAACAAATATTAAATGGAGAAGAGTCTCTCTCAAACAAAAAGTTCCAATTGAGTTTGGTTTATTGAATGATGCAATTAAAAAGAAATGGATCGGGTTATGAGTATTAGGATAATAATATTTTTAATTAAATGTGGTAAGAAAGTCAAAATTTCTTTTACATGTTTTTAAAGTAACTTTCATGAGCTTAAAATTGTAAACAAATTGCAGAGCAGAGGGAGGGGAAGAAGATAATGATGGGAGGGAGTGGGTAAACATGAAGGGTTGGGCCTTTGGGGTAAAACTAGATCTCCTTTACTTTTGGCGTCAAATGTTGTTTTTAGATTATTTAACTTAAGAGACACGTGGCCTTCTCTCATTTGTTTTTTAGCCACTTCATTGCGCGTGTAGTACACGCATCTTGCTTCTTTTGTTGACCAGCTATGAAAGGGCTTAAATGGCACAGTTTTTGGCCACTTAAAGTGCCAAAATGGGACAAGGTTCAGAAGAGGTGCCAAAATGAAAAAAAGTGTCAAGTTAGATGGCCTACATATGTATTCTGCCATTATAAAAAGGCAGAGCCAGATAACAACCGAAAACACGTAAGAAACTTATGAAATCAACCAAGGATGTGAGCCAAAAATATATTAACAAATAAGCAATGCACATACAAGCAAAACAGTAGTCATGTACCGCAAGTCTATACAATGGTATGAATTGAGATGCAATAAAATGGAGTGAGATGAAATGAAATGAAATGAAATATGATGCAAAGGGTCACATGTGTCCATCCTCCTATCTCGAAGCGGAATACTCCTGCATTCGAGGGGAATCCAATCTGATAATCAACTGGAGCGGAATACTCTTGCTCCTGGGCGGAATACTCCTGCACTCTCTTGGGGCGGAATTCTCCTGCACCCGATATAATGTAAAGCTGAGGCAGAATATATGAATGACATATAATGCATATGAATGCAATGTGATGCAATAATAACCCTTCACCGGCGCGGGACTCTCATCGACAGCCGGGAAGTAGATGCCAACTCACAGCCAGAGTACAATGCTCAGATCCTCAATGCAATACCAACAACAGGACATAATATATAATATACAAGGTAAATCCAAAGCTAAGGCGTAAGGAGTATGCCTATCGGCAGCTACACACGTAAGGAACACGTGGTAGAAAATCCACGAGGCCAGGTGCCTTCAAAGAAATGGATATAAACACTTACCTCTTCCAAAAGTTAGTACAGCCACTCAATAACCACTTTGTCCTTTGGTTTCATTGCAAAACGATCCCACTCTATTCAATAAGCAGAAAAATATATCAAATTAGGCTAAAGGCTTCATTCCTCACATCTTAGGGCAATCCGGTTAGGAACCTGATACCCTATTTGCATACTCTAATTATTCATATCCTCAGTTCAGTTGGTATCAGAGCCCGGTTTAGAGTCTATCCAGACTAAGACAATGTCTAGTAGAGTCTCACTGATGGGTACGTAGACGTCCGTACTTATCTACGAGGGGCTATGATGGCATTTAGGAAGTTTCACTTCCTTCTTTTCTGATCGTGCGTCGGTCTAGGATTCAAAAGTATTTTTGTTAATTCGTTAATTCCTTCGTGGTAATTATGAACCCTCGTGCGACAAATCAGTAAATGGTATGAGTTCAAGACGAAGCAGTCTAGCCTGGGGTTAGTACTGACGAAGCCCCGAGAGTTGTGGATCGTGCTGTCGAACCAGTTGCGCAGGTCCCAGCTGTACGAGCTCACGATAGGCAAGGGAGGAGGGCCTTGTGGTTCCCTTGGCTCTCTACGATGTTTTCACGAGAATCTTGGTGACGCAGATACTGCAAAAACCTATTATTCGTTAGGTAGCTTATCAGGTTGCCGCAGATACAGATGTTCGGTCTCAGGGAGCTCCTATTCCAGTTTTTAATATTGCCACAGTAAAGTATGTTCCGGAGGCAGCATGTGTTGTGCCTCCAATTGTTCTGGCTGGTTAGGTAACTGAGGTAATTATTGGGTCCGAGTGCTCAAAGAGGTTGCATTATTTTACGCGGTTGAACATCTCAATATTCCCAAGCAATGCATCAGATAATCCCTGTGTAAGTTTTTTTTAAAATAAAATGATGTCAGCGTATCCTTCAGGCTCTTGATTATATCGAGCGGTATGGTTTTGATTATTCTTCTTTCCAGTTTCAGGGGTCCAACCTTGAATTGGTGGGCCTCTCTCTCATATTAGCTAACTTGGTTCGATTTTTCTTCTAGATTCGTGGAAAAGTTCCTTTCGAGTAGCGAACGAGATGAAAAGTATTGCCAGTTCGAGTGGATTGGATAGGGTAGCCTGTTGGTTTTAGAATATAAGATTGAATTCTATAGAATGGCTGAATATGCATTAGAACTAGTCCATGAGCCTTTCGAGAGATTCAAAGATTTATTGGTGACCTTTCTCCTTCCTTGAGATCCTAGATGGCTCGAAAAATTGAGGTTGGGACTTCATTTGATGTCATTGTTGATATTGCTCAAAGGTACGAGGCATACCATAAGTTAGAGCGGGAAGAGTTAGAGTGGGAGAGCAGGAGATCCCGTGGCCCTAGTGGGCAACCATGGTACCTCATTTGGAGGTAAGAGTTCTGATTATTTTGGGAGGTCACCTTCCGGGTCATCTCAGCTTGTGTCACGCGATTCTTAGAGTGCGCCAATAGTTCGTCAATATTAGACCCAGTTTTTCTCTTTGTAGCTATCAACAATCTTTCCAGCTTCCATTTTTAGTGAAAAGGTATTATCATTGTCGCGAGCCTGTTATCTTTGGTGGAGTTCTCCCTTACTCCGGTAAGTAGGCAGTCGTCCTTTCTCTTGTCATCAGGCACTTGCACAGTCGCAGGTGATTTCATTTAGATCTTAATCAGCAAAAGAAATGCCACCATTCAGTAGAGGTTGAGAGTGTAGTGGCAGTGGTTCTCCAGAAAGTGATTGTCAGGGTAGTGGCTCAGCTCAGCTGCAGAGGCAATTCTATGAACTGCTTGTCTGGCGGGATGATGAGGTATCCGATATAGTAGACCCTAAGATTTCTTCTTCTCTTAAAAATGTGAGTAAGATTTGATTCTTCCGATCGATCTGGAAATGGTGTGTCTTATCATGTTTCGATGGTTTCCTTGGATGTCATTTCTATTAAGAATCGGTTGCGGTAGAGGGGCGAGCTTCTTGTATGATTCATTCCTGGCGTTTATGAGACCCTACTAATTTATCTGGTCTAAATATGAGATATTTGACAGTGAGTGTCGCTATTGCCTGCTTGGTATCTTGTTGTGCCACCTTCTCTTATTATATCAAATCAGTTTACCTCTCTTCTCGGAATTCCGTGTTGGTTGGATGATGGGATCCTAATTCTTCACCATCAGCAAGTGTTATCGTTTCTTCCAGTGTAAAGTGATTAGTATGCAATATTCGATCTACGTATCTCTTCTTGGTTCAAAACGCTAGTAAAGTCATGTTATCCCATGAGATTATCTGGGTTATAAAAAGGGTTTTAGTAAATTGTCAGAGTTTCCTTCTTATTGGAAGGATGAGTTGGCATAGATGTTCCATAAAACTCATTTAATGTCTATCTCTTCAATTGCGATTCTTTGGTTAGCCTGACTCGGAAGTAGTTTAGCTCTGGTAGCCAAGCAAATAAGAGGATGAGCTTCCTAAAGATCTAATTGTTTCTATCCTCAGTTTATTGCCATCTCTTCTTCTTCCGATGCTAGTGAGCTTGGGCGGTTAGTAGCCACATGTGATGTTACCTATGTTGAGCCAGAGTGCGTGTCAAGGTAGCCGGATAAGCACATTATTGTGTTTTAAGGCTACTAAGGGTAATGAGAGGCGTCATTTGACCTTTGATTTGATCCATCAGGCGGTGGTGTTTATAGAAAATGTATGGAGTTGTGACTCGAGAGTTGCAGCTGTTTGGCAACTCGAAAGGGTAGTTGCTAGCTTAGGTCTGCCTACGTTCAACCTTTAGCTAAATCTTCTTTAGTCCAGCAGACTGTGCGGGGATATTTATTCCTATTCAAATAGCTGCATGAGTTTGTGCTTTAAGTGGAGGAGTCTTCCTCCAAATACTGAATGGTACTACAAAAATCTCTAAGGCGTTGATACCACTTTTGTCACGACCCAGCCTAAGGCCACGACAGAAACCTACAATGAGTGTCGATCATTGCTAAACCCACTAATAATCTATTAATGATAGAGATAAGCTGGTAACCTGATCATATATATGTACCTAGCTACTGAAAGCATAAAGTCTGGAAAGATGACGCGACTTTAACTTGCTGGAAATTAGAACACTGAGCCACAAATTCAGCTGTCAGGGTGAGCCAGCTTTTATTCCGGATGACCACCAGTTTATTGGTAATTATTTCAGCTGCATTTTGCTCCCTTCAGGAGGTATCTGTCTTCTTTTGTACTCTTAGATGTCTAGTCTGGATAGCCCTAAACCTAGTATGTTGGGTAGTCAGCTGTAATTTCTTTTTTACAGCTTAGAGGTATCAATATGTCTGTATTTTTTTAAGTCTTGTCCTTATTTATGAATTGTTATATTTATTTTCTGAATTAAATTAGTAAGGGTTCGCCCGACAGGTCTAGAGGAGGATGTCGGGTGCCCGCACGGCCTAACCAGATTTCGGGTCGTGTCATGAGGGCAGGAGGATTCCGCTCCTTGCATCATATTGAGGGTAGGAGGATTCCGTCCTAGGAGCAGGAGGATTCCGCTCCTTGCATCATATTGAGGGTAGGAGGATTCCGTCCTAGGAGCAGGAGGATTCCTCTCCTTGCATCATATTGAGGGTATGAGGTTTCCACTCCTTGCATCATATTGAGGGTAGGAGGTTTCCGCCCTAGGAGCAAGAGGATTCCGCTCCTTGCATCATATTGAGGGTAGGAGGATTCCGGCCCGGAGTAAGGGAATTCTGCTCTATTCATTGGGCACATATGGCCCCGTTGCATCATACTGCATTCATTTCATCACACTGACTGTTGTGTATTGTGCGACTTAGCGCAATGTTTTGTGTATGTGTCATGTATTTCTGATTGTTGATATGTTCGGGAAACCTATATGTTTCTGTCTATCTTATGTCTTGGGTTTTTATGAGTTTATTGTTCCATACGTGTTTCAAGTTATTATCTGTCTCTGATTTTTTATAGTTGAATAAGGTGAATTTGGTTTCTGCTTTTCTTCTCCCTGGCTAGCATATCTGCTTCTTTAAGGTGGCTAGCCAGCCCTCACTTACTGAGTCCTTTCGACTCACCATTTTTGTTGTTCCTTGTCTATTTATTTCATTTCGACAGGTTTCGCTCCAGAACCGAGTTCGAGACGTGATTGAGGAGCGAAGACGACCTCAACTATCAGGGTAAGCCGACTTTTGTTCAGGATAGCCATCAGTTTAGGTTCTATTATATCAGTTGTATTTTTGCTCTCTTCGGGAGATGTACATTTTTCCTTGTGCTCTTAGAAGTCTGGTTTGGATAGCCCTAAACCTAGCATACGGTGTAAGCAGTTGTACCTCTTTCTGAACAGTTTTTCTGTATATCTGTATATATTAGCACGTCTTTTGGATTATTCGATGTCTGTCTCAAGCTAGTTGGTGTCTATTTTATTCACTCAGTGATAAGGGTTCACCCGATGGGTCTAGAGGAGGATGTCGGGTGCTCACACGGCCGAGCCGAAAATTTGGGTCGTGTCACATATATATGAATAATTCCAATATAACAAAAATTTTCTGCTACTATCTAACAATCTACCCTAATCTTCGACCTCCACACTTTCCTATCTAGGGTCATGTCCTCGGTGATCTAAAGATGAGCGATGTCTTGTCTAATCACCTCTACCCAGTTATTCTTTGGTCTACCTCGACCACTCCGTATACCCACCAGCTTCAACCTCTCGCACCTCCTCACTAGAGCATTTGTGCTCCTCATCTTCACATGTTCGAACTATCGCAACCTCGCTTCACGCATCTTGTCCACTACTAAGGCCATTCTGACCTTGTCATGAATGACCTCATTCCTAGTCTTATCCATCCTAGTATGGCGACACATCCATCTTAGCATCCTCATCTCTGCTACGGTCATCTTCTGAATGTGTGTGTTCTTGATTGGACAACACTTGCTACATCCAGCATAGTTGGTCTAACGACCACTCTATCGAACATACTTTAAAGTCTAGGTGACACTTTCTTATCACATAGGACATCGGAAGAAAGCCTCTGTTTCATCCATCTTTTCCCTATACGATGTGTGAGGAATGAACAAAAATACTTAGAAGTTTTTTTTCTTGGAGATGACTTGAGCAACTTTATCCTTAACTCTATGAATGTAAATTGGTTGAATTGTATATTGATTTGGTTTCCTTTGAAGTGAATTAAACCAATTCAAACTGTAAACACCGCTACTCCCACAAAAAAACAGGTACAAAACACTAAATGATCTCATTCTATGGATAATGTCAATAAAAATATTAAATTACTCGAGATGAATTGATGATTACTTAAGAATTCTAAAAACTTTCAATTTCTTAATTAGTCAACATCTTTCATAGTCATCTGATCGATAAGTGAGTGCGGTGATAACCTAATTAGAAATTTACATTTCTTACAATACCAAACATTGTGATTATCTTCTCTCCGGAGACAATAACAATTAATATTCAGATATTTTATTTATTTCAATTTATGTGAACTTGTTTGATTTGATGTAAAGTTTAGTAAAAATAAAAAGACTTTTAAAATTTGTGGTCTAAAATAGGCCTATTAATATATTTGTGTGGCTAGAATCATCTTATTAAGAGTACAGTTGTAAATTTGGAGTTAAATTATTTTGAAATTTTGAAAAAAATATTTTTAGGAACGGACTAAAAAAAATAGGTTGGAGCTCCACATAAACTGGAACAGAAATAGTAAAGGTCAATTAACTTCTCACTTCGGTGGACAATAGAAAATAAAGGGACCTTGAACTCTACCATATGAAAATATATAAAAACATGTTTTTTTTTTTTTTTTTTTTGTGAGAGAAACTAGTTTCTAGGAAAATTCAAAGCACAAAATGGTTCATATTTCTTTTATGCATATACAGTGAAAATCATCCAATTTTGTCGCCTCATTAAGAATATTAGGATTTAATTTAGATCTAGATGATTTTCAGTCTAAAACATAATAATACTATTCCCTCACGTTCTGAAAATAATGGCATAGTTTGACTTGACATAATATTTAAAAAGAAAGAATGATTTTTGAAATTTGTGATCTTATATAATTCATAGATATTTGTATGGTTATATATCATCTTATTAAAATAAAGTGGGAAGTTTGACAATTATTTCTAAATTTAAAATTATGCTATTTTTTAGAACAAACTATAAAAAGAAAATTGTGTCGTCTTTTGGAATGGAGGGAGTAATAAACAATCAATCATAAGATATCTCAAAATCGTGAACACGGTATAGAGTTGTTTAGAGATTAGTAGTAATATTTTATAATGCATAAACTCAACGCAGGTAGAGCTTATCAATTACTTATACTAGAACATATCTAATAATTACTTCCTTCTAGTTGTACTAAATAAGAACATGAGCTAAATTGTACAAACAGTTCAATATTCACTACTGAAACACGCGAATTTTCAACTAACATACGTCTAAATGTGACGAATTTCATCGGAAAGTGTTTTAACATAAGAATCCATCAGAAAATTCGCCTATTTCTAGTAGTGATTATAAATACACAAGCATTATATCTCTATTATGGTGATGAAGCCTCAGCTAATTATTAAGTAGACTCCAGAGGTCAATATCACCCCAGCCAGTTTCTCCTTCTTGCAACGATGTTGGTGTTTCTTCCTCGGAGTTGATCTTACAGAAAGCTGTGCTTCCAGCTGCTGCTTCCTCATCAAATTCATTAGGATCATCCAATAGACTAGCCCACCATTGAAATCCATTGTCTGTCAATGCTTCAGTCGTTTGCTTCTCGTTAGTCCTTACAACTTTTTCGCTGCTTTCATCCTTATGTATTGTACTGTTTGTGATACTCTTGTTTTCTGCCCAAAGAAACATTCTTTGTGCTTGAGAAGCTCCGAGGTTGAGGTCTTACTATGGTATTTTCAGTGATCTTAATGGCAGATCTGCACTTTTTCCCTCGTCTTTGAAGAGAAATTAACTTCCTTCGATAGTGAGTGTTCCAATAGTTTTTCACGTCGTTTGCTGTTCTTCCTGGAATTCTACCCGCAATAAGTGACCACCTAAAGGAAATGTACTTTATATGATAAAGTCAGACAAGACTCCATATATATTTATGCAGCATATGTTCTTGGTTATGCATGGAGATCAACTGGGGATAGTGGGTGAAAGTGTAGTAAATATTAATCCCTCTGTTTCATTTTTGGGACTCTTTCTTTTAAATCTGTTTCCAGAAAGATTGACACCTCTATATAATATTTGAACAATTTATTTAGATAATTCTTTTATCCTCAATGACATGATTTTACACAAATTAATATGTCAGGACCACAAGTACCAAAAGTCTTTCTTTTTTTAAACAACTTGCTCAGTATAACATCTCCACATAGTGTTGAGGGTAGTGGTAACTATGGGTATAGCTAGGTTCGTAGAATTAACGAGGTTCATGAACACTTTGGTGAAATATTACATTGTACATGTAGGGCAAAAGGAAACTTTGTTACATTAGGTATAGACTATATATTGAATTCTTTGAACATAAACGAAAATTCATTAGCATATCTTAGATGTGACATTCTAGTGTTTCTGATAACCCTCTATATCTGAACTCCTAACCCGCCACTAGTGGTTACTTGCATGTCGCCTACCTGGCAAGATACCAGAATAATCGAATCAGTGTTACGAATATCAGCTAGCGAAAAAACAAAATTAACAAACTCGCCTGTTGCCTAGAAGCTTATGAAGCCTCAAAATGAGATCCACTTCATCCTCAGAGAAGTCACCTCTCTTAATATGTGGCCTTAGATAATTCAACCACCTCAGTCTGCAACTCTTCCTACATCTCTTCAGACCTGTATATTTTCACATATAAAACACAAGGAGAGTATTAGACATATGCATATACTTCTATATATTTAAACGAATATAAAGAGGAGTACTTAATAGTACAAGTTTGTTTACCAGCTCTAACGGGAACAAGATGCCACTTTCCCTCACCATACTTTTCAATGCATTTTCTCAAAAGAAAATCTTCTTCTTCAGTCCATGCACCTTTCCTCACTCCCAACGTCGACGTAGAGATAGGAATTGTATTCATGATATGGGCCTCGGAAGCTGCAAATAGTACCAAATTTGAACAAACAGAACCTGGCAATGATTGAGTTATGACAAAGCACGTGATGAAAAGTCAAATATAAAGAAACGCCAATAAAAAATGACCTACTATATTTAGCCTGCAGGGTTGCTCTTTCCACAGATTCTAAGTAATTTTTTTATTTTATCAGTCTCTATATATAGATATTTGGACATTAAAAGATACCCTCTAACATTCTGACGTGGAAGGACGCTCACCATGAATAGAGCCTTCCATAAAATGCCACATATTATAAATTGTACAGTCATTTTCAACCAAAATGTGCAAATTAATTAGCTCTCCTTCCGGAACACCCTCTTTCACTTCCTTCACTCTTTTGAAGAAACAAAAGAATTTTGTTTAATATTAGGAGGAACATGAAGGAAAAGGAGTTGGACAGTAAAAGAAAGAACTCATGCTTATCACAATTTAAAAGGCAGAGCAGGTGCAGGATATAATTGGGGTAGGACAGATGAATCGGGCAGTACGACTTTTTAGTCTTGAATATAAATTACTACTATATGAATAGATGTATGGAGAAATTTTGTCAAAAAAGATTTTCGAAATAGTGGAGTGAATAATGCAGTCTATCAAACAACAACAGACAACTAAGCTACCAAGAATGTTTAAATATACGAGTAAACATCATCATGTTGATTAGTTCAAGCAATCAGAAAATGTTTAAACATTAGAGAAAAGGTAAAATATCTAGAAACGTGTAAACACTTATTTAGTTAAAACAACTGAGAAATATTTAGAAATGTGTAAACAACTAGAGGCGGATCTAAGATTCCAATAGGATGGGTTCACCATTATTCAGGATGGAGTTATAGCATCCCGACAGTGAGAGGAAACAACCTTCGTCGAATTTCTTTTTTGTGTATATAGGTCAAACATCATTTTATACGATGATATATTAAGGAAAAAAATATTAAAGGACATTTGAATGGGGATCAATTTCTACTCCTAAGTGAAAGTGAAATCATCGCTTAACCAAGTGAACCATTTAAACTTTTCGAGCATGGGTTGCAAACATCATATTAAATACTCTATTTTTAAATTTATACATAATATACTATCTAGTTTCATGAAAGAACCATGGGTTCACATGAACTGAAAACAATAGGCAAGATTCGCCCCTAGTTTAAACAATCAGAAATTAAAGATGTGTAGGCATTTAATTATTCCCTCCATTCCAAAATGGGTGGTATAGTTTGACTTGAAGCGGAGTTTAAGAAATGTGGTAAGATTTTTGGAATTTGTGGTCCATAATAAGCCATACATAAATATGTGGCTATAAAGCATTTCATTAAGGGTAAAGTAGTAGTTTCGACTCAAAAATATTTTCAAATTTAGAATTGTGCCATTCTTTTTGGGACGGACTAATAAGAAGATAATGTCATCCATTTTAAAATGGGGGGAGTAATTTATTAGTTTTTGTAAGGAGGGAGGAGGCTGCGGAGAGAATGAGCAGAAGGAGGAGACGCAGAGGATGAGGAAGTGGAGTAGGGGAGGCATAGGGGGATTGCATATATGTAAGAAATGTTTTTAGCTTTTAAGGTTTGTGTTATTAGCACTAATCCAAAAAAAATTACTTATGCCTATTTCTTAAGACTTGAATGTTTAAAAAAATATAAGTATCTTATAGTAGTAATATTTTTTGCCCGGTTAAGTTAAGCTAAGAGGGTTAAAAGGAAACACCTTTACCAAAAAATTATACTGCATAATAAGCGCAAAAAAAAAAAAAAAAAAAAATCTTATCGATATATAAACTGTTAAATTTGATTGACACAAATACCCTAACTTAGTAGGAAAAGTAGTTCAATTATTTCTTTTGATCCGCTGGTAAGATGAGGTTAGTGAGCTAGTCAAAACTTAAAAAAAAATGAGCCAGCTGGAGCAGTAGCGGGTAAGTCCAAATTCCTCCATTAAGATCTCCATCTCAGGCTTCTCATACACTCTCACTGAATACTGGATAAAAAAGCTCATATCAGTATTTCACTTATTCCACACTCGCTTTGTTCACTTCAGCTTACTTAAAAGCAAGATCAAAATTAAAATAGTGAATATCATAGAAACACGTGAAAAAAAATATTAAAGGGAATAAATATTTAGTTATTTATTTATTGTCTTATGCAGATTTTGTCATTTTATTTATTGTTTAATTTCTATCACTGATGTACAAAGCTGTTTAGGGGTGTTCACGGTTTGGTTTGGTTGGTTTTTGGTTAAAACCATAACCAAACTAATATATTCGGTTTTTAAATTCTTAAAACCAAACCAAACCAAATAAAAGTCATATCCATCGGTATGGTTAATGTCGGTTTGGTTTCGGTTTGGTTCGGTTAGTCGGTTTTTTTTTTACAAATCACAATGACGGTTGGACATATGATTTATTTTGTATATAGAATTGATCATTGACTAGCTGGAATTTTCTTGAATATTGATTACAGCATGGGATAGATAAGTGTGCATAAAACTATGACTTCAATGTACAAAGTAGAATTAGTGTGCCAAATTTCAAATCATACAGAACCAAAAGTGAAAATACCCCCGATCGCCTTAAGGTTCCTAAGCCATTCAAATACCCTGGAAGTTACACAAGTTCAACAGATCAAATGATGTCTCCTGTTTCAAAGAGGCTTCTAAATGATAGAAGCAGAAAAGCAAGCACACTTTTGCCGCCCTCCAAAAACCAACCTCAGCGTCATCAAAGTTTACAGCTTCAACAATCTGGCCTTTGGCAAAGTTTGGATTGCTAATGTTGGAAAATTTTACTTTTATGACATTTATATCTTCATTAGCATATTAGAGAGGGGGTTATGCATGTTCCTCCCTTTTATTTCTCAATCTACAAATGCAAAAGGGTACTTTGTAGTTTCTACTAGTACTTTATATCCACCAGACTATAATGTACTCAATTAAAATACTTGAACAAGTACTAAGTATAAAATAGGTTATGCACTTCTTTTAAAAAAATATATATAGCAATTTACTACTAACTGTTAAGGTTTAGTTCACCATTAATTGTTGGACTTGATTCTTCAGACCATCAAAGATACAGGGTTCTCCAAGACTGTCACACTAACTCTAGTCCAGTCACGTTAACTATCATTGAAATTTGAAAATACATAAAAAGTTTATATAAAATATTAAATATTAATGTTATAATTATAAAAATTATACTTATAATTGTCGGTTCGGTTTGGTTAATTTTTCGGTTTTTTTTCTCTATAACCAAACCAAACCAAATATTTGCGGTTTTTGAAAATTCAAAATCATACCAAACCATATCCAACAAAGTGTCGGTTTTTTTTATCGGTTCGGTTTGGTTTTCGGTTTGGTTCGGTTTTTATCCAAACCATGAACACCCCTAAAGCTGTTGTTTCTCTTTCAGGTAGGGACCTAGCTATTGCTATAATTGTCGATAATCGTTAGAGAGAGTCCATGACTCCATGTACAGGGAGACTTTCTTTCCCAAAAGAGAATTATTTTTTTTCAAAAGATGGACCACTACGATATGTCAATATCTTTCTTATTGGAATCATTGCTCTCGTCTTTGAGAGTTCTTTATTCAGTCATGAATAGTGATTAGGTGGCGTAATAAAAACATGTTCCCTCCGCCTGTGATCATATTTGGCTGGCACAAAATTTAAGAAAGCAAAAAAAAATTTAGAAACTTGTAGTCCAAAATAAGTTATAATATTTATGTGGCTATAATTATTTTAAAATTTATGATTTTAAATATATCGTCTCGCTAAGGATATAATAGAAAGTTCAAGTTAAATACTTCTCGAATTTAAAACGAGATAGTTCCTTTTGGGGTGAACTAAAAAAGAAATATAATTATATAAATTGAGAAAGAGCAGTAGTCATTTTGTTATCCAACATATACATTCCCTATATAATATGTACTTACAATGAAAGTGTAATATATGTAGTGACAAAAAAAAAAAAACACATTTCCTTTCGCTTTCCCTCCGGAACATGGTTAGCATTTTACAAGGTCATTCAAATCCAACATGTTTGGCCCAAAATGGAAATCTAAATTTGAAACGTGTTTGTTTGGAACAGAAAAAAAGTACTCTAAAAAAAAGTAAATACGAACTTCCAAAAATTAGCGACCACCAACATGTTGCTTATTCTGACAATTATTTCCTACTACAAGAAATATGGTCTTTAGGAGGAAACTTTTGGTCGTTGAAAGTGCAAATCCAGTCGCTATAGGTCATTAACGACCGTATAAAATTCAGTCGTCACCTGTCGTTATAGGCTCTCACGTTAAAAGTTTAACGACCAGATTTGGATGCAGTCACTAAACACCTTTTACGACCGCACAATATCTGGTCATTGTTCTTCATTATAACGGTTGAAATTTCCCTTTGTTAATTATAAATCCAGTAATTAAAACTATTTTAATGGCAACAAGAAATTTGGTCGTTATGTGATTATTACGACTGGAGTTCCTTCGGTTAATTGTATGTCACTAATTTTTAACGACCTAATTTCCCTTCGCTGATTTAAAATTTTAATGATATATACATTTATATTTATTTCCTGTGATTATCTAATATACTAAATAAACAATAATCATAAAATTCCATTGTTAATTACTTAGAAATAAACTATCATATTACTAAAACAATATATCTATCCAAATTGTATGACGTTATTACTCCTAAATAAGAGAATTTTGTAGCTTATGTACAAATGATACTCCCTAACAAATCTAAAAATATTTTCTACTTCAACTTCCTCTACACTTTCTTCGAGGACATATTCTTCGGGCTTTCAATTCTTCATCTGTAAATAGGAATTAAGTCTATAGCAGTTCAGTGACAAATTTTCAATTAGCTACTTTGTTTTAGAAAAAAAATAACATACTTATTGGAAACTTCACAGACTACTTGTTAACAAACTCCCCCTCCGCCTGCCTAGGGATGGTAGTGGGGCGGGGCGGGTTGGATCTAAACCCGCGTGTTGGTTAACCCGCCCCGCCCCACCCCGCAGAGCAGTTTATCTGTTTAAAATCCGCCCCGCCGCGCGTCAACCCGCCCCGCCCTGCCCCGCTTTTAAAATTTTAATTGTATTCATTTTTTCCTTTCAAAATATACCACTCAAATCATATTTGCCAAATTTTTGCTAAAGTTAGTCTATAAATTTATTTTTTGTGGTATATAGTTAGAATAAAGAACATAACTTCGAGAATCTATAAGTACTGTCCCATGCAAAATAAATACTCACCCAACTTTCTTGACCCTTTAAATGGTGAAACTTTTCTAGGAGATTTTAAATGGAACAAAGACAAGATAGAGGTCACAGAACAATTGTACATCAGAACTTTTCATTCTGTGACACCAAAGAAAACGAAACTAATAGAAGCAGGAATGTAATACCATTGGACGAAATGTGAAACCAATAGCAAGGACTAACAAACAGTAAAAAGTCATTACAATATCAATAGAACATAAAGGCTGCAAGCATTAGGATCTCTCTCTTTCCTTGTTTGACAGTTTTCTTTCACTTTTATCAAAGGGATGCAACTTAGGAGACAAAACCAGCAACCAAACAGCTCCAATACACAGTTTAACAGCTCGACCAGCTGTAGAAATCACTACTTTTTAGTGATGTCTAAGCAGCTAACAGTCATTAGGATAATAAGCTCAAGGCCTGAGATCCTTAATACAACAAAAGATACCAGTCCTCTTGAGGTAAGCCAAAGTTTCAGAAGCATCAAAGATGGAAGTTACAAAATATTGGTCATACACAACCTGAAGTTTCAGCAGCCAAAAAGCTTACTCTACCAAATAAGCAGTTGTACTCGGATAACTTACTAAATATTTAATAGTACTTGCTCTTCATCTAGTCGTTTACACACAGGTCTACACCAGATAGCAAAATAGCAACTTACATGTAACAATAAGTTTACAACCACAATGACTATTGTTTTGCAGAATACTAATAGAATTTCAAATACTGCACTATTTATATCTCTAGAGGAAGCCGAACAATAATGAATAAGCTTCTCTATTCTTCCTCCCTTCTTTAGCTTAACAGCAGTCCTGCAAGGACAAATATTTTCTTCATCAACAGTGTAAAGAGATAAGTATAAACTATAGCAGAAACCTGGAATAGTGGGATTCATGATATGCAGCATTGCAGCAAACAATCAGTGTAATTTTTCATTGAAGTCATCCAGAAATCAAGTGGAAATATTTCTAATAAATCAGATTTCACTTCTTCAAAGAACAATATTCACTAAATTCCATCTGGAAATAGCACAATATTCACTTCTTCTATAGTGAACTTAAATACATCTCGAATATGCAGCTAGGCTTCTATCCTAATACTGCACAACCTGTTAAAATTCATCTCCAACATACCTAGTGATTCAGCCCTGGACAAATAACTAAAATCTGTTTTATCCTATTTGCTCAGTATACTTCTTCAATAAAAGAGTTCAATTGAACCTCGTTCAGACCAGGTCCGCCCTGCACGTAGTGATTAAATCATTGGTTGAAACTTGAAACACTTCTCATCCCTTCACTTGAGGATCCATAATGATTCTTTCCAGTATTTCAACTTAATAATTCAGCATTCGTTTTCTGAGGAAAGTATTTTATTGAGTTATTCATCCTGTATGAATATGTCTGCTGCCTAGCTTCAATACTTGCTGATAGACTTCTCTTCCCTACATGTGAGGATGATTATCCTAGACTCTTTCAATGCAATATTGTGTTATAGTGATCAACAACATATTATCACTCTTGACACCTTTAAACTGACGAAATTAAGGTAACAACCAACAATGTAATTCAGGTATTAATAGAATCCACATTAAAAAAGAACACTTTCGATCATCTGTGCATATAAGCACCAAAAGCTAGAAGCTTTAAAGTTCATATTAGTTGGACAGAGATCATTTGTATTGTACACCTGCATTTTTAATTTGGATTTCGCTCGAACGATTTTTGTACATGTTGTAGGTAGTGAATAGGCACCTCCTAATGTTATGCTTCATACTGATCAAAACTGACCTAAGATCTATGTATTAAAATTCATAAGAGGAATTTCATTACATCATAGTAAAGACTATCAATTGGACACAAACTAAGGGAGGACTGAGGTGTTAAAACTGAAATGCAACCTAAAGTCTAAACACACTAAAAACAGGACCCAAAACACTATTCAAGAACTGCAACATAACAAACTGAACTCCAGTATTAGCAGATGGAGAATTCTCTAGGTTCTTGTGACATCAATCAAGCATGTCAGTATTGTGTAAATAACGATTCAATGTCAAAGTTGGTCACAATCACAATGCCAATATTCTTAAGAATATGACTGTAAATGTCATATTCGACTATTATTTATTTATTGATTGAAGCAATAGACGACCACAGAATCCTCTAAATATAGGAATACTTAAGTGAACTGGTGATAAATGCAATCAGGGTGGACCATCCATGAACAGAGAAAACACTTCGAGACCAACTCTATCCACATTAAGGAGCTGATTTCTTGCAGGAAGAGAAAGACTCATTATATATACACAGAGCAAGCTTCTTACCTGCTTTGCAGTAAAATACCTTCAAACGCCCTTCTTCTTCACAGCAAATCATCCCAACAGCAAATACAGATCTCTGAAACAAAGTACGTGCACTCAAAAGCTGCAACATAACCTGAGGTAGCTAAATTGCAGTAGCAGTAACAATTTTAACAGTATCACAGCAGCTATAACACTCACTAAGTCATGAAATAACTTCGAATTTGCACACTTGAAACAACTAAAGACTAGTGAGATCTTTTGCAACCGGTTCTTCATCTCCATCAAGTAATGTTGGACATGAGACCTTGTCAATTGTTGAAGTCGAGCCTATAAGAAAACATACCATGCATTAATATAGTTCAAGCAAACAGAAAATTGTTAAGGCAACAAGTTATTGAGAAGATTACTTACCATTTAATTCATTCCATAACCAAGTGCGAGCACACATCAAAGCCTCCAAAGTAGTAGGATGAAGTCTACTACGATGTGGACTAATCAACCTCCCACTAGTGCTAAATGCCGATTCCGAAGCAACGGTAGAGACGGGAATGGCTAAGAGGTCACGAGCCATCCTTTGTAAAGTAGGAAATTTTAATCTGTTTGTCTTCCACCAACTTAAATTGTCAAAATGTGGAGTTCTAGGTATCAAGCTCTCTTCTAAGTACAAATCTTGCTCCGACCTCGTCTCCACATTAGCCCTACTCAAAGCGACATATCTATCGAAGCTAGATAGTCGATCATGCTCAACAACATCATTGCCTTCACGGGAAAAAGAAGTATCAAATGAAGTAGCTCTAGTCTTGTACTCTTGAAACATATCATTACAATTGGTTAGGACTTCTTGAATTTTAGTTGAAGCCTCTTCACCATAAATTCGTTCAAAATTGAACTCCACCAATTTCATCTTATACCTCGGATCAAAAATAGCAGCTACACCCATCAAAATATGTACATCATCCCAATATTTCTTGAATTTCGATAACATTGTCGATGCCATAGAGCTAATCAAAGGATTAAGGCTCTTTACCCAAGCTTCCAACTCTAACTTAATATCACAAACTTTAGCAAAATATTCACATGAAGTTGGATAATGAGATCCTGAAAAATATTCAGTGGTCTGGTAAAAGATCTTCAGCTTATCAGAAACTTCTTTTACTGCACTCCATTCTTCTAATGTTGGAAAAGACTTGAAATTGGTTTCAGTTGATTGCAACTTCATAAACACCTTCTTGTATTCAAGCGCCGTTGTCAACATTAGATATGTTGAGTTCCAACGCGTAGGACAATCATACTCCAATTTCTTTTTACAAGAAATATGTAGCACACGAGCCGCTTCCTCAAACCTTTCAATTCTACCCGAGGACCCTATCCAGTATAAGACACTTGCACGCACATTGCTAATACTACCTTCTATCTCTTTTAGCCCCTCTTGCATAATCAAATTCAGAATATGTGCAGCACAACGCACATGAAACAATTTATCCATCAACAACAAATCTCTTTTACAAAGTTTCTCATCTAACAAAATTTTCATCATTGCATTGTTTGTGCTAGAATTATCAACCGTAACGGTTGATATTCTTCGCTCAAGATTCCACTCGAATAAACAATCTAATAATGTACTACACAAAGCATTTCTATCATGTGGAGCAGGAACATGTATAAATCTAAGGATATGGCTTTGAAGCCTCCAAGAATCATCAGTAAAATGTGCCGTTATAGCCATAAATCCTTTTTTGGTGTTATCTGAAGTCCACATATCCGTTGTTATAGCAATTCTACTTGTGATTTCTGCCATTAACTTACAAGTCTTAGATTTAAAATTATCAAAGATCTTCAGAATATCATTTTTGATTGTGTTCCTTGAAACCATTTTGAACAATGGTTGTAGGCTAGAAACAAACTTTCTAAAGCCCACGTGATCAACAATATCAATGGATACTCATATAAAATGATTGCGTTGGCAAGTTCTCTACGCGACACATCTTGATCAAAATATTGTTGCACCCCATTATCACCCTCCGAACCACCCTCATTTGTTGTGTTCCTTGGCTTTTTAAGACATCTATTATAATGAGCATGCAAAGAAGTGGTCCCGCATTTATGATTTGATTTAATACGAGTGTTACAATACTTACAATCACCATAGCGAATACCATTAACCGTCACCACATGAAAATGAGACCATGCTTTAGAACTCAATCTCATCATTTTATTGGGACGAGCTTCATCAGTATCTTCATTAGCTTGTGTAGCTCTTTGACTCTCACTTTCAACGGAAACGGGATTAGAAGATGAACATGCCGGATTTTGTTCGTCTTGGGACTCCATACTAACCTATAAATACATGTCAAATATAAGATAATTAGAGTAAAACACGGAGAGATGGAATCAGCCCTACCTACTATTTTAAGGACTGAACTTGAAAAAATATTTTAAGGAAAACATAATAGTCCTATCTATGGAAGATTGCAATATTAAAGCAATAAGGTATCCTTTTCAAATTCACAAGATCATCAACATATTGTAGTTTCAGAATTTGTAGATTAATCTACAAAGCAACGGTGGAAACGGAAATTGTAGCAGATTGTTTGTGCCCTGAAGGCTTAATCCGAGCACAAAGTTTCAGTGGATGAAGTAAACTGAGATGAAGAAATCAGAAATGAGAGGACTTACAAGTTACAGCAATAAGATGTTTGTGCCCCTTGGAATCTTCATTAATTTTGAATGGAATTAGTGAAAAGTGGAAGAAAACCAATCAAAGAAAGCAGAAGAGGAGAAGCTGTGTTTGTAGTTGGGTAGGGTTTTAAGTTTTACCCTTTTAGTTTATTTCAGAAAAAATTGGGTGTTTTATTCAACCCGCGACCCGCTCCGCCCCACCTGATATTTTTAAAAACAATTTAAAACCCGCACCGCCCCGCCCTGCCCCGCGATCGATCTAAACCCGCCCCGCCCCGCGAACACTATAACCCGCCCCGCCCCGTTGCCATCCCTACGCCTGCCCCCACAACCAACACAATAGTAGCACTAGAGAACATGGCAAAAAAGTATCATCCTATAACAGTTCAAAAGATACGAATGGTGTAGACAGCAAGCAATTGCACTTCAAACCAACAGTCAGTAGCAATGTTTGGCTTACGATGCCTATTGATTATTTCCAATCATACTGAAAAAAATCATACTACTATAAAAGCATGTACTCAAAAAGTTGAAAAGTCATATTACTAAAATGTCCTTCTAAGTATCCTACTAAAATTAAAATTAAAGGCTAATTTGCTGAAAAGGAAGCAAATTAACTAACATCTTATAGAATGGTTGCCATCTTTTCACTTTGGGATGCAAAAGAAATTCATTTCCCATTTGTTACTGCTGTAAAAAGTACCATAAAAAGGGAGCGTTAGGCATTAAACTTGCAGCATATCTCACAATTAAAAAAACTATGCGCATGAAATACGAATCCGCACATAAGGAAAACAAACATGGCTTCTTTCATCTAGACGCTCTGTTTAATTTGGCCACTGCTCCATATTGCATTTTTCTTTTGTTGTACTGCTTCCGACGATGAACTCAATCAGCCAGGTTTGAATGAAACTGATCTCTATCATCACTAGGCTTCTAGGAAGAAATTTCATGTGCAATTCATTTGTAAGTCAATATTTTCTATTGATGTATTATTATTGGGCTATTAATTTATTCCTAAAAATTAAAATAAAATTGCCAACGCACATATATTGTGTGACGATTGTGCATGTATGTGTAACATATATTACATTGTTGTACAATTATATTTGCTATGAATTTTTTTTAAGATGATCTACTATCTATGCTAGAAAATCTCCAACACATACAGATAATTATGTGTGTGTGTGTGTGAACGTGTGCGCATGTATGCATAACATATATTACACTATTGTACAATTATATTTACTATATGAAATTATTTAAGATGATCTACTATCCATGCTAGAAAATCTCCAACACATATAGATAATTTTTTTTTGTGTGTGTGTGTGAACGAGTGTGCATGTATGTGTAATATATATTCACATATATTACATTATTTCAGATTTATATTTGCTCTCAAATTGAGGATGATCTTCTAGCATGCCAAGGGAAACATAAACATATTCATTGGATTTTACCTTCTAACACCTAAATACCCTACTTCTAATAAATGTATACAATTACCAAAATTTGTTGTAATAAAATTTGATGTCTTTTAAGAAAGGTTGCTTCCCCCTGATTTATAACTAATCTTTGTATTCTTAAATTAATCGTTGAGGACTTACCAATTCATCTATATCATTTTTCGTCATCCAAGCATGGATATTTGGACTGATGTTCGATACTATTAAATCCTAAGGGAAAAATCACTCATCAAATTAAAGGATCAAGGCCACTACGGTAACAACATAGTTCTCAAACTAATCATTTGCCTAATTTAATTTGACCTTATTCAATTGATATACATTGTGTACTTTTACTAACAATTGCTATCATCTTCCTTTCAGTGATCGTTTATGCACTCCCTTCTGTCCCTTTTATCTATTACGCTTTAGTATTGCCCTCTTTCACTAAATTCTACTTATTTATTCTTTCATCTCAATTTATAAGTGCTCTTGCTTTTATATATTAATGTGTCCCTGCATTTATTACAAGGTCCGGATTATATTATTGTCACCATGTTATCTGCGTATATTAAAGACCATATCACTGAGTCAAAACACTCTTTTGGAGTATATAGGACTCCTTGGCCATTACTACATATATATTAGTAAGAAAGCCAAACATTTTAATTTTAAGTATTTCGTTTATAACTTTTTGGTAGAAGTAACGCTATATATATTGAAGGCAGAAACTTTAAGATGTAGAATATTTGCAACAACTCAAGCTTCTGCTAATATTTCTTTTAGAATGTCCTATTAAAATATCCAAAAGAAGTAAATAGTGAAAGTAAATGTTCAATAAATTAGAGAAATTATTGCCACATAGTGGTAAACTAAAAAAATGAATTTTAACCAAATTAGAAGAGGTGATACCGGCAGTTTAATTGGTTGTGTACATCTACAAACTGTAACATTGATCGGAAGATGAAACTGCATCACCAAAGAAATGTCTTTTTCTACCCAAATTTAACCTTTGATTGTTGTATTTACTATATTCATATATTTGACCTCAAACTAACAAGTCACTATAAAATAACCGACTTTGATTTTCGACAAAAAAATTGTATGTTATTTATCATGTATAATTATTTAGGCAAAAGTTTATTTTGATAATATTCATACTACTATTTTATTTCCTAGCCGAGGGTCTATAGAAGACAGCCTCTCCACTTTGGTGGGGGTAAGGTCTGCGTACATCTCATCCTCCCCAAACTCCACTTGTGGTGTACACTGGATATGTTGCTGATGTTGTTGTTGTTGTTGTTGTCATACTACTATTTTATTGCACCGGTACTAAAACATTTGATATACACGTGTTTTACACGTGCAAAGCACGTGTCGAGAAACTAGTATGACTAAAAGGGTTGGAGAGATACTAATAAAGCTAATGCAACCGCATCTATAAGCAAAACCAAGCTCATACGTAATATCTTTTATTACGAGCACAAATTCAAAATAAACATTCAGCTTAAATGTAAACATTCTTTAGAGCGTCTCACATCGTAATCCATTCACGTTTGTTAGCAAAGATAGAAAATCTAAGTGATAATGTATAAGCAGAACCAATTCAAGCTAATTGATGAGTTCCCAATTTATGTTATAGATACTAGGGATACATTAGTTCCAAAAGTGCATAAAGGGTGAACAGCAAATTAAATTGTATTACGCAGATACAATAATGAGACTACAGAATTAGCAATATGATATACCACAGAAACTGTTTACCATTTAGACTACATATCATTTATATCTATGCATAGCATTGTATAACATATCAATGACTATTGTTTTCGACATTGTTCAATTAGGAGAATTAACTTCTTTTGAGTATATTACATGGTCCTTTCCATGAAAAAACATTTAAAGGAGCATTAACCCCAAGCCTGCAACTTTTTATCTGTAACCTTTTAACAGAGTTAAATATTCACATGTACATACCACATGTCAAACTAGAATGATCATTCAACTGAAAATGAATTTCTTTGAAATAATTTTACATGTAGCAGGTTATTTCATGGAAGATCAATTTAAAAGGCAGCAACCCAACCCCAAAAATACCTATTCGTGATTCAAAATGGACTTATTAAAAAGCCAACTTGATTTCATCCTTCACCATTAACTCAGGTATAATTTGATTTCTTACAAAATTGATACGACTTATTGTTTCTTATTACAGTAGACACCATTCAATAAGCTTAGTTGATCTTATGACGGAGCTTTACAAGATTCATTATTCTGTAACTCATGCAAAGAAACTAATCTTCATAATACTATCACAAACAAGCATATTAGCCACCAGATCGCAAATAAACATTATATGTGCACTAGAAACCAACAATACCGAACAAGCATATAAGCCAACTAAATTCTTATCCTACTGGTGTACATGATCACAAAAAAGTACTCCCTCCGTCCCAATTTATGTGGCACCATTTGACCGGGTACGGAGTTTAAGAAAATAGAGGTTGACCTTGTTAAGTGTCAATTTTACCCTTGAAAAAGTAAGAAAGAGAAGATTTGAGTAATAAAAAAGTTGTTGGTATGTTTAAAAGTATGTAGGGCCCAACAAGGGTAAAATAGAGATAGTGCATTAAATAGTTGTCAAATAAGGAAAGGTACCACTTATTTTGGGACAAACAAAAAAGGAAATGGTGCCACATAAATTGGGACGGAGGGAGTACACAACTACTATGGTACTGAAGCTTAATAAACACCAGTATATCCTCTGGCATTCAATTAATCCTGTAGAACTAATGCAACATTAACTTTTTGTAAGTAAAGGTGAAAAAAACTCCGTTTGCAGGCCTCCAATTCTTTTAGCCCCTCTCATTTTAGAAGCTCAAGCAATACTTTATCTGCCAATAATCAACAGTGTGACCCCAGAAAAGAATGGGATGCACTTAGAAGTTCAGAAACTTCTGTCACTATGTGACCTCACTATTTTGAAGCTTAAACAGATTGCATGCAAATTACACAATCAGCTTTTGTATAGGTGTCCAGTGTTCCAGGGGCATAATCTAGAAGATAGAAGGGGAAATAAATTACAATATGATTCACTTTAAGTAGAAAATTATCTTTCTTCCTCTATTAATACATCCCAAATATGGAGTAGGTAAAATATCATGTGATTCACTAGATAATATAGAGCCGATACCAGACTTGATAGCACAAAATATACACTAGGTAAAGTACACATTAGTTGGATGATGTTACAGCTAGTAGGGATTTAAGTTTTACAATTTGCTGTCCATTGTGTGTGTGGTCTTCACTCGATTAGTGGCATTTTTCCTGTATGAATTTAGGGGCGCCAATCAAGTTAGATGACTCAGGTAGGAGTTAAATTCTCTAACTTCACATAAAGAAGAAATCCTACTATAAGTCTTTCAACCTTCACATACACAAATCAAATGAAGCTTAGAAAATATTATGCAACAAAACATGCTTTTGTATAAGTTTCATAGTTGATAAAATGTTTACTAACCTGTTAAATGATTTAATTTAGTGTTCACTCGAAGATGCTGGTGATGAAGATTGATCAAATAGTAGACTTTCAATCCATTCACATCTACTCTATATCATCCACACGCTTTTGTAGTGATTCTTTTTTTTTCTTTTTGAGTCGCTTTCACTTCATCCAACAATGCAGCTTTTGATGAGTTACATCATCAACAAGTTCCATCCACTACTTATTAGGTGCCATAGTCTTTATTCATGTAGAACAGAGATAAAAATATATTAGTATAACAACAGAAGAAGTAAGAAGTAAATATACTCATCCTTAGTAAAAGGAACAAAAAGAGAAATTCAACCGAAAACAAAGAAGGGCCCTGTGAAAAGATATTAATGGTACTTCCGTGTGAGGCTGGTGGGTTGGTAATAGTTGTAAAAGAAGGAGAAGACAGATCTTCAATTCAGAGCAAAGTTGATGTTGAAGTTTAAGTTCAGAGACTTGAAGAAAAATGTGAGGAGGAAGGTCATTACTGTAAGACTTTTAGGAATCAAAAACAATTAGTAAAGAATTAACTACCTAAAAGTTTGAATTGAATAGTAAAACTTATCGAAAATATTAATTCATAAAAATAAATAGTCATATTTAACTTAACATATCACTATCCAAAAGGGGTACGTGATCAACACCTAATAAGATAATACACACCAAATGAACCTTTGTAATTACAATGTTCCTAAAGTCATCCAGCTTTAGAAGAATACTCCAATTGGTAAAACATTTATAAGAAAGCTCAAAACATATCACATATTCGAAATAACCTAAATGGTTCATAATTAAATGTGTGTGCAAATGAAAAAGAAAAATACACACCAAATTACCAAGTGTACAACTTTTCTCATTCTTGCTCATGGAATAAAACATAAAAGATTTTTTTCCACTATGCACTGAACATAGGTACATCAACAAGGTTCGCGATGCAACACAAGTCTTAAGAATTGACGGGAAATTAACAACTCATGAAAAGCAGAACATGTCTATGATAGGAACAAACTCTAGAAACAAAAAAAAATATTATTTTTCATTACTTATATCAAGCTATATTTAAGTAGAATGCTAACATCTGAATTGAAATAATATTCGCATATATTAACTCATAAAAGGGTCACAAACAGATCTTGAACTTATTAAGACACACAGACGTCAAATAACTATTTTAGAACTAAGCGAAGATCACTTTTAAACTTCGATTCGACAACACAACCCATATGAAGCACCAAGCGACAAACAATTAAGCAACACAATAATTCGGAGTAGGAAAGATGAGATTTTTACAATTTTGAAGTGTGAAAATAAATAGAAAAGGTGACATGAAAATGAGCAGAGTCTCCCTCTATGTGTAATCCCTCTCTTAATTTCAGTTGGTTCAATTTTTGTTCTATTTCAAGTTTTCTAGTGGTTATCTGTTACGAGAAATCATACGACTCCTCACTAGCTATGGGATACAAAATGATTCACTAGATTTATCATTAAAAGGACATCATCATAAGGTGAAACATACATCTATATGAGAAAATACCACTATACATTTCTTGATAATTATGGCTGGTAAATCTATCAAGACCTTTTTATTTCAAAAAAATCTAGCCTAGTAGTATGCTGAACATGTGAAGTTGTCAGAAAGTAAATACTTCGGCACATTACAAGCAACAATTATAGTGAAAGAATGGAAAGAGATTTTCATGATCTATCAAGTAGCCAATTAAGTTCACGATGACACTCTGTTCTCAACATCTTCATTGCCTTAATCTTATCACTTTTTTCTCACTGGATACTTGAGTTTATAGACAGACTGTAATAACGAACAAGAAGGATTGCTAAACGATTACGTGTATTCAAGGTCGCTAAATGCTAACTCGTATAATAGGACCATTTAAATTAATGGTGAAAAAATTCGTTGAAATTCTCATATCTTCATTGACAACGGGATTATAGATCAATTTAACCAAATAATTGAAACAAATGATTACTTCAAACTTTAACATAGACAAAGGGCTCATTATTCTAAGCGGTAATTTGTTCTGATTAGGAAATCAAGTTTATTACAGAAGGCCAACAGACAGATTGGGAGACCAAATCAGCCTGACAAGAAAAAAGAACTAACTCAACAATATGAACAGCAAAAGAACACCCAATTCCAAAATTTATTGTTGCAAACGCAGCTCAATGATTTCAAAGACTTACCTTGATGAGAAGAACAAGAAATTTGTAAGATTATTGAAGCAGATCCGTCGCGTCTTCAAAACAGAGAAAAGCTATCTAGCAGAGAGAAACCAATTCACAACAGAGAGTAAGAGTTAGGGTTTTTGGGTTGGGCAAACGATTCAGCATAGTTAAAGTCGAAGGTGAAGAGAAGTAGTTGCAGGTTTTGAGCGTATAAATCGCGCTATTTCTGTTACTGCTAACAAAAACTAGAGAGAGCTAAGGGATTCTTGAATTTTTTAGGTGGGGTTAGCGGAAAGGCGGGTTAAGTGAAAACGTTACTGGGAAAACTTGGCGTTTTTTTTTTTTTTTGGATAATTACACTAAAAGACAAGCAAAAGATAAAAATTACTAAAAATAGCCCATATTTTGAATCTTACCCGAACTGTCACCCTTTTCCCGAGATAGCAGTCTGCCGCAAATTTATACAAGTTTATACAATTTTATACAAATTTATACACGTGTATAAAATTGTATAAACTTGTATAAGTATGTATATGTGTCGCTCCAAACGCACACGCAAGTATACGCGGTCGATCAAGTAATAAAGTGATAAGAAAAGTATCGTTCCCACGAGGACTATTGATTAACTACTAACTAAATTAGACAATTCCTTATAATCTAAACAAGAGGGATCCAATAGTTGAGAAGTCATCTAACTAAAATTAGCTAATTAAACCAAGAAAAACAAGTAAAACACGATTTTGGATTCAAGAAGGGATAATAGCCTAGGGTCATGGGATATCTGCCAATCCTGTTGAATTCTTCAGTTAATCTGACTAAATCAATTTATCTGGGTTACTAATCACAGGGTTAATATTACTCACAGGACTCTTTCGATACCCTGCTTACCTATTCAAGCCAACCTAACGCCTATATGTCTATGGAATTAGAGTTAACAAGAATACATGTGCTTCTCCTGTATACTAATTAAGCGTGACTGTTAGGTATATTTCTATCCTAACCGCGAAACCATTCCCCGATGCCCAGGTTCAGGAACACGCTCTATTCAATCCTATTGCAACCTGTGGTTCCCACTTTCGAGTTCAACCCTAGGTTCATAAATAGTATTCAATTGGTGATCAAATAATTAGGCTCAGGATATGAATAAATAACCCAATTCAATAAACCAATAAAATCAAATCAACATCCGAAAATCAACATTCATGGAGAATCCCACAACTATAGACTAGACAAACTAAATTAAAGAAAAGAGAAGAAAACTCAATGTAGATGTTGAGCTCCAACCCATCTCTAGCATTTCTATGCCTCCCAAAGGTTTCTTGCCTCCAAAAGTACGTAATAATACAGAGAAAAACGTTACAAGGGTTTAATAATCAGAAATATGCTAGTGGCCCACGTTTTTAGTTAGTCTTGGCTGCTCTGGGACTATTTTACGGCGCATACACCAGAGCATGCCAAGCATCCGTGGCTGTATGCGCCACTTCTCTCAATTTCTTCAAAATTTGCACTCTTCCCAGTCCATACAGCCTAGCATGCCAAGCATCCATGGCTGTACCCGTTGCTTCTTCATTGTTCTTGTATGAATCAAGCTCCAATTTCCTTCAAAGATTATACCTAAGTCAACACAAAATATTACATCAATGTAATATCACTAATTAAGCAATGTTGGGTGATGTTTGGCATTTTATGCCTATATTTCCTTAATATTTCCTCACGTTTGAGCTTGTTATTCGCTCGTTTTATAGTTTATGGATGTGGTTTTACGCTGATTTTATGTCGTGCGTGTGTAGGTTGTTATGAAGTGTATTGGGAGCTTTTAAGAGCATGATTGAGCAAGAAAAGATTGGATTTTGATTGAGGATTGGATCGAGCACACGAAGGCACAACACGAAACGAGAAAAGGAGAAACGAAACAGAAAAATAGCCTAGCGCTACAGGAGGCGCGCCGCGCCGCCCAGAGCGCCCAGCCTCTGGCGCGGTTTCCCACGCGGTGCAGCCCAAAAGCATGCCAAGTTTGACGGGTTCTGGTTGTTGTCACGCGTTCCGAGGCACGGGGTGCCCCTTATAGCGCCCCTTGTGCGCGTTTTTATGTCCTATTTCATCTAGGCTTGGGTCTAACTTATTACTAGGTGTTTGTAAACTCTATAAATACTCTTTTACTTAGTTTTTCATGGGAGTTCAGACTTTGGGGCAATATTGAGAGCTACACACTTCGTTGAACAAGGGTTATTCCTAATCTTTCATCTATTACATCAATTATTTCATTATTACATCAAATCTTTGCCTTGTGATTATGAATATGTGTGGCTAATCTCCTTACGTTCTAGGGTTAGAGTATTACATGAAAGTTGATGTTTGAAGATTGATTCCCATTAATTGAATCCCATTACGGGTTACTTATTCTTTCTTGATTTCACTTGTGTAATTGTCAGGGCCCGATTATTACGCATTATCTATGGTTTTTAGATTGAACTCGAAAGAGGGAATTTAATTACGTAATAAGAAAGAATATGACTAGTTTGTGAACCCGGGCATAGGGGAACCAATTTGTGAGTAGGATAGACATATACTTGCTCGCCTAGTTTAACTATTTACAGAAATCGTTAATGCGTGCACGTGATTCAACCCATAGACATATAGGGATTGGAGTAGCCTGCATAGACCGTGAAGAATCGAAAGGTTTTCACGGGTATATTTAATCTGTCAGTTAGTAACCCGGGATTTGAGAAGTGGAATCAATTGGAAAACTCAACTGGATTGTTCGTAACTCTGACCCTGGACCATCTCCTTATTACTGATAACAACCAAGTTTTGCTCCATTGTTTGAATTCACTTTAACCCTCTTAATTACTGTTCTTTAGTTAACTAAAGCATCACTATTGGAAAAAGATCCCTGGATAGTTAGTTAGAAATTGTTTGTTAAGTATCAGTCTGAATAGTCCTCGTGGGAACGATACTCTATTTATCACTTTATTACTTGTCGACCACGTATACTTGCGTGTGCGTTGGGAGCAACAAGTTTTTGGCGCCGTTGTCGGGGACTAATTTTTTACTGATATCTTCTTGAACAGTTTATTAATTTCTATTCAGGTTTAATTTTTATTTTGAGTTTGTTGCTGTTTCAGGTATTAGGTCCTGCTTGATCTTTACCTACAGGAATGGCAGAAGAACAAGCTTTAGCTGTGCGAGATGTTGCTCTCCCCAGCCTGGAGTGAGTAGCCTCGAGCATAGTTAAGCCTGAAATTACTGGAAACTTTGAGATTAAGTCCGGTATGATACAATTGTTACATACGACTGGACAATTTGGTGGATTACTTCATGAAGATCCGCAACAACATATCCAGAATTTCTTGGAGATCAGTGATACTTATACACCAACGGGAGTTCCTATTGATTATGTTCGCTTGACATTGTTTCCGTTTTCACTGATTGGGGCAGCAAAGAGGTGGTTAAAGGCTGAAAAGTCTGGGTCTATCACCACTTGGAATGATTTGGCTAAGAAGTTCTTGGCTAAGTTTAATCCATCTGCCAAGACAGCCCGGGTGAGGAGTGAAATTATGTCCTTCAGACAGTTAGAAGGAGAATCTTTATATTCAGCCTGGGAGAGATTTAAGGCTCTATTGAGGGATTGTCCACACCATAACCAATCTAATGAGGTTCTTGCACATACTTTTGTGGAGGGGTTGACTGCGCATACTAAGATCGTGGTAGATGCTGCTGCTGGAGGCCAAGTATTAGCCTTAAATTTTGACCAGATCTATGATTTGCTAGATAAGTTTTCGCAGAGCAATCCTGATTGGCAGGGAGATGGTAGAGCTACTACGCAGAAAGCTGCAGGGGAACTTTAGTTAGATGCAGTTTCAGAGCTAAAGGCGAGGATGGATGCTATTTCCAATCAAATTAGCAAGTTAGCTTTGCCAAAGACTCAGCAACCAGTGGCTCCAGTGAACCAACTCCAGAGCTTTTGTGAGGTTTGTGGTGAAGATCATGCTACAGAGGTTTGCTCCTCTAATCCAGATTCAGTTTATTACGTGGGTAATCAAAACAGGCTGCAGGGTCAAAATCAGTTTGGTAATGGTTATTATCAAGGCAATACGAGAGGCCCAAATAATTACCGCCCACCTCCAGCTCCACCACAACAGGTTAGCAGTTCAGTTGAGGAGATGCTAAAGCAGATAATGGCGGGCCAGCAGAGAATGATAGCTGACACTGCAGCCCATGCACAGGCCATACAAGATCTTGCCAATGCTCACAAGAACCTAGAGCACCAGTTGGGGCACTTGGTGGGGGAAATAAGCACTGTTAAAAAAGAGCCTGAACAAGTCCGAGGAGAGAGCTGATGACCAAGTCCGAGGAGAGAGCTGAAATTGAAAAAGTTGAAAAAGTGGAGAAGGTAAAGAAGAAAGAAGAGAGAAAGGAGGCACTTCGGCCACCTCCACCATTCCCGCTGAGGCTTATACCATCGAAGGATCTGGCCCAATATCAAAAATTTGTGAGTATGCTGAAAGAACTTCAAGTTAATATTCCTTTGACTGATGTGTTTGAATTGATGCCATCCTTTGTGAAGTTTTTAAAAGAGATTTTAGTCAAGAAGAAAAAGCCTCAAGAGATAGATACAGTTGAGTTAGTTGAGGAGTGTAGCACAATCTTGAGCAAGCTACCTCCAAAACTTCAAGATCCTGGGAAGTTTACTATTCCTTGTACCATTGGAGGGCATAGTATCACTGGTGCCTTGTGTGATTTGGGTGCGAGCATAAATCTCATGCCTCTCTCTGTTTGCAAAAGGTTAGGGCTAGGAGCAATCAAGCCCTCTTCAGTTACTCTTAAGATGGCGGATGGCTCACTCACTCACCCTGATGGTAAGTTGGAGGATGTGTTGGTAAAAGTTGGTAAGTTTACATTCTCTGCTGATTTTGTAGTCCTAGATTATGAAGAGGACCATGAAGCTCCAATTATTTCTGGGAGATCATTCCTAGTCACCTCGAAGGCAATTATTGACATGGAGCTGGGTGAGATGACTGTTAGAGCGCATGGAGAAAAGGTTACTTTCAAGGTGTATAATGAGAAGGAGCACATAGTTAAAATTGAAGAGTGCTCTATGATTGAATGTGTCAGACAAGAACATGGGAGTACACCACATGTGAAGTTGAAGATGGGTTCTCTCAAAGAAAGGAAGAAAGCAAAAGTTCGTCGTAAGAAGAGAAGACATAAATGCTGGAAGTGAGCTGAAAGTGTCGTCGTGCCACGACGTTAACTAAGGCGCTTCTCGGGAGGCAACCCGAGTTTGTACTTGTATTATTTATTTTATAGTGTCACGTAGTTTTTGTTTTCCTTGGATTGCAGGTTCATGTAATGTCAAGGCTAAGTGTGGGGTGCCCTCACCCTTGCCTAATATTGATGACCTGTTGGGGGAAGTCTGAGTACCTCATACTATATGGAAGCTTGGAGGATGCTAGCACCAAGGACTAGAGTCTTCAGGGAAGTTTTCTTTACCTTGCACTTTCTTATTTTTAGCACTGAGGACATTGCTTAGTTTAAGTGTGGGGTGGGGAACTACCCTTTATCTATTTTTGAGGTTAGGGATGCATGTACCGTAGGATTTTCTTTTGTCACTTGACTTTATTTTTATTTGTTTCTTGCTTTAATATATGAAAAAAAAATAGAAAACCAATGAAAAAAAAAGATTTTCCTTTTAGTTTTATTAGTGGTACATGTCATCCGCCCCGTGGTTTTTCTTATGGCCACGGTTCTTTTCCACGGGGAGGCCTTTGAACCGGGTAGTTTTTTTTTTATTTTTTTTATTTTTATTAGGATTAGAATAGTTAGTTATAGGTGGCCCTAGACGAAAGGAATAGGTAGAATGCTAGGTGCCTTTGATTTGTTTGATACCGGTGGACTTGGACTTGATTGCATGTGCTATTTGTGGTGTCCTTGGGTTTTAATTTGTGATGCATGCCTAAAAAAAATGGAATGACCCCCTTGAGATGCTTGAGTCCACTTGCTTGACTTTATTGTGAACCGTTGTGCATTAGTGCTTAAATTTCCACAAGTTGCATTCTAGAAGCTTAGTTGAGAGTTGTTGATGGAACCTTTTTGTGTGGATCGTGTGCAATGTGTGTGTGAGGCATGTTCTTGTTTGCTCCATGTTTGCATATTAATGTCTAGAACTTGCCCCGTGTGTGTGCAAAGCGAAATCCTAGGTTTGCTCTAGTCGGGAAATGATACAAGGCCTTCTTTGATTTGCCTACCCTTGCATATATACCTTGGAAAAAATTATTGTTGTGATTTCTTTGACCCTTTTTGTTGGCACCCACACCCCAAGCCTACCCATTTGTTCTAAATTGTCTCTTTTGGCCCTTTACTCCTTAAGCACTTTAGTTAATATTGTGTTGTTGTTTTGGAGTTGTGGTTGGATTTTGGGAGGTGTTTGAGTGGAGCTAATAAAGGGGAATAATTGTGAAAATTTGTGAAGTAGTGAAAAAGCATTGGCAAGGTGTGGAAGTTAATGAAATTGAAAAAGTGAAATGAAAAGAACAGAAAAAAAAGAGCAAAGTTGAAAAATAATTTGTGGAAAAGAGAAAAAAAAGAGAAAAAGATATCCCTTCCTTGCTTGACACGACCCGGAATCCGGCTAGGCCGTGCGGGCACCCGACATCCTCCCCTAGACCCGTCGGGCGAACCCTTACCAATTAAATTAGGAAAATAAATATAATTCAGTTCATAAATAAGAACAAGAGTTAAAAAAATACAGACATACTGATACCTTTAAGCTGTATAAAAGAAATTACAGCTGTCTACCCAACATACTAGGTTTAGGGCTATCCAGACTAGACATCTAAGAGTACAAAAGAAGACAGATACCTCCTGAAGGGAGCAGAATGCAACTGAAATAATAAACAATAAACTGGTGGCCATCCGGAATAAAGCTGGTTCACCCTGATAGCTGAAGTCGTCTTCGCTCCTGAACAACGTGGCGAACTCAATCCTGGAGCGAACCTGCCGAAATGAAATAGATAAACCAGAAACAAACAACAAACAAGGGTGAGTCAAAAGGACTCAATGAGTGGGGCAGACTAGCCACCTCAAAGAATAGGATAGCTAGCCAGGGAGAAGAAAAACAGATAAAATAAATCCATCTTATTTGAACTATAAATAGGCAAAGCCAAATAATAACTGAAAACACATATGGAATCATAAACAGCCAGGGACATAAGGTAGACAAAACATATAGATATCCTGAACATGTCGACAATCAGAAATACATCCTGTTGCGGCGTGCAACCCGATCCATATATTCATACTGTTGCGGCGTGCAACCCGATCCGTATATTTATACTGTTGCGGCTTGCAACCCGATCCGTATATTTATACTGTTGCGGCGTGCAACCCGATCCGATCCATGTTTTTATGTTGTCGCAATGTGCAACCCGGGATACGAGCCAGAAATATATAGGCAAACTGAGATACGTTCACAACATGGTATGCATACCGCATATATAAAACACAACACAATGCACACAATAGTCAGTATGCGGTGCAATGCGATGGGATGAATGCGGTATGATGCAATGCAGTCACATATGTCTGATACCTATCTCCGGCGCGGGACTCTCATCGTCTACCAGGAGATATATGCAATAATGACCCTTCACCGGCTCGGGACTCTCATCGATTACCGGGAAGTATATGTAATGATGACCCTTCACCGGTGCGGGACTCTCATCGCCAACCGGGAAGTATATGCAATAATGACCCTTCGCCGGTGCGGGACTCTCATCGCCAACCGGGAAGTATATGCAATAATGACCCTTCGCCGGTGCGGGACTCTCATCGCCAACCAGGAAGTGTATGCAATAATGACATATGCAATAATGACCCTTCGCCGGTGCGGGACTCTCATCGCCAACCGGGAAGTATATGCAATAATGACCCTTCGCCGGTGCGGGACTCTCATCGCCAACCGGGAAGTATATGCAATGCTCAAAACCAGAGTGCAATGCTCATATGTTCAATGCAATACCAACTACATGGCATAACATATAATATACAATGTAAATTCAAAGCTAAGGCGTAATGAGTACGCCTATCGGCAGCTACACACGTAAGGAAACACGTGGTAGAAAATCCACGAGGCCAAGGGCCTCCAAAGAAATGGATATAAACACTTACCTTGTTACAAAGTTAGTACATCCACTCAATAACCGCTTGTCCTTTGGTTTCATTGCCAAACGATCCCACTCTATTCAATAAGCAGAAAAATACAT
Source organism: Petunia x hybrida (assembly GCA_037355625.1). Lineage (NCBI taxonomy): Eukaryota > Viridiplantae > Streptophyta > Magnoliopsida > Solanales > Solanaceae > Petunia > Petunia x hybrida. Next base: position 1,868,192 of record JBBBVM010000258.1, read on the forward strand.
CAAATTAGGCTAAAGGCTTAATTCCTCACATCTTAGGGCAATCCAGGTAGGAACCTGATACCCTATTCGCATACACAATACGCAGGCCAGGCCTATATACAGGGTTTAGGGTCACATAACCAAACCCAAAATAAATTAAATTTATATGTTGCCCATAACTCACTGAGCATGAATATATAATCAATTTCATTATCGGGGTCCATTTGACCCTTTAAACTATCAATTTACGTCATTAGGGCGATGTCTAATATCCCTATTTTTATCGTTAAAACATATTCAAACACACGTAATAAACTCAAATAATATATTAGGATCATTACCTGAATGTTTCAGGGTGAAAATTCTACTTTTCTCCGGCCCCTTTTCTCACTTTCTGGCATTTTTCCACTGCGTGTTTTCCATTTTTAATTTCTCTGTTTCTCGCTTTCCTGTATCTCATTGAGCTTATAAGCTCACTTTGACCGCCTAACTTTTTGTCCTTTTCTTCTTTTTTTTTTATTTTTTTTTTGGTTTTCTTTTATTTTATTTTCTTTTCTTAACAAAAATTAAAACGGTGCCCTACGATATTCGAAATAATTCCAACTTTTGCATACAAGTTATACAAAATATATGTAACATACTCGCGAAGGCGGATCTCAAATAAGACTCCCGAAACTCAAGATGAGAATTTAAATGAAAAGAACTCAAATTATTTAACTTTCGGCATTTTAGCGGAAATTAGCCGAACAACATCGAAATTCACTTTCGAAAGTTCATAAAAGTCAAAAATAATCATACGAACCTAACGGCGCTTTCGGATTTCGAATCGGAGCTCATTCGCCCGAAACCGAGCTCAAAAATCTCTTTTTAATATTTATCGCCAATAAAAACTGAAACCTTCTTCCGATGCCTATCAAACGAGGTCTGATTTAGCTCAAATTTTACAGACAGGTCCTAATGGACATTATGAATATTTTAAAATTATCGGCATGCCAGTCGGAGTCCTAACTTCCGAAACGATTGACCGAGGTCGTTTCATTCTCCTCCACTTAAACTCTCGTTCGTCCTCGAACGAGCCTAAGTCTAAAGCAAGATTCACGCAGATAACAAGAGAACTTGCACGACCTTCATGAGCTACTCTACGGGCATTATTTCCTGATTACAGAATCAGAGTTATAACACACATATTGAACTCTTGGATAAAAACATAGCTGGATAATATCATAACGCCATTGCCCAGCTTATTCTGACTATACTGATCCTTCCTCGATCACGAGAGGAGAGTTCTATATTTTCGAAACAAAGATACACGGAACTTTGAATGGGTTAACATGATTCAGCCGATAATTACCTCTTCGATATACCTTTCGATATAGAACAGGTAGATGGAACTAAGAATTAGCTTATGCTTCAGCAACGCCTTAGAGATTTGATATTATGATTCGGTATCAATTGGAGGAAGACTCCTCCACTTAATGCATAAACTCATACAACTAATTTGAATAGAAATAGTCATCCTCGCACAACCTGCTGGATTAAAGAAGACTTAGCTAAAGGCTGAACATAGGCAGACCTAAACTACCAAACTACCCTTTCGAGTTGCCAACTAGCTGCAACTCTCGAGTTCACAACTCCATACCTTTGCCGTAAACACCACCGCCTGATGGATGGTACTTCTATATAAAAATTTCGGCAGAGTTTCCCCTGAAACTGGATGATCCGCAAAAACAGAACCAGCACTATACTATACATGGGAATGGATACCCGGATAAACTGATAATATAAACATGTTAAACGGATAACAAGATGAGACAACTGGACCAAAATAATAATATGCTTCCAAAATAATAATATGCTTACCCGGCCACAATAACACGTACTCTGGCTCAACACAGGGAACGTCACAAGCGGCTACCAATCGCCCAAGCTCACTAGTGCCGGACGAAGAAGAAATGGAAATGGATCGAGGATAAAAATAATTAGAGCTTCAGGAAGTTCATCTTCTTATTTTCTTGGCTACCAAAGCTAGACTATTTTCGAGTCAGGCTAGCCCAAGAATCAAAATTGAAGAAATAGACATTAAATAAGCTTTATGGAATGACATCTATCCCAATTTAACCTCCCAATAAGAAGGTGACAATTTGCCAGAAAATCCTTTTATAATTAAGACAAGCTCATAGAATAACTTGACTGTACTAGCGTTTTGAACCAAGATGAAATACGTAGATCGAATATTACTTACTAATCACTTTGCACCGGAAGAAACGATAATACTTTCTGATGGTGATGAACTATAATCCCATCATCCAACCAACACGAAATTCCGAGAAGAGAGATAAACTGATTTGATATAATAAGAGAAGGTGGAACAACAAGATGCCAGGAATAAATCATACCAGAAGCTCGCCCCTCTACAGCAACCAATTCTTGATAGAAACGATTTCCAATGAACCCATGGTAAGATAAACGAAGTCCAAACCGATCGGAATAATCAAATCTTACAAACATATAATGGAAGAAGGAATACATGGGTGTACTACATCAGATACCTCAGCATCCTGCCAGACTGGCAGTTCATAGAACTGCCTCTGCAGCTGAGCTGAGCCACTACCTTGGCAATCACCTTCTGAAGAACCACTGCTACCACGCTCTCAACCTCTACTGGATGGTGGTATTTCTCTGGCTGATTGAGATCTAAATGAAAACCCCTGCGACTGCGCAGATGCCTAATAACGAGAGAAAAGATGACTTCCTACTTGTCGGAGTAAGGAAAAATCTTCAAAGGATAGCCAGACTCACTACAATGATACCACATTTTCGCTGAAAAGTAGAAGCTGGAAAAATTGTTGATAGCTACAAAGAGAAAAAAAACTGGGTCTAATATTAAAGAACTATTGGCGCACTCTAAGAATCGCGTGACACAAGCTGAGATAACCTGGAAGGTGACATCCCAAAATAACCAGAACTCTTACCTCCAAATGAGGTACCATGGTTGCCCACTAGGGCCACGGGATCTCTTGCTCTCCCGCTCTAACTCTTCCCATTCTAACTTATAGTATGCCTCGAACCTTCGGGCAATATCAACAACAACATCAAATGAAATCCCGACCTCAATCTCTCGAGCCATCTGGAATTTCAAGGAAAAAGAAAGGTCATCAATAAATCTTTGAATCTCTCGAAAGGCTCATGAACTAGTTCTAATGCATATCCAGCCATTCTATAGAATTTAATCTCATATTCTGAAACACCAACAGGCTAACCGACAGGCTACCCTGTCCAATCCACTCAAACTGGCAACACTTTTCATCTCGCTCGCTACTCGAAAGGAACTTTTCCACGAATCTAGAAGAAAAACCGAACCAAGTTAGCTAATAAGAGAGCGGTCCACCAATTCAAGCCTGGACCCCTGAAACTAGAATGAAAAATAATCAACACCATACCGCTCGATACAATCAAGAGCATGAATGATACGCTCACATTATTTTATTTTAAAAAGAATCACAAGGTTTATCTGATGCATTACTTAAGAATATCGGAAGGTTCAACCGCGTAAAATAATTCAACCTCTTTGGGCGCTCAAGTCTAACCATTACCTCCCCTGGCTAACCAGCCAGAACAATTGGTGGCGCAGCACATCCTGCATTTGGAACATATTTTACTATGGCAATATTAAGAACTAGAATAGGAGCTCCCTGAGACCGAACATATGCATCTGCGGCAACCTGATTAGCTGCCTAGCGAATAATAGGTTTTTGCGGTATCTGCGTCACCAAGATTCTCGTAAAGCATCGCAGAGAGCCAAGGGAATTACAAGGCCCTGCTCCCTTGCCCATCGCGAGCTCGTACAACTGGGACCCTCCATAACTAGATCGTCAGCACGATAAGAAAAACTCTCAGGGCTTCGTCAATGCTAGCCCCTGGCTAGACTGCTTCGTCTTGAACTCATACCATTTGCTGATTTGTCGCACGGGGGTTCACAATTACCACGAAGGAATTAACGAAAATACTTTTGCATCCTTGACCGACGCACGATCAGAAAAGAAGGAAGTGAAACTTCCTAAATGCCATCATAGCCTCTCGTAGATAAGTAGGGACGTCTACGTACCCATCAGCGAGACTCTACTAGACACTGTCTTAGTCTGGATAGACTCTAAACTGCGCTCTGATACCAACTGACACGACCCAGAATCCGGCTAGGCCGTGCGGGCACCCGACATCCTCCCCTAGACCCGTCGGGCGAACCCTTACCAATTAAATTAGGAAAATAAATATAATTCAGTTCATAAATAAGAACAAGAGTTAAAAAAATACAGACATACTGATACCTTTAAGCTGTATAAAAGAAATTACAGCTGTCTACCCAACATACTAGGTTTAGGGCTATCCAGACTAGACATCTAAGAGTACAAAAGAAGACAGATACCTCCTGAAGGGAGCAGAATGCAACTGAAATAATAAACAATAAACTGGTGGCCATCCGGAATAAAGCTGGTTCACCCTGATAGCTGAAGTCGTCTTCGCTCCTGAACAACGTGGCGAACTCAATCCTGGAGCGAACCTGCCGAAATGAAATAGATAAACCAGAAACAAACAACAAACAAGGGTGAGTCAAAAGGACTCAATGAGTGGGGCAGACTAGCCACCTCAAAGAATAGGATAGCTAGCCAGGGAGAAGAAAAACAGATAAAATAAATCCATCTTATTTGAACTATAAATAGGCAAAGCCAAATAATAACTGAAAACACATATGGAATCATAAACAGCCAGGGACATAAGGTAGACAAAACATATAGATATCCTGAACATGTCGACAATCAGAAATACATCCTGTTGCGGCGTGCAACCCGATCCATATATTCATACTGTTGCGGCGTGCAACCCGATCCGTATATTTATACTGTTGCGGCTTGCAACCCGATCCGTATATTTATACTGTTGCGGCGTGCAACCCGATCCGATCCATGTTTTTATGTTGTCGCGAGCCAGAAATATATAGGCAAACTGAGATACGTTCACAACATGGTATACATACCGCATATATAAAACACAACACAATGCACACAATAGTCAGTATGCGGTGCAATGCGATGGGATGAATGCGGTATGATGCAATGCAGTCACATATGTCTGATACCTATCTCCGGCGCGGGACTCTCATCGTCTACCAGGAGATATATGCAATAATGACCCTTCACCGGCTCGGGACTCTCATCGATTACCGGGAAGTATATGTAATGATGACCCTTCACCGGTGCGGGACTCTCATCGCCAACCGGGAAGTATATGCAATAATGACCCTTCGCCGGTGCGGGACTCTCATCGCCAACCGGGAAGTATATGCAATAATGACCCTTCGCCGGTGCGGGACTCTCATCGCCAACCGGGAAGTGTATGCAATAATGACATATGCAATAATGACCCTTCGCCGGTGCGGGACTCTCATCGCCAACCGGGAAGTATATGCAATAATGACCCTTCACCGGTGCGGGACTCTCATCGCCAACCGGGAAGTATATGCAATGCTCAAAACCAGAGTGCAATGCTCATATGTTCAATGCAATACCAACTACATGGCATAACATATAATATACAATGTAAATTCAAAGCTAAGGCGTAATGAGTACGCCTATCGGCAGCTACACACGTAAGGAAACACGTGGTAGAAAATCCACGAGGCCAAGGGCCTCCAAAGAAATGGATATAAACACTTACCTTGTTACAAAGTTAGTACATCCACTCAATAACCGCTTGTCCTTTGGTTTCATTGCCAAACGATCCCACTCTATTCAATAAGCAGAAAAATACATCAAATTAGGCTAAAGGCTTAATTCCTCACATCTTAGGGCAATCCAGGTAGGAACCTGATACCCTATTCGCATACACAATACGCAGGCCAGGCCTATATACAGGGTTTAGGGTCACATAACCAAACCCAAAATAAATTAAATTTATATGTTGCCCATAACTCACTGAGCATGAATATATAATCAATTTCATTATCGGGGTCCATTTGACCCTTTAAACTATCAATTTACGTCATTAGGGCGATGTCTAATATCCCTATTTTTATCGTTAAAACATATTCAAACACACGTAATAAACTCAAATAATATATTAGGATCATTACCTGAATGTTTCAGGGTGAAAATTCTACTTTTCTCCGGCCCCTTTTCTCACTTTCTGGCATTTTTCCACTGCGTGTTTTCCATTTTTAATTTCTCTGTTTCTCGCTTCCCTGTATCTCATTGAGCTTATAAGCTCACTTTGACCGCCTAACTTTTTGTCCTTTTCTTCTTTTTTTTTTATTTTTTTTTTGGTTTTCTTTTATTTTATTTTCTTTTCTTAACAAAATTAAAACGGTGCCCTACGATATTCGAAATAATTCCAACTTTTGCATACAAGTTATACAAAATATATGTAACATACTCGCGAAGGCGGATCTCAAATCAGACTCCCGAAACTCAAGATGCGAATTTAAATGAAAAGAACTCAAATTATTTAACTTTCGGCATTTTAGCGGAAATTAGCCGAACAACATCGAAATTCACTTTCGAAAGTTTATAAAAGTCAAAAATAATCATACGAACCTAACGGCGCTTTCGGATTTCGAATCGGAGCTCATTCGCCCGAAACCGAGTTCAAAAATCTCTTTTTAATATTTATCGCCAATAAAAACTGAAACCTTCTTCCGATGCCTATCAAACGAGGTCTGATTTAGCTCAAATTTTACAGACAGGTCCTAATGGACATTATGAATATTTTAAAATTATTGGCATGCCAATCGGAGTCCTAACTTCCGAAACGACTGACCGAGGTCGTTTCATTGCTAGTGTGTGATTAAAGAAAAATATGCTACTTGTTGAGAAGGTGTATGTGTGATAGTTGTTGATTGGGTGGTTTGTTGAGAATTGTGATGAAATAAATGTGATGTATTAAAGTGCTTAGGGAGGTAGTCACTATTACCATATGTATCCTACCCGCACCTTAGCCTACATTACAACCTTTTTAAAGTCCTAGTTAATCCCGATTGGAGTGAGCTTATATTAATGGAGTCCTACACTACGGGCAAGCCTATGGTACATTGTGTGTGACATGTGAGCTTTTCATGAGAGTGAGTGAATTCGTTTGTTATTGTCCCCATTCTATTCTTGATATTCATTGTTGTGTGAGATATTTGGGGGACACTCTCTTGTTTCATATTGGTGAGGGCACGTGGTTGCATGAGATAGGTAAAGTTGATGGTTCTTGATTGAGTAGATAGGTGTGATTTTGTGGGAGCATGGTTGCATTAAGTTGAGTTTGTGCACTTGAGCTATTTTGGGGTGGTTGTTCTCATGTTTTTGGTTTTGGTAAATTATTGGCATGTTGTGGATCCATAGTAGTCATGTGTGCATTGGTTCAATGGTCGGTATAAACCATAGTCAGAGGCAGACCTGTTCTACCTAGGTTGGGAAGTTAGTTGTGACTTGCTCGAGGGCGAGCAAATGTTCAAGTGTGGGGTGGTGATGTTTGGCATTTTATGCCTATATTTCCTTAATATTTCCTCACGTTTGAGCTTGTTATTCGCTCGTTTTATAGTTTATGGATGTGGTTTTACGCTGATTTTATGTCGTGCGTGTGTAGGTTGTTATGAAGTGTATTGGGAGCTTTTAAGAGTATGATTGAGCAAGAAAAGATTAGATTTTGATTGAGGATTGGATTGAGCACACGAAGGCACAACACGAAACGAGAAAAGGAGAAACGAAACAGAAAAATAGCCTAGCGCTACAGGAGGCGCGCCGCGCTGCCCAGAGCGCCCAGCCTCTGGCGCGGTTTCCCACGCGGCGCAGCCCAAAAGCATGCCAAGTTCGACGGGTTCTGGTTGTTGTCACGCGTTCCGAGGCGCGGGGCGCCCGTTATAGCACCCCTTGTGCGCGTTTTTATGTCCTATTTCGTCTAGGCTTGGGTCTAACTTATTACTAGGTGTTTGTAAACTCTATAAATACTCATTTACTTAGTTTTTCATGGGAGTTCAGACTTTGGGGCAATATTGAGAGCTACACACTTCGTTGAACAAGGGTTATTCCTAATCTTTCATCTATTATATCAATTATTTCATTATTACATCAAATCTTTGCCTTGTGATTATGAATATGTGTGGCTAATTTCCTTACGTTCTAGGGTTAGAGTATTACATGAAAGTTGATGTTTGAAGATTGATTCCCATTAATTGAATCCCATTACGGGTTACTTATTCTTTCTTGATTTCACTTGCGTAATTGTCAGGGCCCGATTATTACGCATTATCTATGGTTTTTAGATTGAACTCGAAAGAGGGAATTTAATTACGTAATAAGAAAGAATAGGACTAGTTTGTGAACCCGGGCATCGGGGAACCAATTTGTGAGTAGGATAGACATATACTTGCTCGCCTAGTTTAACTATTTACAGAAATCGTTAATGCGTGCACGTGATTCAACCCATAGACATATAGGGATTGGAGTAGCCTGCATAGACCGTGAAGAATCGAAAGGTTTTCACGGGTACATTTAATCTGTCAGTTAGTAACCCGGGATTTGAGAAGTGGAATCAATTGGAAAACTCAACTGGATTGTTCGTAACTCTGACCCTGGACCGTCTCCTTATTACTGATAACTACCAAGTTTTGCTCCATTGTTTGAATTCACTTTTACCCTCTTAATTACTGTTCTTTAGTTAACTAAATCATCACTATTGGATAAAGATCCCTGGATAGTTAGTTAGAAATTGTTTGTTAAGTGTCAGTCTGAATAGTTCTCGTGGGAACGATACTCTATTTATCACTTTATTACTTGTCGACCACGTATACTTGCGTGTGCGTTGGGAGCAACATTGGGCACAATTAACATCAAAGTCAAGTAAAAGTAAATAGTAATTAACATCGAAAATACAAGAAATATGCCCAACATCAATATGCGAGTGAATAAATCTGTATATTAAGGATGTTTATATGAATTTTTACTTTTTTTATGTATGTATTCTTATATTTCTCTCATTGCTACGCATTTATCTATGTGTATGCATGTATAATTTATTTTTTGGGGGGAGATTTGATGCAACCTGATGCACGGACAAGCCATTCACAAGGAGCAAAGCTGGGGAGTTTCAACAGTTGCAGGCCACATTTGCACAAATGGAGCTGCTGGGTCAGATGTGGGAGGTTTCAGGGCATTTCTGAATGATTACTGCCTCAGATTCAGAGAGTGTTCATCGCGATCGCGAACATTCAGACGCGATGGCGCAAGGGGAAAAAGGTGACCGTCGCGATCGCGCATCATTAGTCGCGATCGCGCAAGAGGCTGAATATGGATGAAGGACAACGCCTTCGCGACCACGTGACCATAGCTGCGATCACAAGGCTCTGATTTATTGCATTGCGTGATAGCGCCTGCTCCAGCGCGATCGTGCTGTGACGTTGAACAGAATGCTATGTTTCAGCTAATGACTTATTGAAGGCCCATTGTTAAGGGTAATTAAGGCAAATTGTGCCATTTTTAGAACCTCTATATAAAGCCCTTATAGCTCATTATTTTAGGGTAGACATTGATGACATTAACTTTGAGAGTTTATTGGCTAAGCTTGTTTGCTTAAGCACACAATTGATTTCCTTGATTTGCAATTAGGCTTAGACTAATTGAGGATCAATTAGTATAGGTTCTCTTGTTTAGACAATTAAAGGGGTGATTAGGCTACTTTTTCCTAATTCACTTCCTTAATTCTTTTCTAATTAATTGGGTCTTGCTTTAATTCTTGTTATTTTGTTTTCTTGTCTTTAATTTTCGTATCATTCGGTATAAGAGCTGGATTAGTGTTTGTTCTTACAATCACTAATCCAAATTTGTTTATCAAATCTGAAAAACCACAAAAAAATCAAAAATCCAAAATCCAAAAAAATGAGTCTTAGGTTTTGGTTACTTTTGGGTGAAATTTTTGTTACCAACTGAAGATATTTGATCCTAGAAGTTATTCCTTGAAGGAATTAAACAACAAACATCATTTGAGGTGCTGAATTGAAAATTTAAAAATTAGGATTCTTCAACAAGAATTGGGGCTTTTTGAATTTGGTTGTTGTTATATATTGAAGATTCAAACACTGGGGCTTGTTCACGGACCAACAAGGAATATAAATTTCAAATTTGGAGCAAAAATACAGTGGTTAGTGAAGATTCAAGTGGAAAAGAAGGTTTGAAAATCGGGTTCTGCTTAAGGCCCAGAAGCCTACGCGAACGCGCGCAACCAAACGCGATAGCACAGGCTAGGAATTGAAAGGCCTAAGCAATCACGACTGTCTTACGCAATCGCGCACAAGCTGCCAGGATAGTCATCGCGATCGCGTCATGTCTCACGCAATCGCATTGAACAACAAATTTTTGAAAAAATAGTTTCTTAGACAGATTGCTAGCAACTGCCCCGGAACAGTTTCCAATCAACTAGAGCCCAATTTCGGCATCAAGTACAGTGAGCTTCCAGATCATAAACAAAATTTCATCCAAATCCGAATCCATTTCGTGCCAATTCAATTCGTGCCTTTCTTCTTTCTTTTCTTTAACTTTTTCTAAATTCCATCCGTTAATTTTAATTGCCTGTTTCTTGTCACAACAATTCCTTTCCATCCTGAATTAGACAGAGCTTGATTGTCAAGTCGGACTTGTGTGCGAAGAACAAACTTGCATTAGCCAAGAGTGGAAAAAGGCAAGTGTGGTGAGAGTATTAGAGCGAGAAAAAACCAATCACTGAGTATAAACACGAGTGGATTGAGTGAAATCAAATCGAGTGTAAACACTTAGGGAGCGACTTGGTGAGGACTCCTTCTACTAACCTTATTTGTTTACTTGTTTGAAGGTACAATGGCTAAAAAAGAAACCGAGACGGATATGGAACTCAAAACCATGTTGCAAGCCTCGGTGGCGAGTGTTAATTCAATGTATAATGAATTCAAAGGAATGAAGGAGACGGTTGATGACCTATCCTGAAAAGATAGGCTTCGGGAAATGGGAAAGCAAGTGGTTGAAACACCTCCAACCGTGGGGGTGCGGGGTGATGGACCTAGCCGAATCTCTCGGGCTAATGACTGCTGTTCTCACATGGTGGTCCAAGATACCTATTCTCCAAATGACGCTCCAGAAGCAAAGGACCCCACTCATGATCTTCCAAGAAATGAACCACCAAGGGATGAGACTCCAAGGCGTGAAGGAAGGGTGCTTCCATAAAATGAGCGCCCATATGATGATGAGTCCTTTCATGCACATGAGAACTATGATGATGACCCCTTTCGCTATCCGGGGGATGCACAACAAAGGGTAAATAGGGGTCGAGGAGGTCAATTTGGTAGAGGTTACCAAGGAAGAGCGGAACGTGAAGAAGACTACTATGACTATGGGGGTCATGGTAGACATCAGAGACATCATGATGATGATAGATGGTTGAACACCATCAAGATCAACCTACCAACTTTCTAAGGAAAAAGTGATCCCGAGGAGTATCTAGAGTGGGTTGTTAAGATGGAGAGGATCTTTCAAACCAACAATGTTCAAGAAGCCACAAAGGTCAAGTATGCCATTACTCAATTTGAGAATTATGCTTCTACATGGTGGGAGTCTAAACGAAGGCAAAGGGGAACTCAAGGGCTAATTGCAAATGGTGGATGGGCAGCTTTGAAAGCCATGGTGGAGGCTCGATTTCTACCCACGAACTATAAAGATGAGTTGATCAAGAATTTCTATAACTTGAGGCAAGGGAACAAGAGTGTGCCGGAATACTTTGATGAATTTGAGAAGACAAGGACAAGGGCCAACATTCAAGATGGTGATCGATTTCTTATTCCAAAATTTTGTGGAGGCTTGAATAGGGAAATCTCTTCTCCCATGGAATTGCACCAATATGAATGCTTGTATGATGCTTTTCAAGTGGCGCTTAAGGGGGAGAAAGGGTAAATTGGACAAGTCCAAAAACATCTCTACCACTTGGAACAAAGGAAAGGATAATGTGAAAGCCTATACCCCATAGGACAAAGTAAAGGAGCCCAAGCGAGAGTTCAAAGGCCAATTTGAAAAAGCCAAGCCCCAAGAAGAGCAAAAAATGGGAGGTAACAAAGCTAAACTTGAAAGCTTGTCTAACATTCAATGTTATAAGTGTAATGGCCGAGGCCACATGATGAGAGATTGCCCAAATAGGAGAGCTATTATTGTTTTGGGTGATGGGGGCTATGAAGCGGGTGGTAGTGATGTAAAGGAGATAGATGGGAATATGCCATGTGATGATTATTTTGATGGGGGAAAAATAGAAGGTGAGCAATTAGAGGAAGACGCATACGCTACTCTTGTGGTAAGGAGAATAATGGGGATGCAAGTGAAGGAGGAGTCGAGTCAAAGGGAGAATTTTTTCCATGCATATTGTAAGGTTCAAGGGACTATTTGCTCTCTAATTATTGTGGTAGTTGTGTTAATGTGGTGAGCACCATTTTGATTGAACAACTCAAACTACCCACTAGGGAATGTCCACAATCTTACAAGCTACAATGGTTGAACGAGTGTGGTGAGTTAAAGGTAACTAAGCAAGCCTTGATCAAATTCAAGTTTGGGGACTACCATGATGAGCTTTTATTTGATATGGTTCTGATGCATGCTTGTCACATTTTGCTTGGTAGGCCTTGGCAATATGACCATTTGGCAAAGCATGATGTCAAGACTAACAAGTATGCCTTTGAATTTGAGGGTCGGAAGTTTATTCTCAACCCATTGACTCCAGCTCAAGTGAGTGAGGGCTATAGGAAGATGAGGGAGTTGAAGTTTAAAAGAGAAAAAGAAAAGAAAGAGGGAGTTGTAGGGGATAATAGAGTAGGAGTTGTCACGTAAAAAAGTGAGGAAACAAAAGAGGGAGTGAACTTGTTCTTATCCAAGAAGGAGTATTTGAAAGATGTGGAGGAGGGAATGCCCATGATTCTCCTCCTACACAAGGACCATGTTTTTCTTACTAATGAACTAACCCCTTCTTTGCCTAATTCTATTTCTTCTCTTTTGCAAGGTTATGAAGACATCTTTCCCGATGAGTTTCCTAGTGGGTTGCCACCACTAAGAGGCATTGAGCATCAAATTGACCTTGTCCCGGGCTCACAATTACCCAACAAGGCCGCTTATAGAAGCAACCCGGAGGCCACTAAAGAGCTCCAAAAGCAAGTGGAGGAGTTGCTTGAAAGAGGACTTGTGCAAGAAAGGTTGAACCCATGTGGGGTCCCGGTCAGCCTAGTGCCAAAGAAAGATGGGACTTGGCGCATGTGTGTGGATTGTAGAGCCATCAACAAGATCACGGTAAAGTATCGTCATCATATTCCTAGGTTAGATGATATGCTTGATGAGTTGTGTGGATCTTGTGTGTTCTCTAAAATTGATTTGAGGAGTAGATACCACCAAATCCGGATGAAACCGGGTGATGAGTGGAAGACGGCCTTTAAGACTAACTTTGGTCTTTATGAGTGGCTTGTCGTGCCTTTTGGCTTGTCCAATGCTCCTTCAACCTTCATGAGGTTGATGAATCATGTGCTCAAATCTTTCATTGAAAAATTTGTTGTAGTTTACTTTGTTGTCATTCTTATCTATAGCAAATCCATTGATGAGCATGTTAATCATTTGAAACAAGTGTTTGATGTTTTGAGAAAGGAGCAATTATTTGCTAATTTAAAAAAGGGCTCTTTTTGTGTTGAAAAAGTTGTGTTTCTTGGTTTTGTGGTGAGTGTAAATGGTGTGGAAGTAGATGAGGCTAAAGTGGAGGACATTAGGGATTGGCCCACTTCTAAAAGCATTGGTGATGTGAGAAGTTTCCATGGATTGACTAGCTTTTATAGGAGGTTTGTGAAGGGATTTAGTAAAATAGCCGCACCATTTTACTGAAGTGATAAGGAAGGATAAGGCATTTGTGTGGGGGAAGGAGCAAGAAGAGGCTTTTGCAAAATTGAAAGAAATGCTTAGTTTCACACCTCTCCTTCAATTGCCAAACTTTGATAAAACCTTTGAAATTGAGTGTGATGCTAGTAGGGTAGGAATTAGAGCCGTGTTGATACAAGATCAAAAATCCATTGCCTATTTAAGTGAGAAACTCAAGAGAGCAACCACTAAATACTCCATGGAGTTGCTAGTGAGGGAGGCACATAGTGGGGGACTAATGGGGTATTTTGGAGTGGGCAAGACCGTGGAGATTCTTAAGGAGCAATTTTATTGGCCTAAGATGAGGGTGGATGTTGTGAGGGTGTGTGGCCAATGCTTGGAGTGTAGGCAAGCTAAGTCAAAGTTACTTCCACATGGTTTGTACTCACCCCCTCCTCATTCCCTGAGGACCTTGGCTTGACATTTCTATGGACTTTGTGCTTGGATTGCCTAGGACCAAGAGGGAAAAAGATAGTATCTTTGTGGTAGTTGATAGGTTCTCCAAAATGGCTCATTTCATTCCATGTCATAAGATTGATGATGCATCCCATGTAGCCAATTTGTTTGTTGAACATGTACTCAAATTGCATGGGGTCCCAAAGACTATTTTTAGTGATAGGGATCCCAAGTTCCTTAGTCATTTTTGGAAGGAATTATGGGGAAGGCTTGGCACTAAGTTGTTATTCTCCACTTCTTGCCACCCCCAAACCGATGGCCAATCCAAGGTTGTCAATAGAACCTTGGGTGCCATGCTTAGAGCATTGGTTAAGGGGAAACTCGCTTCTTGGGAAGAACACCTACCCTTGATTGAATTTGCATATAATAGGACCATGCATACTTCTACTTGCATGACGATTTCGAGGTTGTGTATGGTTTTAACCCCCTTACCCCTTTGGATCTTACGCCTTTGTCTAGTGATGTTGTTTTAAGCTTAGATGCCAAGGTGAGAGCTCAAGAGATGAAGCAACTTCACGAGCAAGTAAGGAAACAACTCGAAAAGAAAAATCAAGAAGTTGCCAAAAGAGCTAACAAAGGAAGAAAGAAGGTTATCTTCGAGCCCGGTGATTGGGTTTGGGTTCACTTCCGGAAGGATAGATTTCCCAACAAGCGGGCGAGGAAATTGATGCCTAGAGGCGATGGTCCATTTCAAATCCTTGAATGCCTCAACGACAACGCGTACAAGGTGGACTTGCCAAGCAACAACCAAGTGCACAACACTTTCAACGTATGTGACTTGTCTCCCTTCAAAGTCAAGGAACAAGCAAATTCGTGGATGGATTCTTCTCAAGACGGAGGGAATGATGCAACCCGATGCACGAGCAAGCCATTCACAAGGAGCCAAGCTCGGGAGTTGCAACAGTTACAGGCCACATTTGCACAAATGGAGCTGTTGGGTCAGATGTTGGAGGTTTCAGGGCATTTCTGCATGCTTACTGCCTCAGATTCAGAGAGTGTTCATTGCGATCGCGAGCATTCAGACGCGATCGCGTAAGGGGAAAAAGGTAACCATCGCAATCGCGCATCATCAGCCGCGATCGCGCAAGGAAGAAATGAAGAACTGCGAGATCGCGTGGCGAGTCCTCAAACGCGATCGCGCAAGAGGTTGAATATGGATGAAGGACAATGCCTTCACGACCGCGTGACTATAGCCGCGATCGCGAGGCTCTGATTAACTGCACTGCGCGATAGCGCCTGCTCCAACGTGATCGCGCTGTGACATTGAACAGAATGCTATATTTCAGCTAATGACTTATTGAAGGCCCAATTTTAAGGGTAATTAAGGCAAATTGTGCCATTTTTAGAACCCCTATATAAAGCCCTTATAGCTCATTATTTTAGGGTAGACATTGATGACATTAACTTTGAGAGTTTATTGGCTAAGCTTGTTTGCTTAAGCACACAATTGATTTCCTTGATTTGTAATTAGGGTTACACTAATTGAGGATCAATTAGTATAGGTTCTCTTGTTTAGACAATTAAAGGGGTGATTAGGCTACTTTTTCCTAATCCACTTCCTTAATCTTTTTCTAATCAATTGGGTCTTGCTTTAATTCTTGTTATTTTATTTTCTTGTCTTTAATTTTCGTATCAAGATTTGTGTGTATAAACTTGTCCAAAGCAATGATTTAGACGAAATAAACAACATAAATTCAGTAAAATCCAAAAAAGTAACGACACCACTGGTGGGGGAGGGTGTCTGTCGGCGGCTTAGTGGCTGGGGAGGCGGAGATTTGGTAGCTAGGGTGTTTTTTATGGAGTGCTAAAATTTGTAATTTTAGGAATGGGTGCTATACATGAAAAAAAAAAAATATGACCCCCTGTTTGTAATTATGGGTAGTGGCCTGCCTTTGAAAATTTCCCTTTTTTGGGGGTAATTACCCCACATAACCATTCCCAACTATTATCCATTTTTTGTAATCATATTTTGTCCTTTTCTTCCTTTTCTTAGCATATTTATTAGATATAATTTGATAATATAAATATTTATAAAATATAAGACAAATATATGTGTGTATATATGTGTATAGATATCAATCTAAATATATGTCATATTTTAATTATAAATATTATAGCTAGATTATGTTAGTGCTAGGTGATTTGTTAATATAGTATATTGCGAGCTATTTATGTGGAAATTCTTTCTTTTTTTCAAAAAATTTCACCTTGTGCCCTCAATAAGAGCTGGTCTTACCTAATTGCCCCCACTTACAAATGGTTTAAGTAAAAGCCCTCCACGTCATACCCCACTGTGAAAGTACTATTTTGCCCCCGACTAACCTAATTCACGCTGAAAAGATTTCTTTCTCTCTTTCCCCGTTCCTGGTCTTTTTTCCTTGTTTCTTCGCTGTGTGCCGGAGATTTGGGGTTCGTTTTTTCTCTTTTTCGTGTGTTTGTTGTATGATTTTTTATTTAAATTATTATTTTTACTAAGCCTAATCATTTATCTGCAATTTTTTTTCCTGCAATTTTATTTGTATACTTATTGTTTATATATTTATTTGCAGTTTGATTTATAATCGTTGATTTATGTTTGAGGTTTTTGTTGATTCTTTTGGTTGTGTTTGATTGATTCCGGTAACTTGAAGCTTTGTATTTTATATAACTTAAAGTCTTGGCTATTGCCAAGAGTTGCATAGACTTTTTCTAAATTGGTTATTGCAGTAGAGCTTAAAGTCTTGGCTATTGCCAATACTTTAGAGATTTTTTAATGTAAGGTCTCATTTTCAGCAGAGCATAAAGTCTTGGCTATTGCCAAGAATTGCATAGACTTTTTCTAAATTGGTTATTGCAGTAAAGTTTAAAGTCTTGGCTATTGCCAATATGTTTAGAGATTTTCAGCGTATGTTTCCCTTTGCAACAGAACTTGCAAGACTTGCATAGATTTTCTCCTGAAGTGTGCTACTGCAGTAGAGTTTAAAGTCTTGGTTGTTGCCAATACTTTTAGAGATTTTTAGTGTAAGTTTCACTTTGCATCAGAAGTTAAAGTCTTGGCTATTGGCAATACTTGCAGAGACTGTGTGCAACTTGCCCTTTCTGCTAGAGTTTAAAGTGTTGGCTATTAGCTGTAGTTGTAGTGACTTTTTTATTCTGTAGGTGTTTCCGTGTTTTTTTGTTGTGTTTGTTTTTGGCGTGTTGACTATGAATTATTGTGATGTCACAGGAATTTTTCTGCATACTTATTGTGACTTCATGATGGCACGTCATAATGTATGTTCCCTTATTTTTTTGCTTTCTGTTTTGTTATCATATTTCTAATAGTATTGTTGAACATGCATATTTTATTTTTTGTTGTCATAGGAGGGAGATCAAATTTTTAAGTTTGAGCACTGGTTTGATGCCAAAGGTTCTTGGGGTGGTGATGGAAAGTATGTTAGTTTGGTTAGTGAATTTTTGACGGAGCGACAGTTGACATTGCTGAAAGGTGGAGTTTTCGGAAAATTTATGGAGTTGGGTGATGTGAATTTTTCTTGGAATGTCGTGCATTGCATGATGCTTTCACAGACTTATTGTGCTGATGATATGGTTATTAGGTTTAGTGTGTGTGGGCATCAATGTGTATTTGACTTTGATGGTTTTAACTTGATTACGTATTTAGGTGTTTCTTCTGGTGATTTTAGTGTTGTATCTTCTCGTCCAAATCGTCTTTTAAATCGTTATTTCCCAAGTTATCACACAATCAAATTGTCCGATCTGAAGAGATTTCTTAGCAGTGATGCATGTAGTCATTTGCAGCCTTTTTCGGACAATGATGGTGATACTATTAAGCTTGCTGAAGTTTACATTGTTAAGAGGGTTTTATTGGTCGGTCTGAGGATCGTGAGGTCAATAGTCACTTGATGAAAGTGATTGACGATGATGAGCTTCATTACAGTTACCCTTGTGGTACTTTGGGTTTCAAGTGCTTGGTTGGTTCTCTTAGAAAAAAGTCGGAGCCTTCGAAAAATGAGAGCTGGTATTGTTTAGTCGGTTTCCCCTTTGCGTTCAATGTGTGGGTGTTGGAAGTGTTCCCTGTATTTTGAGCATATGCAGAAGCTAAGCCTCAGACATTTCCGCAGATGCTTTCTTGGTGTAATTTGAGGCAACCTCGGTTCTCAACTCTTGTTGAGAAGTATTTCCATGCATTTTCTGTAATTTCTTATTCCCTGTGTTTGCTTTGATCATTCATTTTTTGATATTTGATATGTATGTAATTTATTGTTTGTTTTTATGTCTTATTGAATTAAATTTTTGATTCGTTTAAGATGGAGCTACTTGTTGCTACTGATGAAGAGAGGAAACATCTGCCCATTCAGTTGCAGTTTCCATGTGATGTTGGTGATGATAGTTCTGCAACATTTCCTTTGGATTTAGTGAATCTGGTTGTTGATGTAAGCAATAGTTGCTTTTATTGTTTATTAAATTCTAATTATATTTTATAATTTTGTGTAAATATTGTGCAGCGTGTTATTGATACTTTAAACAAGCGATTAGATGATGACTTATCTAATTTGGTGGCACGTGTGACGGTAATATATGTTTGCTATTTTGTTCATACTATCAATTTTCTGATCTTGTCCTTTGAATATTAATTTTTGACTTCATTTTATTCCTGTTTCGTGTCTTGATTCCAAGGTCGACTCGGTCTTGGAGCATGTTGTTATGTTTAAGAAAGGTTTTGAAAGTAGTGTATACAAAAGGGATTCTGGGTGCATTGGAATCAATGAAAGTAATCTGGGAGTTGCGAATTTGATTGCACCCGATTCTGGTATAAAAGGCTCTCAAGGAGAAGGTGCTGATGTTGTTATAGAACTGCTTTTCAGATTATTGCTAAACTGCAAAGTGGAGAGATTATTATCTTTCCCAACCAGGAGATTTTTAAGTGCCGAATGGCAAAGAAGTATGTTTGTATATGGTGTTTGCTTTATTGTTTGATTTATTTGTTATTATGTGTTGTCAGTGTTGTTTTTTCATATTTTGCAGGTAAGGGATATTGAGTCTTCTGGTCAATATAATGTTCATATAGATGCGGTGGATGATTTTATAAGTCAGCCAGTATCTTCTGATGAAGGTGGCAGGAAGAGGCAAAGATGTGATGTAGTTGATGAATTTCCAAATTTCTGCTTGTTATCTCCGTCGCAAGAAGATGGTGCATGTGATCTTTCTTGTAGTAGTCCAAATGATACTTTTAGTACTGCAAAAGAGTTAGAGAAATCCACTAAGAGTTAGAAACGTTTTTTATAGGTTTAATAGGAAGTCTTAGCTGTTGACAAGACTTTTGGGTCAAGTTAAATTAAACTGGTTATGGGTATGACTGTAAAGTGTTGGCTATTTCCAAGAGTTTAGTCTATTGATAATATTTGTTTTTGTATTTTTTGTATTTGTTATGTTTATGTAAACAAGTATAGTTGGATGTTTGATATTTTTGTTAATTTGAATATTTGGGTTGTTTTCAATTGGATGAGTTTCAACAGTTGGCAATTGCAGGCCTTCAAGGGATTTTAGTTGTTTTTTTCTTAAGATATTAGTTGGCAACTCTTGCCTTTTGGCAATACTCTTGCGTCAATATCAATTGAATTGGTTACGTATTGATAATATGAACTTTCCAATCACTGAAGTCTTGGTAATTGCCAATATTTTGTGCGAAAGGAAACCAATTAAGTGGTGAATAGTTTGAGTGTAGAGTCTTGGCTATTCCCAATACTTTAGTTATATGTAATATTAACTTTTGTAGCACATTTTCATTTTTAAAAATATTTATTATTCGTGAAGTTAATATTTAAAAATATGATAAATAACTGTTATTCGCAAGATTGTTTTAATTCTATAACTTTATTAGTTTTGAGTTTATTACTTTAAAAATTATAAAGGTTGTGGTATTTGTTAGGAAGTCATGCCTTTTGCCAATACTTTGTGTAATTTGAAATTGAAAAGTTGAACTTTTATGTGTGTGAAGTCTTGGCTATTGCCATTAGTTGAACGTATTGATAATATGAACTCTCCAATCACTGATGTCTTGATAATTGCCAATATTTTGTGCGAAAGGAAACCAAAGTGGTGAATAGTTTGAGTGTAGAGTCTTGAGTATTCCCAACACTTTAGTTATATGTAATATTAAATATCATATGACATTTTGACTTTTAAAATTAAAAATATTTATTATTCGTGAAGTTAATATTTTAAAATATTTAAGAAATAACTTTTATTGGCAAGATTATTTTAATTTTATAGTTTTATTAGTTTTGAGTTATTATTACTTTAAAAATTAAAAAGCTTGTGGTATTTGTTAGGAAGTCTTGACTTTAGACAATACTTTGTGTTCTTTTGATATCGAAGTGTTGAACTATATGAGTTCTAAATCTTGACTGTTGCCAAGACTTCAGTTTTTATGAAATATTAAGTTTTTCCATATATTAAATATATTTGATTTTTAAAAAAAATTGGAACCATTTATAAAACAGCCCAGACGATTTTATTTACAGTTTCTTTTAATTATATATATTTAAATTGCAGACGTCTTTTCATTTTCAGAAAAAGTTTCTCTCTCTTCTTCTCCTCTATCAGTGTGCACATCATATCAAAAGTTAAACTCATATCATAAGCTGTTGTCTCTCTTTTTATCCTCTATTATTGCCTTACAACTGTTCAAGCGAAAAGTTAAGTAAAGTATAACAAACAAACTTTGCATTTTCAATCATTTACGAGTCACATTTTCGTTTTGTATGTTTTTTCACTTTGTTATTTTTCATTTTTATGAAGTTTATTTAGGATTTACAGTGTGTGTGGTGTTAAATTTATTATTTTTGAGGAAGTTTAGTGAATATGTATGGAATATGTTATGTATAGTTTGTGTTTTGTTGTTTTTTGTTAAAATTACGAAATATGTTGATATTGACGGTGATTATTTGTGTATTATGTTGATTTATTTGCATGTAAGCGTATTTTCATGTAAGGGTATTATGTTTTCTGTGTTTTTTTTTTGTTTTTTGGAATGGTGTTAGTAGGAAAGTCTTGTCTAAGCCAATACTTGTATAGATTTTTGAGTTTGTGTTTGTCTATGGCCATGCATGGTTAAGGTGATGGTTTATTGTATAGATTTTTGAGTTTGTGTTTGACTTATGCACGAAAGTCTTTCCTATAGCCAAGAGTTGCATAGACTTTGTCTGTAAGTTGCTTGCTGCAGTAGTTTAAAGTGTTGGCTATTGGCAATAATTGTCGAGATGGTCCGTGCAAGTTGTTGGTTCCACCAGAACTTAGAGTATTAGCTATTGCCAAGAGTTGTAGACTTTGGTGTGCAAGTTGTTCAGTGAAGTAGATGTAAAAGTATTGGCAATTGCCAATACTTTCATATGTTGGTTTATTTGTAGTTAAATCTGGGTGTCTTGTCGATTTATGTTATAAACTCTAGGGTACAGTCAAGATTTGTAGAGATATATGATTTAACTTGTTTTATTTCTAGTCAAGAAGCTTGATTCATGTGTATCTTGTTTATTATGTAGATTTTTATGCAAGATGGCTGGCTCAGGGAAGCTTTTTTGCAACAGGTCTTTAAGTCTTGGCAATAGGGAAGAAGTGTCTACAAGGACCCTATTGCACCAGAGCTGCAAGTCTTGGCTATAGCCCCCCATTGCAATAGGGTTGAAAATCTTGGCAATAGGCAAGAACTCTCTACAAGCCTCCCATTGCACCAGAGCTTAAACTATTGTCAATAAGCCAAGAGTTGCAGAGAACTTTATCCTTGCAACAGGGCTTAAAGCCTTGGCAATAACCAACAGTCTGTGACATGTGCTAATTGCAGCAGAACTGAAACTCTTGGCAATGACCAAGACTTTTAGAGATTTTCTCTGCAAGTTCGCAAGGCAAAGTCTTGGCAATAGGCAAGACTTTTCCAGAATTCATAGACCTTCTGCAATTAATACAGATTAATTTTTTTTATGAAAGTATATATTACAATAACTGTAATCAATCTAATGTCTTGTGTTTCTATACAATATGTGTTTTGTGATTATTATGAATAAAAGCCATAGCTCCTTTGATTATTATGAATAAAAGCCATAGCTCATTTGGTTTATATAGAATTTTAACCAAAGTTAAGCATAATATAAATGAAATTATAAAAAAATTAATCGAACTGTTAGTAAAATTCAATAGCAATTTGAAAAAATCTTACGGTGAATCTTTGCTTGAATGGAGCAATCTGTAAAAGGAATGGATTTTTAGGATTTCTGTGATCGCGTGACTGGTGAAAAGGAAGGGGAGGGACTGGGCTGGTCTTTTATTGATTTTTAGGGGGTATTTTGGTCCGAAAAAAGTTTCATTAAACTAATGGAGGGCAGTTTTGCTAAACCACTATTATTGATGGCATTTTGGCAATCATTACTTCCGGTAGCATATTTTTGCAAATCAACCTTTTTTTTACTGATTAGTTTGTTTTAACATCTGGTCCATTTATTTTTTTAACCACAAAATATTATCCTTTTGTTAATGTTTAATTGAAAATTAATTTTAACGACACGAAAAAAAAAAAGTGGGACGTTTACGTCGGGATTCATGTCCCTTCGTTAGGAAGTGATCGTTAAAAGCTTAATTTCTTGCATGATCTCATCATTAAACTGGACTGGATATTCCACTACAATTTGATTTTAAGAAAATGACTCTCTTCATTTTAATGATTTCTTTTTTATTTATTTTTTAACTTATTTTCCTATGTGGCTTCTTAGGAATCATATGTTCGCAAACTAAACTTAGATGAAAGACTTATTTGCTAAAGAAAACTTACGGTTTAAAAAAAGGAACCTAAAATAGATTTGCAAGAACAAAAGCAGCGTTCATTTTCTTCTTAAAAGATCCCCAAGTCCTTGGTTCTGCAAGCGGATCCCCTTTTACCTTGTGATCTTCTCTTTTCCAAAATTTTTTACCGCATGCCCTCCATAAGGAGTGGCTTTACAAAATTGCCCGCGCTAAGGAATGTTTTAGCAAAATGTCCTTATTTAGTCCGGAGCCTAGACTTCAAGGAAAATTTTTTTGTAAGTCTTGGCAATTGGCTATACTTCAAGGGCAAGTGCTGTTTTGCCAATATTTCAAGTTATATGACGCGAATGCAGGGAAGACTGGAAGGGGCAAATCTTTGCAATTTCCAAGACTTACGACGAAGTGCGGCAAGTGTTGCCTTTTACCAATACTTGCCATTCAAGTGTTGGCAAATCGAGCAGGGGTCAAAGGCAAGTCTCACCTTTTTGCCAAGACTTACGGCCAAGTGCAACAAGTATTACCTATTGCCCATACTTGAAGGGATAAGTATTGAAAAGTGGAAAAATATATAGGCAAGTCTTGGCCCCGAATTTTTTTCATTAAACCTTAATGAGGGTATTTTTGCAAACCATCTGTTAGCGTGGGCAAAAACATAAACCATTGCTTCCCGTGTCATATTTTTGCAAATCAACCCTCTTTTCTAAATCTTTTTGTTCCTTCAACGCCCAAATCTGCCAAGTCAAATATTATGACGTCGAGTCACAAGAAAATAAACATGCCTAGTGTTATCTCACAAGTGGGATCTGTGGAAGGTAAATATACGCAGACTTTACCCCCACCAAGGTAGAGAGGCTATTTCCGATAGACCCTCTGCTAAAAAAATATTTGAAAACGTTTTTGAAACAAAGGTAAAACAACATACCCAGTATTATTCACAAGTTAGTTTTAGATATATGACCACGGGGCGACATTTAATCGCACATTTATGTCATAGAACTGAATGAACATTCATGTTTAACCTAGATTCAGTTTTAGACCAATTAACAATTAAATTTGTATTTGTGGAATCACGATCAATAGTTTAGATTAAGAGTTTAACCAAATTAAATACGGAATTACATTAATTACTAGATTATCAATATATGCACGATTTCCAATGACGATAATTGACGATATAAAAATAATAAGATATAATCGAAAGTAAATAAGATTAAAGCGTGAATAACATAGACAGAGGGAACCGTATTGGATCGCTTGATCCCGGTGAGGATTCCTCGTCTCTGACTATACTTGAAGACTTGAGGGCAAAGTATCCAACGAATGTAAATGAAGAACAGTATTGAGCAAGAGTAAGAGAAAATATTCTTATTGATGTTGTAGACAGAGAATAAATTATGTTACAATGATTCGGAATGAGTGCTATTTATAGCTCTGATAGGCGTCCATTGGGTTTGTAACCGCTGGGCATGTATCCATTGGATACGTAATCACTGGATTGTGTAATCGTTACCTTCATGACCGTTCATTAAGTAATCGCGCATGATTAGGTTGGTTACTGCTCATTCAAATCGTGCTGTTTTTGGGAAGCGTAACGATACTGCTCTGGGCGTGCTAGTGGTAACCGCCTGGCCAGTGATCTGTATTTCTGGGGAAACCTCTGCCCGTGCCACGTGGCAGACATGTGTCACTTTTTAGGTGACGTTAGTTTTTATTCAATACAGATAGTCCCCGCACTTCTCGAGCACAGTTTCTGCTCGAGGAGTGGATGTGAATTTTGGCGGGAAGTCTCATCTTGCAACTTTCAATCTTTGTATGACAAAACTGGGTGACGTGCGCATCTCATCAGCTACATGACAAGTTTCCATGATGTGCGGATTAAATGCACGATGTAAAAAAGTAACTGCAACTGGCACGCCTGCACGTCCGCCGTCAGCTGCGAAGTGATTACTGTGCGTCCCAAGGGTAAAAGCAATGATTTTAACCGCCTCAGTCACGTGCACACGTCCATTGTCAGTTGCGAGGTGACCGCTGCTCTTCAGGGCAATGATGATACTTTGAAACTTGGTGGAACCTACCTCTCTTTTTGACGGTTGGATCTGATCGTGGCATCTTCGATGACCTCCACGCGTCCTGTGCGAATTTTATGGGCCAGATTTTCGCTCCTATATTAGGGGTTTGCTAAATTTTAACCCTTTTACTTGCTTTCATCTTACAACTTCCAAATCTTGAGAAACCCTTGAATATCCTCCAAAAGCTAAGAGAAACTTAAACATGGATGTTGCTGCTGGTAGTTCCTCCACGGCTACTTCCAGACCTAGGGCCGCTCAGGCCACTGCGGCAGAGATTATCCCCAAGAAATGGGGTGAGTTGGAAAAGACTGAAATGTCAAGGCCTTCAATAATTATGGAGATGTACGCGTATGGCCAGCGTACAGATTCATGTCTGGGATTACATCAGAGGTGATCCCATGAGTTAGAGTGGACTGCAACTGGGACGCGAGTGTTCCCTTCTTGCCGGTATCTGAAGCGGAGAACATTACTTCGCATAGGGTTGGGTGGATGACCATGTGCACCTACCCATTTACAGTTGGTTGCACATTACCCCTGCACCCTTTGCTCGAGAGGCTCTGCAGGGAGTACTTACTCTGCCCGGGGAAACTGTGTCCCAATGTGTACAGGATAGTGACGCTTACGGATTGGTTTGCGGAAGAAACCGACCAAATTTTTGAATATGAGCATTTTATTTCTCTGTATAGCATACAAATCATCAAGGATGGTTTTGTCAATGCTAGGATGCGCGGGAGCAAGGGCTTGGTGCGCAGTTCTGAGGATACAAGTGACCGGGGTTGGTTGCACAGGTATGTATTCGTGCACACCCAGGCATTGTCCTTTAACTCCAAGGCTCTCTTTCCGAGATCTGGAATAAGAAGCGTAAGTCCCCGAGTTTTCCTTCAGAGTTTTCATATTTTCCCCCTTCTCAAGTATTCACTCCTTTGATTTTGCCTTACAGCTGCCAAGCGGCCCTACGACGAGCTCATATCGATTGATGAGCTGACGGCGTGGGTCGAGGCTATTCTGAAGAAGTTCCCTGCTGAGCAGAGGGAAAGGGCGTACTTTGCTACGCAAAAGAGTCTGACCGTAAAGACTCACAGTGAGAATTTTTCGCTGTTTACAACTATTTCTTCTCTTCGTGGTTTTGCTGTATCTGACTGTTCCGTCTTTTGCAGGTTTAGGCACCCAAGGAGACTTATTTCCTGCCCCTTCTCCTCAGGCTGTGCCGTCTGGGCCCGCTCTTGACCCTGAGGCTGAGGTTGCATCTATAAGGGCTTCAGCGGAGGCGCTGCGCAGGAGGGAAGGCGGCGAAAAGCTTCTGTCCAGTAGCCTTAGTTCCTTGAAAAGGAAGAAGAAGGGTCAAGGTGAGGGCGAAGCATGGAATAAGTCTGCTCGTAAGGCTTCCGTTGCTGCCGGGCAGACCTCAACTGTTGGAGGTGCAACCCCACCTGCTGCTAGTGTGCCTGGGGAGGAGAGGGCCAGGAGTCCTGCTGAAGTCCCCGAGTCTGTGCGGGGAGAGGGTTTAGATAAGGAGGTTATCGATATTTCAGATGCTGAGACTGAAGCTAACGAACCTCTTGTGAGAAAGCCCTTTCTTCGAAGTGACAAGAGGAAGGTTGAAGAGGAGTCTGCCCGTACTCCGGAGGGGAGTCCCCGAGTTGATGATAGGGTGAAGGCGGCTCCTTCTCGTGCAGATAAAGGGAAAAGGAAGGTTGGCGAAGAAGAAGAAGAAAAAGAAGAGGAAATCCCCCAAGAGGGTGGCCAGGGTCCTCGTGTTTTTAATTTTAAGGACTTGGAGAACGTGGTCGCTGAGGGGGCGGTGCCTGTCGGTCTGTAAGAATGCGACACAAAAGATCCCGGAGTGGAGGGTAATTCTGATATGTCCAAGACAAGGCTCACTCGTCGGACTATCATCAGCGTCACACTGGTCTAAGGGACATCCGGGGCGTGCGCTACAAATTTTGTTCGGACTACCCCTCTAAGCAGGCTAGGGAGACTAAGTACCACGAGAGGAAGTGCACTATGAAGCTAGCCCCCGACGTCAACTTTGTGACCAGACCGGGTAGTTTAGCCAAGGCAGTTTGATCGCTCATTGTTCCCCGAGAGGAGTGGACAATGAGGGAAATGAGCGATGAGGAGTTGGCTTTTGCTATCGCTGCTGATTCTGCCCGGGTAAGTGTTTCTTTATCATTTTTTGGGCCGGAAGTAGTTGTGAATTGGTACCTCTGAACCTTTTATCTCTTATGTTCATTTCAGTCTAGCTTGATGGCTTCCGAGTTGATGTTTCGCTCTAGGATCAACAACCCCGATCAGGTACTCGAAGTGAAGAAAGAACTGCTAGAGACTCTGAAGGAGAATAAGGCTTTCGCAGAAAAATGTGGTTTCCTTGGTGGTGAAGCTAACCGGTTGGCTGAGGCAAACAACCAATACTATGAACGGATCACTAGGCTCACCAAGGAAAAGGACCTTCTGTCTGAAGAGAAAGAAGGGTTCGCACAATCTGCTCGAAGCCTGGAGGCTTTGCTTGAAGAATGCAAATCTTCGCTGAACAGGGCACTCGATGAGCGTAGATCTTTTGAAATGGACCTGCTGAGGGCAACAGAAAAGTCTACTAAAGCCCGAGCTGAGCTGCAAGCCGCCAAAGATCAGGTTGCCCAGTCGATGAGCGCTCAAGGCGAGTTATCTAAGGACTTGGCCAACCTGCGTGGTCAATTTGAAATCAAGGCGAAGCTTGCTGTACTCGAAGCCAAACGGACATTGCTCGAGCAGGTCCACGCTGGTCAGATCAACGTTGAGGATACGATGCTGAAAACAAAGTGTGTTGTTCGTGAAGTGAGGCGAATGCTAAACCTTTCTCCTGAGGAGTCTGAAGCAGATGAAGATGAAGATGATGAAGAGAGCTCGGGTGATGAGGATAGAGCCGATGGAGTTAGTGCATCGGGTTCTGGTCGTAGTCCCCAAAATTGATGCCCCCTCCTAATTTGGTTAGGTTGTAAGTTCGTGTATCTGGCGAGAGCCGGATAGAGGTCTCCTAGGGACTCTCTGATCCTTGTTTGGCCGGTTTCATTGGCCTTGATCACTCGACAAAACTTCTGTCAGCCGTTTTCGGCATTTTATCATTTTGTCAAGATAATGTATATAATATCAGATCTTCTTTAATTCAATGACTGTATGTTGCCTGAATCTTTGATCTTTTGCTTGGATGTGATGTGGCCTTCGTGCCTTTTGTTTAAGAGCTTTTTAGAAGTTTGAACTTTGCTAAGTTCTGGTTTTCCAAAGTCTGTTCGAATGTTTTAACTTAGCCTTTCCCAAGGAAGAGGTCATAAGTTGTGAATGATTTGCGTAGATGTTTTATTCTGACCGAGTCGTGGTCAATAGGTTCTGGCCGAATCGTTGGCCTTTGCGAACAACTTTGCTTATCGCCTTGATAGTCGAAAGTTGTCGCGGAAAATTTATAGTTTAACTCTGGCCGAGTTGCTGGCCTTGTGAACGACTCCTCTTATTTTCGTGGGAGCTTTTCACATAAAAGTTTTAAAAACTCGCTTTAAAAACTCGCCTAGTTGCAAGGTCTTTTGCCTTTATGAAGGTCTTATCTGGCCTACAGCGGCCTCCTGCCACCCCCTTGTTTTTATGTTGAAATACGCAAAGTTTGAACATAAAAAGAGGTAAGGCTAATCGTAGAGAAAAGAACACATATAACCAAACGAGGAGTGTGTCCGTTGTGGGATTAGAACCCACAGCCGCGAAGTTGAAAAATTTCGAGCTCTACCAGTTGAGCTAAACGGATCTGGCCTTGTTTAGGCCGTTAGTACCATTTAGGAAAAATATCATGAAGAAGGTAAGAATGCCGTAAAAGTAAAAGGTAGGAATAGAATAACTGACCGTTTTACTTTCAAAAATGATACCTCTTAAGGTGAACCACGTTCCAATTATTTGGGACGATTGAGCCATCTGGCCGTGCCAAGCGTTAAGATCCCTTGCCGACTGATGCGACCACCTTGTAAGGGCCTTCCTAGTTAGGGCCTAACTTTCCCGAGTCAGCTTCCTGTGTGCTCTGGGATACTTTCCTTAGTACAAAATCTCCAACTTGGAAGCTCCGCATGCGCAGTCCCCGATTATAGTACTGTTCAATTCGTTCCTTCTGGGCGACTACTCGTACGAGTGCCAATTCCCTTTGTTCCTCGAGGAAATCTAATTGTTTGGAGAGATTGACCGAGTTGGACTCTTCAGTGGCATGTGCATACCGTAGGCTGGGCTCTCCGATTTCGACAGGGATTAGGGCATCTGCTTCGTACACTAATGAATAAGGCGTCTCACCTGTACTCATTTTTATTGTCGTTCGGTAGGCCCATAGCACACCGGGCAGCTCTTCTACCCAACATCCTTTGGCCCGCTCAAGGCGCTTTTTGAGTGACTCAACGATGATTTTGTTTGTCGACTCTGCCTGTCCATTGGCAACCGGATGGTATAGAGAAGATGTGATCCTTTTGATGTGCAAGTCGTCGAGGAACCTAGTCACTTTCTGGCCGATAAATTGTGGGCCGTTATCCATGACTATCTCCTTAGGTGCTCCAAAGCGGCATACGACATATCGCCAAAGGAAGTCAATTACCTCTGTTTGTCGTATCTTTGCATATGTTGCCGCTTCGACCCATATAGTGAAGCAATCGGTGATGATTAGCAAGAAACGTACTCCTCTTGGCGCAGCGGGGAGAGGGCCAACTATGTCCATCCCCCATTTCAAGAACGGCCACGGGGAGATGATTGAGTGGAGCGGTTCTGCCGGTTGGTGAAGAAGATATGCAAACCTTTGACATTTATCGCATTTTTTGACAAACTCGTTTGCGTCTTTCTCCATTCTATCCCAATAATACCCTCCACGGATCAACTTACGCGCCAACGCTTTGCCCCCGGAATGATTACCACAGCAGCCTTCATGGACCTCTCGTATTATATAATTGACTTGGTTTGGCCCCAGGCATTTGGCAAGGGGTCCTGCGAACGTCCTGCGATAGAGATCACTGTTGAGGATTGTTTACCGAGCCGCTTTTATTCTGAGTTTGCGGGCGGCCTTCGTGTTATCGGGCAGGGTTCCATGAATAATATAGTTCGTGATTTCATTCCGCCAGTCCCAAGTTGCATTTATGGCATTGACTTCGAACTTTTCTCGATCTATGGTCGTGCAGAGAAGTTGAACAACAGCGGAGGAGCTAGCTGCCCCCATTTCTGCTACTGACCCCAGATTTGCCAAGGCGTCTGCTTCGTGATTTTCATCTCGTGGAATTTAGAGTGCTTCCCATTTGTCGAACTGGGCCAGGAGTTCCTTCACACGGGCAAGGTACACTTGCATTCTAGATTCTCGTGCAATAAAACCTCCGGTCACCTGATTGACTACTAGTTGAGAATCACTCTTGAGTTCGATGATGTTTGCTCCGTAACTTTGGGCTAACTCCAATCCTGCAATTACGGCCTCATATTCGGCCTCATTGTTAGTAATAAACGGGCACTTGATGGCCTGCCTGATGGTTTCTCCGGACGGGGTGATAAGAACCAGTCCAAGGCCGGACCCCTTGACACTTGAGGAGCCCTTGAAAATAAGGGCACAATTTACGGGCAGAAGTTACTAGTGCCAAGGCTAGTTTTTCTAAAGGTTGGTAACGTTTTTCCGCATCAACTAGAGCTTTACTAATATAATAGATGGGAAGTTGTTTACCTTTCTCTTCTTGAACCAAGACCGCGCTTACCGAGGATTCTAAAACTGCCAGATAGATCAGCAACTGCTCCCCGGGCTGAGGTGTAGAGAGTAGTGGCGGGTTGGATAGATATTTCTTCAGATCTCTCAAAGATTGTTGACATTCGGGAGTCCATTCGAACTCCTTATTCTATTTCAAAACATCGAAGAAGCTTTTGCACTGGTCTGACGAGCGGGATATGAATCTTCGCAAGGCAGCCACCCTTCTGGTTAATTCATGACGTCTTTCCGGTTGTGGAGTACGTCAGGAATTGACTCGATCGCTTTGCTCTGAACGGGATTGACTTCAATTCCGCGCTGAGAGACGATGAAGCCTAGGAATTTTCCTGAACCAACTCCAAATGCACACTTCTTCGGATTGAGCTTCATGTTGTATTGGTCAAGTATTCGGAAGCCTTCCTTCAAGTGCGCCAGATGATCCTCTGCTCGTTTTGACTTGACCAGCATGTCATCAATGTAGACTTCCATGGTCTTACCGATATGATCATGGAACATTCGATTGACCAGGCGCTGGTACGTCGCACCTGCATTTTTTAACCCAAATGGCATAACTTTATAGCAATACGTACCTCTGCAAGTTATGAACGACGTTTTCTCTTGGTCGTCGGGATCCATCAGTATCTGATTGTACCCTGAATATGCGTCGAGGAAGGTGAGCACCTCGTGCCCGGCGGTTGCGTCAATCAACTGATCTATCCGGGGAAGAGGGTACGAGTCCTTCGTGCAGGTTTTGTTCAAATCAGTGAAGTCAATGCAGACCCGACATTTGCCATTTTTCTTAGGCACAATGACCACGTTGGCTAGCCAGTCTAGAAACTTAACTTCACGTATAGATCCAATCTTCAATAGCTGATCGACCTCATCGTTGATGATCTGATTCCGAAAAGCTCCTTGTTGGCGCTTCTTCTGCTTTACCGGACGGTGGTACGGGTCGACGTTCAGCCTGTGAGAGATAATATCTGGGGAAATACCTGTCATATCTGCATGAGACCAAGCGAACGTTGTGTGCTGCTCCTTGAGGAACTGGAGGATGTCTCCTCGTAAGCGCTCGTTCAATTCAGTCCCTAAGTAGACCTTCCGCTCCGACTTGTCTGCGAACAATTCTTCGGGCTCCAGAGCTTCCACGGTCAGCGTGTGACTTTCCCATGCCTCCAGCTTTGTGATGAATTCGGGGACCTCGTACATTGCATCTTCATCTGTGGCGCTAGATCCCGATTGCTGTAATTACTTTTTGTTTTCCTCGGGCAGCTTGATGGCCACCGAATAGCAGTCTCGAGTAGAGCGTTGCTCTCCCCGTACCTCACGTACTCCCCATTCTGATGGGAATTTCAGTACCTGATGATAAGTGGAGGGTACAGCTTGCATATCATGGATCCAGGGTCTTCCAAGGATAATGTTATAAGCTAGGTCCGCGTCGACGACATGAAATATCGTCTCCCTTGCTACTCCCTCGACAAGAGTCGTGAGGGTAATCTCGCCAAGAGTCTTCTCACTTGAGTTGTTGAAGCCGGAGAGAACTCGAGATACCGGCACGATCTTCTCCGACAGTTGCATCTCCCGGACAACTCGCGATTGAATGATATTCGCCGAACTGCCCGCATCAATGAGCACTCTCTTGACATCAAATTCTGCCACGAGCAGTGTTATGACTAGCACGTCAACATGTGGAAATTGCAGACCATTTATGTCTGAATCCTCAAATGCTATCGTCTCCTCTAACCGTGGACGCTTGGTCTTTGTAATAGAGACCTTTGCGTACTTCTTCACCGTGAAAACGACGGAGTCCACTTCGATCCCGCCCGAGATAACATTGACTGTCCTTTTGGGGAAGGATGCTCGTGGAGGGCCAGGTCTGTTCTACTGAGCCTTTGCGTGAGTTTGCTTTCCCTTCTCGGTCAGAAGTTCCTTCAAAAATCCCTGTTTCAATAAATGCGCAACTTCGTACCTTTAGGCCTTACAATCTTCAGTGGTGTGGCCGTGGTCGCGATGGAATTCGCACCAAAGCTCCTGATTTCGCTTACTTGGATCAGTCTTCATGTCTTTTGGCCATTTGACCTTTTCGCCCATATCTTTGAGGGCCGCAATTACTTCAGTCATCTCGACATTGAAATTTGGTAGGCTCGGGGCTCCACGAGTGCTTGATTCTGAGTCATCTCCTCGTGCAAGTCCTTTGTTATTGCGGCTGCGCCCTTTGGAGTTGTTGCATGACCAGTCAGGGTACGGCTTGTAACGTACATCTGACCGTTCTGATTCTATCTTCCCGCCAGAGCCACCGCTCCGCGACTGAGCCTTCCCTCGGGCGCTGGTTCCTATCAATTTATCTTCATCAATGCGTACCTTTGAGTTGTAGCAATTGTAGACATCCGACCAATTGGCTGCTGGGAACTCGCGAAGGGATTCGTATAGCCTACGCGTAGCCTCTGAGCTCTTGACATCCAAACTGTTGGTGAATGCAATCACCGCCCACCTGTCCGGTACCTTAGGCAACATCATACGTTCCCGTTGGAAACGATCCACATATCTACGGAGAGACTCGCCGGGCTTCTACTTGATCTCAAAGATGTCCTCCACGCGAGTTTCCGTCTTCTGAGCACCCGTATGAGCTTTTACGAACAATTCCGCCATCTCCGCGAAGGACCCGATGGAGTTTGGTGGCAACATTGAGTACCATCGTAGAGCTCCATCCGCTAGGGTTTCCACGAACTTCTTCAATTGGACTGATTCGATCTCCTCATCGGTGAGATCGCTTGCTTTTATAAAGTTGCTGAACATCATGAGATGATCATTGGGATCAGATGTCCCACGATATCTCGGAATGTTTGGCATCTTGAACGTCTTCGGTATCGCCTTTGGGGCTGCTTCCTTCTTCCAAGGCCGCTGGGAATAGCGTTGGACATCAACTTTCTTCAGTGTGGGTGGAGCGCCTGGTATCTGATCAATCCTCTCGTGGAGAGACTTTTGAAGCACTTCTTGGCTTTCCTTGAATTTCTTGGTGAGTGCCTCCACGACGACGCTTATTTCTATGGACACCATAGACTCTCCATTTTGATTCTGGTTTACTTGGGTTGCTGGATCCACGGTTCCTCCGTTGTTGGCCGCATTTTGTTCTCCACCTTGCCTTGAAGTGTGTGAAGAAGGAGCACCTCGACCTCGGGCTGCAGGATTAGTTCTTGCAATTTGAGGGATTTGCCCTCGGAGAGAGTTGATCGCCTTATTTATCCCCCTGTTGACCTCTGCTTGTTGTTGCATAAATTCATAGATCATCTCCTAGAGGTTCCTTTGGTCAGGGGAAAAGCTTCTATGGCGTCGTCTCCTAGGCGGGGTCTCATTCTTAGAGCGTCCACGCCTGTTCCGTTGCCTGATTGGTCCTTGGGAAGAGTGTTCCTGCCCATCGAACGAGTAATCTAGAGAATAATTAGGGCTTGACGAAGGAGTACGTACCTGTTCTCCGCCCACCATAGTTCGTTGTGAATCGCTTTCTGCCATGTTAGTTGCAAAACGAAAGACTGGCAGGAAAGGGTAAAACGTACGCAACAGGTAAACTATTAACCTATAGAGGCTATTGACCGGCTCCCACTGTGGTCGCCAAATTGTTTAACCTAGATCCGGTTTTAGGCTAATTAACAATTAAATTTGTATTTGCGGAGTCACGATCAATAGTTTAGATTAAGTGTTTAACCAAATTAAATACGGAATTGCGTTAATTACTAGATTATCAATATATGCACGATTTTCAATGACGATAATTGACAATATGGAAATAATAAGATATAATCGAAAGTAAATAAGATTAAAGCGTGAATAACATAGACAGAGGGAACCGTATTGGATCGCTTGGTCCCGGTGAGGATTCCTCGTCTCTGACTATTCTTGAAGACTTGAGGGCAAAGTATCCAACGAATGTAAATGAAGAACAGTATTGAGCAAGAGTAAGAGAAAGTATTCTTATTGATGTTGTAGACAGAGAATAAATTATGTTACAATGATTCGGAATGAGAGCTATTTATAGATCTGATAGGCGTCCATTGGGTTTGTAACCGCTGGGCATGTATCCGTTGGATACGTAACCGCTGGATTGTGTAACCGTTGTCTTCATGACCGTTCATTAAGCAATCGCGCATGATTAGGTTGGTAACTGCTCATTCAAATCGTGCTGTTTTTTGGAAGCGTTACGATACTGCTCTGGGTCTGCTCGTGGTAACCGCCTGACCAGTCGTCTGTCCGTTAGCCGTCTGTCCGGAGAAACCTCTGCCTGTGCCATGTGACAACTTTTTAGGTGACGTCAGTTTTTATCCAATACAATTCAGAAAGCAACATTATCAAAATATTGACATAAATTTTCTGAAGCGTAGTGCATGATGTCGCTTCAAACTTCCTCTTTAATAAAGAAAAGTGAATTGAAAATAAAGATGTGAGAATAGCTTTTTTAAATTTGAGTACCACTAAAGAATTCGTAAATGATCCAGGACTGATTGAGTGAAAAATTATATTGAAGCGATTTTTTGCTTGCTAGAATTGAAAAGAAGAAAAAGAAGAAGAAGAAATATTTAAGTATATCTTTCGGTATTGCCAACATGAATGAATGAAACTATGAGCACCTTGTTGGGTTTTTCTAGCTTAAATATTAAAACGTAAGTGTATTTTGGGTTTTGCTCGTCTGAAACGAACGATGCTATCTGCATGTTATTGGGGTTTCTTTGCTTGAATAAGTCACAAATACAAGTCAAAAAAAATTGTGTCGAACATGATCAGAGAAATTCCAAAGAAAAATACAAGAAAATTGATGATAACTATTTGTGTAATTTCTTTTATGTCAAGACTCTTAAATAATTATAATTTACTATAATTTGTAATATATATCTCTTTTGTTGTATTTTGAGATCTGTTCTCCTAGTTGTGTTTAAATATGTTGTTCTCTCGTGTTATATATAAATAAGGGGAAAACTAATATAAGATCTCTTCAGTTAATATTACTCATATAATCATAATCAACTGTTTTAATCATAGCTTATCATTATTATGAATTTGAAAGCATTTTCTGAATAAGTGTGTTTTAATCTAAAAAAAAAAAAACAAGATAAAATTAATCAAGGGAGACCATTATCTGCAACTTGAGAAATCTAACACATATGGTAAAAGATCACATTCTTTTTCCTAAGAGATCACATTCTTGTTCATAAGAGATTAAAATGATAACAAATACATTATCTCTTTCTTCCTATAATACACATCTTAATAATTGACGTATAATCACGGGTGAAAATTTTCATCGTTATTCTAGCCTTGTTATGAACTTTTATGACAACAAATATGATCATACTCGTTATTTTACAAATTTCAAAGTATTTTTTAGAACAAATTGTTTAACTTAAAGAACAGTTAAACCAATCAAGGAAGAGCATGTCATAAAAGATCACATCCTTGGTCATAAGAGATAAAGATGATAAGGTAGACATGATCTCGTTCTTCCTATAAAACATATGTTAATAGAAGTCATATTATTTTAGGCTAACACTTTCATCATAATTTATTGTTGTTGTGAATTTTTACCATAAGAACGAGATCCTACTTGTTTTAATAAACTTACAAGTATTTTATTATGGGGAATTTTCAAAACTAGGCACCCCACAACACAAAATTACAAATGAGAGGCCACATTTCATCCATAGCACCCCTTTATTTTTACATTACACAACATAGCACCCCTTATTTTCAAAATTACATAACATAGCACTCATTTAAATTAAAAACCCTAGGAGCCACTCCCTCACCCTCCCCCACCACTGCCCCGCCACCAGAAACTGAGCCGCCACCGCTGCCGCCACCGGCCGGCAGTGGCCGGTGGCCGGAAAACCAAAAATTCATCGGATTTGCTTATTTTATTTGTGGATTTGTTTAAATAATTATTTTTTGATAATTTTATGCACCTAAATCTTTCAAAATAATAAATTATACATGTAAATACATAGAAAATTATGTATGCAAGAAGAAAAATACAAAAATATACACAAAAAACATAAATTTTATACAAAACATCCATAAAAAGTGCACAAATCTGAAATTTATACAATTTATTCATTGTTCATACACTCATATACAGCTTTATACAAATTTTACAATATATAGAATGTGTTTTATACACTGTCAATACGTACTTATACAGATTTATACATTTTTATACACGTTTACAAAATTGTATAAACTTGTATAAAAATGTATAAAAGTGTATAAATTCGTAAAACTGACTTTAAACAGTGCTTCGGGCAGCTTTTACACAAAAGCTTAACAAACATCCCAGATCTATACAGTTTTATACAAGAAAAATACTAGATCTAAAAAAAACTAGTAGATCTCAATGGATACTTATGAAAATTGTGTAAAAGAAGAAGAAATATGATAAACAACTTTTTTAAACAAACTCACCGGAGTTTTAACCGAGATTTACAATCAAAATCGACATTGTTATACAAAAACAAAAAAAAAAGAACAAAAAGAAAACGAGACGAAGAAGAAGCAGCAGCGGTGGTGGTGGTGGTGACCACGACGTTAGTGGCTTGGAGGAGAGGAGGTGACGGCGGGGCAGTGGTGGAAAGGTTGGGGGTGGCGACGGCGGCGTTAGGTTTTATGGGGAAGAGAAGAGAGAAAAATGTGAAGGA
Organism: Petunia x hybrida; assembly: GCA_037355625.1. Taxonomy (NCBI): domain Eukaryota; kingdom Viridiplantae; phylum Streptophyta; class Magnoliopsida; order Solanales; family Solanaceae; genus Petunia; species Petunia x hybrida. The sequence goes on from JBBBVM010000258.1 coordinate 1,905,795, forward strand.
GAGAAGGAGAAGAGAGGGAAAATGGGGGGCTAGGGTTTTTTTTCTTTAAATAGGGGTGCTATAGAGTGAAAGAAAAATTTTAAAAAAGGGAGGGGGTGCTATATCAGGTAAGGTAGCAAAATAGGGGTCTTTTTTGCTAATTTTCATGAGTGGGGTGTCTCTCAATGTAATTGTCCCTTTTATTATCTATAATGTGAGAGATCTAACACATATTTTAGGAGATCTCATTCTTGTTCATATGAGATATACATTTTTGTTCAGAAGAGATCACACTCATGTTCGCAAGAGATGAAGACAATAACTTACATATTATCTCTTTCTTTTTATAAAATACATGTTAATAGCAGTCATATCATCTCAGGTGATCGCTTTCATCGTATTTATTATTTTTATTATAACAAATATGATGCTACTTGTTTTCTATAAATTTGAAAGCAATTTTAGATAAATTGCACTCTAATTCAAAAAATAATGAAATTAATCAAAGGGTGACTATTAGCTTCATAAAAAGAGATCGAATACATACCATAAAAGATCACATTCATGTTCATAAGAGATTAAAAATATAACATACATGTTATCTCTTTTCTCCTATAAGACGTATGTCAATAGTAGTCATATCATTATAGACAACCGTTTTAATGTTAATTTATTTAATTTAAGATTATATTTACTTAATAAGAGATTAATTTTGTTGTTTGATGTTTGACAATATTTGTCTATTTTACCTTAATATATTCTCACATTTTAGTACTTTATAACTCGTTATATGTGATAGTTGTGTTTCTTGTGCTCACTTATCTTATTTGTGATATTATGAATGGTGCGGATGAATTCGAGGCAAGAACAAGCAAATTAGAGTTAATGGATGCATTGGAAGCTATGGTGGAAGCAAGGCTTCCAAGAAAGCCCTGAAGAGTTGGAAGCTATACTGGGAGCAAGGCTTCAGCGAAAGCCCTGAAGAGTTGTAAGCTATAGTGGAAGCGTGGCTTCCACGAAAGCTCTGAGGCTGACGAACCACAAGTTTTCCCGACTAGATTAGGCTTTGGTTTAACTTATCCTAGCACTTTGTAAACATTATAAAACCTCATTATTTCATTATTAGGATGGGAGGTCGAATTCTAAGAGCAAGTTTTGGAGTTCTTACACTTGGAACCAAGGGTTTAATTCCTTTTCATCATCTATTACAATATTCAATCTTTCTTCCTAATTCCTTTTCATTATCTATTATAATATTCAATCTTTCTTCCATGAATTCTTATGTTGTTATTATGAATATGCGTAGCTAAACATATCGTTCTAGGGTTAGAGCAAATACATGAAGGTTGATGTTTGAAAGTTGAATTCTTCCTATTGATTTACCATTACGGATTGTTTATTCTTTCTTGAGCCTAATTGTTTGGTTAGAAGGGCCCGGTAATTGAACACTATCTACGGTTTACAAGTTGAACTCAGCAGAGGGAACTTGTGAACGCAAATAAGAAAGAATAGGGCTTGATTGTGAACCTGGGTGTATTGGATAAAAGCTGAGTAGACTTTGGCGAGTGACGCGTGTCGTCCACGTGGCACAAGCTGACGTGTCACCGGACAGACATCTTCTCGGACAGACACCTCCTCGGACAGACATTTCCTACGGACAGATCTCGAAGAAGTTACTAAGCTTGGCAACGGTCAGCACGATTTAAACCGACGGTTACCAGCAACGCGGGACGCAACTGTCCAGCAAAACGGCCACTCAACGGTTACAACCCTTCTGGATAAGACACCCGACGGTTACCCATTTTGAAAGGCCTTATCCCAACGGCTACTATTTCAACAGACGCCATTCAACATCTATAAATAGCGTTCATTATAGATAAATTGTAACAACTTTTACTTCCTGCAATCGCTATCAATAAAATTACTATTTCTATCTTTTGCATTCAAACACACTCTTTTACAGTTATCGAATATTACTGCTTGATCTTGAGTGAATTAACATAATCGAATCGTCCAACGCGGCTACAGCTAATCATCAGGGGAAACGATACGTTATTCTTGATCATTTACATTTATATTTTATTCTTTACGCTTTGCATTACTATTACTTGATCAACTGCGTAGACCTTTAATCTCAACTATTGATCGTGACTCCGCAAATATAAATTTAATTGTTAATTGGCCTGAAACCGGATTTAGGTTAAACAATTTGGCGACCACAGTGGGAGCCGGTCAATAGCCTTCGTAGGTTAAAGAAAAACCTCTGAAGTTTAATTGCTCATCATATTTTATTCTCTATTCGCTACTTTTCTCGTTCGTTGGTTCTCCTTGTTTTCTTTTTGACATGGCAGATAACAATTCGCACAACAACGCCCTCATCAATGGGCAACAAAATCTTAACGACGTGGAGCAAGTAGACCTGAATCCAGGCGGGGAAGAGCAACAGAATATCCCCGCAGACGACAACATAATTCCTCCCGCAGAGGACGAGAACGCGATCCCGGTGGAGCAGGAGAACGAGCATAGTCAACAAAGTAGCAGACACAGTCACCTTCCTGGCCGGAGGAATTCCGATCAAGGACCCAGAAGACCCAACGGCCCTGGGAATTCAAGGAATTCTCAGGATCCTATCCTTGAGTTCATACGGCAGCAGGCCGAAATCAACAGACAAATGCGGGAAGCTATCGATGGACTACGAGGACAAGCCCCGCCAAACACAGGGAATCCACCCGTTGATCCCCCAAGAGATGCCTCGCCGTCCCGTGCCTCGAGACGCGCTGAAAATCAAAATGCAGGATCAACGGTACCAACGGAGATGAGTGAAGTTATGGAAACTCTCACCAGGCAATTCAAAGAAAGCCAGGAGGCACTCCAAAAAGCTCTCCACGAGAGAATCGACCAAATTCCAGGCGCTCCGCCCACGCTAAAGAAAGTAGATGTTCAACGCTACTCGCAACGGCCCTGGAAGAAGGAGGCTGCCCCGAAAGCGATACCTAAGACATTCAAAATGCCCAATATCCCGAGGTATCGAGGAACATCTGATCCCAACGATCACCTCATGATGTTCAGCAACTTCATAAAAGCCAGCGATCTCACCGACGAGGAGATCGAATCCGTGCAATTGAAAAAGTTCGTGGAGACACTGGCAGACGGAGCCCTGCGGTGGTATTCGATGCTGCCCCCAAACTCTATCGGATCCTTCGCAGAAATGGCTGAGTTGTTCGTGAAGGCTCACACGGGCGCCCAAAAGACGGAGACCCGAGTAGAAGACATCTTCGAAATCAAGCAGAGGCCCGACGAGTCACTTCGCAAGTATGTGGACCGGTTCCAGAGAGAACGCATGATGCTCCCCAAAGTACCGGACAGGTGGGCAGCGATCGCATTCACCAACAGCCTGGACATCAGGAGTTCAGAAGCCACACGAAGACTCTATGAGTCTCTTCGAGAATTCCCAGCAGCCAGTTGGTCAGATGTCTATAATCGTTACAACTCTAAGGTACGTATCGACGAGGACAAACTGATTGGAACAGGTGCTGCTCGGGGAAAACCTCAAGCTCGTAACAGCGGGTCTGGAGGAAAGGCGGATGTGGAGAAATCAGGCGTACGGTACGAGCCATATCCCGACCAGTCGCGGAACAATTCCAAAGGCCGTAACCGGAACAACAACAGAGGCCTGTCCCGCGGAGAGAGTTCTCAGTCTGCCAGCCTGCCTAGCTTACCTAGTTTCAACATTGAATTATCAGACGTCGTGGCCGTGCTCAAAAGCATGGGAGAAAGAGTCAGGTGGCCGAAGGATATGAAGACTGACCCCAGCAAGCGGAACCAAGACGTGTATTGCGAGTTCCACCGCGATCATGGGCACACTACCGAAGACTGCAAAGCCTTAAGGTATGAGATCGCTCATCTATTGAAACAGGGATTCTTGAAAGAATTTCTGACGGAGAAAGGGAAACAAACCCATGCCAAGGCTCAACAAAACAACCCAGGTCCGCCACGAGCTTCCTCCCCGAAACGAACGGTCAATGTTATTTCGGGTGGGATCGAGGTAGATTCTGTTACTTTCACAGCCAAAAAGTACGCGAAAGTTTCCATTACCAACAACAAGCGGCCTCGGGCAGAGGCAGCCATCACCTTTGAAGAATCCGACACTGACGGACTTCAGTTTCCGCATGCTGACGCGTTAGTCATAACGCTACGCGTGGCAGAATTCGACGTGAAGAGAGTGCTCGTTGACGCGGGCAGCTCTGCCAACATCATCCAGGCACGGGTCGTGAATGAAACACAATTATCAGACAAGATTGTACCGATCTCTCGAGTTCTTTCCGGCTTCAACAACTCAAGCGAAAAGACTCTCGGAGAGATCACACTAACTACTCTGGCAGAAGGGGGTAGCGAAAGAGACTACCTTCCATGTTGTCGACGCGGATCTTGCCTATAACATCATTTTAGGCAGACCTTGGATCCACGACATGCAGGCCGTCCCTTCTACATACCATCAAGTGGTGAAGTTCCCATCCGAATGGGGTATACGTGAGGTCCGAGGAGAACAACGTACTGCACGAGATTGTTACTCGGTGGCCCTCAGGTTACCCGAGGAGAGCAAATAGCAATTACAGCACCCGGGGCCGGACACTGCACCTGAAGAAGTCCGATACGACGTCCCGGAGTTCATCGCCAAAATGACGAGAAGGAAGGACACATGCCAACAGTAGAAGCTTTGGAGCCTGAAGAATTGTTCGCCAATATGCCAGAGCGGAAAGTGTACCTTGGAACCGAATTGAGCGAACGCCTGCGGGAAGATATCCTGCAGTTCCTCAAGGAACACCACACAACCTTCGCATGGTCCCATGCGGACATGACAGGTATTTCTCCTGATATTATCACTCACAGGTTGCACGTTGACCCATACCACCGACCGGTAAAACAGAAGACGCGCCAGCAAGGAGCCTTCAGGAACCAGGTAATCAACGACGAGGTCGACCGGCTGTTGAAGATCGGTTCGGTACGTGAAGTTAAATACCCAGACTGGCTAGCGAACGTAGTTGTCGTTCCGAAAAAGAACGGCAAGTGGCGAGTCTGTATTGACTTCACGGATCTGAACAAGGCCTGTCCAAAGGACTCGTACCCTCTTCCCAGAATAGATCAGCTGATCGACGCAACAGCCGGGCACGAAGTGTTAACTTTCCTCGACGCATACTCCGGATACAACCAAATATTGATGGATCCAAGCGACCAAGAAAAGACGGCATTCATAACTTGTCGAGGTACGTATTGTTATAAAGTCATGCCTTTTGGATTGAAGAATGCAGGTGCTACCTACCAGCGTTTGGTCAATAGAATGTTCCATGATCACATCGGAAAGACCATGGAAGTATATATTGACGATATGCTGATAAAATCCAAACGGGCAGAAGACCATCCGGCCCATCTGAAAGAGGCTTTCCGAATTCTGGATCAATACAACATGAAGCTGAATCCAGAGAAATGCGCTTTCGGGGTCGGATCGGGGAAGTTTCTGGGATTCATTGTCTCTCAGCGAGGCATTGAAGTCAATCCCGCTCAGATTAAGGCTATAGAGTCAATCCCGGACGTGCTTCGCGACAAGAAAGAGGTCATGAGACTGACTGGGAGAGTAGCGGCTCTACGGCGATTCATCTCCCGATCGTCTGACCGTTGCAAAAGCTTCTTCGACGTCTTAAAGCAAAATAAGGAGTTCGAATGGACTCCTGAATGTCAGAAGGCGTTGAGGGATCTAAAGAAGTATCTATCCAACCCTCCACTACTCACAACACCTCTGGAAGGCGAGCAGCTGTTAATTTACCTAGCAGTCTCCGAATCGTCGGTAAGCGCAGTACTAGTTCGGGAAGAAAAAGGTAAACAACTTCCTATCTACTATGTTAGCAAAGCTTTAATTGATGCAGAAACTCGCTATCAACCTTTAGAAAAATTGGCTTTAGCTCTAGTAACTGCTGCCCGAAAATTGCGCCCGTACTTTCAAAGTCATTCTATAGTCGTAGTTACTACCTTCCCGTTACGAAACGTCCTGCATAAACCGGAATTTTCAGGGAGATTGGTAAAATGGGCCATAGAATTATCTGAATTTGATATTACTTATCAGCCTAGGGTAGCAATAAAGTCGCAAGTCTTAGCAGACTTCGTGGCGGACTTCAGCATAGATGTGTACCCCGAAGCGCAGAAGGAAGCCATACTCTACGCTGGACAGGCTCCGGGTACCTGGATCCTCCACACGGACGGTTCTTCAAGCGTGAAGGGATCAGGACTTGGGCTGGTCCTCGTTGCTCCATCCGGGGAAACGGTAAGGCAGGCTATCAAATGCCCCTTTATTACTAACAATGAGGCCGAATATGAGGCCGTTATTGCAGGATTGGAACTGGCACGGAACTATGGAGCAACCATGGTCAAATTGAAAGCGATTCTCAATTGGTAATCAATCAGATCAATGGGGGCTTCGTCGCACGAGAACCTAGGATGCTGGCATACCTTGGCCGTGTAAAAGAACTCCTGGCACAGTTCGATACCTGGGAAGCAATTCAAATCCCGCGAGAGGAAAATCACGAGGCTGATGCTCTCGCCAACATGGGATCTGTCGCAGAAATAGGAGCAGCTAGCTCTTCGGCTGTCGTTCAACTCCTCTATACCTCCATGGACAGAGAAAAATTCGAAGTCAATACCATCAGCACTACCTGGGACTGGAGGAATGAGATAACGAACTATCTCATTCATGGAACTCTCCCCGCAGATGCAAAAGCTGCTCGTAAACTTCGAATAAAAGCAGCTCGGTACACCATCCTTAACGGCGAATTGTACCGCAGAATGTTCGCAGGACCTCTCGCCAAATGTCTTGGACCAAGTCAGACTAATTATGTGATGAGGGAGGTCCACGAAGGCTGTTGCGGGAATCACTCCGGTGGCAAGGCATTGACTCGAAAGCTGATACGTGCAGGATACTACTGGGACAAGATGGAGAAGGACGCCAACGAATTCGTCAGGAAATGTGATAAATGCCAGAGATTTGCTCATCTCCTCCATCAACCAGCCGAACCACTACATTCGATAGTCTCCCCCTGGCCCTTCATGAAATGGGGGATAGACATCGTTGGTCCTCTCCCCAAAGCTCCCAGGGGACTGCGTTTCCTGCTGATCATCACAGATTATTTCACAAAGTGGGTCGAAGCGGCAGCGTATTCGAAAGTACGACAGACAGAGGTCATCGACTTTCTCTGGCGCTTTGTGATATGCCGCTTCGGAGCACCAAAGGAGATAGTTATGGACAATGGGCCGCAATTTGTCGGCCAGAGAGTAACAAGGTTCCTCGAAGATCTGCACATCAAGAGAATCACCTCTTCCCCATACCATCCTGTCGCCAACGGGCAAGCCGAATCTACCAACAAAATCATCGTTGACTCCCTTAAGAAGCGTCTTGAGCAGGCGAAGGGATGTTGGGTCGAGGAGCTACCTGGAGTACTATGGGCTTATCGCACTACGGTAAAAATGAGTACTGGAGAAACCCCTTACTCACTGGTATACGGCGCAGACGCCCTGATTCCAGTTGAGATAGGCGAACCCAGTCTGCGATACGCACATGCCACTGAGCAGTCGAACTCGGTAAATCTGGCCGAAGAATTGGATCTCCTTGAGGAACGACGAGAACTGGCCCTCATACGTGTAGTGGCGCAAAAAGAGCGAGTCGAGAAGTACTACAATCGGGGACTGCGCGTACGGAGCTTCCAAGTCGGGACTTTGTACTCAGAAAAGTTTCCCAGAGCACACAAGAGACGAACTCGGGAAAGCTTGGCCCTAACTGGGAGGGACCATACAAGGTAATCGCTTCAGCCGCAAGGGGTCTTATCGTTTGGCCCGACCAGACGGTTCGATCATCCCAAGCAGCTGGAACGTGATGCATCTCAAGAGGTATCATTTTAAGCAACAGGGACGGTTAGTTATTCTATCCTTTCGCGATAATTTCTTTTTCTATCCTTGCATAAAAAGTTTGCTACTTCTGCCCATAAGCCATTACTCGCATGCTTATATAGAAATGCTTACTTTTACGTTTACATGATATCTCTTCCTTTTATACATTCTTTCTAAATGGTACTAACGGCCTGAACAAGGCCAGATCCGTTTAGCTCAACTGGCAGAGCTCGAAGTTCTTCAACTTCGCGGCTGTGGGTTCGAATCCCACAACGGACACACTCCACGTTTGGTTATATGTGTTCGATTGACAACTCACCAACAACTCTTTTTCATATTTTCACTGTACGTGTTCCAACATGAAAACAAGGGGGGTGGTGAGGGCCCCATAGGCCAGGAAAGACCTTCATACAGGCATCAAAGACCTTCATACAGGCATGAGACCTAGCTTACTGGCAGGCAAAAAAAATTCTGCGTGACAAAACCTCCACGACAAATAAGAGGGGTCGTTCACAAAATAAAAACTTTCATGTGACAGGACTTCCACAGCAAATAAGAGGAGTCGCTCACAAGGCCAAACAATCCGGCCAGAACATTAAAACGACCTGAGCTCGGTCAGCCTATTCACAACTTACAACTTTTGCCTAATAAAGGTGGGGGTTCAAAGCATCTGGGAAAGCCTGAGGAAGTACAAACTTAATAAAGTTGGAAAGCAGCCCTAAGGCATAAAATCCACAAATATGTGCATACAAAAAGATCAAAAGTTCAAACTAAGCATAGTCACTTAATGGATCTGAACATTGCGTATTTACATTAATCTGAGAATTTACAATGATGCCAAAAATGGCTGACAGAAGTTCACAGAGTGTATTAAAAGGCCAAACATACCGGCCAAAGGGTAGAGAAGTTCCTAGTAAACTCCTGCCCATCCAACAAAAGTCCGACTCTCGCCGGACAGAACAAAAATACATCAAATTCAAAGAAAAATTTCAATTTGCAGGGCCGTGACCAGGGCTTAACGCACCAGCTCCGTTAGCCCCGTCATCACTCCCCGACACTTCATCTTCACCATCACCATCACCATCACCGTCGCTCGACTCTTCAGGAGAGAGACCCAATGCCAGTTGCACTCGCTGAATGGCACTCTTCGTCGCATGCAGCATCGAATCGACATCAACCCGCCCAGACCGGATTTGCGCTAACAATGCACGCTTGGCCTCAAGAACGGCCAGCTTAGTCTTGATCTCGGAATGATCGCGCAAGTTCGCCAAATCCTTAGTCAAAGTGGCCTGCACACCCATCGATTGGGCGACCTGATCTCTGGCGGCTTGAAGCTCAGAACGAGCCTTGGTCGACTCCTCGCATGCCCTCTGCAAATTCAGTTCAAGCGTTGCACGTTCATCACTGGCAATATTCAGGCAATCTTGGCACTCGCCAAGAAGTCTCTCTAATCTCTCGACAGAGCGTGCGAACCCCTCTTTCTCTTCAGAAAGACGGTCCTTCTCCACGGTAAGGGCGTTGATCTGTTCAACGCGGGTATTGTTAACATCCGTTAACCGATTAACTTCCCTACCGAGGAAACCACACTGCTCGATCAAGGATCTGTTCTCCTTCAGAGCCTCGAGCAATTCCTTCTTCACTTCCACCACCTGGTTGGCATTGTTCAGCCGGGTGCGAAACATAATCTCAGCAGCCAGCATGCTTGACTGAAACATCAAACGAAATCATAGTTAAGAACCCTGGGATATCAGAAGGTTTTTACTAAATGTAAAAAAAAAAAAAAAAAAAAAAACTTACCCGGGCAGAGTCGGAGGCAATCTGGAAGGCCAATTCTTCGTCGGTCAGGTCTCTTAGCACCCACTCCTCTCGAGGACCGAGAAGCGAGGAAATTGCTTTCACCAGACCGCGTGGTTTGGCCACCAAGTTGGCTTCCGGAGCGATTCTCAGGGTATGCTTTCTCTCGTAAAGCTTGGGCTCCCTCGCCTGTTCGGAAGGGTAGTTCGGCCCAAACTTGTAGCGAACCCCCTTTATATCGCTCAGCTCCGTCTGCTCCGATATGGCTGACAGCCAGACAAGCCTTGAAGACGCAAAGTTGGAGTCGCCTTCCACCTCCGGGTCTATAGTTTCGCACTCACGGAGGTAAACCGGGTTCGCTCCCTCAGAAGCCACATTCTCAAAGTCCTCAAAATGAAAAACCCGAGGACCCTGGCTACCTCTTGGGAGACATCTTCCCTGGTTTCTCCCCCAGCTGTCTCTCTTCTCGCCTCACTTGCTCCCTCTCCTACTCCCTCTTCTCCTTCTCCTTCTCCAACCTTCTGTTTGCCCTTGTCCGCACGGGAAGGACCTGCTTCCTCCCCGCCACCAACTCGGGGACTCCTTGGCAAGGATCGGGCAGCTTCCTCCTCCGTCCTTCTCTGATCGCTGCGGAGATGAGGCCTCCGCCTAAGAGGAACATCTGCCTCGGTCTCAGTATCTGACAAATGTATGACCTCCTGGCCGGACCCTCTCCCCGTGCAGACTCGGGGACTTCTGCAGGTATTCCGGGTACCTGTCATCACGGGCTCTTGGGCACTCACCCTCGCTGAGGGGTCACCACCAGTTGCCGAAGTTTGTCCGGCGGACGCAGAAGCCTTGCGAGCCGACTTCTTTCCGCGATCCGCCTTCGGCCTGGCTTTTCCTCTTCCTTGACAGAGGACTCAGCCCCTCGGACAGAAGCGCCTCGCCACCTTCCCTGCTGCGCAAAGCACCGGCCGAAGCCAATATAGCATCAGCTTCGGCGAGAGGGTCGGCGACAGGTTCGGTGGGGACGTCCTGAGGAGGAGCTGGAAAAAAGTTCCCTGAAGTGCCAAGACCTGCGTCAAAGGCAAAACGGTCAGTCACAGGAGAAACTCATGAGGAATAATTATCGAGAAAAGGGAGATATTCTTACCGTGATGTTTTACGGTCAGATTATGGTGAGAAGCGAAGTGAGCCCACTCTCTCTTCGCTGGCTCAAATCGTGCCAAAATCGGCTCGACCCACGCCGTTAGCTCATCTACAGTTATGAGCCCGTCGTAGGGCCGCTTGGCCGCTGCACAAAGAAAAATCGGTCACAAAAAAAAAAAGAGAGAAGGAAAAATAAAATGTGCTCGAAGATATTCGGGGACTTACGTGTTTTATTCCAGACTTCTGGAAGATATGCTTTGTCGTCAAACGTCAAAACAGAGGAGCGCACGAACAGGTATCGGTGCACCCAGCCCGATCGCTGGTGTCCTCGGAGCTGCGCACCAAACCTTTGCTCCCACGCATCCTGACGTTTACGTACCCGTCCTTGAAAATCTGGACGCTGTACAAAGAAATAAAATGTTTATACTCAAAGGACTGGTCAGTCTTAGTAGCAAACCAGTCCAGAAGTGCAACTATCCTATACACACTGGGGCTCAACTGCCCCGGGCAGAGAAGGTACTCCCTGCAGAGTCTGTCCAGCACAGGATGCAGGGGCAGCCTACACCCTACTGTGAAAGGATAAGTACCGATGGCTGTCCACCCAGCCCGGTGTGACGTGATATTCTCTCCGTCAGCAACCGGTAGTAAGGGGATCCTGTCGTCCCAGCCACAGTCTATTCTCACTCGAGGAATCACCTCTGTCGTGATCCCCGACTTAAATCTATACGCCGGCCAATTACGCGTATCACCTTCTTTGTTATTGAAGGCCTTAATGTTGCAATCCGCTTCAAGCTCACCCCACTTTTTGGGGATTACTTCAGCGGCAGTAGCATGAGAAGCCCGCGGCCTAGGGGTGGCCGACGAGCTACCGGCAGCGTCAAAGTTTAAATTTCTTTAGATCTCGAAGACATGATTTCAGGAAAATGATGAAGTAGTCAAAGAAATTCAAGTGAGAAATCAAAGGTTTTTTTCGAAAAACAGCACAAGAGAAATGAGGAGTGAGTAAAGGGTTTCTAGTCAAGAAAACCCCTATTTATAGAAATTCTGGTGCGAACACTTGGCCTTCTTCAAGGACACGTGGAGACCATCAGATCAGCCACTTGCAGATCCAACCGTCGATAAAGAAATAGGGTCAATCAATGCTTTATAGTGTGATCATTACCTGGAAAGCCGCAGTCACTTCATATCCCACAAGCGACGTGCGCACGTGGAGATAGGCGGTTAAAAATTATTGCTTTTACCCTCGGGGAACGCAGTAGTCATTTCGGTGTAAACTGCAGTGCCACAGACGTGCAGGTTACAGTTACTTTTCCGTGCGGCGCATTTAATGCGCATGTCACAAAGGCTTATCATCAATCGGATCAGAATCGTACGTCATCAAGATTACATCATAAGAAGACAAAAAATTTTTGCAAAGACTCCCGCCAAAACTCTCATCCACTCCTCGGACAGATACTCTGCCCGAGAAGTGCGGGGACTATCTGTATTGGATAAAAGCTGAGTAGACTTTGGCGAGTGACGCGTGTCGTCCACGTGGCACAAGCTGACGTGTCACCGGACAGACATCTTCTCGGACAGACACCTCCTCGGACAGACATTTCCTACGGACAGATCTCGAAGAAGTTACTAAGCTTGGCAACGGTCAGCACGATTTAAAACCGACGGTTACCAGCAACGCGGGACGCAACTGTCCAGCAAAACGGCCACTCAACGGTTACAACCCTTCTGGATAAGACACCCGACGGTTACCCATTTTGAAAGGCCTTATCCCAACGGCTACTATTTCAACAGACGCCATTCAACATCTATAAATAGCGTTCATTATAGATAAATTGTAACAACTTTTACTTCCTGCAATCGCTATCAATAAAATTACTATTTCTATCTTTTGCATTCAAACACACTCTTTTACAGTTATCGAATATTACTGCTTGATCTTGAGTGAATTAACATAATCGAATCGTCCAACGCGGCTACAGCTAATCATCAGGGGAAACGATACGTTATTCTTGATCATTTACATTTATATTTTATTCTTTACGCTTTGCATTACTATTACTTGATCAACTGCGTAGACCTTTAATCTCAACTATTGATCGTGACTCCGCAAATATAAATTTAATTGTTAATTGGCCTGAAACCGGATTTAGGTTAAACACTGGGCATCAGGGAATCGATTTGCGGGTAGGATAGACATATACCTATTCGCCTTGCTTAGCTAAATACAGAGTTCGTTAATGCATGCATGTGATTTAACTCCATAGACATATAGGCATTAGAGTAGCTTGCATAGACTCGTGAAGAATCAAAAGGTTTTCACGAATATAATTAACCTGTTAGTTAGCAATCTAGGAAATCAAGAAGTAGAATCAACTGAAAAACTCAACTGGATTGTTCGTAGCTCTGACCCTGGACCGTCTCTCTTTATTGATAACAACCTAGAATTTGCTCTGTTACTAGACTTCAGTTAGTTGTTTTTAACTATTGTTTTTAGTTAGTAAAAATCTCAACCATCATTGAAAAAGACCCCTGGATAGATTTTTAGGAAATTGTTTGCTAGAAAATAGTCATTAACACTAGTCCTCGTGGGAATGATACTCGATTTATCACCTTATTACTTGTCGACCACGTATACTTGCTTGTGCGTTTGGGAGCAACATTGTTCGTGAGAGATATATAATATTCACGTTTGTAGAAATTTAAGAAAATAACACACATATTCTCTTTCTTTCCTATAATTTATTACAACGAATATTTACTCTAACAAATATTATCCTACTTTTATTAAAAATGTGGAAGTATTAATATTAAATTGTGGTTTAATAAAAAAATAACTACCAAAACATGAGGGATCTAACTCATGAGCACAAGAGATCATGTTCATATACATAAATTATAGTATTCATGAGATTGACACAATAAAATTCATATTCTCTTTCTTTCATATAAGATTTTTATCATGAAATATACCCTAACAAACAGTATTATCCTTATTGTATTTAATAAAGTTAAGTATTAAAAACTTGTTCTTTAATTAAAACTAAAGTAAAAATAATCAAAGGAGATAATTATTTATAGCGTGGAAGATCTTATAAATGGTAATAAGAGACCTTGTTTATGCTCGTAAGTGATACAGTAATATTCGTATTCTTTTTTTTCTTTTTTTTTTTTTTTTTTGTCAGAAAGATGAAAACTTGAATATTCGTATATATTCATAATACAACAAATGCACCAAATCATTACTTATAACATATTTTTTGACAACAATGCACAGCCCTAACAATTTTCTCTTCCTTTGATTTAAATTCAGTAAAAATAATCAAATCACCGGTTGATATCCATAAATATTGGTCACCTACAAAAGAAGTAATTTTATTGACAGTGAGCTCTTATATTTTAACATAATAATCTCTCATATATATTATATTTTTAATATACTACATCTTAATATTATCTTTTATATTTTCAGCTAAGATCTCCTATATTTTAGTAAATAAATCTCTTGATTTTTACGAGATCTCTCATGTAGTATACAGTGAAATCTCTGTGTATTGTATTAAGATCTCCTTTGTTTGTAGTATATGAATCTCCTGCTTCAATCACTAAATCTCCTATCTGATTCATCTTCTACTTTTATAGCTCATTTGCATACTTATCATTTTATTCTCAATTAGTCACCAAACAATTATGTCATATCGGGTGGACGAACCCAAATATCTTCTTGGGGGATGGACCATGCGTCCTATTGGGTGGACAAAATCCAAATATCCTGCTGAGTGGATGGATCCCTATGTCTTATTGGGTGGACGAACCCAAATATCCTATGGATGGATGGACCCTTTA